>CAWUFW010004256.1:600000-1200000 GCA_963921515.1 Calotriton arnoldi | reverse complement strand
TCCCCAGTAGCAGAAACTACATCCCAAAACCCCACAGAGGAAGAACTCACCGCACTGACCCCAACAGAGGCGAGTGCCCCCCTAAGCTACACTAAGCTACATCATGAGCCCCCTGTCAGCCCCTATAAACACAAGTGCCCTTCAAGCCCAGCCCATCCCAGGCAGGCAGGTAGCTGCAGTACCCGTAAATGTTTTAGTTCCCGGAGATCTGACAGGAAGAACCATAGGGACCCCCGTAGAGGCCACAGTTCACAGAACAACCCCAATACCGAGTGGATTGGTCCCATAGAGAATTAACATTGCCCAACTGAACTCAAAGAGATTGTCAAGAGAAATGTGGGAGAGAGTGAATTAAATGATCTGAGCAAAGAACTTGCAAGGGTGGCACGAGAGGCATATGCAAAAATGGAGTCACTAGCAGATGGCCCAGAGAAAGAAATTACAGGAAAATGCAAGAATGACAGCCAGTGATATGGGTTTAAGGGCATAAATGTCAAAGGGCTTGAGGACGCATGTGAAGAAACTAATTGATTCCACCAGAAAATGGAATGACTAGAAGAAGTTCAGGGAGCAGTGATAAAGAAGGAGAGGTCCAAGGTGAGACCGAGAAGGGAAAAAACAGGAGAAGGAGAAGAAAAGGGAGAGAACACAGAAGTGATGGTGAAAGAGTACATTTCAAGGGAGATTCAGGGAGGAGCAAATGTAAGCATTTCCTGGTCTTGAGCTGACCTGTTCCATTCCAAAAATTCACTAGCTAAGTTAAGGGAAAACACCAACATGTGGTACATAGAGATAGATTTGTGAGTATCCCCAAGGTGCTGTGGGAAGACATGTTGTTCAAAGTGGAAGTCCCGAAATATTTTTGGGTAGAATATAAGAGGACCATATACTTGCTGACACAGGAAACCCCAAGAGTGGCAAACACAAACCCATCCACTATAGAAAGGACTAAATACAATGCAGTTATCACCCACCTTAAAACAAAAGTCCCCCAAAAGGAAGTGGATTGGCCCAAGATATTCAGAACCCTACAAGAGCTCAAGGAATCAGTCCATGCCTCTTTTGAGCGATTGATACAGGTATACAGGGAACACAGTGGCATGAATGACCCCCTTGGTGAGAACAGTGGAGGATTTTTGCATGCTTTTTGTGTGGGTTCCGACCCGAGATTAGTTCCCAGATAATACAGGGTGTATTCTGTTGCCATTTGAAGCCTTTAGAAGAGATTTTACACTATGCCAAACACTGCAGTGACACCATAGAGGCTAAGCAAAAGGGATTGAAAGAGAGGTTCATGGTTGCTCAGACCAATCTGGGACAGAATTGGGGAATGAGCGGTGTAAGTGTGATCAATGCAGGATTTGATTTCAATGAAAGTAATGGGCTGCATATGCAAGGAGTTTCCATAGCCTATGGAGAGATTACACTGTGCCATGAGAGGGGATGAGGGAATGCGAATTGTACAAACATTAATGCTTTAAAGAAGGTTACCCCATGCCACATTTGCAACAAGGTCAGTTACTGGAAGAGGAAGTATTGATTTAATCCTGACCAGATGCAAATCGATACTCATGTACCTAACCCCATGGTTCAGGAGTGAATTCCACCAATGCCTAAACCCTGATGAATGCTAAAATTGTAAAGTCATGGTTGACCCAAACTCTTATGCAGATGCAAAACGGGATTCCTCATTTCCCTCCCAGTTTCAGAACTCATCAAATTAAGTTTTTGAATCAGATCCACATCATGTTTGAGAGCACAGTGGGAGTTGAACAGGCCCAATGACTGTGCCTGGTGGGGAAAGAGGATTATGTACTTGGTGTAGTTCTGGCAGTAGATCAGAGAGGCCTCTATATAGAGGGAGAGGTTTGTGGTCACCCTGTGTAATTTTTGATCAACATTGGTGCCACTCGTTCAACTGTGTGGGCAAATGGGGTCCCGAACCTACCCCTCTAGGGAAAAGAGGTCCATGTTGTAGGCATTTCAAATCAACAACACACAAATCAGATTTCAGTTCCTGTCCCAGTGAAGATAAGGTCTATACGAGATCAGCACCAATTTGTCATTTGTGATTCAAGCCTCGTAAATCTTCAGGGTAGAGACCTCATCTGCAAGCTCAACTGTGTCATATATTGCACACCTGACAGAGTTGAGCTAGAGATCCATGCAGCAGATGCTGAATTTAAGCTAAAGTCACAAGAGTCCGAAGTCCGATTATTACCTGTTCTTACCATAGAGGATTTAGCCATTGAGTTAAGAAAACAGTCAGGGAAGAAGTATTGGACTTCACAGGGAAGGACAGTAGCATAATTAAAGATCCTGCGCCATAAAGATCACTCTTAGGTCCGATGCAGTTTTTCCCCAAACACACCCTTACAAATTGACACCAAAGGTCGCAGCCGGCATGATGCCAATCATAGAGGACTTCCTAGAACAGGGAATTTTGAAGGATGCCATTGGAAGTCCCTGTAACTCTCCGATTATGGCCTTGCAAAAAACTAGTAAAAAATGGAGGATCATCCAATATTTGTGGAAAATAAACGAATTAGTTATTTGGGGCTATCCTGTGGTACGAAAACTAGCAGTGATCCGGTAACAGATTCCCCCAGAAGCTGAATGGTTCATGGTCATTGACTTATCATTGACTTGTTTCAGGCATTCTTTTCCATTCCCCTTCATTAAGAGAGCCAATATCTTTTTGCAGTTCCAATAGAAAACTCTCAATCAGAATCAGACTCCTCAATATTATACAGAGAGCCCTTCATACTTCAATCAGGTTTTGAAGCAGAATCTAGAGGTACTGCAATACTGTGCAGCTCTACCATACTGGATGTGGCCATTCCTAAAGCAGATCTGATCTTTTTTGTTGATGGCTCATGTTTAAGAGACAGACATGGTATTTTAAGAGCAGTTTATTCCTTCAGCATCTTGAGCGGTGTTCTGGAAGCTTCACACCTGTGCCACATAACCTCAGCTCAAATGGCCAAATTGATTTCCCTTACCAGAACCTGTTGTACTGAGAGTCACTAACTACACCGATATCCAGTATGGTGTATGGGGCCATGTTAGAAATGGGATTTCTGGTGGGCTAGGGCAAGGGAGAGATAGTTGCAAATATGCTTTTAAACACAGTGCAAGCTTTCAATGAGTTGATGCAGTTATAATACTAGGCTCATGCAATTGAAAAGGAAAGGTGGGAGAAGCCTAGCTGAACCAAAGATGCTAGTGACATTTGGGTGTCAAGTGATAGCAAACCTGTGTCACCTGACTAGATGTTACCCGCCATGGTGAGGCAAATGCATGGTCCAACCCATGTTGGTCAAGATGGTATGATTCTTACCTCCAAGCATTCTGCCAACAGTGCATCGTGTGTCAGAAGCAAAATGTTAGCAAAAATGTTATGATGACCCTGAGTCACATAGGTAAATCTGATGGCCCTTCCAATCATCTCCAGATCGACTTCTCGGAAATGCCCCAATGCAATCAGTTAAGGTACATATTGGTTATCATTTGCCTGTTTTCTCTCTGAGTCAAGGCATATCCCACCAGGAGATGTGACAGTCTCACAGTTGCAAAGCTACTATTGAGGGAGTTGATCCCTCAATTCGGCATGTCAGTTCACCTCAAATCAAATCAAGGGAGTGACTTCAAGAACAGAGTGATGTAGTTATCCACAACAATAGGGATTGACCAGATAGTATGCAGTTACAGACTGGAAGCATCAGGAGTGGCAGAGAGAGTAAACGGGATGATCAAAACAGAGGCATGAGCCTCCAAGTCTGTCAAATGACCTGACGATCCCCTCACTATAAGGTAGAAGTAGGAAGAATAACAAACTTAGCTACCTGTACTAATCCTCACTTGATGTAGCGCAAGAGGAGAACGGCACAGAAATCCTGCAAAATTGTCTTGGTAATCGACATAGATGTTTCTGTAGTTGGGTGGATGTTAGACCTTTATCTGTTGGAGGGAGATGCTTTGTCAAAGCTAGCTAACAATACCAGCAGTATTGCCGCTAATAAAGAGCTCAACGTGAGTAGATTTTCCCATGTTCCTCAAGCACTGAGTGTTTTCAATTATAAAGTGTATTTCCTAATGTAAATTATGGATATTCACGATTGCTTTGTATGTTTCAATCTTCCAGCTTCTGCAGCTGAGGGTGTTGCCTACTTTCACCTGCCACTTTCCTATACATTTTCCTGTAGCATGTTCATGAATTTATTTTATAACCAGAGTTCAATAAAATAGTTTTATTCAGATTATGAAAATCCATTAGAGAATGTACCATTTAGTAGAGATTCTAACCTGTATCTTTGGACAGCGAGGCATGTGTATCGTGTTTCTGGACCCTTCAAGCTAATGGAAAACGTGAGTATATGATGAAATTCTTTACCCCACTAACAAATGGCAACTTTGCTAATGCAGACGTGTATGAGCTAACTTGCTAAATTAGTCAAGATGAGATAACTTTTGTAGATGAGTTAAATGACAGGATCAGGAAGGAGGATGAAATCATAAGTATTGAAAGCAAGGTAAGGACAGTGAAGGAAGAGAAGAAGGTGAAAAGAAGGATGTGCATCCGAAAATGAACCTAGACATGGACAAGAGAGGAACAATATGTATGGTCCTCAGATAGGAAGGAAATGGGGCAGTAGATATTAGATGGAGTGACTGTGATCAGAGCTACTTAGACACTGGTAGAATTTTTTCCTAATTAAAAGTGAGCATTAAAGGTGTATACTATGTATTTGATAAGTCACCTTACTTACAGCTATCACATAATTGGGTAGGGAGTTTTAATCCTGCTTTAGTTTTCCCAAAGAGTTATCACATGAAGGACTTAAACGTGAGAACTAACGCATATTCAAGATGAAGCTGACACAGTTTTGGATAGATATGAGTGACATTTTTAGCACAATAATACATTCAGTAGGCGTAGCACTCACTGATGTTAAAATTAGGAAACTATCAACTCTAGTGGATGGATTAGCAACTAACACCACTGGCACGCTGACTGTGGTTAACAAAGAGCTACTTGCAATGAGAGCTATGACCATTCAGAACCGCCTTGCACTTAACATACTTCTAGCAAAGAAAGGCAGAGCTTGCAAACTGACCCATGCAGGGGAATGTTGTGCGTACATTCCCGAAGTAGATAACCAGCTTGAAAGTTACATCACTAATATCACTAGCATAACTTATGAACTGGGAAGGAGCGGGCTCATTATTCAGCTATTTTGGAAAGGGATTTGCTAATGTAGGTGAATGGTTAGGCAGCTTAGGAGATGGAATACTAAAACTGCTGCTAATACCTCTGTTGGTGATACCAATAGGTGCTGCATGTGTGCTTCTCTTCTTTAAACTTTGTAAAAGAATTTCATCAAATGGTGGGTTAAATTGTAGGAAAAAGAATCTGAAAGTAATGAGTGGGGAGAAAGAGGAGAAGTACCAATGTCAAATTTGAGGCATTGCAGAGTGACTTTTACAATGACATGAAAGAATTTGAAGGATCCAAACTGAAGAACCCAAAACCGAAAACAATTGTCCTGTGACAAGCATGACGAACAGAGAGTGGAAATTTCAAGAATCATCAGAGGGGGGTTGTGAATGTGGGTTACTTAAATTTCAAATATTTCAATGCTTAGAGTGTGTGAATACATGTTTTTCCAAATTAAGACAGCTTGGGTCTCATCCGCCATTGCGTCTTGGGGTTGCTCTTTGACATGTGGCCTGAACTGCTGTTTATCTGTGTCATAATAAAGACTTGTAGATTTCGCTCACTGAGAAAATGATTTCCCTTGCTACCTGACCAGATTGTTTTTTTTCAAGGGCACTCTAAGTGACTGTCTCAGGCTGAACAACATACTATGTTGTGGAGTGGAGAGGTGTGGTGCAGCGGCCAGGGCAGCTGACTTCGGAGCACAGGGTTCACAGTTCGATCCCCGGCTCCGGCGGCAGCTCAGCTCAGATCCATGTGACTCTGGGCAATAGCTCACTTAATTTCCACTCCGGCCCCCAGCGCCTTGAGACCTTAAGGGTGAGTAGCTGCGCTATATAAAAACGGACTTACATTTTACATTTACTATGTAGCATTTCATATACTGAGAACAGATGCAGCGAACGTTAGAACAGTGAGAAAATCTTCAAATGAATTTCATTGCAAACTGTTGCAATTTGCTTGATTTTTATTGGTTATGAGTGTGTGAACCATATACTAATGTAGTAAACGTATGAAGCTTTTGTCTAAAGCCTGATTTCTCCATGTTGAGAAAAAAACCCTTGCCCCAGTATTTGAAGGCACATCTATGCCAGATTTTGAACTCTACTGAGTTTGCAGTATTTCCTATTGATATGAATGCTTAGAAGATCTAACTTTGATGGCCCTTCTTGTGCATTTCTGTACTTTAATTAATTGAGTGAATCTTAAAACGGAGATCCTTGTCTGTTGTTCTCTGCCAGAAATACTTTTTTCCTGCCTTCTGCTACACCCCCTACTCAAAGAGAGATGGGTGGAGGGGGGTGCACCAAAGTCCAGCAGGGACTACACTGTTTCAATCCAGTGACAGTGTGCTAAAAGAAATTTTATGTATGGGTTTGCATGCTGACTAAAGGCAGGATGTTTTCTCTTACTGGGAGGGGATCTCTTTTTCCGAAAGGCCCAAACAGGAGAAATGTATGTCAGAAGGACCTTTTTAAATGGGACAAGGAGGTGGGACAGCTACTTTCTAAAATAACACAAGCGCGATGCAAAACATAGAAGAGATTTATCAAGCCATACAAGGACAACTTGTGTGGCCCGGTGTCGCTTCGTAATTCTGGAGTAATGTAAGACAGAGCAAGTCACTGCCTTCCCTTACCCAGTGAAGAGTTCAATGGGTGGAGCGTGGGTGTTCCAACGTATCCAGCCATGGATCCTGAAGCATTCCCAGATTTATCAATACTGGTAGATATGGAAATACGTCAGAATGCTACGCCTTTCCTAAGGAGTTATAATGGGGAGAAATATCTTTATTTCTCCTCATTTTTCCTCTTTGTACATGTGCTGCGTTCTGCAGCACACATAGAATGAGGAAAATTCCTCAAATGTTTTTTTTGTGCAGGAAGGTGTTCCTTCCTGAAAAAAAACAATCCTGCCTGTGATGCAGTCAACCTTGCACCATTGTGCAAGAGTGCCTGCGTTGGCGCTAGTCTGCAGTTTGCGTGCCAGGGCAGGCCGAGAGCAGGAATGCCCATTGTCTTGCTGCATTGCGTGAAATAATGATAAATATGTCTCTCAGTGCTTCACAGACCTCTAAATGAGATGGGCAAACTGCGATTTATTATGGGGCCCTCACTTCTGATAAATTTTAATTTATGCCCTAAATCTCTTAGTTAAAACATAATTGTACATTTTCGTATATCAAGTATGTAGAGTCCAAATCATTTATGTGGAGAGATTAAAGTTGTATTGCTTTTTCCTATGGTTAATTTGACATCAATTTATTTGCAGACAGTTAATATATTATTTAAAAAAACCTATGAAAATAATGGGAGTTCTTTTATTGAAGATAAGAAAGCATTTTACACCGTGCAATGCTCTATTATTTTTCCATGCTGAGAACAGTATAAAAAGCTACTGCAGTGTTCAATTTTGCTAATGGTGCAATATAAACAATGATCTAGTTGAGCAGGTGAATAAGACAATGACGCCTCCTGCCTTTTCTCTTGTTTCAACTCGTTATGAAACGCAGACATGATGCCGAGCGCAACAATGGACCAGTACCAGTAACAATCTACCCCTACTAGGGCAATAAACATGCCTTTTGTGTTGCAGGATCTTTAAATTCACAATGCCACGATACACGTGTAATCCGAAGGAAATACACAGTATAGGTTAAAATTACAATAATATGAAATTAATTTAAGACTGATTAAAAATGACAACATGTGCTTCTTATAACTTTGTGGAACTGATTAGCAAAGACCCCAGAGCGAGTACAGGTTTGTCTCCAGTCGTTGTTTAAGTAATATTCAAAGTTTTACAGTTTGCCTTCCAACACTAAGGGTTTCACATACCTTAAGGGGATATTTTCTTATTAACCTACCAAGAGGTAAAGAATTGAAGGAAGACGACTCTATGAAAGCTGAAACAAGTACCTACATAAAAATAGTAACCATCATTAATGCTATTAGGACACCTTTCTTTTTTGTGAGTGAGAGTCTTGCTAAGTACCACAAGACCTAGAATGTCATATTCCGTTTTGTTCCTCCTCCCCTGCCTTATGGGAGAAGAACTTGGAACTATGACACGTGGATTCTAGGGCCAGGTGAACTAACATTAGTAATAGCGAGTACTGAATAGCAATTGTTTACTATTCGCTATTTGGTAACTGCTCTTACTAATGTACTAAAGTTCTAGCTAGCCCTTATTTCCTAATTAGCGATTCGTAGTGGGTTGCAAATAGACCTACCTCATGAATATTAATAAGGTAGGTCATAATTTGAGGCCCACTAGGGTTTTCTGTTATCACAAGGATGTTGGCCTGCTGGGCTCAGCAGACCATCATAGACTGCTTTTAAATAAAACAATCTTTTATTTTTTTAAATGCAGCCAATTTTCCTTTTTGCCTGCCCTGCTCCTCCTTTGAAAACTCATGCTTTACGATGCCTCCCTCCTGCTCTGGCATTCCTATGTAGCAGAGCCCTCTCCAGCAGATTGCTTCTCCCTTGGTCAGACACTTATCCAGCCTGGCTAATCCTGTTAACTCTGACCAATCAGGGTAGACTGCAGGAAGGGTACATTTTGGCTTACAGACAAGAAAGTCGTATAACTTCTTTTCTGTACAATTTAGGATAAATTCAACAATGGTATATTGTTGGATTTAGCAATACCATTCACCCAAGTCTTTAAATTATATTTTATTCAATTCCTAGCAATATGCATGCAACCATAAACTATTGCAATGTTACCCTATGTAGCTAGGTATCTATAATGGGGAAAATGAAATGTACAATTTCTCCGTCACCAGGGTATTCAAATCATCTTTTATAAAGGCCATGCTTATAGTTACATGACACCCCCACCCCTCGGACACCTAGGGGAGACCTTGGGGGTCCTGAATAAGTAAAAATGATGTGAATCCTTAACCCACAATGCCCTAACACATAGTGTACCCTAATGCATGTGTGTGTTTTCACTTGTGTTTTCAACATAGCACTGGCCATGGGCTTGGTTAGACAGAGAATAGGTGACCCAAGACCTGGAACACAGATGTTCCGGTGCACAGCCATTAAACTGGCCCGTAGGCCACTCTGGATTCATACATTTTTATTTCCACACATTTTGATTCTCAATGTTTTTAACCATTACTTTCTCTTTTTTACATATTAATCCATCTTGTACTCCAAGTTTAAACAAATAAAAGGGATGAAACGCGGTATTCAGATCTTCCGTGTTTTATTCTCCATACAATGATTCCAACAAATAATAGTTCACGGTGTCTCTTGATTCTTGATTAAAATCTAATTTCATCCATGATGTAACACACCCAATGCATTTCGAGAATAGTATCTCTTCTTCAGGGGTTAACTGAAACCGGAAATTTAAAGCATGTAGTCAGAATCAAGGTAGAATAACATATTTCACCCACCAACACACCCGTAGTGATTACAAATACAGACTCTTGTTATTGTGACCGCACAAAACAATCCCCGAAAAGATATTGCCAAATTAAAAAATTATTACTAACAACCTCCTCTCACCTCGTATTCAAACCCACCCTCATGTGTATGGAAATAAAAATGTATGAATCCAGAGTGGCCTACGGGCCAGTTTAATGGCTGTGCATCAGAGCATCTGTGTTCCAGGTCTTGGGTCACCTATTTTGTTTCATGAGTCAGTGTATCTGGGCAGACGCAAACACCTCGGGTTGCACGCCAGACATTTCTTGCCTTGGAGTACTATCCTAAAAAAATGGTTAAAAATGAGGTCAACAAAGGGTGTGCATTCTTTCCTCTAATTTTCTTAGCACGAATTGTGCGCCCGAATGATAGTTTGCACCCCAGAATACCGGTATAAAACTATGTAGAAATGTTGTAAAAATTATGCAGCTTGAAACGCGGATATTCTTGTATTATCTTTTATGGCATAACAACTGCATGTTTCACTTTCTGGGCAAACACGTTATGTGTAACATTACTTTTTGTATAAAAGAGCGTATTGCGTGATGAATTAGTTTGTTGTTTTTGACATATTCTAAACTGCACAATTTAGTTAATTTGTATAGTATTTAAGAATTTAATTGGCCCAACACAACTTTCGAGCTTAATTTTAGCCTATATTGCAGGTTGGTTAAATGCAGCAGGGAGTTGGATAAAAGTACATTGTTTATTTCTATGGGGAGGTCATGTGACATTAGTCAACGAACCAGTTCATTTGAGAGTAGGGAGGATCCGGATTCGACTCACGAGGAAGAAGCTTAGGTGAAGCGGCAGAGTTTGAATTCTCCACTCCATATTGCGCCTAATGGAGTTTTCAGAAGTCATCTGGCGCATTTTCAGCAGCAGCGTCTCTTGTTATACTTGGCCACTAAGCAACCTATATAGAAACAGTCATTCAGATTTGAAGTTTTGGCATGATTCAAACACGTAAGTTTGATGTTTATGTTTGTTTGTTAATACATTGGTTGTTTCAGTTCATTTAAGCAACAGGAAAGCAGCACATGAGGGTGGGTTTGAATACGAGGTGAGAGGAGGTTGTTAGTAAGTATTTTTTAATTTGGCAATATCTTTTGGGGATTGTTTTGTGCGGTCACAATAACAAGATATATATCTCCTATCCACACATTCGGGGCACTTTTGTATACGTATGTTCCAGATGTTTTGCTGGATTTTGAACATTCAGGTCGGTGTTCAATATGAATAAATAATATTGAGCAGAATTTTAAAGTATGAGTAATTTAATGGATGCTGTTGCATAAATATTTGTGTTCTTTCAAATTGTCCCACTGGGATCGCCTATCTTTTGTACTAGTGGCCCTGCAGCACTCATTGTGCCACCAACTTAAGTAGCCTTGTAAAACATGTCTCAGGTCTGCCATTGCAGCCTGTGTGCAGTTTTAAACTGCTATTTTGTTCTAGCAAAATGAAACTTTTACCAGGCCTAAAACTCCCTTTTTGGTACCTATAAGTCACCTGTAAGACCCTAAACAGGTCATGGGGAGGTTGCATTGTATTGAAGAAGTTGGGCACATACTTTTAAGTTTTACATATCCTGGTAGTGGAAAAGCTCAACGATTAGTTTTTCCCTCCAATGAGGCCTACCTCTCCCATAGAAAAAAATTAGGTTACCTTATTACATTTAATAAGTGAAAACATTTGTTGGAGAACAGGTAAAAATGTTATGTTTAGTGTCTAAATAATTGTAATCTAATATCATCTTTAATGGGAAAGACGGATTTTAAGTCACAATTCTGAAAATGCCACTTTTAGATAGTTGGCTTTTTGATTTGGTGCCTGCAGTCTGTGTCCTGGGTCCCATGACTAGGTGTAACTGGCAGTTGGCCTGTGTGTATTCTTAATGGACAATAACACAAAAGGGAATTAGGCACAAGGAATCTGCCTAGAGTATGTCCTATCCTCCAAGTGATGCCCAACTAGCCCTGGACCCTTGAAAGTGGTGCTAGGTGCCCAACCAGCCTCAAAACCTTCCTTGGGACTTGGGAATTTACTGCCAAATTGTGCCCTAAGACCCGAAAGAAGACTGGGACTACTTTTATTTTGGTGCACAGGCCGATTTTTGTCCCAGTCCGGCCCTAAATGTGTAAATATTATTCTTGAAAAACAGCAAGTAAGTCCATGACTATTTTATCTGTAGATCAATGATGTCTGCATGTAAAAGGTTGCTTTTAAATTTGGCCTGTTTTGGAACAGTCGCCCTATATGTATTTGTTGGCTCTAAGTTCCACAATAAGCAATCAAAGCAATGACAGTAGGGATGATTTTCTAGTAACCATGCTAATAATAATTGTATTCAACATAAAGCCCCTCAGAACTCGCACTTCCAGGTTCCCATAGAGGAACTTTACAGAATTGTGATTGCACACACCAAGTCATATTTGTCGAGGATCATGTACATTTTGCATGTTCAATCCTTTATTCCAGGTTTTGGAGTTACCATTATTTGTGCCCTATTAAATGTATGCATCAGGATTCTATTATCTGCCTCAGTGTATGCCTCTGTGTAGGTTTGATGCAATAGAGGTGACTTCAATAGGCTCCAACATAATTTAACCTATTTGAGGGCCCTTCTTCCCTTGCCTATATGAGTATAAACCTTTTCTTATTGGTGTATGTATTTGAGGATTAGGTATTTATTTGACTAATGTCTTAACATTCCTAGCCATCTAAAAATTCCTTTTTCAACTTTTTGGTGAGCAATCAGCTCTTTGAATATCTTTCACAGGGTATAAACGGTTTGAAATTCTCTCAATTGCAATTCAATTCTCAGTGATGAATACTAACAAAAAGGCACAAGTTGTATAATATAGAGGACGGTGCTCCAAATAAGTGTAGAAACCACAGTGGTTCTTTGGCTACTTTAGATGCCTGAGAGCTACACTCCATTTTAGCCCTATTTGTTTTGAGACATGGGGTTTCACACGCTATACTCACTGTTTAGTGTTACACAAAACAGGATTACAGACATAGTGCCGTTGTTGAAGTGGGATTTTTTTTAGAACATTGTGCAATGTAACAATAAATAATGTATTCATTTTTAGGATTTTAGATACATTCCTCAGAATGATGGAGATAAATGAAGGATGACACAATGTGTCCTTTATTGAGAAGAATCTAATACTGCATTCTCTTTCCTTGATGTTTTAATCACTTGGGTGGGGAACATTCATAAAATGGTTAGGCCACCCTTACCAATTTTTGACTATACTGGAGGCTGAGTCAACCTCCATGACACATTTTGACCTCGACAGCCACTTTAATGTTTAGGGATTCCAACAAATTTACGAGACAAAATACACAGAAATTCATGTCTTCTCCACAGTACCTTCCCAGTGTCAGATGAAGAGCCTAAGGATGAAGCATGCCAGTCTATGTGAGTTAGGGCTTACATTCCTATCCGAGCACTGTGAACACAGAGTAACATAAAATTACTCAAACTATTCCCATATGTCAGCGAGGGGTGGAGCTGAGGCCCCAGGGGCTGATATGACCAGTGGCTCCTGGATGATGCCATATTGGACTGTCCCAGCATGCTGTGCAGGAGGGGTGGGACAGGGGCAGAGATGTGATGCGGCACCCCAGAATTGGCCTGGGGTGCCTGCCTTTTGGAACCGTCCTCTTCCCTTTAAGAACTCTTGCCCATGGGAGAAACTCTCTTGCCTGTGGATTTGTGTATGCCTCACTGCCAGATCCTGTGACCGCCATGGAGAAATGGAGGGAGCAAACCCCGGAATCCCACTCAGGGTCAAGGACTCTGCCCAGCTGACCACAGGACAAGTGGATCTCCCCAAAGGCCAGTGAGTCCCCGTTACACCCCCTAATGACCAGTTGAGGGAAAGATCTGGACTTTTCTTCCTCCAGAAAGCAGGATCAGGAAGAGAGCTGGCGAAGGGAGCCAGGAGAACCAGCTCCTTGAGGATTGCACCATTCTGGAGGGGAGGAGGTGAATAGAGCTTGTCCCCGGGAGTACAATGGCCCCAAGATCGGCCAAATCGGTCAAACAGTGCCCGAGTTCTGGCATTTTTAAGTTTGGCAACTTTTTACAAACAAAATCATGTGGGACTTTGCTGCTGGTTCTTACTTTACCCCAGAGGTGGGCCAGGGGCCAGGGCCCGGGAGTCATTGCAGGATTCATTTTACTGATCTCAGGAAGGGGGTGTGCATGGGGCCCCCTCCCTGGACTCTCACCCGAGGACCCCATCCCCTGGGCAGATTTATCATGTAGGGGGCTGGGACCCCCTCTCCGACCCCGAAGTTAAACATGGAGGGGGAGCCCCATTGCACCCCCCCCCCCCAATGGCGGTGGCCTAGCCCCCACTCCTCGATCCTGTGTCTGGGGGAGCAGGGCAGCTACCGCATATGATTGTGCCCTGCCCGCAGGAGTGTGCAGGGAGAGCTGGCTCCCATGGTTGCAAACAGAGATGCAGGCCCCATGTTAGCCAGCAGGGTAGAGAGGGGTGGGCTCCCTCAACTGCCCTCAATGAACTGGAGGCATAGGGGTGGCCAAATGGGAAAGGGCACCCCTCAAAAATTGAAGAAAAAACCAAACAAAAAAAAGCAGCACAGCTCTCCCGGCTCAGCGGAAGAGTCGATTCTATATTATTCACTGTTTCCGAAAGGAGCGCCCCATAATTCTCTGCGAGGCCTGGTGATTCTTTGACCAGCTTTGGGTGATTTCTCCTCTTGTGGTGGCCCCAGGCAGAAGTTTATGGTGCTAGCTTGTCAACCTCATTCCTCTCCTCATTTTCATCTGCAGGCACCTGAGAAAGGTAGGGGAAAAAGGACGAGATGGAAACACTATTCCTCATCCCCCCTTGTGTCTTTTGAGACCTGTGGAAGCAGGAGATCGTCATCTGTAGGAATGCCGGCAGCACCTAGAACATTCGGAGGAGGGCAACCAGACATTAGGTTCTATGCTGGTAACAGTACCTTAATGAATGTTTGACTACATTGGTATACTATCGTCTTTTCTCCATGGGCATAAAAACCCATACTTTACAGTATATATTGTTGACGGTATGAAAAGAAAGCAAACGTATCAATTCTGGCTTTCAAATAATTTTTCTCTTTCTCTCTCTTTCTCACACTCTATACCATACATTATACATTAAGTATAAATAAGGTAGGGAAAGTGTTTGATAATCTCTAGGTGCTGAAGACAGTCTCAGACTCAATTTATGGATTATTCAGTAGGTCAAATCATGTTGACTACAGAGATGCAAGATTTATTTATCCTCAGGTAATTTCCTTACAGTGACAAATTAAGTGTTAGCCCCTTCGCGGGGCGCTAGAGGGCGCCAAGCAAGATGGCCGCACCGATGTGAGGCTCTTGCAGTTCGGGGGAGAAATCTGGCATTAATCCTCACCATCCTGGCACATAATGCAACAGAGGCTGCTTCCCGAGACCCGCTGCCCTACAAGGACCATGGCAAGCCCAAAATAGAAACTATTCGCACCAAGCAGGCTGCGCAATTCACCATTGGCCCTCCCTGACCGCGCTTCCTGAAATGGCGGAGCGCCGCGCTGCCCAGACTGACCTGCACAGCAAGGGTGCTGGATGCTGAGGCCGGGTGCCTGTGGCTGCGCAGCGGCGAGGATCGCGCCCATCGACCGACCCACTGGACTCCGGGGTATGCCTGGTGCTGCCGCTCCTCTCCTGCATGCCCGCCGTAGCGATCGCGGCCGGCGGGACTGCCGCGGCCCTGCTGGCTACCGGGCAGAGTGGCGGCCTGTGCGGGCGAGACGCCCAGAGCGGACCTGACTGATCCCATAGGCGGAAGCGGAGGTGAGTGCCGCTGTGGCCCCTGAGTGTCTGAAGCTGCTCCACTGTCCCGGAGCGGGGGGGCCGTGCGCACCGCCCGGGGCCCTGGCTGTGGGATCCGGGCCTCGCTGCTGGGGTTCCTTGGCGCTGCCGGCAGAACTGGTGACCGAGGCTGCGGCGGCGCGGAACGCGCTGTGCGGCTGACCGGACCCTGCAAAAGCTCCCCTGCTGTCCTCGGTCGGCTGAAACTGCACCGCGAGGGAGCTGTGTGGCCCTGCCCCCCCTCGCTGCGATCCCCAGCCCGTGGGGGGGCCCTCGGTGGTCCAGGGGGTGCGGCATGGGCCTACGCGCCTCACGCCATGATGTGATCCCTGGAGAACACCTCCCTCTGTGAAGTTCTGCCCTTCTGTGGCCTGGTCTGGGAGTTGAGAGCGCCTTCACCCAGGCCTGATTGCTCTACCCTGGAGGTGCCTTGCCTGGGAGGAACTGCGAGAGGTGCCATTCCGACCCTGAGTGCTACTACCTACTGACCGCCCACATACCTCCGCGATCCCACTGATACTAGAACTGCGAGTTGGAGCATTGGTGGTGCGAATGCTGGTGAATTGTGCGGGCCCTGCAGGCTGTGGAGACCCAGCTGGCACACCGTGGCGGCCATCCTTATAACTAACATTCCAAGCACTGTACTCCTCAACTGCCTGACGCGGAGACAGCTGCTACCTGCTGCGTGGGAGCTTTGCTGTTTTGGGCTTCCGGAGGGCCACACCGCCGGTGTCACATACAGAGAGGGCCGACTGGGAGTCGCAAGGCCTACTTCCCCCTGCTGGCAATCCGTGCGACGCTCCTGATCTGCGCCATAGCTCATGAGCTACCTCTACCTGGAGAAGGACGCGGACCCCCCCGACCTCGACCCAGTCGGGGACTCGTCAGACGATCGACCATGGGAAAACCTGACGGGAGACAGCCGAAACTTACCTTTGACACCCGAAAGACCTCCCGCTCCCAGTCTGAGCCAGACGATGACCACGCGGAGGCTCCGGCCACATCCATGGCGGATTTGAAGGAACTACTGCTTGTTATGCAGTCGAGCCTCACATCGATAGAGTCCAAAATGGATTCTATGTCGGCTAGAATGGATGGCCTTACGCATAGAGTTGAAAAACATGACGACCGTCTCACTGAGGCTGAGCGACGCATATCCGACCTGGAAGATACGGCCAGCGCTACCACCAGTCGCACCCTTGACATGGACAAAGTGTTGAAAGTAATAGCTGCCAAAAATGAAGAGTTAGAATCACGCTCGAGGAGGAACAACCTCCGTATCCTAGGAGTGTCAGAATCAACGGCCACCGGGAAAATGGAGACGTACGTGGAAAGCTTGCTCATAACCCTGTTCGGCAGAAAGGCATTCTCACCGGTCCTCGTGGTGGAAAGGGCGCATCGCTCGCTGGCGGGCCGCCCTCCTCCGGGGGCCCCCCCGCGGCCCATCATAGCAAAGCTATTAAACTATTGCGACAGGGATACGGCCCTCCGGCTCTCTAGGGAAAAGGGTCGTCTCAACTATGAGGGCATGGAGATCTCTATCTATCCTGACTTTACCATGGCCGTGCAAGAGCAGAGGCGGAAGTTCCTCCACGTCAAGAAGAAACTTCAACAACTAAACATCCCATACGCTATGTTATTCCCGGCCCGCCTAAAGATAACCTCCCAGGGCAGCCAACATTTTTTCACCAACCCTCAACACGCTCAGGACTTCATCAAGACCATACCTAAACCACCTGAAGGTCGTTCATCTCCAAGAAGCCAGGATGACGGACACAGAGGTGCATCTGATATTGAATAGACTCACACACTGTGGACACGAGAGCCCCTGCTTATACCACCGTGCCTATCTGCTGACCCTAGGACACCCCTACATCACCACGACCGGTTTTCGGATTTAACCACTTACTATGTACGCACTGGCGACCTACCTTTGACTGGCTCTGTACCATATTGACACTGCACTGTCTCCCCTTGTTTCACTGGTCCGCATTGGTCCTACATTTACGGCCCTTGACACACCCTTGCTGATTTAGGCGCTGGCACTTCTTTCCTCATCAGGCCACAACTCCCCGAGGGGGAAACTGTGAGATGCATGAGTCTGCTTGGAACTCCCCATCTTGGATATGCATCCGGAAGGCTAGCAGTAGACATCGTGCCCTTGCACCTTTGTGAGCACCCTGACCTCTGTCCATGGGCCAACATTGACAAGAACTGTGGTCTACACCAAACCCCCGCCATGTTGGACTACCACCGCTACCCCCGAACACCCTCGCCACCGCGAGGAGCACCTGGTCGCCCTCTGGCAGCTGCCCACCAGGTGAACCCTACAATTTTCTACCTAGCGAAATGGGGCTTAGTTTACTGCAATGTCCCCTGTTGGGACTAAAACGTTTGAGACGGGTAGGGAGGGGGGGTAATTGTCACGGCAGGTTGGGATTGCTGTTGTGGGTGGTGGGTGGGATTGGGAAATGTTTTTTATGCCCTTTTTATGTACTGCTCTGTTATTATGCGACAGGATGCTGATGCGACACACAATGACACACGCTGCTACTCACGACATTGTTACTTACTGAGCACACGATGGAGTCCCGCCCTAGCACGCTCAAATATAATTTTTTGACCTGGAATGTGCGCAAGTTGGGGGACCCCCGCAAACGCCGACATATTCTCGCTTATCTGGACTGACATGACATCCACTGGGAGACGTGTGCTTCTACATTTCATGAAATTCGACGCCATGGCAGTTTTATGGTCGTTTAAAAGAGTCGGCACCCCACGCGGGAGGGGGGCTTTTGAATATTGGACGTAAATGCACCACGTGTCACGGTAAGCGCCCATGAGAAGATAAATGTCTAAGGGATAAAGAATAAGTGATGTACACTAATATGGGCTAGGTTTATGTTAAATTAGGGAAGGTTTTCCAGTGACACGCAACGATAGATAAAGATACGGGCGGTTTGGAAAGGAAGTGCTGTTCAATGTACCATAAATGTTGTTTGTTATAAAAGCCGCAGTATTTCTTTTAACAGTTTGAGGGAAATAGATGCAGCAAGTTGGTTAATCGAAGTTGGTAGGGCAATTACAATGCAAAAATGCCGTTGGTTAAAAATTGATATAGTATGGCGTTTACAGCTCACAGTTTATTGATAGAATAGATATCGAGTAAAATAGAAACAGTAAGTTTGCTTAGTGAATTGAGAATGCTATTTTAATATTGATAGTGATGTGCATGGATTTTTTGTATTCTAGATACCCCTGACGAAGGGATTCATCCCGAAATGCATTGGGTCACTTTTTAATAAAGTCATGACATGTGGAACCTACTACTGCTCCTGTGCTTGTGTGAACACTTCTGCAAAAATATTTGAATAAATAAAATGAATTGAAGTAAAGTATAAAAGAAGGCGAAAAAGAAATGGAGTAAAATAAGATAAACAGAAGATTAAGGAATATGAATTTGATTCATTGGATTCATTCAGTTCAAATGGCTGTGCTGCTTGATAGGAACCCAATGGGGTTCCTTCGTGTTTATGACATCCACTGTGCCATGCTTCAAGAGACCCATTTGCCTCCTCGCACAACCCCCTCCTTTGCTACTCGATGGGCAAGCCACAGAGGCTTTTCGTGCTACTCCTCCTATTCTCGGGGGACCGCAATCCTTGTGAAGCACACCCTCCCATATACCCCCATCGGCTCCTACGCAGACCCACAGGGCCGATACAATCTCTTATGGGGCAGGCTCTCTGCGCAAACTGTCACACTGGCGTCTTGTTATGGCCCGAACGCAGATGATCCGGAATTCTTTCGGATATTATGGGGTAAAATCCAGGACTTTGGCACTACACACTTGATATGGGGGGGGTGATTTTAACGTTACTATCTACCCGCACCTAGATAGATCACATCCACAACCACACCACTATACTGCTGCACACCTAGCGCTAAAAAACATTGTCAAAGACCAGGACCTGGTAGACCCCTGGAGAACACACTGCCCACTCACTCGTCAGGGGTCTTGCTACTCCACTGCCCACTCCTCTTGGTCACGTATCGATTACTGGCTGATCGATAGGGGCCTGGCAACCTAGGCATCACACACCTCTTATCTCCCCCGCACATACTCCCACCATTCTCCAGTACTGTTGTCTCTCAGCCCACCACAAGCAGAACCCCCAAGCCTTTCTTGGCGCCTCAATCCACAGACGCTGCTCGACCCAGTTTTTAAGGATGAGATAGAGCAAGAGATAACTGACTTTTTCCTCCGCAACGAAGGCTCAGTCTCACAATATTCTACAATATGGGAGGCTTTTAAAGTCACCATGCGGGGCATCTGTCTGGCTAAAAGTGGGGGAGTACTCAAAGATATCCGCAATACACTCCGAAAATTGGAAGCGGACATAAAACAGACTGAGATGGCTATACAAGCCACTCCTTCCCCTGCATTTCAGGCGCATCTGCGTGCCCTGTTCACTGACTATCAGGCAACAGCGGAGCGCGAATGTAAATTTAGAGGGAAGTACCATACAGCTCGCCGGTATGGCGAGGGAGATAGACCGGGGCGGGCCTTGGCCTCCACTATTCGACCTCCTCGGTTTGCTAATACAGTGCTTGCTATTGAGGACGAGGACGGTCTGACACATACAAATTCCTCAGACATACTTGCTGCATTCAGAAGGTTTTATAGAGCATTGTACACCACTCACCGACAGGCCCCGGTAGACTTCGATCCATTTTTCGAGGACACCGCCATAGCCTGGTTGGGAAATGGCCAAAGAGAGTTCCTTCTGGTGCATCATGAGGATGAGGAGATCATATCTGCAATTATGCAATTACAATCGGGAAAAGCTCCAGGACCAGACGGCCTCCCAGCCGAATTTTATAAAACATACCGGCACTTACTTCTTCCGAAACTAAGGCATGTCTTTGAAGAAGCCCGTGAAACTGGCATTCTTCCCCCCTCCATGCGAGAAGCGCTCATAATCTCCCTGCCCAAACCAGGTAAACCACCCTCGCACCTAGATTCGTACCGGCCCCTATCCCTTATAAACACCGATGCTAAAATCCTAGCTAAACTCATCGCAAATCGCATTCGCCCTCTGATGCCGGTGTTGGTCCTCCCGGATCAGTCGGGCTTTGTTCCCACTAGAAGTATGGCCCATAACTTGCGGACCCTGTTCGCATTGCTCCATGATATTGACCCGGACTTTAACGCGGCTGCTATATTCCTAGATGCCACCAAGGCATTCGACTCCCTAGAATGGGACTACCTCTCCTATGTCTTGGTACGCATGGGCTTTCCGCCCCCCTTTTTGGCTTGGATTACCCTGCTATATACAGGTATGCGCGCCACTGTAATGGTGAATGGACTCCGCTCCTCCTCCTTTCCGCTGGGCAGAGGTACCAGACAGGGGTGTCCGCTATCCCCCCTCCTTTTTGCCCTAGCAGTGGAACCCCTGGCTGCTAAAATTCGACAACACTACCGCGAACATGCCATAATTTACCCAGAAAGGAAAATACTCATCTCATTATACGCAGATGATCTCACACTATATCTGCGTAACCCGGAGATAAGCCTAAATCCCATTCTTCGCTTATTCATTCTTTTTGGGCAATTGTCCGGAGTCAACATTAATTGGAGCAAATCCCAGATTTATCCCCTTACTGTAGCCACAAAAAGGTTCCACCCAGACTTCCCCCTTGACTGGAGTGATGACACCCTCACCTATTTAGGTATAATTATCTCTCGCAGTCGCGAAGAACTCATGCGAGCTAACTACGGGCGGGCACTGGACTCCATCACTGACAAAATAACGAGATGGGTCGCGATGCCCCTGTCGATGGCTGGCAGAGTGGCTATTATTAAAATGGTTATTTTACCTAAACTTTTATATCTCTTTGTAAACATCCCCTACGCCCCTAGTCGGCATTTCTTCTCGGCGATGACGACTCAACTCATCAGGCTCACTTGGGGAGGGAAACAGGCTAGATTACGGTGGGACATACTTACACGTCCGTTCGATGCAGGTGGATCGCCATCCCGGATATCGAATTATACTTTAGCTGCGCACTGGCACATTATGCCACATATTGGATGAAACCCCCTCCCTTCATGCCACATCTCGCAATAGAAGATGGATATATGACCCCCACCCCAAGCACTGCATATCTCAGCATCCCGGCGGTCCCGCGCCACCTGGCTTCCACCAACGTCCATTGCACCGTCAGCACGTGGCACGACCTTGCCAAAGCCACACAGAGCACACTAATGTATTCTCCGCTTCTGCCCCTTCCTGGGCGGCAAGATATCCCAGTTACGGAGGAGGGCGGCTGCCGTCGGCTCCTTCGTAAACTTTCTATCCACACCTGGGGCCACCTGTACACTAGGGGGACATTCAGCACTAGCGAGGAATTCTTTAAAGATACGAACCCTACCCCCTTGGAACGGTTCTATTATATAAGGCTCCGTCAGGACGTAAGGACCATCACGCCCACCTTTCCCCTTGAGCCTCCACCCATGCTTCCGTTACATGCGTTAATGCAGCAAGACGCCCCGCACATGTGTTGTCACTTTTATATCGTACGGTCCAGAATGCCAAGGAATATAGTCTTCCTTTGGCTCGTCAACGGTGGGAGGAGGAATTGGGGTACCCCCTCACTGAGGAACAGTGGACGTATTGCTGTAGACAAACGGGCGATATATCAGCTAGTAGTAGATTCCGCATAATACATTATAAATACGTGCACCGCCTTTATTATACTCCCGCGCGCATGCACCGACTGAAGATACGAGATAATGATCGCTGTGATCGCTGCGGGCGCGAGGGGGCGGATTTTGTACACTTGGCCTGGGATTGTCCCCCCGTACAACGATACTGGACGGATGTCCTGACTCCACTGGACCTCATGACGGGCCTACACATCTCTGCAGATCCCCCAACCGTCCTGTTAGGATACACTAAACCCCTGGCTGTTAAAATACGTAGATACGCCTCCCTTGCGCTCCTCCTTGCTAAACGGAGAGTTGCCTGTAGATGGAGCTGGGGAAGAGCGCCGAAATTTAAAGACTGGCTTCACGATTTAATCTATTGCCAAAAGCAACTACACACATATGCAGACCTTCAACCTCCTTCATCACGCCCAAGAGACATCTGGGGTCCCCTACACACTTATCTACTGGAACACACAGCTGATGGGGATGATACGGCGCCGCAATAGACGCATAACACCCTCCTGACGACCCTCTTGCACTCGCCCACGCACCTACCCCCACTGACTGTAATAGGACACCGTGTGATGCTACTCCGTACTTTCTTACTATCTGAACATTGACAGCACCTATGTCTCGCACCTGATGATCATTGTGTATTGGTGTATGCATCTCTCTCCTTTGTTTTTATTTGTTCACTTCTACTCTAACTGTTAGCATTTAACACAGTCTGATTATAATGCAATTGCTGTCTTTATAACCTCATACTCCTTACAACGCGGCCGGCCCGAAAGGGTTGTAGGCGGCTTGCTGTGTATTCCCCCACCCTGATCAGATATCTCCTACATGCAGATGTTATCGCAATGCCGGCCAATTTGTGGATGTAGGCAGTTTGCTGTGCTCTATGCCTTTTTTTGTTCTCAATAAAGGTTTTTGAAACTCAAAAAAAAAAAAAGTGTTAGCCCCTTCTTCTAAAAATACTTATATAATATATGATCTCCATAAGAGCTCTTTCCATCGGGATCCTATTCAAACAAGTATGCAACTTTATCTGAATGAGGAGCAGACCTGATGATGAAGCATGCCATCACTGGGTGAGGGCCTTGCATCCTTATAATGGGGATATTCCTTTCATCATCTATATTTCCATCATTCACTTTTTAAACAAAATGATAGGTTTGCAATACGTTGATTTTTAAGAAAAGTGACTTTTACAAAGTTACACTTTACTTGCCTGAGCCCCCAGAAGGCTAATCAGTGCTCACCTGAAGGAGATGCCCCTGTCAGTGCTTACCCTGTAAAAACTGCTCCCAGAGCAGGAACAATAGCCTATGCTTTTTCTCAGAAAGACCTGGATGTGAGGTATGCAACAGTTATCAACTCAGGAAGGGCAGCTGTAGAGGATTCGGGAACATTATTAGCTTGAAAGGGGCCAGGGTGACCAGGGTGAGGCCTTCACATTCAAACTTAAGTGTGAAGGGAGACCTGGGCAAGAGAAGCCTTTTTACTGTTGGCCCTCTGCAGCCAGTTTGGTACCAACCCAGGAAAAGTGGGAGCTGGTCTCAGAACAGGTATGGTGTAGCTGAGGAGGTGAGGACTGCTCATTCCCTTAAACACCCCGTAATTGGCATACAAGCCCTTCTCAGGGGCAGAAAGATTCTGCCATGTTGGATTGTTTCATTGTTATCTGACTCAGAATTTTTATTGACCGTGTACTGGAAGAAATGTTTTACACATTATGCGGAGATGGAAGACCATTGTTACCATAGTTGGGTGCTCATACTGGTGGATGATACACAAAGGTGCACAGGCAGGTGGCCACTGTCCTAATGAGACCTGCATACTTACTGCGGGTCGGAATATTGTCAATTTACTCTTAGTTGTATCTGGATTGACACATAAGAATTCCAAAGAAACACTTTGCAACAGGAGTCAATCTTGGGCT
Source organism: Calotriton arnoldi (assembly GCA_963921515.1). Taxonomy (NCBI): domain Eukaryota; kingdom Metazoa; phylum Chordata; class Amphibia; order Caudata; family Salamandridae; genus Calotriton; species Calotriton arnoldi. The sequence goes on along the minus strand of CAWUFW010004256.1, from coordinate 1,175,826 downwards.
TTAGTAGATCTTATTAATCATTTTGAACATAATATCACACATGTGAGCACCGTGAAGTCTGCAAAATATATCACTTATTGTACAGCACCTTTGTTGATTCAATGAAAAATACATTGATATGAGCTATACAAGAGAAGGCTCAGATTACTTTATGTATATTGAATAAATAGAAATGATTCACTCGAATACCAGGGATTGTTCTGAATAGTATAACTGTGAAATGAGTCCCATAGGACGTTAGCTCTTTATATTATAAAAACCCTGGTCCTATTGGATTAACAGACTGTCCTTGTTTATATATTATTGTCTAATACCTGTTGGAAAGTTGGCCATTTTCATAATGTCTACAGAAGCAAAAATGAAACCAACAGTCATCGCAAAATGCCTTCTTCATCAAACACCAAACAAAACATTAGATGAATCCTGTCATACCTCTGGAACACAACAGAGAAAAGAAGATCCATGTCAGTTCATTATCCAAATCCTCCTCATTTGACAGAAGCTTGTTAAGAACTGCAAAAGAGATCTCAAATGGAAGAATGTCGAAATTGGTGCTCAACATCGACATAAATTGTGCTTTCAGATCTTTTCACTGAATCTCAACTAGCATCCCCTGATGTGTTCATATATGTTTGTTTTTCAAAAAAGCCACTCAGGTGCAATGCATTGTGGCAGTCATGTCTTCTAATTTGCAAATCAGTGATCAAAATGAGTCTTCTCTGGGCTCTGTGTCAACTATCTACACAGGCTACAGAAGGCCAATATGCTGTAAATACTTCCTGAACATTTTCAAGCAATTGGCAAACTAAAAGACAGATACTTGTGTCTTCACATTAATGATACAGTTCAATCAGTTAACCAGCTCTTCAAGGCATACCTTTTACCACCCAACAATAAGTGGAAGATGGAACCAACAATATCCTTCAGTAAGACATTATTAAACCAGCCAAAGGGACTATGTCATGGGTATCCCCTTTTGACATTCTGGTTTTGCAAAATCAAAAGAAGAATATGTTGCAATACTCATCAAAGGTTGTGAGGTGCTATATGCAACCAACTTGACACTAAACAAAGACAAATATCACTTTGGCAAAAAGTCTCTCAATTTATATGGCTACATTCAATCATGCCAAGGTATGCTCACTCTCCCGGACACAGTTGCTAACCTCATCCTTATCCCTGCAGCGGATGACTCTGTTTGTCAGGCCTTCCTATGGCTGGCAATAACTGTGCCCATTATCCCCGAGTCTACCGTGATCTACACCCGATTGAGGGAAATTATGAAAAAAGGGGCACCTTTCAAGAGGTCACAAAAGTGCCAATCTGCATTCCAAACAATTTGTACAAAAAACATGACTGCAGAAAACAGTACTTACTAGGGCCTATCATTGCACATTGAAATAGTAGTAGACGTGATTTCCTTGGGTTTCATTTTTACTTGTATGTTATACCATTTTCCATTGTTTCAGACTATCAGGCTGTACTCTCCATCTTAGGAAACCCAAAATCAAAAATGCCCCCAAGGACTGAAAGATGGGACATCCATCTTCAGTACAGTACATTTACTTTACTTTACATTACTTTATTCACTTCATTTCGGTTCGTAGAACCACAAAAGTACATAAAAAGACATACATTTTAAAGACATGAATGTTTTAAATGCACAGTTCAGTACAATAAACATGATTAAATAAAATAATAAGAACACATTACATCCATCATGAATTAAAAAACAAAATACAGTACAACAAATAGAGCCAATAGAACTCAAGCCGTATAAATCATTTACAGAAAATACAGACTAAAACTTAACAGACTCAACAGGTCTTTTACTTGATCCATTTGAACAAGATGGTTGCAATCACATAAATCTTTTCCTTATTCACCAAAATAAGAATCGATATCTGGAAACTGAAAAGACAATGGGTTCGTGAGTGTCCGATTTCAAAACTCTCAGCGCAATGCACTGTTCCTAGGTTCCTACACATTGTGACTAACCATTTGTACCTAGCATTCTTTTAAGCTGGTCAGAAGAAAAGAGCATGGGCCTCCGTTTCCTTGGCTGTGCCACAGGATAGAAAGGTCTGCTCAATTCAATGCCACTGGAACTCCAATGGTTAGTAAATGTACGCAGAGGTAGGGTTCCATGCCTAAACTGCACATAGAGCTTCCTTTCCAATGCAGGTTAGATTTCATCCAAGAATCCTTCTCATTTGCATGTGTCCTTTTCATCTATGGATCTTAGGGTCAAGGATCCCAAAGAAGAAATCGTTAGGAGGGATGCCAATTTGTGATTCTTGTAGCATTTGGCGAGTTCCACTTTAGAAACAGTGGAACACGCCTCAGCAGGATTATCCCACAAACTACCTCTACCAATACTTCTTATGGTTTCCCCAATGTAACTGAGCCACGCCAATCTACCAGCTCCCTTCGGCCCTAGGATATCCTCCAAGGCTATTCTATAGGAGATTAATTCGGGAGTTACCCAAATTCTTCTCCACTAGAGGAGAAGCCTAAAGCCTATTCCCTCTGAGATGGGCCTGATCCCCAAATCAAATCTGAGGAGAACCTACGGCATGCTGGGAGGAAGATTCAACAAATGCCTAAGAAAGCTATTCTCTGTCTACGTAATAGCACCAACATGCTTGTGGCCCCATAGTTCAGCCCCATACATAGAGGCCCGCAAGGCGTGGAGATTATTGATCTCAATAGTAGGGCTGAATGGCTTATGGAAGGACCCCCTATACACCTTTGAAAGCCCACCAATATGTTGAGCTAATTTGGGTCTTTGTTTGGCAACGTGAAATGATCAATCCATTTGTTCACTAACCGTAATCCCAAGGTAGTCAAAAGTTGAAACCCTCCTTTGTGGAGTCCTGTTCAAATTTGGGTTTGGGTGAGTGGATTAGCATCGATTAAACACCATGAATTTTGTTTTGCCGATATTAATTTCTAAGCCCCTTGACTTACAAAAGATATTGAAATTATAAAGTACCCTTTGAATGCCCATTGGTGCCTTAGAAAGAGAAGAGGATCATCAGCGAACATTAACACAGGCACCTTTTCGGATGCCAGCCTTGGAGCATAATTGTTAATAATGTTCAGAGAATCATCAAGGCCGTTGATATACAGGGTAAATAATGTCTGCGCCAATACACAGCCTTGCCTGATGCCCTTACTAACGGGAAAAGGTTCAGTAACTTCCCCCATTTTACCACAACACACCTGCGCAAAACTTCATCTCATGAAGCCTGTGTATATTATAACACAGATAGGATGGGACCTCCATATCAGCCAGAACGCGCCATAGTGAATTTCTAAGGACCAAGTCAAAGGCTGACTTTAAATCCACAAAGATCTGCTAGAGACTGCCACCCCCTAAAACCACTGATTTCCAATAGTCTAAAAACGTGGTCTACAGTAGAGGCACGTTGCTGGAAACCTTTCTGAAAGGTACTTAAAGTCTTATTTTCCTCCATCCATTCCTGAAGTCTTTCTAGTATGACTCTAGAGAATACTTTTTGCATTGTGTAAATCAGACTGACAGGCTTGTAATTTCCAGGTAGCAGTGGTGAGCCTTTCTCATAAATAGGGATCATTTCCGCCCCGGCCCATGAATATGAAGTGGGTATCCCCGACATGATAGGATTGAAAATTATCAAAAGTTAAGGGTCCCAAACAGACAGTACATTTAAAATCATTCATCTACCTGGTAACAATAAAAATCTTTCTGATTGCATCACATGGGAACAAACCGTCTGGCATAGTGAGCTGGGAAACATTGCAAACTACTCATTCTCTGAGGGACTTTTCCATTCTCTCCAAAGGCAAGAAGTGTACTTTCACACGATTGTCAATGAGGAATTGTAGCTAGCAAAAAGTCTGTTTTCCTGCTCCTGATGATCTTGTGGAGAAGATAGTAGGAGAATATCATGTCTGTCAGAGAGTGAGCAAAGATATAGATCCAGAAACCCTGCTAATGCGCACATTAGCAACAAGTGTTTGGTACAAGGTGGCAACTGATTTCGTTGGACTTATCACCACAGGTAAACAACTACTGCTAGTGATTGATGTATGTTCTCTATTACATGAAGTGATGGCTGATCAGTGCACAACAGATGACATGGTCATACATTCATTAAACAAAATATTTTCCAAGTGTGGCATTTGTTCTACAGTGAAATCAGGTAACGGACCACCTTTCCGTGGAAAGGAATTCAAGGAGATAACTCCCTCTGGTCCCAAATTAACAGTATTGTGGATTGATTTATGGTGAGATTAAAGAAAGTCCTACGGACTACCAAATCCACGAAGGCCTCCATCTCTGAAACACCTCAGAGTGCCAAAAATAAAGACCAAAACTACCCTTGAAGAAGAACAAAATTATCAGGAATCCCATTATATACGTCCCTGGCAAGGTCAGAAAACTCAGAAACCTCAAACTGGGAAATATTTAGACTATTTATTTACTGTGCTTTGAAGAAGTATGAATGTGTTACAAAACAATACTAAAAATAAGTAATTATTATTATTAATATCACTGGATGGGCTTTCTAACAACTGCCTTTAATGATTCTCACATCACCTGGGGTGAGCTTGGATGGCCTGATAATGTTTCAGCACTTCAAAGATCCAGAATTTAGAAAGCACTACCTTATGAGACAATTGTATTAAAGTATTTATTTTAAAACTGGTCATCTTAAAATAAAAGGGAGCTTTTTATGATAGGTAACGATGGGTCCTGTTGACTGTCATTCATTGTGGAGTGAAAGAAATAGGACTTTCAATAACGAGTTTTGTTGTACTTACACGATTTTGCCAAACAGTCAACAGTGTATTATTTGCTGGTTTTGCATCACAAAGCACAATAATAGTCACTTCTTTCACTATTCATGTGCACTGCTACGCCTTTTGGAGCACTTTCCTTCTCTTGTTATTATTTTACAAATATTGTATAACTTATAAGAATAAATTTACGCAAGTATAACTAAATGTATGTGTTTTTTTGTATTGTGCATTGTCAAGAGAGCATAGGCTTAAAGCTCTCTCTGAGGGAGTCACTATAAATACCTTGTTTACACACATCTGGGTGGGAACACAGGCTCTTCACAGGGGGAGAAAGGTTCCACCATCTTGGATTTAGTGAGTGAGATGCACTGTAGGATTGTTTGTTGTTGAGCACACGGGCACAGCTGCAAAGGTGGATAGGGTTACCCCAGGGCACATTTACTCTATTGGCTACGGGGAGGCTGTGAGTCGCCTCCACCCACAAGATAGTTCCAGTCATGAATGGGGCACACCAAGACACCTTCTTCTGAACACTCTGGACTTGTGGGAGAACAGAAGATTGACTTTACCTGCTGTTTGAGACCTGTGAGGGGAACTGAAGTACTGACCTACTCTTGTATGTACTCAGGACAAAGATGTAGACTCCAAGGGTCACTTAGCCGGCCTCCTGTGTGGCTACAGAGGCACCACAAGCTCAAAGAGGACCACTACCAATTGGATTAGCCCTGGACCGTTCTGAGGGCTGCCAAGCTGATCCTCTCAAACTGCGACCTTGGCTGAAGAAAAAGGTTTCCTCTGCTGAAAGCTTCTCTGTAGCAGCAAATCCATTTTAGCTGGACCTCGGTGAGATGGTATCCGCCCTTGTGGAGCCCTCATTGGACAAAGCCCACGGCCTCGCCCCACTGGAGATTTTGAGCTGGAGAAAGACTAGGGGGCATATTCACAAGGACCTACCGCCGATTTATCTCCACCTTAACGCATCAAAAGTGGAGATAGATTTAACACCCCATTCACAAGCGGGTGCAAACTGCAGACATCGCCAGTATTCCCGCGATAACTGCCCCAAAAATTATCTCCACGGTGGACACCATCAATTAACCCTAATGAGATGCAGAGTAGGCGTTCCCGTGCAAAAACACACGAAAACAACACAACACCACTTTCACAACGAACTGCCAGATCTGCGATTCGAACCAAAAACAGGCGATAAGCTGCTGTAGCACCAGGGAATTAACACCTGCCTTTTGCTGGTGTTAAGCAGGACGACTACCTGCAGCATGAAAGGGAGCCCAGCCAAGAGCCACATCTGAAGACCCACAGATGCCATGGAGACAATGATCATGCAGCTCCGAGACCCATGAGGGCCACAACACCCACCGCTACCCACCCCAGGCCCGCCACCACCCCAGGACCCGTCCCGCCCTCCCCCCACCGGGAACACCACAGAGGCAGCGTACACAAAGTCAGCGGACCCACCTTAAACGCACCTGCCGCCCATACCCAATGCCAGAGGAGGACATTGCCCAAAAGGACAACCATCCCCTGCATACTGACCCACATCCCCCACCTGCTGACGGTACCAACACAGCGGACAACCAACATCCCTCCGCAGACAAAGCTGCCCGCTGTGCTGCACATGTCGGCCTCTGGTACCAACCAAACCCACAACTGCCAGAGACGGAGGAGTCTCACAGCCAGCCCTATCCAAGTTCATCACACCTGTCCTTGATGCCATCATCAGCCTGGCACCCCAGCACCTCCACATCACCCACACTGAGCAGGAGCAGCTGGAGACCAAGCAAGGCTCCTACGCCATAGCAGGATTCCCTCACGTGTTGGGGCAATTGACTGCACACATGTACCCCCCGTGCCCCCTGCCGAACCTGCATACAGCTACCTCAACAGAAAGCACACGCATCCCATGAATGTGCAGGCAATAGTGGACTGGCCGGTACTCCTCAACAATGTCGTGGCCAACTCCCCAGGCAGAGTGCATGATACCTACATCTCCGACAGTCCATCATCAACCAGCACTCCCAGGATGGCACCTATGGAAATACAGTGCTCGTTGGTAAGTCTAAAATGAACACACCACACACCTCCACCCCACAGTCATGCAACCCACAACACTGGCAATGGGCACGCAGCACAACTACATTCAACATACCACACAACATGCCAACCAACCAGACACGACAACACAACTCCATTGGGAACCTGGGCTTGCCAAGCCCACAACCCAGCCACGGCATGGCACCACAGCCACACAATAGCAGGATGTGAGGAGAGGCTTAGAGCAGGCATGTGCTAGAGCGGCAAGTGACTAATGAATGTGAACCTACCCAATGCCAGGTGTGGCGTGGAGGTGCCGGACAGACTTCAGTGTGCAAACCACGGAAATGGCCATGTGGAGAATTAACTGCTGGTGCTTGGAGTGTAGAGGCCAGTGGATGCTACCATGTCCCCACAGGCTGTGGGGCAGAATGCGGAAATGTCGCACATTACGTCCCCCCCTGCATGCGCGGGCATAGTGGGTTGGCCCTGCGTACGCCAGGCCTGCGTAGGGGTGTGAATAAAAAGCCTGTCGCACTGGGCGTGGTTCTCATTCGGAATGGCCAATGCGTCTGCCAGGGTGGCGCCTCTCAGCCCACCACAAGTCCGGCGCCGAGCGCGGCGGGGCCTGCGTCCCTGTGCACCTGCTGCACCCCGGGCCGCTTGTCCCCAGACCTGTCATGCCTGCCCCAGCGCACCAAGGAGGATCCGCTCACCTGCCGACACCAGCGTGTGTCACAGAGGGCCCACCACGTGCCGGTGCAAGCTCCAAGCCCCAGTCCCGCGACCTTTGCAGCCTCCGCAGACCATCGCTGGCCTCCACGACGCTGGCCCACATTACTCCTTTCTCATTTACATACTCCACCAGCGTCCTCTTCGGCCCAGTCGTGGGCACATGTTGAACTGAGTCGTGAGTCCTGAATGGCAGTGGCCAAAGGTCTGTGGCAGCGTCCACATCCATATACTCCCTCCGATCAGTGAAGCCAAAGTCTGCATCGCAAGCCGGCGACACGTGGTGCCACTAACCCTGTTCAACGCAAGCCGGCGACACGTGGTGCCACTAACTCTGTTCAACGCAAGCCGGCGACACGTGGTGCCACTAACTCTGTTCAACGCAAGCCGGCGACACGTGGTGCCACTAACCCTGTTCAACGCAAGCCGGTGACACGTGCATGAGGGCTCAGGCCTACACTGCGGCCCAGTAGGTCCCACATGTGGAACAGTGTCCTGGGTCTTGAATGGCAGTGACCCCAATTCCGTGGCAGCATCCACATCACTGAACTCCCTCCGATCAGTGAAGCCAAAGTCTGCATCGCAAGCCTGTGACACGTGTCTGTGGGCCCATGCTGACCGCTGCCCCCGGCCTACACTGCGGACCAGTAGGTCCCACATCCAGGACTTAGTCGTGATTCATGAATGGCAGAGTCCACACCAGTGAACGCACGGAGAGGAGTAAGAGGAAGATGAGGCTCAGTCTGGATGAAAGCCGGATCCTAGTCACGGAGGTGAGCAAGCACTAGCAACAACTGACCTGATGCCATCAACCCTGTTCACCGCAAGTCCGCGTCCCGTGGTGCCACTGAACCTGAACTACGCAGGCCGGTGGGACCATCCAACATAAGCCGGTGACACTCGGTGAATGGCCCCTGTTGACCGCTGCCTCAGGCCTACACTGCGGTCCAGTAGGTCACACATGTGGAACTGTGTCTTGGGTAAGATGTGGAGGAGTCCACACCATTGGACAAGCCTCATCGCAGACGGCATCCCCTAACAGCACTGGTGCCACTAACTCTGTGCGCAATGAGTCATGGGCAATTTCTGGTTGGACTTTGGTGGCGTCTGGGTCCATGGCCTGGGGGTTGTCTGCATCATCATCTGGCTGGACCGGACTTGGTGTCCGACATGTGTCTGTTCCATTCATCTCCACCATAGTTACTGTTTCAGCGTGGTTCTGCCCTCTGCATCAAGTCCTGGGGGTACACCTTCCACTGTCCACCGAGACACTCCGCGACAAGCCCCTTTGTCATCTATGAACACCTGCTCTGCTCCAGTGACCCTGCCCCAGTGCACTGCAAGTCAGCGGCCCATGCAGGACGCTATGCATCTGGGGCCACTAACTCTGTGCAGCACAAGTCATGGGGCCTTTATGGTTGAATGGTTGTGTCCTGTACGATGTACACTGTTGTCGATTTCTGACTGCACGAGGCAGCCCTTGACGGCTGGTGTGCACACATCCCACACACATCCAACACAGGTGTCACTCGATATGTGTGCCTGCTAATAAATGTGGCCGGGCGCACGTGCCCGTAGCCATTAACACCATCTGAGCAAGTGTGTCCATGTGGTCATTGTGCCCTGCAGCATCACAGTGTGCTGTCATCAGCGGACGATACCATGTCACCTCAGCGTTGGCAGTGACCTTGGACATGTAGCTTCGCCCGCCCCCCCCTACATGCACAAGCGGCATGTGCTGGTCCAGCGTATGTCAGGTCAGCGCAGGGGTGTGCTGATTTGGCAGGGGGAGCAGGGCGTGGCTCGGACCTGGCTTTGGGCAGGAAGTGCAGTAAGTGTGTCTCTGTGTTGGGGTGTTGTCGCCACCAGGGCCACAGTAGTCGATGTTGCAATGTAGCATGCACCAGGAGGGCGGCCCGCACGGACGGGGAAATGTAGGAGCGCAAGACCGCTCAGGTCTTGGCACATGCATGCCAAGTGTTATGTGTATCAGTCCTGCGGCTGCACGAGTCAGTTGCCTAGCCTCAATCGCAGCGCGATCACAGCCAGCCATGGACTGTACACCTGTGTCCGCCCTGTCCGGACCATTGGCCTACACTCATGTGGCCGCACACTTTCAAAGGCCAGCTTCATGGTGTTGTTGGCATGCCGCTGGACATGTGCGGTCAGGCATTACAATGGTGTGCCGTAGGAGTGCACGTGATACAACCGTACAGCGCACACATGTGTAGGGGCTCGTGGGAGGGAGGAGCAGCTGTGAGGCAATGTAACACACAGTGAGGCCGCTCATGTGCCACGTGCTGGGCATATCATCCATGATTCCCAGGGTCGCAGACATCCCACCACACCCACGACAGGCCTCTGTACATCTCCTGAATGCTTGCAGATGGTGAAGTTACTGTAGGGATGAATGGTCCTTTGTCTGTACTATCAGGTGGTGGCACATCTGCAGCTCCGAGCTGGGACTTGCATGTGGCCAGCACCCCCTGACAGATACGATAGCATTTACTTGCGACTCCCACACTACGCACTGCCCAATGTGAGACCAACGTGTACACATCCCACATGCAGAAGTCCTTGGTCGTAGTTAGCGTGCGTGAAATGGCCTTAACACGTACTCCCACCCCACCCCAGGCCTGCACCCGTTTCACACAGACACTGCTCATTGCTCCGAGCTGTGCCATTTCATCCACAGGACTGGCGCAGGGCAAGCCAGTGCAGCTTCAAGCAGAGCCACTGAAGCAATGGCAGACCATCCCGGACACATGCTCGACTCCAGTTACGTGGACCTGTACCATGCACGTCTGCTGCATGTACTGGCGGCACTGCCGTTGGCAGTGCTGCGCATCAATTACCGGCTGAGCTTCCGCCTTGCGAACGTCACCTGCGTTCAGCCTGTGTTGCATTGTCGCTCGTGCATATTCGAGTGGACCATGGATGTCTGTCTCTCCAACGTAACGGTAGCTGACCTGGATTTCGACGTGTGTGTGCGCCCCCTGTTGGCCCACGACCAGGAGTGTCACTGTGATGCCCGTTTATGGCATGCATGGATGTTTGGCATGCATGCTGGCAACTGGACCTGGGAGATTGCACGAGTCATCGTGTGCAGTGACCACATTGAGCCACTCCCCGATTGGGCTTTGGTGCAAATTGGGGCCAGGGGTTGGAGTCAGCACATCTGTCCGGGTCAGCTGATGGATTATGTCGACGACATGTCAGATGTGGTGGTCAACGATCTCTCAATGGAAATATTGGCCTACGCTGCTGCACTCGCGTTCATGGACGAGTGACAAGGTACCTGCAGCCACAACTGGATGTGACCCATTGCACGTGTCCCGACGCCTGGTTGCATGTTGGGAATCTGGTCACATGTCCCAAGACGACAGTGGACATGGCTGCATTGGCCTGGACTCCTGATCCATGCGCGGACAACCAACGCGGGTTGGCACTGACTTGAGTTGGTGATGGACTCCCCCGGGGTGGACATTGGGCGCTTTCCTACGTTCCTCATTCAGGTATGCTGCTTCATTGGTCTGCATATCGTGGCACTTCTCTTGGCCGTACTGACACGCACTTGTTGATAAAGTTTCCGCACTTTCACTTGTCTCCAACTGTGTTGTGTCTTGATTTGTATGCCAATGTGTGTGTCACGGACTATCTGGGTCCCTGCCATACGTGCATTGCTACTCCATCAGGGCTGTGGGTTTGTACTTGTGCATTATCATGTCCCTGTTTCGTGCTTTGCCAGATGCGTATGGCCGTTTACGGGCCACAAGCGGGTGCACTTGTGTCCTGTGTTCGGTTGTGCAAATGATGCTGTTTGTACCACATTGTGTTCGATGTTGGGGTGCTCTGCTTCCTGTGTGTGTGTGCTGCATTGTGTGTGAGATGTCCCTTCAGCTCTGATTTGGCTCACCCTTCTCCCTTTCAGGTAGTGTGGTTTTCACTTCTGTGCTTGTTCAGTGGTGTGATATTGCCGGGTTGTGTGACTTGTGCTCTTGGTTGGTGTTGTTACTCTTGGGAATGGTTTGTCTGCAGTTGTGCTGTGCTTAATTGTGCATGTGTGCCATTGTGCCCATCTCCCCCCATACCCCCAGTCCCTGGTCGGTCCTCTCCCTGTTGCTGTTGTGTCTGTTGATTTTGGGCAGTTTCCGGGCCCCAAGTCCTGCCACCATCTCCAGACTGATGTGGTGGACACCATTTCCTCCATGTCATCCAGCTCCTGGTGTGGCGCTGGACTCCCACCTCCGGTGTGCATTGCTGCCTTCTGGTTGTTCGCGTGTTTCTGCTTGTTTGTGCGTTTCGCATCATTCCGGCTGTTCTGGTTTTCTTCCATTGTCGTCCTCCGCTCTCCGGCTGCATTCAACTTGTCCACGATGGCCTGCCATGTACAATGTTTTGTTGCCAATGGGGCTTGTGGGGTTGTGTACTGGCTCCGGTTGCCTCCGTTGTGCTTCGCTGTTGTTTTCTGTTTGGTTTGTCTTTCTTTTTCAGGCTTTTGTTGTGCTTATTCCCGCCTGCCGTGTGTTTGTCGTGGGCCTGGCGCTGCTTATCGCTGCTTTCCTCATCGCAAATGGGCTAATCGCATGTTTTTTGGTGTTGTGGTTTGTGTTTTTATCTCCGTCGAGGTGGTTGTATCGCGGACATTGGCCGCGTTTTCGTAAGACTATCGCATGGTACCGCCCTGTTGTGAATTCCACGTTAACACGGGGTTATTTTCCCGCGATAGGCTGCGATGTGTAAAGTTGCGTTAACATTATTTTGTGTTGTTTAGCACACGTTCTTGTGAATATCCCCCTAAGTCTAACGGTAAATGTTTTAACCTGGCGAAGGCGCAAAAGTATCAGAACAGCGAGAGAGCTTCCCAGGGTCTGAAATTCAGATTTTCCTTGTAGGAAATTTGATTATTAGTAGGTGGGAGTATTCACCCTCGGCTAGTAATAGTACTACCATTACTAATAGGTCCAGTCAAATGGTGCTGCAGATGTGTCTGAGGGCGCTCCCGTTGGTGGAAACAGGACCAACGACTATTTAACCTTACTATCCTGGAACCTAGCAGGGATACACTCCAAACTTCAAGATCCTGAATAGTTTGTTGCTTTGGGAAATATTGATATTTGTGTATTCCAAGAAACGTGGGCCGTAGATAAGGTGTTTATTGATGGTTACACCTCATATTGTGTGGATGCCCTCCCACCTAAAATGTCAGGTAGGGCCAGTGGCGGATTGTTAATACTGGTTAAAAACACCGTAGCCTGTAGGTATAAGCAACTTTCAATAACCTCACCTGATATCATGGGCATCCAGCATACATTTCCGTCTGGCCTAGTCCTAACCGTGTTAAATGTTTATGCCAGGTCAGAATCTTTTAATAGCGAATCCTTAGTAGTGTCATTATTAGATGATCTAGTGGAGGGTTTCCAATCGAATTCTAAAATTATAGTCGCTGGGGATTTTAATGCCACGTTCGAGCCCTCCACTCTATTAAGTGCTTTACTCGAAGAGGAGGACGAGATTTGGGGTATCCCCAATATGGTAGCTGGTAAACACGGCCAACGCTTTTCAAATGTTTCATTACAGATTGCTTCCCTTACTGCTGGTAGGAGTCTGAGGGCCTGTAATGGAAGAACTCCATCTGACATAGGGCGAAAGGCTACTTTTAAGAGGGGTGCCTACACAAGCTTCATAGATTATATCTTTGCCGATGTCAGAATATGGTCATTAGTGGAAGATATGATCATTGAACCTAGGATAGACAGTGACCATAATTCTTTGCTTCTTAAATTGAAGGGCAAGGACTTGAATAGGGACGTTCATTGTTATATTTCCAAATCAATAGAACCATGCCCAACTAACAACCGTAGAAGAGTCACATGGCCTAAAATTCAAGCAGACCACGATCTCCACGCTAAAATATACAAGTTCCTAGTGGCCTCATTAACTAATATGTGTAGCCACAAGGGGAGTATGGATTTGCCTGATGTCCCGTATGTTATTACCGCACATGAAGAACTTTTTAAAGCCGTACAATCAGTCTTCTCAAAATATAGTCGTGTAGGAAGGCCTTCCAGCGTAAGGGATCGCAGCTGGTTTAACGACGACTGCAAGAGAGCGAAGAAGGAACTACAATTAGCAGTTAGAGAGCGCTCCAGATTGGATATAATTTCTGCTCGTAATATTTATAGAGTAGCACTCAGCAAAGCCAAGCGTGAATACGCTGACACGAACTGGAATGATTTGGTCCTAGCAGCCCAAGCCAGAGATAGTCGTATGTTTTGGCTTATTGTATCTAAGGGCAATGTGGAGAACCTTACTTCCAATAACCATCATATCCAACAGGAAGTCTGGGTGGATTATTTTTCGAGTTTATATTCTGATGATAAGGCCATTATGGACCCATACACTGATCTGGCTACTCCAACCATAGTCAATATTGTTTCTGATGAGACTACAAATAATCCTTCGCTAGCTTTCAGCCTAGAGGACACTGTGTCTGCAATTGGTAAACTAAAAGCAGGCAAAGCCGGGGGATCTGTATAAATCAGAACCCACGATATGGGGACCATACATAAACCTTCTGTCCAACTGTATACTGGCTGGTGGGGACATTCCTGATTCTTGGAGGGGAGCAGAGGTAATAACTATTTTTAAAAAAGGTGATCCAGCTGTCCCCTCCAATTACAGACCCATTAGTCTAATAGATAATCTACAGAAGATCTTTGCCAGGCAAGTTCTAGACAAACTCCAAGAATGGATAGACGCTAATATGGTTTTGTCTCCTGCCCAAACGGGCTTCCGAGCTAAAATTAGCACGTGCGACCAGGCTTTCAGGTTTTCCCTGATAGCATGGAAGTACGTGCTACTTAGGAAACAGCGGCTCTATGTAGCGTTTGTGGACCTGCGAGCCGCGTTTGACTTGATTCCGCGCAATTTGTTGTGGAAGACCATGCTTGACCAAGGTGCCCCGGAAAATTTGGTGTCTATGATTGCCAGATTGCACAAGGATAATTATGCTCAGATTAGGTGGGGGAAAAATGGGGAATTGACAGAGAGGATTTCGATTCAACGTGGGGTGCGCCAAGGGTGTGTTCTCGCCCCCACACTGTTTTCCCTATTCATTAATGATGTGGTCAGTTGTTTAATGGGTTGTAAGAATGATGCCCCTTCAATGAACGACGTAAAAGTCCCCATCTTGCTTTTTGCAGATGATTCCTTATTAATATCTACAATGCCCATGGGCCTACAGGTACTGTTGGATAAATTCCTGAGTTTTTGCAAAGAGAGGAAATTGGAACTGAATACTTCAAAAACAAAATTTATGGTGTTCGGAAAAGTACGGGGTGGCATACGAGATGTTAAGATTTTGCAAGAACCCCTGGAGCGGGTAAAAAGTTTTGATTACCTAGGCATAGGTTTGAATGAGACGCTTAGCTGGGAACATCAATTAAGGAAGAGCTTTTTAATACTAGGTCAAAGATCTAAATCAATATTAAGATTTTTAAAACAATCGTATACTCAACCTCTCTCACCGGCCCTTGAAATTTATCGGGCAAAAGCCCAAAGTGGCGCTCTGTATGGAGCAGAGATATGGGGATTTACTAATGTAAGTAAATTAACTATCTGTGAGAATAATTTTGCAAGGGCTCTCATCTCGCTACCTGTTACAACACCTCTCATCCCACTTTTTTGTGACCTTGGGTTAAAGAGAATAGGCGACCTGGCAGCCCTGAGACCACTGACCTATTGGCTACGCCTATGGACTACTCCACAACTAATTGAATATCGCAATTCTCTTCGGGAGGTCCTAGCACTTAACGGGGCTAAACTGTTACCTTGGTTCAGACATATTGCCAGATGGTGTAAACTATTGAACCTGATGGGCCTGTGGGAGCACCCAGAAAGGGCAACTAAATGTGACATCTTGCCCCGTAAAGCAACGTATTGGTGGGTAGTAGGGGAGCATTATATAAGTAATCAAACAAGCGGACAGCTAACATCCAACTTTTTAAACATTAAATCAAGCTTTCTGTTTGAATCTTTTCTTGACTTGATTTCACCCCCCTTTGCCAAAAGCTTGTATATTAGGTTTAGATATGGTAATCTGCTATTGAAAGTTCCGGGGAAAGAGGCGATCGGCCTAGTTTTAGACATTTGTCCTGCTTGCCGTGAAGTTGTTGAAACAGAAGAACATATTCTGTTTTTCTGTCCAAAGTATCAGCAGTTACGCAGGAGATGGATCAAACCTTTATGCCTCAATCTGGGTGCTAGGCCGCACCAGTTTGCGTTTAGGATTTTAAAAACTGACACATCAGGGCCAATAGTCTTTGCTCTTAGCCGTTTTTTATTTTCTTTCTGGCTGATCCGCAAAAAATTCTTATTACAGTAATGATACGATCTTTTAACCCTTTCCCTTCTTATGCTGTACATGTAATTTAAATATGAAGCTTGGTATGCATGGTTTAGCATCTCAAATGTCTGGTGGCTGCTTTAGCACTCCACTTTAGCTGACCAGGTCATTTGCATTTATGTATTCACGTACCCTTGTCTTTTTAACCTGTTTTGGGATGTCATTTGTACTTGTGTTTGAATGGCTTAATACTATTTTTAATTGTACATATATTTATGTTTTATCTTTGTACACTTTGATGGTGTTTTGTACAAATGACCGAATAAAGTTATATATGGAGTAAATTAATCCTTTCTCAACCTTTGGTAGCTTGACAAATGAGAAGTCAGGCTTAACTTAGGAGATATGCATGTGTAAAGCATTTAATACCAACAAACCTGTTAATAAGTAAAATACACAGCACAATAATAATCCAACACCAATTTATAAAAATAGAGAATATTGTTATCTTTAAAACAACATCAAAACAACAAAAACCATAGATATGAATTTCTAAATATTTAGGTAAGATTAGCGCCTTAAGCCACTAAAGCGCCAACTAAGGGTATCTGGTCGCCCTGGACCGGGACAAAGTCACAAGTTCAGGCCGACTGCGATGGAGCACAGGACGGACACTAGACCAAGTTAGACCTGCTGAGTATTGCACCTTATGTCTTTGGTGCGCCATCTGTGCAGTGTTGCTTTGTGAGGCTTTGCCTCGTCCGGCGTCGGTACAGAGGAGGTGTGAGGGCTGTGCAAGGTTTCGCATTAGTTCGTGTCGGTTTCGATGAGGCTGAAAGCTGGTTCTTGGTTTCTTGGGGCAATAAGTGCCCTCTAGCCCTGGCCAAGGGTTCACAGGCTCTGGGGTGCCACTTGGGAGCTAGGACTCATTCTCCCACAACGCACTTTCACAGTCCAGGACAAGTCCATTTGTAACTGATCAGCTGGGGTGTCTTCTCTGACTTTGCAGGTGACGTCTTCAGCTCTTTTGTACCTTTGGCCGTTTGGTGTCAGGCACAGACCTTTCTTTGTGGAGCCTTGCGAGAGCAGCAGGGGCAGTTTTTCAGACTGCAGTCCTCTCTTTGGTGCAGCCAGGGGTCCAGCAGGGCAGTCCTTCTCTTCTTCTTTTCCAGGTAGTGATCTGAGGAGCTCCTGCAGCTCTTCCATATTAATTCTCCATTTTGGGCTGGCAAGAGGAAGAGGCACCCTAACCAATAGGGTTAAAGCTACCTCCCTCTGTTATGACCAATTCCTGTGAAGTGTGGCATATTTCTGGTCTAGAAAGCAACATTCTCCCAAAAATCAAAATGGAGAAAGTCTATTCTTGGTGTATGCGTCTGTGTAACACAACCCAAAGATGTGGCTAACAACTAACTACACTCCCCTTCCAGACCCTCTCCTAATCTAATTAGGGGGGCTCCTATCTGGCTATAGAGGAAGCGGGGTGGTCTGGGTCCTTTGACATCTGTTTCCTGCAGAGGTTTCTGCCTTTGAAGTTAAGCTTATCTACCCAGCCCCCTCCTCTCCCCGGCTTCTCCAGGGAGGAGATCTTCTCCCACCAAAGGGCTGTGCTGGTGCAGCCCCAGGCCTCTTCACACCTACTCAGGGAGCAGCTTGGCTCAGGCTGTCAAAGGGTGACCAATCAGAAGAGGCTGCTGCAGGACTGCTTCAGGTAACTTCATGATAGTATGTTCTAAAACTACTTTCCTATAATAATTATCTTAAATGTTATGTTAAATTAATTTTATACGGCGCACAGCTACCCAACAAGGGTTTCCCAGCGCCAAGCCTGAAGGAGCAGAAAAGAAGAAAAAATAAAAATAAAAAACGGATCATGAATTATTGGTTGAACAACCAGGTTTTTAAAAGTTTGCGAAAATTCATGTATGAAGTTTCATTACGAAGCACGATGGGAAGAGAATTCCACAGGGATAGGCCAAGGTAAGCAAATGAACGGCCTCCCATTCTTGTAAGTTTAATCTTGGGAACCAAGAATTTTCCCTGAGTGGTCGATCATAATAGACGAGAAGGTTGGTAGGGGTGGACTAGGTCTTGCAGGTATTATGGGGCAGAGCCGACGTTGATTTTATGCATGTAACTTAGGGCTTTAAACTTTACACGGTTTTCGATCCTAAGCCAATGTAAATCTCTCAAGACACTAGAAGTAGGAGATGTTTTTGGAGTCCGGCAGAGCAGTCTGGCCGCAGAGTTTTGAACTACTTGAAGCCTCCGCGTAACATCCTTGTTTACCCCCTGTTGTTGGGTTTAATGTAACTATTAAATTGATACTAGCTAGCTCCAATCCAAAGTTAGACTTGACTAAATTTAATAAAGACTTCCCCAGTTTAGCATATGGGGCCAACAGCACTTCAATAGAGGAAAACGACTTTGGGTTGTTTTCCTTAACAGGGCATATAAAACATATTTTATATTGTCCCTGTTTTTATAACTATGCACCCTGCCCTTGGGGCACCTAGGGTGGACTTCAGGGGTGACGTATAAGTAATAAAAAGGTAGTTTGGGATTTTGGAGGTGTTCCAAAGTCAAACTTGGACACAGTTTTATTTTAAAACCAGCCTGCAAGGCAGACACAGCTTTAAAATGACATCAGACACCACATCAATGCACACTTAAGTGCATTAAGTCCACTGGGGTCTTCAAACCTACATGCCCTACCATATATTAGATTCATATATGTAGGTTGTATTTGCCAATTAGAATTATACCAATTAACATATACTGTTTAGAGGATAGAGCACTGCTCAGTAACCACCAGCATTAGTCCGAAAAATGTGGGTGATCAGTGCAAAAAGGCTGACCAAAATACATTCCTGCTCTGAGCTTTTCCCACCAAAACCTCGACCAATGCCTATCCAAAGTCAGGGAGCCCTTCTTGGACACAGCCTACTGCCTTGCAATCTGGAAGGTGTTTGACTTTCAGAAAAAAGACCAAGTCCCATGGTAAATTCTCCAACCAGGTTGAACCTGCTTGGTGTATCCGACCTGTGCTCCTTTGCGGTCAGCCTGATATTGCACCTAGGTCCCGATCTTCCATGACAATTGAGTACCATTAGTGCTTTGAGGGGCATATTCTCAAGGAGTGTTCGCCAATTTATCGGCACTTTAGCGCCGCAAAAGTGGCGATAGATTTATCGCCCCATTCACAAGCTGGTGCAAACTGCTGACATCGCCAGTTTTCCTGCGATAGCAACAGCAAAAAACATCGCCACGGATGAGTGCGACAACTAACGCTAATGATATGCAGAGTAGGCGTTCCCGTGCAAAAACACACGAAAACACCACTTCGCGAGATTCTCAACGACCAGTCAGATCTGCGATGCGAACCAAGAACAGACGATAAGGCGCGTTAGCAGCAGGGATTTAACACCTGCCTTTTGCTGGTGTTAAGCAGGACGACTAACTGCAGTATGAAAGGGAGCCCAGCCCAGAACCACATCTGAAGACCAACAGATGCCATGGAGCTACTGATCATGCAGCTCGGAGAACCAAGAGGGCCACAACACCCACCGCCACCACTCCCAGCCCCCCCCCGGACCACCCCCCCTGGATTACCACCTAGGCAGTGCAGGACAGTGGACGACCCTAAAACGCACCAGCCCCAGAGGCTCAACGCCAGAGGAAGCCATTGGCCAACACAGGCTCAAAAGGACAACCATCCTCTGCATCCTGACCCACATTGCCCACAGGCTGACGGTACCAACACAGCGGACAACCTACATCCCCCGCAGACAAAGCTGCTGGCTGTGCTGCACCTGTTGGCCCCTGGTACCTTCCAACCAACAACTGCCAGAGTCGGAGGAGTCTCACAGCCAGCCCCATCAAACTCCCTCACACATGTCATGGATGCATGTCCACAAAAGCAACGGTGGGCCCCTGTATCCGCACCACACGATATTTCCAATTCGTAGTGTACCAGCGCAACCAACCCCAACGCCAGCCGTGCTAGATGCCTCCGTGCCCCAGGCCCAAGATCGTAGTAACCGAAATGTGGGTGCGCCAGGTCATGAAATCCAGTAGTCAACAGTAGTGTAAAAACAGAACTTTATTACAAATACACAAACAAACAAAACGAAAAGCTCAGCCAACGCATTCCATTCCCAACGGGGAACTTCAACAGGGCAACGTGTCTTCAGAAACCTGTGGGAGAAATGGTGACAATGGTCAAACTTCCGTATAGTCACATGCCTAATCTGGTACAGTGTACTGCACTTGGACAAACCGGAATGCTCACAGGCATGATAAACCATGCATGAGAAGACCGTAACAGAAGTTTGTGTGGCCGTAACCATCGTAGGAATGAAGAGGGAGGTACCGACCACACGAACTGCTGTTATGGTCACATCATGCAGGACGCATCATACCTGAAAGCATCACGGTGTGTGTCAGCTCGATACCCCTGCCCCTCACTCCCCCCACACTGCGCAGGAACATCTTCAGACCACGCAAGGGAACTACGCCATAGCTGGCGTCACGCACGTGTTGGGGGCAATTCACAGCACAGGTGTACGACTTGTGCCCCCTGCCGACACTGCACACAATCACCGCAACAGCAACCACATGCATGCCATCAATGTGCAGACAAAAGTGGACCACTGTGGCCTGTCCACCAATGTCGTCGCAAACTCCCCAGGCAGTGTGCATGATTCCCACATGTCCACAAGTCCGCCACCAACCGGCGCTTTGAGGATGGCACCAATGGTAATGCACTGCCCATCGGCAAGTACCAACTGAACACACCACACACCTCAACTCCACAATCCCCCAACTCACAACTGTGGGAAAGCACACGTCACAAATCCACCACCAAAGTGACTATTGCGTGTGTCTCAGTCTCCGCCACAACCTGTCCATAGGCCTACACACACGTGGCCGACCACCTTCAACGGGTAGATTCACACTGGAGACGAGGTGGCTACGTCCCAAACCAACCCGCGCACATCACGTCATCGCATGCAGGGTTGTGTCAGCAAGGGCGGCGCTCCCCACTCAGCCATGAGTCCGCCGCCGTGACCGGTGGTGTCTGCGCGATCCTGTGTGCCTGCTGCACTCCAGCCCTGGTCCCCAGACCGGTCCGCCGCCCAGCGATGACTCTGCCGCCCCTGCGCACCCAGGCCTCAATGCTCACCAGCCGCTACCGGTGTGTCTCCAAGAGGGCCCACCATGTGCCGGTGCATCCTCCTCAGCCAATCGCTGGATTCCGCGCCACAGGCCCCCAGCGCACCCTGCGGCACCGCACCACGGAGTCATGTGTGTGCTGACTGCTGCCTTCGGCATGCACTACAGTCCAGCAGGACTCACAATTCAAATCGAACCACGATTAGCAGGACGGCTCATCGAGGCCTACGCATCATCGCAGGCTGCACACCCGCTCAGCTCTTCAGGTGCCACTAACCCTGTGCAACGCAAGTCATCGTCACGTGGCGGTAGGCCCCTGCCAGCCGCAGTGCAGCAGGTGCCACTAGTCCTGTGCAACACAAGTCATCATCACGTGGCGGTAGGCCCCTGCCAGCCGCAGTGCATCGGGTGCCACTAACCCAGTGCACCACAAGTCATGGACCCTTTATGATTGAGTCTCATGGTGTGGACGCCATCATGTCGTCTCCGGCAGTGGGGAATGTGATGTGCCAGGCCCCTTTTATTGGCAGGGTCACATGTCATGTCCTGTGATGCCTGTGCTGGATGGGTGTGGTGTGGGTGTTAACCAGCCCTCAGGGAGTGGCTGTGGCATGCTGACAACTAGACCAGTGATCAGCAGATCACTACAGGGAAGACCTGGGACATGTAGCTTTGTCGTCCCCACCTCTGAGCGTAAGCGGAGTGGACTGGCGTATGGCAGGCCAGCGTAGGGGTGAGAACAATGAGCCCGGGGCTCTGGGCGTGCTTCAGTTCTGGGCTGGACAAGAAAGTAACTGATGCTTGTGTCTCTGTTGTAGTGTCTACGCCACCCGGACCGCAATCGGCAATGTTGCACCCTGTGACTCAAGTCCCACGACATGAGCAACATGGACATAAGGGGGAATCACTGACCCTACATTCATCCATACTTTCATACTTGAATGATCAAAGACATGAAACATCTGTTCTGAATGTTTAATTCACATCCAGTGGAGTGTTGCAGTTGGAGCAGTACAGGGCCATGCAAACCCCACTTCACATTATTGGCCCGTGGAGGGCCAGCCAGAGTCCTTCAGGGAATGACAAGTACATCGGAAGAGGAAGAGCTCAGTCCGCAGTCTGATCGCTGTGTCATTGGTAACCAAACAGAAAATGGCAGTCCATGTTGAGGTCCAAGGTGAGTGTCGTAGATTGTATCGGGGGACAGTGGAAGGAGATGATGCAAAGGGCAAAACCAAGCAGAAACAGGCCATATGGCGGAGATGAATGCTACTGCCTCCTCCTTACCAGTAAGGTTGATTCACCCGCATCTTCGTCCTCTGATGTCACATGTGCCTCACACGTGGGTGGTGGTGGAATGTCGGCCGCACTGTGTGCCACTGACACATCGGGGGCCGGAGGTGGATTGCCTGCCGCACTGTGTGCCACTGACACATCGGGGGCCGGAGGTGGATTGCCTGCCGCACTGTGTGCCACTGACACCACAGGGGCCGGAGGTGGATTGCCTGCCACACTGTGAGGCACTGACACATCAGGGGGCAGAGATGTGGATGTAGAAGCAGCAGCAGCATTCATCTGCGCAAGGCCTTGAGGCAGCAATGCCATGACGATGTGCTGCAGGGCATGGAAGGTCCCAGCCACATCTCGCTGGTGTGCAGCCATGGCAGCCATTCTTTCCGCCATCATCCGCTCCATGTTCTCCATGAGCCTCCGCATCTGTCCCAACTCCCGGCTGACATCGCTGGAGCCACTCTGACTGGACAGTTGTTCTTGTCTCAGTATCATGACTCCAGCAATGTCAGCCATGGATCGTTGGAGAGCATGGAGCGGACTGTGGGTGTCTGTTAGGGACTGTAAGTGGTCCCTGATGGGAATCAGACACCCATGTATGGCATCAAGTTTGGCTGCCATGAGGTCGAACCCCACCCGCACCTGATCAGCCATCTTCTCCTGGACCTCTAACACACGGCGTTGGAAGGCCATGTGTTGTTCGTGGGGGTCCTGGGAGACAGCCGGGGTGGTAGGTGCTTCCTGCTGTGTGGTCTGTGCAGGGGGTGGGGTCTCCTCGATGCAGCTGGGCTGCCCTGCTCCTGGAGGTGGGGTGCCGAAACTGTCAATGAGGATTTGGAGGGCTTCGGTGTCGATGTTGGGGATGTCCTCATCGTCATCAGTGAAGAGTTGTTGGGGCTGCTCTGCAGGAGGTGTTGATGCTCCCTCTGCAATGTGAAGGGGAGATGCAGTATTACATTGTGTTCACATGTATGTTGACGCATTGTACAAGTTCACATGCAGACTGCATGACAATGTACATTGTGACTGTTTAGGAGGAGCTGCCTATTTGATGCGGGACAGTGGACATTTCGTCAACATCACAGATATGTGTTTGTACTTGTACAGTGACATCTCACATTTCCCTGCTATGCCAAATGTGATTAGCCAGTTTCTACACACAAGTGGCACCTGTTGTGTCCTCGGTCTTGTTGTAAACGTGTTGCAGTTTGTACCACATTGTTGTCAATGCTGATGTGCTCTGAATGTCATGTGTGTGTGCTGCATTTTGGGAGAGTCACCCCTGCAGCTCTGATTTTGCTGCCCCTTGTCCCTTTCAGACGGTGTGCCTTTGACTTCTGTGCCCATACAGTACTGAGATGTTGCAGACTTGGGTGAATTTGGGTCTTGGTGGGAGTTGGGACTCTGGGGCATGGTTTGTCCACAGATGTGTTGTTGACGTCAGGGGTTGTTTGTGCAGGTGGATGTGTCAGAGTGTGACCTGCTCCTTTACGGATGTGGTCCACACTCAGCCACCTCAGTGTGGTGGCGTGCACCATGTCATGATGATCGGACTGCAGCCATGCTAATCATCATGCAGTGTCACTTGCATTGTCAGTGTGGCTCACAGACCCGCAGCGTTGCTGGGTTCAGCACATGTGCATAGGTTGGTTGTGAGATAAGTGATGGGTGGGCGGGCCTCCTCTGGGCACATAGTCGACGGGGGCCTACGTGCTGTTTCTATGTGTGCTGCAGTGTGCCAAGGGGATCAGGGACATGATCCAGAGTCATTGTGGGTGTGCACTGTGCTCCGCTTGATTGTGCATGTGTGCATTGTGCCCATCTCCCCCCGTCCCCCCAGTCCCTGGTCTTTACTCACCCTGTTGCTGTTGTGTCAGATCATGTTGAGCAGTGTCCGGTCCCCCAACTCCTGCCACCGTCTCCCCACTGATGACTGTGGACACCATTTCCTCCATCTCATCCAGCTCCTCCTGTGGCGCTGGACTCCCACCTCCAGTCTGCATTGCTGCCTTCTGATTGTTGGTGAGTTTCTGCTTGGTTTTGCGCTTCACATCATTCCAGCGCCTCTTGAGCTCTTCCATTGTTCTCCTCAGCACTCCGACTGCATTCACCTTGTCCACGATGGACTGCCATGTTGCATTTTTTGTTGCCAATGACACAGTGGAGGTGACGAACAGTTGTTGATGGTGTTCTATCACCTCCGTGATCAGGATCCTGTTTTCCTGCGGACTGAACCGCGTCTTCCTCTTGTCCTTGCCCTTCCCTGTCCCCGAGGTCCCAGGCTGCTCCTCCTTGGGGCTTGTGGGGTTCTGGCCGTCCTCTGTACCTGCTCCGGCTGCCTCCATTGTGCTTCGCTGTAGTTTGGTTTTTGTTTGTGGTTTTTTTTCCCTGCTTTTGTAGTGATTTTTCCCGCCTGACGTGTGTGATTTGCAGGCCTGGCGCTGCTTTTCGCTGATTGTCTTATCGTGGTTAGGCCCATTGCAACTTTTTTCGCGTTCGGGTTTGGATTTTCATCGCCTTCCCGGTAATGTTATCGCGGACATTTGACGCATTATCGGGAGACTATCGCATGTTACCGCCGTGTTGAAAATACGACGTTAACACAGAGTTATTTTTCCGCGATAGACGGCGATATAAAAACTTGCGTTAACCTATTTTGGCGATGTTTATCGCACGTTCTTGAGAATATTCCCCTGAGTTTTTTTGGCACAGTTTTTACCTACATTTTTAAAAACTCATATCTCTGGTTCCCCTTATTGGGGTTTAGTCATTTTGGTAATTAAATTGTTCCCTGTTTTTATAAATTGGAGTGAGATTTTTATTGTGTTGTCTTTTTTACTTTCTAACGGTTTTTGAAAATACTAAATGCTTTACTAAATGCTTTACACTTTTTCTATGTCAAGCCTGTCTACCAGTGCTTAACCCCTTCGGTGCTCACGACGGCCCCTGGCCGTCACGCGTCACGGTGGGCGTGTGCTAACGACGGCCGGGGGCCGTCCGAATCCCGCCCACTCGTTAATTCTTCCGCACAGCGGGAGAATTAACACCGCGCTCAAGGGGTTAATGTGTAAGTGCCAGGGCTCTCGTCTGGAAGCCACTGCTGCTTGCACCACATATCGCCCCTGCCATGCTGCCAATGATAGTAACAACACAACTACTACCCATCACACTTGTACAAATCTGACAATTTGGACTATTCCAAGCCCCCAAAACTATAAGAGTCGTATGTCCTTTCATATAAGCTGTGGCGCAGTAAACACTGCAGTCCAGTATCCGAAATTAGTCTTTGGCTTGTCTGTCAGCTGCATTAAGGCAAAGTTATATATGGGTTTAGAACTGTGCATTCTAATGCAAGAATTGTTTAAGTTAATTCTGAAAATAAATGGGTGTGCCCATGTTTGATTTATGATTTGCACAAAGCAGACATACATAAATTTCAGCAATAAAAATATCTTTGTTCACTAAAAAAAGTATTTGTAGCAACCAAGGTTGATGTATGCTTCCTTTGCTGGGCGGTTTCCAAACAAACTGTAAAATTATATACTTGCAAATGGCCACATTAATAAATGCAAAATTAGCAACACTACGAATAAAAGTTAGGCATGAACGAGGTCATTCGAGATTCGGTAAAGTACTGGTTAAAGAAGCTTGTTAGTTTTTATCATATTAAATGAATTATGCAAAAAGTTTGCAATGACTAAAAAAATACCCTAATTAGTAGTAAATAACCCGTATCCTTTCAGCTATGTCAAGTGTGCCACAATTAGATTGCATAACACTCAAGTGCAACACATCAAACACCCTTCAGATGCAATGAAATCTGTTGGCACTGAGGTGGTTGACAACTGTGCCAGAAACAACAAATCAAACAGAATATATTGCTGACAGAAAAAAATGTGTGATTCGCATCTGATGCGGCACATACGTACTTTGTTGAAACATACGGATATTTCTATTTATAAACTGATACGAGCATGCCATTGATATTGTAATAGTTAGATTAAATCAATTAGTGGGGTCACATTTTAATTGCCAGCTAAACCGAAAATTAATTGATATGTGATATATTAGTTTACCATGGTTGTGCAAGAAAATTAAATATTCAAAATAAAATAAACCATCACAATCAGGACTTTCTGATTATCAAGACGGTGATTAATATTTGGTAAGGTTCATTTTCTCATGTCTTTTTTTGCGCTTTTTTTTATTGCGTCTTAATTATGTGCCATACCTCGGAAATAGAACGCACTCCCTCAAATGAAAAGGATTGTTGATACATACCAAAGGTCCAATAGTCGTGAAAGCAATCTCAGTGTTGAAATTATTCAGGGGAAGTGGAAAGGAAAGTGTTAGCATAAACGCCTAAATAAAGGGACCGTGTTAATACAGCATACCCTCCAGGCGCAGCAATAATCTGTGGGTGCTGCCTCTTTCACTCAAAATG
Source organism: Calotriton arnoldi (assembly GCA_963921515.1). Classification (NCBI taxonomy): domain Eukaryota; kingdom Metazoa; phylum Chordata; class Amphibia; order Caudata; family Salamandridae; genus Calotriton; species Calotriton arnoldi. The sequence goes on along the minus strand of CAWUFW010004256.1, from coordinate 1,148,998 downwards.
TTTGCAACGCTCTATCTACCCTTCCAGCTGAGGCTGGCGTCAACACTCGGGACTTCGATGAAGAAACCTAATACCTTTTCCAGGGGCACGAAGTAGGGTCGCCGGAGCAGTGCTCCACCAGATTTGTGTTCCCTGCCACTCGATCGGTCTGGCATTGTGCAGTGCCACCTCATAGAGAAGAGCCAACCAAATGATGGCTGTAGGGATCACATTTATGCATCCAAATATATTTACACTGGCCCATCATATTTTGCTCACTCTGCCACATCACAGTTCCACCCGCTAAAACTGACAGGAAAGAAAAGGCTTGTGTGATGGTTTGGCAGTCTGTACATGGCCCATCACACAGTTTGTGTTGTGGGAAGCAGAGATCGAGCCCAGTGCTTAATTTGTAAAATATGAAGTCCAGGTGCTCAAATGTTTGTCAGAGGCCACACCCACTTTCCTCTGGCTCCACCCACTTCCTCCACTGGGTCCACACACAATTAATCCTACTATGTAAATCACTGTATATGAAATGTAACATAAGCTAGGCCCAGAGGACTACAAGCTGTTGGAGTGACATGTCGTCCATACGGGTAGGCAGTATAGTTTAAGACTGCGTGATCTGGAGAAGCACAGACTCAGAATTGAAAATGGAACACCATCATTGGGGGTTCTCTTTAATAATAAGAATTGATTTCTACCCAAATTAACCCTTTTTGCAACATTAATCTATGCTCTAACCTATACTTTGAGCTGTGCATGCAGTTCTTTGACGACAAGTAATAATTTAGTGTTCTCTATTAGGATTTTTAATTTATAAACTGTAAAAAAAGGATGTCTCTTAGAAAAGCAGTAACCCACTGACCTATTTACATTATGTGCATTTTTCATCTGCATGATACGAATTCTTTACAGATGGCATATTAACCCTCAACCTAATGATGAGTCAAAACCTCTACTAGACACAACTCCCATCGCTCTCCAGGAAGAACATTAATCACTGAGTTATCTTTAAATCTTTATTGTTGCCTGGAAATTTGCTGGAGACAAGGAACCCGGAAGCAGATGCTTATAAAATGAAAATAAACTTGCAAACACAGCGCTCCTTGAAAATCAGCACCCGGTTTGGTGGTACCGGTCGTACTGCCCTAGAGCCGGCCATGAGACCAATTAAACACTGGTGTCACAGTGTTATCTCACTGTGGCACAGAGAGGGTGCAACACTGCCAGCAAACCCTAATTCACCTCTACAGCAGGCACTGCGTGTGTGGACTGCGACGGGGACCAGGGCAGAAATAAAAAGAAAAACATGTCCACGGCAGCGGATGGCACATGAACAGGATTTTGCTGAAATCACTGGCATTCATAGGGCCTTGCTCCAAAGACCGGTTTGGCTGCTGGCACACCAGTTACTTTGGCCTGCATCATGCATGAAAAAAAAAGTAAATACCGAGTGAATACTGTAAGGGGTTTGTGCGTTTTGTCTCACTCACTACGGAGGTGGCCATGTGCTAACTAGAATGTAAAGCATGAGCATCGCTCCACTACCGGCGGGTGTCATGCGGGTGAAGGGCGCACACCGTACCCCACAACAGCAACCACACCACTGCACAAACAACCTTAGCCACGAGCACGAGGCTTGATGACGTAGGAAATAAACTTTTAACAGGTGCACCTCTCCATATTGCACACCGTGGAGAACAGGAATTATTAAAATACCGAAAAACCAAAGTATATCCGAAAGAGATAAAAATGCATGGAAAAACAACATTTCATGCGAGTCAACAGTCAATTCAACTATGTCAAAGATTAGACAGAAAGGGGTTAAGGCCAAAGGGTAAGGCCCTCTCCTTCTTCCAGCATCCAGGCCCAGAGCATTGCACACTCTGCCGGCGGCATGATTGCTCAGACTTGAAGTCTGTTTAACTTTACTAAACACGGTGACTGTCACACTACACTCAATAAAAAGCAGTGTTAAATTTGAGTACTTACTTGGTTACTGGTGGCACTTCCTTTATTAGGCCTGCTTCACACACACTGCAAATCGGCATGCTGGCTGCTTGAAATTTTTCAATACGTGTGCTGAAATGGCGGTGACTCATGCAGTGCGTGTGTCCAGGCGTTGGAATAAAAAAAAAAAAAAAAAGGTTACGCACACGCACGCTGCTGCCGCCCCTACCCCACATAACCAAATCCAGCCCAATCATTCGCCCGCCCACAGCAACACTGAACTGAAGGCAAATTTGCACGGAACCACGGATATGGATTTATTATCGGCACAGCAGCACTCTTCACCGGGGACTCAGGGGACTGTGATAGAGTGTGAATTGCACAGTAGTGAGTCAATTATTTATACTGTGACATATAACATGCAGTTCAGTCATTAATGTGAGTTGGCAGTGGCCCTCAGGTGTAGACCCGGCCCTGAAAAATAAGTGCCGGTGCTAAGCACCAGAAAGCACCGGCACAAATTAAGCACTGGAGTAGTGTGATGTTGGAGGGCTGGAGGATGAAGCAATAACTTCCTACCCCCCTAGCTGAATATTGTCTCTCTTCTAAAGCAGGTCGGGCCTCTAACACAAACAATCACAAATGGCTCTAGTCACGTGATGATTGGTGGTGTCACAGACCCTCTTCAGTTAATTACAGAATTAATGGGAATCAGTGGATGATGTGGGAGGGGTGTAAGTGCACAGGTGTGAATGTGTGTTCATGTGTCTGTATGTGTGTGCATGATGGCGTGATCTGCCCACAGCATAGCATAATGGTGGTCATGTTTGGCAGATTGTGACCTATGATTGCATAATGATGATCACCCTTGCTACAATGCTGGCTCTGGAGAATTGATGACGGTTCTTGGCACACTGTGGGCATCCATGACATGATGCTCTTCAGCCCTGTTATAATGTTAAACTTGGCATAATGGTGGTGATTCTAAGCACATTAAACTCACCCATGGTGTGGTACTGCCAAACTCTGTCATAATGTTACCCCTGACATTTGGTGGCAATTCCTGTGATACTGTGTGCTACCAGACATGATGATGCGCACCCCTGAAATAATACTGAAATGGCAGAAGTATCATAACTGAAGGCATATAATGAACATTCTGTATTTTTATATGGTGATTAGTACCCACTCAGAAAACATAGCACCTCCTAGTTACAAAGATGTGTAGTAAACACCTACCATCTATGCATAATAGAGAATATATAAAAAAATAAACCTCACGGACATGCACTTTATTCAAATAAACGTGTATGTTCAACGTTGGCATCTTGGAAATCATGCATTCATTGTACACAGCGTATAGACCATGTCTATAACTTCTAAATGGGTAGTACTAATACTAGAAAACAATGTTATTTCGACAATTGCAACCCTTATTCAAGTGCTATGTTTATTACTTTCAATCATAATCAAAAATACTTTATTTAGACAATCAAGTACATTAAAGTGCAAAAGTGCCAGGCAGAGTTAGAAGAATAATCGATACCTCTTTTTTTACAGTATTATGTAGATGATTATTCAAGCAGATCAAATTGTCATCAAACAGGTTCAATCAATGCAGGGAATGTGAATAATTTAAAATACATTTCGATAACCAGCTTATGACTTAGTAATATGGACATTGCATAGTCTTATTGCGCAGTTCAGATTAAGGCCATGTGGTTTAAAAATGATAACATTTTCGAAATTAGACCATGTAAAAGTTAGTTATTTCTGTTGGCACTGCATTAATAAAAATCTGAGATTTGAGTAAAATAGACTGTGTATCACATATTTCATAGCTATGTGAAATTTATCTTTAGCTCTAAAGAAGTTTGCATTGAGCCGCTGCTTATTTTAAGGTTCTGGATTTTTTTCTTAATAGTTTATCTGTAATGTCCAGCAATTTTCTTAGTTTGGAGATCACTTGCGGCTGGGCATTATTCAATAAGTGGCTGATGGCAGATGATAATGTCCGTAACCCCTCGTTAATCCACAGATGCCGTAGAAGTCTTATGGGATCCTCAAGGAGGGTGGGGCATATGCAGAGCAGGTTGTTTATCGATTCCTGAAATAGGCCAAATAGTCGACATGTTTTAGGCTCGGTTTTAGTTGTCCATGGAGGTAGTAAGTCTAGTGATGAAAAGGAGCCCATCCAGAAATGCAGATATTTTATTTTGTAATATGGTGAGAATGGTTCCATAATGTATTTTTGAGGACCTTTTCTCTCATGGCTGATGAGGACCAGGACAGCGTGTTCTCTTTTAGCAAATGCCCTGTGATCAGATTCAAAGGATTTCATTTTTACTTTTCTATTCAAAGCGGTTTTAAACTGTGGATGCGGTAGTTTTAAGTTCCACAGCTCCACCGAGCCAGTTAGCTCCAGTGCTTCAGAGAGGGCATATGCCCAAACGTTAGGATGGTGTGCGCTCATTGGCATATGATACTTCAAGCCAAATGAGATTTTTCAGTGATTCTTACTCTGTTACCCATGCGGAGTGCAGGTACTTTATTATACAGGCCTTCTGCATGATCAGTTGGTCCCTTAGTGCATTACTTGACAAAGTTTGTAGATTGAATATGAAAAATCATGGTCACTGATTCAAATCCAGGGTGTCCAATTGGGCCTTTTCTTCCCTCTGAGGTCAGTACGACAAGAAGCATTGACTTGGGTTTGTTGTAGGGATTCTGCACATACACAGAGCTATGCACAGGATAATAGGACCTCGGCGTATAGTGGTGAACCAACCATGCACCTTAATACCCACAATCCCAATCCGACTAGCTTTAGCGTCTCATTAGCAACGATGCTACCAATGATTAGACAACCCAGAACACGGTCTCTCTTTCTCAGGACTCGCGGGAGCAAGGACACCCTTTCATAACTCACTCATACCTGTCCACAACGTGCGTAATAAGAGACACTGTATAGTTTAAAATGTTTATTTCAACTACCGTGCTCTAAGATACAGTACACGTGCCAGTACTATCAGCATAATGCATAAGGATAAAATAATCAGCATAGTTACAATTCCATAGAATACAAACGGGGAAAGCATTTCATAAAGCAGTGGATATAGGGCTTAATGACTATACCACCCTCCCCGTGCTATTAGCTAGTTTATTATAAAAACAGAAGACCTCTGGGCATTGTCAGGCGGACCCTCATACCTCAATATCTAGATGCGAGGTTTACATCATCAGACAAGCACAGCTCTTCTCTCTGGAAAGGTTTTTCTCCAAGTGCCCCTAGCAGTGAAATCACAATATTAAAAGCACACAAATTTCTCCAATGCAGCTGTACTTAGTGTTATGTCTAAGTGAGAGGGACTGGCCAAATCAGCAAGAACAAGGGACGTTGTTTTTCGACCTTGTACATGTTGTGCTGATGTAACCCACAGGGAACAGGAGAAAAGGTGAAAGGCAGAAATGCAGACAGTTCTAAATTAGCCGGGCAAAAGCAGAGGCTTGAAAAACAAAGGCACAAAGTAACGTGCGCAAAAAAGGCATCATGGCAGTCAGGCCTAAGCCAACGTAGCAAGGCAGACCATGAGGCCACAAACCACATGACAGGTTACCTTAGAACATTTGTGATCTGTTAACTGTCAATTGTGCCCTTTGTCGTGGTGGATAGAACCTTTGCTCTACCCCTGTTGGCTGATATTTTTCATTTAAGAAAATTCCGTCAGTACTCTTGCTCTGTTTGATGTCACTCAAAAATAAGCCAAGCTTAAAGCTGCAACCATCAAACACTTGCTTGAAATCTTAAGCAAACATGACATTGCATGCACAACACTAATGGGCAACTTTAATTTAAATCTCACTTATGATTCAACAGAGGATGAAACACTTAGTCAGACTGATTAACTTTGGAGGGTTTCCTGGGTACCCCCACCCGTGCAATGTGTTGACTCAATGAGCTGCCAGCTTAGTAGGATGCTAGATGCTTACAACCTACATTTTTTAAACGGCAGGGTGGAGGGAGATTTCCCAAGGAAATACACTCATTTTTTCAAGATATCGAAACATAGTTCTAGATCATACCTTTGTTTCCGTTGTGTTTTTGTGTTAGTTTTCCTCTTATAGTATTATCCCCCTTTCGGAAAGCAATCACGCTGCCCAAAGGGCTTGTACATTTTGCTCTCCAATTAGGCACTCAATCTTTTAATCAATCTGAGTTTCAACCAATACACAGTTTCTAAGGCGAATAAAATGGTCCTCCACCATAGATGAGATCTCGAGATCTTTCGAGATCTCACAAAGACCTTACGTGACCCTAGCAGTTTGCAGCAAATTAGTCCAAAATCTGGTTTCATCTGGTAATTTTGCTAACCTCCCTAAAGGACAGTGCTGACATTATACTAGGAGATCTTAAGGTACACCTGAACAATGCAAAAGATCCCCCAGTACAAACCCTTAGCACCCTCTTGGAAGCAAACAATCTTACCCAGCACTGCAAGGATCAAACCCACAATAAGGGCCCTACCCTCGACGCAATCACCTCCAAGCACAACACAATTTCCCTGCACTCCATCCTTCCATCCGACTTGACTGATCATCATCTAATCATTTTTCAACTCAATACCTTCCATCCAAAGGTCTGCTCCAAAACCAGCTGCCCAAAGCGCTGGGTGAGGAACATCTACCAAATCCCCCAAGCAGAGTTAGAAATTCTAATCAGCTCCCAAATCCACCCTCCGTCCAGCCTCTCCTCCACCAACGAACTCACCAACCACTACAACACAAAAATGGCAGAACTCATTGAAGCAGTCACACCGTTGAAACTCGAGAAGTCAAGAAGTATCCCCTCCAGATCCAGGTTTAATAACGACCTTAACAATGAAAGGCGTCAATGACGTCTAGCGGAAAGAACCTGGAGACAGCAACCATCTGAATATAATCTCGATCCTCCGGGAAGAGCACCTAATATATAAAAAACATATCTTCAGAGAAAAATCCTCCTTTTTCCGAGAACAACTGGGCAGGTCCAAGAATAGGCCCAAAGAATTTTTCAACATCATCAAGCAGCAAACATCATCTTTCCCTCAGCATGCAAATATCAACTCGACCAAACGCTGTGAAGATTATACATAATTTTTTTCTGCAAAAGTAACTAGTATCGAGCTTGAAGCAGGGTCTAATTCTACCATATAATGCCCCAGGCCCATTCTGTCTACACCTGAAGCCTGAGAGTCTCAAAGACCTCTGCCAAGCCATAGACAGGGTTAGGCTACATTGTTCACACTGCCCTAAGCGTCTGCCCTCTTGTAACAGCAGATGAATCTCTCCTGTGAAGGCCAATAACCTCAGGTCACTGCCTTACTGATGAACAAGTCCCCAAGCCCCTGTCCTCTGTACTCACATCTTACTATAAATTGAGATCATGAAGAGATAAACAGGATGCATCTGCCATCCAGAAGAACAAGATAGGCTAAGGGTAGAGGTAGGGGCCAACCAGAACTTTGCACCTGCTGTTTTGCTAGCTTTTGGAACTATAGCAGCTACATGGCTCAAAATTAGGCCTGGGCGGTGAACTTCACTCCGTTCGTGGAGTTTGCAGAGTTTTCTACACTCCGCAAAGCTCGCGGAGTGCAGAAAACTCCGCTTCGCAATGTGCAGCAGAGTTTTTTCCCCGCTCGCGATCGCGAATGGTAAGTTCGCGATCGCGAATGGTAAGTTCGCGAGCGCGAGCTGCCGCTCAGGTAGAATTTCTACTCGAGCGGCAGGAATACCAGCACAAACTGCAGTTCGCACTGCACTCCACCACTCGCGGAGTTTTTTTGTAACTTCGCAGAGTTCCGCGTAGCAAAACTCCGCAAACTACGCCCAGGCCTGCTCAAAATGACAAGTAACCTTTGATAAACTTCTGTACCCTTTGTAACTTCTGCTTTCTTATATTCCAAGAAGTGATGTAAATTGTTTTTGATAACTTCCCCAGCTTTTGTTATATTCTGCGTTCAAGCACCTCCTAATGTTTTGATTCTACGGTCACCAGATCTTCATTAAAACTGTTTAAAAGGACTGTCCACTGACCAACTCATTGATCACCTCGTATAGTGTCTTTCACAAAGAGGTGCTGCTAGCTGATTGATTTATTGATATTTTATTACTAGATTAGGTTATACTGTCTCATTGCATTTTGCTATTCAATTTCTCTCTCTCTCTTTCGGAATTACCATGATTTAATCTTTGCTTGATTGTATGTTTTTACTCTTGATTAATGACATGTCTTTGACACTTGTTACTTACTTGTCTATATAGAGTGCCACTCCTGACTTGATCCCTGCTTCTCAGAATGTTTCTTATTTTTCCAGATAAGACAATAAATGTCAATTCCTGCTTGTTAAAAAAACCACACGAAGGGACATATATATGTATCCTCAGTCTCTAGAATCGGGGCTTCCCCTGCGGGCAGTTTGTCACTCAGCAGCGCCTCCTGACAGTCACCGGACATGAACGGGTAAGTCAAAGAACTTTTTGTTTTCCTCTTTGCTTTGCCCCAGTGGTGTCTGGGTCTTGGGTTAGATTTGCCTGTGGGTGTAACAGTCCTGTATGCCTGGCCCCCGTCCTCTAACAGACTGTCAAATTGCCACATCCAAATTCCCTCTTTTAAACACATGCATGCAGGCACCGAGCCAGGACTTATTCCAGACCTTGTGTTACCTCGAGGTTTGTGGTTTTTGGGTTTCGAGTGCAAGATTGAATTTAGCATTGTAGTACTTTTTTATTTTTCTTCATTTCGCCTGTCTAAAAAGACAGGGATCGCCTGCCACTGATGCGAGGATTCATGAGCCTATCTAGTTAATTAAAGACAGGAAAAGGAGGTCACACAGTACTGTGCCACTCAGATGTTGCAGAAGTAAAGGGTCAAAATACCAGAGGTCTTTACTTGTCCAATATAGGGCGAGAGGGAAAGGAGGGTACACAGTACTGTGCCACTCTGCTTTTGCAGATGTAATGGGTCAAAATACCAGAGGTTTTTACCTGTCAAATATAGGGCAATAGGGAAAGCAGGGTACACAGTACTCTGCCCCTCAGCTTTTGCAGATGTACAGGGTTAAAATACCAGAGGTCTCCATCTGTCCAATAGACAGCACAGGAAAAGGGGCACGCCCACAAGCTTTTCGCACTATCTTGCATCTTTTCTACCTTCATAGTCATATAAGAGGAAGTGCTCCAGTTTCGAAGCTTCCCTTGCCCGAGCAAGGCTAGGCTGATTGTGGTTTCCTGTTCTCTCAAAGTTCAAGAGAAAGCTACTTATTGCTATTTTCTGATTCCTCAAAAGGTATGAATTCTTTGTTTCATTCTGCCTCTGAAAATAATCACCATTGTGTAGGTTGAAAATAATTGCTTCTTTTTTAAATACATTGTCGCCTTTTTAATTAAGTTGCTGTCTTTCTCTTTCGGCAGCCCATGATTTTTCTGTCTGCATGTTTTCAAGTTACTGCACTGTGTTTCCTCTTATGGTCGGTGACTTGCGCATTGACACATTGTTGCACCATTTGAGTTCAGGTTATCTGGTTCACATTAGCGAGATATAATCCAGGACTGTAAAATGTGTATAAATTGTGTATGAATATTGGAGTACTCCATCTTGTTTGCGTGTCTGTGACCTATTATCTTGTCTGTCCATTCTTAAAGTGATTTATGGACCTTACTTCCCCAGTCAGTAATCATGTGAACAAGGCCCAAAATACCCTCTGTTATTTCACCCACTAAGCCTTTGATAAACAGCCTAAATAATCAAAATATCGGAACGTTTTCAGCCATTGACTTAAATATCCACTTCCTTTTGAAAAGTCCTCTAAACAAACATTAAACAGACTGAACAATTGGCACAATGCTCTGTGAATAAAACAAAGCCCTTTTTACATAAATAGGCTAAAATAAATGCTGCACCTCTAAAATACAGTCCACCACCCCTAGGCAGCCAAACTCACTTTGCTATAATACTTCACTGTAATTTAAGGCAAGTAAACTGCACTAAAGACAACTTCATATGAGTAGTGAGGGGGGTAGAGACAAGGCGGAGGTAATTCTGCACATATTACACAACAGACCTGTTGGATTATTCAACAGTCAAACAGGCACACTCACACCGATAATATCACATCAAAATGAAATTCTGTCCACCGGCTGGGACATCTTAGGAATAGACATATTGACAACTCAAGTGGTGAGTGTGTCATTTCCCAGCCTGACAGGGCTCCCGGCCACACACCTCAGTGCAAATTCAGTATCGCCAGACTCTACCCACCCAGACCTAGTCTGGCCCACACCTCAGCAGCCTAGCTCAGTGGGTTCCCCAACTGCTGGAGACTCCTTATATTCCCCTATTTCCCCAACTGAGTCACGAAATTGGTGGGACTCCCCTACAGGATCCTACTACTTGGGGGAATCGGTAGAGGAAGCACACCACTCAGACAGCACATCCACAGACACCCAAAATACACCTATATATTCATATCATATAAAAAACAGGCTAACGGTTGTGGCATTCAATTGTCTGCACTCTGGCATCTAGTTCAGAGCAACAATGTGCTCACTCTCTGGGTCAAGCGTTATAAAATACCCACTTATAAACAAATTGCTTCACTGGATGGAGGAGCACATAAACAACCACAAATAATCCATATATTATCTGATATGAATAGAGAGTTTTCAATGATTCAATGTAAGAACAATAAATAATTCCAATGTATTGATTCTAATACAGTGCATAATGCACAATCATAATAACAAATGGGGTGGCATGACAAATAAAGAGCAAAGCAACTTCCTCATATTTTTTCCTTTCTTTTTCTTTACTCTTGATTGATAAACATTTCATCAAAAGTATGTACAGCTTGATATAGATTCCAAAACAGCCTACGCGTTTCGCCCCTTTTTCTCAGGACTTCTTCAGGGCTGTTTAAAAACACATACAAAAACAATTTTTTATTATTTAAAAAAAAATCTACATCAAGAGACAACCCCACTGTGACTAAGAAAGATACATATACAAAAATAAGACAAAATGTCAACAATACTGATCAACTATACAGAAATCATAATGTGTGCATTTCTATTAAAAACAAAACATCTTAAATACATTAACCACACTGTGTATGCGCACAAAAAAGAAAAACACATAGAAAAGACAAATATCCAAAACTATAACGACATTAACCCAATACTGCAAATTATAAAACTAAACAATACTGTGCAGAACTTATATTTATACATATTATATCTACATAACACAAAACATCTGAGATCTTTGTAGTAAAAACAATGAATATTCATTTTCAAAGAAGACAAACATGGATGATAAATCCCATCCTGTTTATACATGTACGTATTATTAAGCGCATTGTCACTTCCATATATTTTTTGAACATGCTGAAGGCAATCTTATAATTCAAAACAGGTCAGTGTTAAATCCATGACAACAGCCTGCAATGCCACAACACATCAATGTTCAATATCTTCACTTTCTATTTCATAAATAATTAAACTCAAAACTTTCCTAATATATGAACAAGATCACACAACCCAAATTCGGCTGGTATTTCTAGACTTTCCCCTTTCCAATCTTTCTTAGTCATTTTTAGTCCTACTCCTTTGAATTAAAATCTTGTTGCCCTACTCAAAATGAACATGTCACCCCTAATTTCCATTTCTTTCACTGATTACTCAAATTCTTCAATTATAGCGCACCGTCCCACTAGAGCATTACTTGCAAAGCTCTAAAGATGGTAAAACAAACTTACCAAACAAGTCATGTTTCAGCAGAACTGATCCAGTCCTCAGTTCCCTTTTAGCGTAAAGATTTCTCAAGGTAACCCATGCAGTAGTGTGTCAAAACTGTAAAAATAATAATAATTGACAGAATCGTTGTTGATAGATCTTTTCTTTAACTTAACCAAACTAGTTGCTTTATATAATGACGATCACCTTACCTATGTGTATTTTTATACATCTGAACTGTACATCATTTTTCCACCGTGCCCGAGTCTAGTCACAAGATTATTTCCTTGTTTTTCTGTTTCTCTTAGTTAACCGTAATCTGTAGGTGGATGAGAAAACAAAATATAATCTGTCTTCTAACTCCCGATGTTCTCGTGTTTAAAATTCCATGACATGCTGTAACACATACCTGGTATAGTTTACTTTCACGCACCTCTTCACGGAACTCCCGTGTTTTTACACTTCCTATTACGACCCCCAAACGCTCAATCCACATTTCAGATGCTCTAAAACAATAAACCAGTGAGCCTGTCATTACTTTTCTACTAATCAGATCTAACCTGGTATTACTATCAATGTTCGCATAGGACGCTTGATGTTTCACAATAGCGATTTCATAACGTCAAAAAGAACAATTCAAAAACCCTCAAAGCACCAACATCAAAGTCAACACTCTTTTCCTTTGATAAATAGTGATTCAGATAGGTCCCAAATGGTACTCACCACACTATTGCTACGAATTGCCTTAAGAGTTAAAAGTGAACCCTTTACCGCTACAATCACTTCAAGCACCTGGTTTTTTGCGCAAAAATAAAACGACCCCAGTCCCGCCTCGATCGTTATTGTACGATAATAACAATCGAGGCGGGACTGGGGTCGTTTTATTTTTGCGCAAAAAACCAGGTGCTTGAAGCCATTTGGGACTTATCTGGATCACTATTTATCAAAGGAAAAGAGTGTTGGCTTTGATGTTGGTGCTTTGAGGGTTATTGAATTGTTCTTTTTGACGTTATGAAATAGCTATTGTGAAACATCAAGCGTCCTATGCGAACATTGATAGTAATACCAAGTTAGATCTGATTAGTAGAAAAGTAATGACAGGCTCCCTGATTTATTGTTTTAGAGCATCTGAAATGCGGATTGAGCGTTTGGGGGTCGTAATAGGAAGTGTAAAAACACGGGAGTTCCGTGAAGAGGTGCACGAAAGTAAACTATACCAGGTATGTGTTACAGCATGTCACGGAATTTTAAACACGAGAACATCGGGACTTAGAAGACAGATTATATTTTGTTTTCTCATCCACCTACAGATTACGGTTGACTAAGAGAAACAGAAAAACAAGGAAATAATCTTGTGGCTAGACTCGGGCACGGTGGAAAAATGATGTACAGTTCAGATGTATAAAAATACACATAGGTAAGGTGACCGTCATTATATAAAGCAACTAGTTTGGTTAAGTTAAAGAAAAGATCTATCAACAACGATTCTGTCAATTATTATTATTTTTACAGTTTTGACACACTACTGCATGGGTTACCTTGAGAAATCTTTACGCTAAAAGGGGAACTTGGGACTGGATCAGTTCTGCTTGAAACATGACTTGTTTGGTAAGTTTGTTTTACCATCTTTAGGGCTTTGCAAGTAATGCTCTAGTGGGACGGTGCGCCATAATTGAAGAATTTGAGTAATCAGTGAAAAGAAATGGAAATTAGGGGGTGACATGTTCATTTTGAGTAGGGCAACAAGATTTTAATTCAAAGGAGTAGGACTAAAAATGACTAAGAAAGATTGGAAAGGGGAAAGTCTAGAAATACCGGCTGAATTTGGTTTGTGTGATCTTGTTCATATATTAGGAAAGTTTTGTGTTTAATTATTTATGAAATAGAAAGTGATGATATTGAACATTGATGTGTTGTGGCATTGCAGGCTGTTGTCATGGATTTAACACTGACCTGTTTGAATTATAAGATTGCCTTCAGCATGTTAAAAATATATATGGAAGTGAGAACGCGCTTAATAATACGTACATGTATAAACAGGATGGGGATTTATCATCCACGTTTGTCTTCTTTGAAAATGAATATTCATTGTTTTTACTACAAAGATCTCAGATGTTTTGTGTTATGTAGATATAATATATATAAATATAAGTTCTGCACAGTATTGTTTAATTTTATAATTTGCAGTATTGGGTTAATGTCGTTATAGTTTTGGATATTTGTCTTTTCTGTGTGCGTTTCTTTTTTGTGCGCATACACAGTGTGGTTAATGTATTTAAGATGTTTTGTTTTTAATAGAAATGCGCACATTATGATTTCTGTATAGTTGATCCGTATTGTTGACATTTTGTCTTCTTTTTGTATATGTATCTTTCTTTGTCACAGTGGGGTTTTCTCTTGATGTAGTTTTTAAAAAAAATAATAAAAAATTGTTTTTGTATGTGTTTTTAAACAGCCCTGAAGAAGTCCTGAGAAAAGGGACAAAACGCGTAGGCTGTATTGGAATCTATATCAAGCTGTACATACTTTTGGTGAAATGTTTATCAATCAAGAATAAAGAAAAAGAAAGGAAAAATATGAGGAAGTTGCTCTGCTCTTTATTTGTCATGCCACCCCATTTGTTATTATGATTGTGCATTATGCACTGTATTAGAATCAATACATTGGAATTATTTATTGTTCTTACATTGAATCATTGAAAACTCTCTATTCATATCAGATAATATATGGATTATTTGTGGTTGTTTATGTGCTCCTCCATCCAGTGAAGCAATATATATTCATATCACTCCATCATTGTAGAACAAACAGGATCCCAGGGGTCCAACTCACTAGACACAAGGGGTTAGCCACAGGGAGAGGTGGAGGAGCCATTGCCTGCCTCAGAGTTAGTATACACATACCCAGCACACCTGATTAACTCTCTCCTCACACGCCCTGTATCGTTGCCTGCGGAGCAGGACGCAATACGTGACATAGAGAGAGCCCTACAACACCTAGATGACTAGGGAATGAATGCAACATCAGTAGAGTATCTAACACCGCAGATTGTTGTGTACCTCATTAATGACCATGTTGTAGAATTTTCTGAAGGAGAACCTTCTTCATTCCTCCCAGCAACACCTTTAACTAGCGCCATCCTCCTAACTGTATTCCAGGTTTTAGGTATTGACACTAGACGGGAACACCGCATAAGGCTGACAACAGTCCCTGCCTACGTTTCTCAGCAACACAAAATGGCCCCATAAATAGAGGTCACTATTGCTACTCCACTCTAACATGTGCTGAAGAACATTGCGGGGCAAGAACAGCAAATTATTAAACACTGCAGGGAGCTACACCATCACACAAGGAATTTCACACACCTCTGGCCACCTGAAGCCACCTTTGACTGTACTATACTAGATCATGCTGCAACTTTCTTAAAAGCTAAATACACAGGCAGCAAGCTTCAAAAGCGCAAAGATACCCTAGCATTGTGGTGCATCTTTAAAGATAACACCCAGCCATCTATGGCACCAACAAATATGCCTGCGGCCCCACCTGCGTACCATGTGAGCGGCCTGTACCCTACATAATTCCAACTTCAAATGACATGCCAGCCCCTGGCTACCATGATATACTAAAAGACTCTCTACCACCACCTCCCCTATCAGAACAATACATATCAGATTCTTCGTAACACCACAACACGTTAGCAGCCCGAGTCCATTGATAGATGCTGTAGCTATAGGGGTAGCAGGTCAAATTGATGCACAGTTGACATTGAAACTTACACAAGCCCAAACTAATGTTGCAAAATGCAACCAGCCACAGCTTGCACCCTAGCTCCCTCATTTCTGTCACTGAAGAACAGCAAAACCTCCTAGGCCAACGTCACAAATCCCTTGAGCAGTTGCCTTTCTGCAATGCCTCTTCTCAGCACAAGGGCAGGTCAGCCCTCCTGGACTGCCCGGCTACACTCTGGCGATTCAGGAGGGGAAAATGAATTTTCAAGCCCATCTGCCCTTTTAAACATGAACAAATGGAGACACACATCTAACTTACGCAAAAGTACTGACAGCCTACCCATCGAAGACTATAAGAATTGCATGCCACGAGAAATGCAGTTACCCAGCCCCAATGACGACCTCACCTGTGCCCGCCGTCTATCAGCAAAGGTAGAACAGATGGCTGAAAGGCTTAGCAACATGCTGTATAAGGTAGACAACCCGTCAAGTAGGGATAATGTCAGCACCAATGCCCTCCACAAGCACCACCACCGCCACACCTTCCCAGACAGATATTTTCTGAAGGAGTATCGCAAATTCACAATTTCACCACTTCAGGTGTGCCCGTTGTGGTCACTATGACTGACCATGACCACCCCTCCGCTCAAGCCAACTACAACACGCTCATAGGCCTGCTGGCACCTTCACAGACAGTAGCATCAACTATGACACAAAACGTAGATCCACCATCTGAGTCTACGTATGACTTCCTACACGCCACTTCTGGGGGGTTCACCAGACCAAACTGATCCCGCCATTAGGAGACTAAGGAAAACTGAGGGAGAGCGACTAGCAGTTCTGGGAACACATGGGCGACCCTCACCCGAAGGCATATCTTATGATGTTTCAGGGACCGCCCTGATATGTTCCACTAGGCAGAGAGACAAGACAGAAACATGATGCTCAGCAAACAAACTGCATTACAAAGTAAAGACCTAACTCTCAATGAAATAGTTACCCGCGTGGAGGCCTCTGACTTCCATATCTACCCATTCACTGATGATTTGGTGGATTGGACGGAAAGTCTTGCACCACAGATGACGCCATGGCTGTGAGATGTATCATTTGATCCACAGGACATGATAACAGCAGAGAACTGCATCTTACATGGGGGGGGAATGAAGATTGGGACTACCCTTACATGAGGGCAAGCTTGAAGGTCAAGCAAGGGCCAGAGAACAATCAGGGCCTATATTATGCCACTTTTGTCAGAAACCTGGACACTATAAAAAGGACTGTCATAGCAGGATGCGGAATGAGGGAAGGGAAATAGTTACAGGACCAGCACAACGGAATTATGCCCAGCCTCCACAGCCCCAAGCAACATAGCCCCAAATAATTTACTCCTACTTCCCTCTAATACAACAGCCCATGCAGCAAACAATGCCACACCTCTAGGCACCCACACTATCCCAACTGCAGACGCCTATCCAGCAAGTCCAGGCCATATACAACAACAGACACCTGTGTACCAGATGATGCCTCAAGCACCAACATTTCAAACAACATCACAACAACTTGCACCTCAAGGGGGAACAGTGATTCCTTCCAACAACACATTTGCGCAGGGCACCATTCAGCATTACCAAACAGGAAGGTATAGTTGTTAGGACAGCTTACAGACAACTCTTGTGTGCCCAGTTTTGTCGTGTACGACCAATATCGAGGACCCCTTTGTCTTTGTTACGATAAACAACCAACTTTACAGTTTTCTTATTGACACAGTTGCTACTTACTCCTGTGTTATAGGAGGAACACTTCCTATTTCAGACCAGATAATGGACACACAGGGATTCTCTGGGGTAATAGCTAGGGTCCCTTTCACCAAGCCCATACCAATAGAGGTAGGAGGTCACCATATAGAGCAAAGACTGCTCTACTCACCATGTTCTCCAGTGAATCTCCTGGGACGTGACCTTATAGCAAAACTCAACATGACCATCCACTTTAATGAAGATTGTACCACGACCTGCTCAATTCCAGGCACACTTTGAGCCAGGATGATGGCAGTGACTGTGGACTCCTCTGTGGGTGATCAGATCAGGGCTTGCCTGGTGGATGAACAAGCATTCTCCACTGGAGTACACATCATTGTTGCCACAACACCAGAACTGAATGGCCGTACTGTCAAGCTACCGAAAGAGTTTTTCTTTGGTGACAGTCACAGGATTCCTGAATGGCTGACAAACAAATGACCTTAGATAGACAAAGTCTTGAATTAACACCCACATACGGAGCCCTTCATGCACTTGATGACAGTGGCCACACCTGGGCCTGCGTAATTTTCATAAAACCAGGCAGGTCAGTGAGGGACATTTTGGATGACTATCTGTTTGGCCCTCTTGGAGACTATTCGAAAAGTGAGATTTTATATGAATACACAATTCCCCTCTCGGTGACAGCAGAAATAAGAACACCAACTCCAGGTAAACAGTTTGACTCTGTACTAAGCCCGGGCGGAGCCAGCATAGTTGCTCTACGCGGAGCTCCACGGAGTTGGGCAAAAACTCCGGTCTGCTCCTCCACCCCCTCAATAAATATTTTTAAAAGAAATATAAAAAATTAAGGTAAATTTAACACACTTACCTTTATTGCGGCGTCTCCCGCTGCCCTCCTCCTCCTTGCCGTGTCCTGTAGAATCCCCTAAGTCAGACGTACATCGTGGGTAGGACTGTGCGCGCATCATCGGAGGTGAGACACCAGTTAAGGTTATGCCAGCAGGAATTACAGGAGTTATTGGAGGAGAGTGCCAGGGCACAGCGTTGGCCACCCAACACAGACTGTATGAGGTGGGGGCCAAGGCCAACAAACTACTGGTGTTGTTGGATAAGAGGAGGGCGAGTAGTAGATGGGTCCCAGAGATAGTGCGTAGTGTAGGACAAAGATATGAAACCGCGAAAGAGATAGCGGAGGTGTTAGCCACGTACTACGAAACACTGTACACATCTTCATCCGCGATGACAGAGCTGGACTGTAGAGACTTTTTACGTGATATAAACCTATCACAATTGTTCCCAGGTTATAGTGACATGTTAGAGGGAGATTTGATGGTGGAGGAGACTAAAACTGCGGTACATATCCTACAATCCGGGAAGGTGGTGGGACCCAATGGCCTGCCTGTAGAGTTATTTAAATGTACGCTAGATAAAACATCGGAGCACCTCCTTGGCATGTTTACAGAGGCCAAAATGACAGGTGCCCTTCCGCAAGAGCAGAGTACGGCAGTGATAGTTGTAATTCTCAAGGAGGGCATTTCCCTACTCATTTATGAAGTCAAAGTTCTGGCTAAGGCCCTATCCACGCATTTCTGTAGAGCAATTACCTCCCTCATCCATCAGGATCAATCCTGATTTCTGCCGTATAGGGGCACTAGGTTGAACTTGCGTTCATTGTTCGGGGTCCTCCAAATCACAGAATCTAATTTTGCTGACCCAGCAGCCCTCCTGTCCCTGGACGCCAGGATGGCCTTCAATAGCGTGGAGTGGGATTACCTCTTCGCTGTTCTGTGCCGTCTGGCTTTGGGCCTAATTTTATCGGGTTGATGAAACTTCTTTATCAAAAAACAGGGGGTGGGTTAACACCACAGTGTCCCGGGTGTTCTCTCTCCAGAAGGGAATGAGGCAGGGATGCCCCTTGTCCGCTATATTATTTGCCTTTGCCCTAGAGCCACTAGCAGCCTCGGTAAGATAGGACCCCCTGATCTGGGGTATCCTGGTGGGAGAGGAATGGAACAACCGCATCTCCTTATCAGCGGATCATATCCTACTGTACGTTAGAACAGTCCATCAATAGAATATTGCAGATTTTCCGCACCTATGGGGTCTACTTGGGGTACTGCATCAACTGGGATAAATCTCTGCTGTTCCAGCTGATGGTAGGTGTTACTGGCCTGACGTCCAGGTAAGGTTCCTATTGAGCTGCAGGGCTTCAAATACTCAGGGATATATTTGACAAGGGACCCCCGGGAGTTCTACCAGAGGAACTTGGGAACCCAACTGGATAGAGTCATTGGGGATGCCAAAAGCTGGCGGACACTACCACTTACATTAATTGGCCAGGAGGCCCATTTTAAGATGATGGCACTCCAGCGTCTATTAAATGTTTTGAAAAGCACACCCTATGAGATTCAGCCACCCTTTTCAGAAAGTGGAGGCTGAGCTTCAATCCCTGCTGTGAAGCGGAGGTGTACCACGCATAGCACTCCACAAACTACAGAGGTGGGTCTATGAGGGGGTACTGGCTGTGCCTGATATTACGATCTATTACTGGACCTTGCAAGAAGATTTTTGAATCCTATTTTCCTGTTAATTGGAGAATTTCAGCCCATCTTCTGGTATGAAAATAATATTTTGCTGCCCACATATCTTTTTTTATATTCCCTCTTAGAGGCCTGACTTCCAAAGCATTTCGAACTCATGAGCAAGTATAGCAAGAAATAAGTAGTTTTTTGATTGGTTAGAAACCTTTATCAAATTAGATCAGGGAAAATAATGTTTATGGGCTATAGGGGGCCTTAAATAGCTGCGAATTTCCCGGTTTTTATAAAAATCATTTATTATAAATTATTTTTTTATATTTAACAGATTGTTGTGGCTGAGGATCAAATGTATAAAGTGGTTCTAGAAATTAAGAAGGCAAATGGGCGAAGAAACTAAGGAGGCCTGAGCCAGAACCTTAAATCATTGAATAAATTACAGCCTGATACTATCTTTTATTCAAGGAATAAGCCATATTATCCTGAACCTAGGGATGAGCATATAGAGTTATCATTAATAAACTGCAGGAGCATAGGGCAATTAGAAAATAGGTTAATTAATCAAAAGTATAACATTTGCATATTGACAGTGATACAAGAAGAAACCCCCGACTGCATGTTGATTGAACTTTTATGAAGAGAAGTCCCATATGAGATGAATCTCTGCATAGAGAATTAAGAAAAAATATTAAGTAAGTCACTGCTTAGAAAGAGAGTGGGGAGTGGATGATAATGTACATGCAATACTGAGATGTTATCCCCGGGAGCAATGGTTTTATAATTGGGTTTAGCCCCATAGTATTTTGTTTATACTCTGTTGAGCATTAAATATTATATGGCATTAGAGATATGAATAATTTGTTTATAAAACCCACAGCCTATTTTTTAGTGATTGAAAAATGTCTCCTTCATTGAATGTTTATACATATATTTTTAGAGTCAACAATACTGTTTTTAATCTAAAAGTCTGTCCTGAAGAAGGTGGTGTCAACCAATTTTAATCCACAGAAACGCTGCGTCGACAACTGTTTTTGCACTGTATTGTTTTTAACTAAATATTTTTTAACTCAAATTCTGTATGTGTGTCTCTATTTAGGTGACTCACGAGTATATGCTTCATTTGCACATGACTGTTTAAATATATAGTAGTGAATTGTGAGGTCGGTACTACAAAGAAATGTGATAATTTCCAATTGATGTATAGATAAAGGATCACCAAGCACATGAGTGATAATTTATGAGAACAAAATTTGTGGTCTCTTTTGTAAAACAGTTTTTATGAATTGATTTGTTTTAAATATATCTATGATGGTGTACACATAATTATTGTTCAATAAAGGAGGGAATTTTGTTTTACTAAAAATAAGGTTTATAGTTGGTATGTACTGTATGAAAGAGTGTGTATGATATATGGGAGTGGAAGTTAATTTGCAAATAATTACACAGGGAACACTAACTTGTCATTGGTTACTAAAACCCAGTTCCTTTTGTGTTCGAAGGGTTTCTCTCTAATTTGTTTTTTGACAGATATGTGAACACTGAGCATTTGCATTTTATTTTTTTTCTTTATTGTTATACTGTTCTTTGCCGACATTCTGTTGAATGTACCTTTGAAACTGATCAATAAAATGATATTAGAAAAAATCCGGTGGCCTCCTGAGATTGAGCCAGACCTTGCAGGAAACCCCTGTTGTGCATGACCATATATAGTGCATGGGGTTTTGGCCACCCACAGTCGGCTGGTCACAGTGCTTGCTCCCAATTTCTGGATTAAGTATATAATCAAAAAACAGAGAACCTCACTGTCAAAAAAACAAAGTTAAAGTGAAGTCATGGTTAGCTTTGGGTACAGCACCTTACCTATGTTTTTAAAAAAACGGATTGAAATTCACTTTAAATAATCAGGTTAGAATGCAGTTAGAGTTAGAACATAAAATGTAACTGACATTTACAAACAAACTTGGGAATTCACTGAAAACACCATAGTTACTGTAAACTTATGGTTACGAAGCAAACCCTACAAACAACTGAACTTTGATAGTTATGACAAGATAAATTAGCCATAACTAGCACCCCAGTCATGCATTGTTCATGACCTCACATAAGATATCACTGATGGCATCTCAAATTACATCATTGATGACATTTAGTCAACTGCAGTGAATTTTCAATGATTGTTTATTTTGGCTTAGCTTGTTTTTTAAAACAATCCGGGAAAATGACTTATATACACAGATTGCTTGTACCTCCAAGTATTTTTAGGGCAATGAAACAAGTTCTATTGTCAGTGAACCAAATAAAATAAAATACATATAAACAATTGTAAAGTGGCTAATCAATACAATTGTCATTAGTTATAGTGGTTGGGTGCAGGGCCTACCCTGAGGCAAAACCCCGCAGTCAAATCCTGCTGCTCACTTCCAAATTCTGTGAGCAGCATCTGTCTGATGGCCTTGGGGGCTTAGTGAAGGACCATACTGTAGGGCATGGCCTGTAGACAACCACGCAGCATCCAGTCAAAGACTGTGTGCCATGAGAATTGGCCACCTGCAGTGGAATGGGTATAGAGCATGGCCATAGGCCAGGCACAGTGGCCACTCCTCACTACACACAGCTGAAGGAAATGCAGAATCAGGGACTGACCATCTATAAAATATAGATGTAGTGTAAAATAAAAAACAGAAACTCACTGCAAATAACACAGTTAAAGGTGAGTTATGTTTCAGTGAATAATAAAATGAAAAGAACTCTGACATTTTCCATTATGGCATGCGACGTACAATGCATACCATAAGTTTCTCCTCACTATGCTTTGCTGTTGGTAGACAGGCTATTTTTCTGTGTGCTGCAGTAATAGGGGGTATTGAGCATGGAGTGCCCATCAGATATAGTATATATATATAGACAAAATACAGGTACATAGTTTAATATGCTATTAATTACTATTGTTGAGTGTGGGAAGGGGCCAAGATGCATAAATTGGGAAGCTTTGAGTCATGACGATCGTGATATGTTTATGCATTTCCATAGATTGTTCATGCCTTACTGACTTGCCCACTTAGTGATAGAATATCCTTTGTAACTGTCAGCGGAGTTGTTTTCTTCTGTCATGCATTTGTACCATAAAGTTTGTTGACAGTAAGCAGTGTTTTCTCACATCCGTTATGCTGTATTCTGGTATAGCATTGCACATGACAAAACATCATGGGATAAATCATGTATGCAGATCCACTGAGTGTAATATGCCATTTGTTGCAATTGTTGAGGGAGGAGAGGGAATTAATGACACACTTGAGGCTTCACCTCTAGAGTTATGTTACTTGCAATAAAGGGCGGTAAGCAAACTATGGAGCTCTTCATTTTGGAGCTATGGTAGTGTTAATATTAAAGGGTGGCATATACCCAGTCATGTCAAGGGCCATTTTAAGAATTGCATGGTGTTTAAAAATTGTAAGGATGTTCTACTGTGTAGTTGTGGTTCAGACGCACTTGCTATTGAAAAGTCATTTTTTACTTTACCTATAATTTTGACATTGGCAAATCTACCCCAAATGCCATACTTGCTTACTGTAGGCAGATCAGCTTTGGCATGCCACATTTTGTACAGTTCCCTAAGGGGAAAAAAGTTAAGGGGGTCATTAAATATGTCCCATCTTAGCTCCCATAGGAATTTTTGCAGGGAGCTACAGCAAAAACTGCTTAATGGATGTAAACCACACATGACATGAAAGTAGAACTTTAGTCAGAAATTGTGTTTTTCATGCTTGGATCTATTCAAAAGGTTTTAGATATTAGCAGTTGAAAGGAAGCATGCTGGGTGGCTCGAGAGGGTTTACATTTTTCTGTCGCCTGGCCTTTTAAGATCACAATTTCCAGAATCATGATTTCTGTGAATGACATTTACATTTTTTAAGAAATGTAATATGGACATCTCTGCTCTGAATGCCGAGTTTCCCTATGGTAAAGTATAAGAACAATCTAAAGAATATATTTAACTCAAAAATATTTATGCAAAATATTTTTATAATGCATAAAATGTAAATGTAAAACAAAATAAATGCAACACTATTACCTTAATGTTCAAATACATCTTTCCTTAATGGAAATATGTTAAATGAAATTAAAATTAGTTTTCAGAAGTTTTAAATTAAAACATTTAATTTCCAGCAAAAGAAAAAAAATCATGTACTTATAATAATTGAAAGTGATGATTAGAACTTATTCAAATTAATTTAGTAATAAAAAAATAAAAATATTGTTTCATTATTTGTACTTTAGAAATACTGTATTAAAATACTTTATAATCCAATAATACATTATAAAAAAATTCAATTTTTTTAAGAATAAATTACATTTATTTAACTTAATTTATTTAACTATTTTAAATATTTTAACTGGTTTAAGACAGTTTCTATGATTAATTAGATTGACATGCACACCGCTTCCCTTGCTACTGGGTTTTGTTGAAGATGCCACTCGCAATAGATGAAAGCGGGATGCAATATTATTGATACTCGCTAGGCGACGAATTGCAAAAGCCTGGCTTAAAGCACTCAATTCTAAGACTCACAACTTGTTGTACGATGTGATTTTCTGTAATGTAAAAGCAGAGAAATACATGTCTTTGCAAGTGCCGAGACTGCGAACAAAAGATCTGTAGGGCCCTTCAGAAAATATATGACAGGAATACAGGTGACAGATAATGACTCTAAATTGTGGGCACATAACCCTGACTTAAATTGAAGGAGATGGAGGTGGTGTTATAATAACTGAGCCAGCATTCAATACAGTCCAATGATATGATGTAGGGCAAATTCATGAGATCAGGAATATTGAGATGACGATGGGTAATTGATAATAATAATGCAACTGGCCATGTTTATTTGTTTCATAATCTTGTTATGTACTGGACAGCCTGACATACCCTGACATAATTTAAAGTAATTTAACATAATTTCCTAGGGGGTTTATTTTAAATTCCTAAATCTATTATTTTTTATGGAAGGGTGTTGCAGTATCAGTGGTTTGTCCATGTGTAGTGCTGGACTTACTACTGTTTTATTTTTTTTAGTAGTACCTCACACTATTGTTTTGTAAATAAACAAAAAGTAGAAAAGCATGCTCAAAGTGTAAATTACTTAAAAATGTGTGGCCCCAAGTCATAGTTACCCTAGGGCATGAGTTATAGTTTCTTCAGATAACTCTAACTCTAACTGCTGAATTTCTATGGATTTGTGTGTGTAAAATGTGAACCGAACTATACCTTCCCAGTTGTTTTTTTCAGTGAAAATATATATATTGTTTTTAAACAAAACCAGATCTTTTTATCGCATGTAACTAGAACGTTACTTTAACCTTTGTTTTTTTCAGTGAATATATATATATTTATATACACACACACTTACCTTATATTAACTTACCGTTTTGTTGTAAAGGCATGAGTGGTAAAGGTGTATGTGTGGTAAAAACTAGGGGTGGGCGATAAATTCCGCTCCACCAGCGGAGTTTTGCCCACTCCGCGTTATGCTTATTATATGGAGTTCTAGCAAAACTCTGACAGCAACCACATGGAGGAATTTATCAAGCGCTCAGCTCGCCAACATTAAGTTGGCAAGCGAAAAGTAGCATTCCCCTTTTTTTGGGTGCTCGGACGGCACCTGGTAAGATTTTCTCAAAGTGGGTGGTCACGGGCAGTCAGTCACAGTGAGAAAGCTGCGGCTTGAGTACAAAATCTACTCTAGCAGCAGCAAAGAAGTAGTGCCCTCAGGCATGCCACATGGCGCCATTCATGCTGATTTTGCAGTGAGGAACAAGCTCCCGGTGCTAAAAATCAGCACGATGTGCCATTCCGCCCACTCATGGAATTTTGTGCAATCTCTCAGAGTTTTTATGTAACTTCCCAGTATTCCGCAGAGTGAAATACTGCGAGTTCAGCACAACCCTAGTAATAAAATGCATGGTAAAGGCATTGCATGGTAATGTATGTGTGGTAGAGGCATTACATTGTAATGCAAGTGTGGTAAAGGCTTTTTCCTGACCACACATGGCAGTTACGAGGGGCATGGCAGCACAACAGACCATGGAAGGCAGGAGGAAGAGGCAGTGCTAACATTACGGACCATGGAGGGCAGGAGATAAGGGATAAAGACACTGACTTGGACAACAGAGGGCAGGTGTGTGGAGAGGGGCTGTAAGTTGACCATACAAAGAAGATGAAAGGAGCAGTGGCAGCACAAAATACCCACATAGGGCTGGCAGCAGGAGGAGGTGCAGCAGAGGCTCTATGCACCATGGAGGGCAGGAGGGCAGAAAGTAGGGGGTAGAGCAAGTATGTGGACAATGGAGGCCAGTGGGAAGGGAACAAGGGCATAAGCAGAAAACTGTTCATGCAGGACAGGTGGGAGGTGCAGTGGAAGCACAATGCACTATGTAGGGCAGAAGGGAGAGGATAGGGGCATGCACATTGACAGTGGAGGGAAGGCAGAAGGTGGACAGGGGCAGAAAGTTAAACATGTAGGGCAGATGAGGGTGGCAGTACAACAGGCCATGTATGGCAGGCAGGGGGCTTAGTGGCAGCACCACAGAACATGATGGAAAAGAGGGAGGGGACCGGGGCATTCACAAAGGACCATAGAGGGCAGAAGGGAGGGTGCAGGGGATGGACTCTAAAAATATAGGACAAGGGGAAGTGGGCAGGGGCAGCAAGCTGACTATTCAGGGCTGAAGGAGGAGCAGTGACAGCACAATAGACTATGGGGGGCAGAAGGGAGGGAAAAGATTTGGATGATGGAAGGTCCGAGAGAGGGGACAGGGGTCGGGCAGCAAGCTAACCATTCTGGGCAGGTAGGAGGGGTAGTGGCAGTACAATGGACCATACAGGGCAGGCAGTAGGTGCGCTGGCAGCACAATGGACATGCAGGGCTGGAGTGAGGGGGCAGGAGCATGAACTGGGCTTGGACAATGGAGGAAAGGGGTAGAGGGCATGGACAATGACATAGCTAATGAGGGAGGGCCAGCGGGAGGTAAACTGGTAGCACATCAGCCCATGCAGTTCAAGAGGCAGATGGCAGGGGCTGGACTCGGACAAGCGGGGGCACAGAGGGCGTGGATAGGAGCAGCAAGCTAAGCATGGAGGGCAAGCAGACGGGCAATGGCAGATAAAAAAGACTACCTGGGGGAGGAGAGAGGGAGCATGGACAGACATGGACATTGGAGGGCTGGTAGGACGGGGCACAGGCGGCAAGCTGACCATGGAGAAAAGGCCTCCAGGGGCAGCACAACAGACCATGGAGTCAGGAGGGAGTGGGCAGGGGCCACACACAGAGAACAATGGTCCGGAGGGAGAAAGTCAAAAGCAGCATCAGCAAGCTTACCACATGGGCAGAGGCAGTAAGCTGTCTACAGAGGGCTGAAAAGATGGGGCAGGGGTACACAGACAGTGAACAGAGGGCTAGGAGAAGTGGGGCAGGGGAAACAATCTGACCCTGGCGAACAAGCCCACATGGGCAGGGTCAGCACAATGGAAAATGGAGGGCAGGAGAGAGGGGCAGGGGCATGCAAATCAAGAGCGAAGGACATGGGGTGGGGGCAGGGGTAGCAAGCTGACCACAAAGGGCAGACCGGCATAGGCAGGGGTAGCATACTAGACCATGGAGGGCTGGCAGGAGGTGGTAGGAGCATCAATAAGAAGAATGGAGGGCAGTGGAGGGGGTAGGAGTGCAAGCTGACCACAGAGGGCAAGAAGTGGGGCAGGGTCACACAAATGGAGAACAGAGTGCGAGCAGGAGGGAAGCAGGGGCAGTGACAGCAAGCTGACCACAGAGGGCAGTCTGCAGTAGGTTGGCCGCCAGCAGGAGGTAGGGCTGTGCCAACCATTGGATGCGAATGGCAGAAACCTGTGCACAGTGGGGGTATTGCATGAATATGTGAAAAAAAAATCTAGAAATTCATTGAGATTAACAAAAAGAAGATACACACTTTAGTCAGGTATAGTAATATGATCTTCCCATATATTAATAGATCCCAGAAATTCACTGAAAGAAACAAAGATTGAAGTGACTTTAATGCTAGGTATGGTTATAAAATCTTGTCTTACATTAAAGGAAATCCCTTACATTAAAAGAAATCCCTAGAAATGCACGTTAAAAAAGGTTAAAGTGATGTCATAGTTAGGTGCTAAAATTAATTATAAATGGATGCTTAAAATCAAAACAAATGTACAGTTCACCAGTGATAATTCAGTGGGGTAACTATAACTTGCACCCTCGCCATGCACTGCTTATGACCTGACATATTGCATCACTCATGACATGTTAAATTACATCATTGATGATATCACTGATGACATCTTAAATGACATCATATATATACTCAGCAAACTCTTCCACCATTCCAAGTGAAGAAGACACACACTCTGAGTGAAATAACATATATCTGAGTAATTGCTTTGTAATGCTCATTTAATCCCATGTGTAGAGCATGTCAAACAACCCAAACATGTTTCAGAAAACTCCTTGATCAGGAGTAGGGCTACTTATAAGCTATATACATATATATTGTGAAAAAGTGACTTTTTGTGTGGTCATCCCAATTTATTTTACTGGATTGGCGATGCTGTTTGTTGCCTCTGTGCACTGGGACACTCTGACCTATAAAACATGTTGAAATTGGCAAAAACACTAACTTACAGATTTGTCTTTCCTTTAAAGCCATACAATTTGTCCCTAAAGTTAACCCTGCGATACAAAAGGGGATGATGGACGGAACGTTTGAGCCAATCAAACACTCACCCCCAGTCAACTAATCTGGGTTTAATCCATCATCATTCTTTAGCTCACTCCACCACCCCAGTTCAGACATGGCCATATGCAAATCAGTCTGACCCTGTGCCTCATGGGAACAGTCCAGCCCGAACTGCCAAGCCATGTCTTCCCTGGACCGGAAACAAGCATCCTAGGACCGGTTTCTGGCATTTCAGCCGTCATCAGCCAGGCTTGCTTGAATCCAGTGGCAAAGTGAGCAAGGGACCCACGTCTGGGCATACCCCCGCCAACTTAGGGCGAACAAAGCGATACAAAAGGGGATGATGGACGGAACGTTTGAGCCAATCAAACACTCACCCCCAGTCAACTGATCTGGGTTTAATCCATCATCATTCTTTAGCTCACTCCACCACCCCAGTTCAGACATGGCCATATGCAAAGTTAACCCTGGCATGGAATACTAAATGCCATCTATGGACTACAGCACTACTGTGCCATCAACTAGTGTGACCAGGCAAGCACAACTCCAGGCTTCTCTCTGCAGGCTGATAGCTGCACTTTAACCCCAAAGATTGACCTGTCAATTAAACCCTTCTGAAAGGAAGATATCTCCTTTTTAAATATTAATTTGTCACCCTTTTATAGGCTTTGTGGCCCATAAGGCAGGGTGCATGGTATTCAAAAGTAGGCTATGTAGAAATTTAGAGTAACATGTCCTTACAGTGACTAACCCCACAATATATTTTTACTGTAGGGAGGCTGCCTGGCCCATAGAAAATACTAGGGAGCAATATTAAATTCTGCTAACTTGGGTTTGGAGCCTGCTAGAAAAATAATTCAAGGACTGCTCTTAATATTAATTAAAAGCCTAACTCAATGGTGAAGTTGTTTTTTTAATAAATATTAAGGAAATTTGAGTTTTAGAAAGGTACCTTTTCCCTGTACGAAACTCCGGGAAGAATAATTTGCATTAGCCTCCAACTGTCACCCAGCTAGGGAGTTGTGAAATTTTCCGTGTAGTTACAGGAGAGGTCAGTATAACCCTCATAGAGTCTGGGTTTAAACTCATACATAAATAAGGATTCACAGCAGGGATACTTTAACAAAAATCTTTCCGTCAACAATAGTACATTTCATTATTATTGGACATGCAATATTCTTTGGCAGCATAATATTACACAAAGTTTCGCTAAATTTACACAGATCGACTTTCACATTTTTGAAAATGCATGCGAATACAGCCCATTCTTAGAAAGTATCATTATTGATCATGGAATTCAACGAGTTTTCACTAACATAGTTTTATTACATTGATCAATACTCCAATTGAATGAGGATTATTTAAGCATACATTGCCCTTGTTATAAAATACTTTAGCGAGGATGTCCACCATACATCATTAGTCTGTGGTCCACCTCAAGGTACCGCAGCATCAGGTCATGTGGCTATAGTGAAAAGCCATTGTGTGTAATATCCTGCAAAACCACTGTTCCTTGCAGTCATAAAAAACCTGGTGTCAGGCTCCCATAGTGCACAAGGTTGACGCATTTTGACCAACGTCCTTATGGCCTCTTCAGGACACAGAAAGGTCAAGTGCAAATGATTCACTAAAAAACTAATAAAAAAGCTTGTAAATAAATGCAAAGGGCTGAGTGAGTCAACAGTATATATGCATGCAAGACAGTTTCAAGATTCTGATTCAACTGCACCACACAGCCTAGGAGAAAAGAACTGAATGAGTCCCATAATTCAATACAAGTGTTCACTTAAAACACAGAGTGAAAGGAGAAGAAAAGCATTGTAAACCAGCCTGAAAGTGCTCCAACCAATAATCTTACCACCTGGACTGATGGCCCCACAAAACATCTCCAACAGGGTCCCCTTCATAGCAGTAGTGCAAACACTTGCCAACTTGTGTCTTGTTGATTGCCACAAGAAGTCGACTATCTGTAAAAGCTTTGCTACGGGTTGAAGGGTGTACATAGTAGGTGCTTACTTTCTTAAGGGGCCTTGAGTGTTTGGAAAAAGGGAACTCTGCATGAGAAGTTGTGCATATGACTGAAGACTGTACACACCAGGTATCTGCCCACCCATGTGTGCTTTAATGGTCAGTTATCTGTAAAAATCTTCTGCACTGGGCGAAGACTGCAGTGATACTTTCCTACCCATGTATGGTTCACTGCCCATGAGAGGCCTGCTATCTGCGAAGCATGCAGTACTTGGCAAAACCTTGCACAGTAGGGGCTTGGCCACCTAATGAGACTTGGGTATCTTGAGGGAGTCTGATCTTAATGAACAGTTGTTCACACTGTGAAGACCGTGTGCAGCAGGGCCTTGCTCACCCATGACTGGTTGATTGCCAACATGAGGTCAGCTAGCCACAAAGTATTTGATACAGGGCGAAGGCTCTGAATGGGAGGGGCTTGGTTCCCCTAAGTGGCCTTGTATGTCTGAAGAATAGTTTATGCTTTACATGATTGTGGACATTTAATACTTAATTTCATATCTGAAATGCTGTTCTGCTTTATAGAGTAATTTGAACAGCAGTAGGTTGGATGAAGTCATCAGTGATGTCATCAGTGATGCCATTTGAAATGCCATCAGTGATGTCATCAATGATGTCATTGAACATGTCATGAGTGATATAATATGTGAGGTAATAATCAGTGCACTGAGTTTATAATTAGCTCATTAAATTATAACTGGAGCATTTCAGTGTTTTTTATTTTAAAAATGATAGTTTTATAATATTATAATATTTTAAGCTATAACTAAACCATCACTTTAACCTTTGATTTTTTCAGTAAATCTCTGGAGTTTTGTTAAGTTAAAGTTAGATTTTATTATCATGCCTAACAATAACATCACTTTAACCTTTATTTTTCTGTGAATTGCTGAGGGTTTTTTCATGTAAAGTAAGCTCTTATCACCATAGCTAAATACTTTAACCCTTCTTTTTCAATTTCTACATGTTTTTAACATACATTGAGATATGATTACCATATATAACTATAATGTCACTTTAACCTTTGTCTTTTTCAATGAATTTCGGGGTTTGTTTGATCATATTCAGCCAACTCCCTCACTGAGCATACCTTTACACAGTGCGCAGTAGAGGGTTGGGTGCAGGGCATGGCCTGTGACCAGGCCCTCTACCAGACTTCCAATGGGCAGCCAACTCCCACAGACAGCCAACCCCTCAAACACCCCCATCCCATATTTTCAATTTTTTGCCATTTCCTAATTTTTATCAGGGTCCTGCGGTACTTTTGCGGGACCACATGGGGTCTGCACTGGATCCCGCTAGAGTCATGAGGTGCCACATTTACAACGTGACGCATCTAGGGAGATGCGTCATCTTGTAAAGCCCTGCGTCACATTATACCTGCGTCAGGTAGAATGTATGCAGGGTGGGCGTTCCAACGCTAAAAAGCCTCGTAAAAGTGACACAGTGAAATCTACAAGATTTCACTGCGCCACTTCTACGATGCCACGGCGCCAAAACCTTACGCCTGCTTGAAGCAGGCGTAAGGAGTGACGCAGCACAATAGGAATAGGCATTCCTGAGCATTGCTGGAGTTGCGGGGTATGGCTTGCATGGATCCCCCAATGTTTTCCTACCTAGAATCCCTTGGAAACCTCAAATTTAGCAGAAAAAATCAAATGTTTCTCAAATTTCTCTGTGGAACAGTTGTGGGTTCACCGGGCTGACACAAATTTCCTACCACCCAGCATTCCCCCAGGTTTCCCGATAAAAATGGTACCTCATTCGCGTGGGTTGGCCAAGTACCCACGACAGGCAAGGGCCCAAAACGTATTGTGGAGTCATCAGAATTACATATCACAAAACGACCTGGTTTTGCAAGGGGCTCACCTGGGTTGTTGGCCCCGGGCTGGGCGGCCATGTGGGGAAACCTACCAAACCCACACATTTCTGAAGACTAGACACCCGGGGGAGTCCAGGGAAGTATGGCTTGCGTGGACCCCCCAATGTTTTCCTACCCAGAATCCCCTGCGAACCTAACATTTAGCTGAAAACATTTTAAAAAATCAATTTTCTGTGTGGGAAAGTTTGGGATCACCGGGCTGACACAAATTTCCTACCACCCAGCATTCCCCCAGGTCTCCTAATAAACATGGTACCTCACTCGCGTGGGTGGGCCAAATACCTGCGACAGGCAAGGGCGTATCGGTAATTTTGATGTCTCCACAATACGTTTTGGGCCCTTGCCTGTAAGGGGTACTTGCCCCACCCACACAAGTGAGGTACCATTTTTATCGGGAGACCTGGGGGAACGCTGGGTGGTAGGACATTTGTGTCATCCCAATGATCCCACAACTGTCCCACACAGAAATTTGAGAAAAATGTGATTTTTACTGCTGAATTGGAGGTTTGCAGGGGATTCTGGGTAGAAAAACGTTGGGGGATCCATGCAAGGCATACCTCCCTGGACTTCCCCGGGTCTCTAGTTTTCAGAAATGTGTGAGTTTGATAGGTTTCCCTAGATTGATACCGAGCCGGGGGCCAAAAAGCCATGTGACCCCCCCTTGCAAAAATAGGTCGTTTTGCGATAGGTAATTTTGATGTCTCCACAATATGTTTTTGGCCCTTTCCTGTCGCGGGTACTTGGCCCACCCACACGAGTGAGGTACCATTTTTATTGGGAAACTTTGTAGAATGCGGGGTGGGTGGAAGTTTGTGGACCCACGCAGATTCCAGAACTTTCCATCGCAAAAATGTGGAAAAATGTGTTTGTTTTTTTTTACAAAGTTTGAGGTTTGCAAGGGATTTTGGGTAAACGAACCTAGTGAGAGCCAGACAAGTCACCCCCTCCTGTTTCCCCTGGGTGTATAGTTTAAAAAAATGTATAGGTTTGCTAGGTTTCCATAGGTGCCGGCTGAGCTAGGGTTCAAAATCCACAGCTAGGCACTTTGCAAAAAAAGGGTCTGTTTTCACTGAAAAAGTGTGGTGTGCCCACATTGCGTTTTGGCCCGTTTCCTGTCACTGGCACTAGGCCTACCCGCACAAGAGAGGTACTATTTTTATCGGGAGACTTTGGGAAATGCGGGGTTGGCAGAATTTTGTGGATCCAAACAGATTACAGAACTTTCCATCTCAGAAATGTGAGGAAAATGTGTTTTTTTTTACAAAGTTTGAGGTTTGCAAGGGATTCAGGGTAACAGAAGCTGGTGAGAGCCACACACGTCACCCCCTCCTGGATTCCTCTGTGTGTCTAGTTTTAAAAAATGTATAGGTTTGCTAGGTTTCCCAAAATGCCAGCAGAGCTAGGGTTCAAAATCCACTGCTAGGCACTTTGCAAAAAAAGGGTCAGTTTTCACTGTAAAAATGTGGTATGTCCTTGTTGCGTTTTGGGCCATTTCCTGTTGCAGGCACTAGGCCTACCCACACAAGTGAGGTACTATTTTTATCGGACGACTTTGGGAAATGCAGGGTGGGTGGAATTTGTGGCTCCACGCAGATTCCAGAAATTTCCATCACAGAAATGTAAGGAAAATGTGTTCTTTTTGACAAAGTTTGAGGTTTGCAAGGGATTCTGGGTAACAGAACCTGGTGAGAGCCACACAAGTCACCCCAGCCTGGATTTCTCTGCTTGTCTAATTTTTTAAAATGCATAGATTTGCTAGGTTTCCTTAGGTGCCGGCAGAGCTAGGGTTCAAAATCTACAGCTAGGCACTTTGTAAAAAAAGGGTCAGTTTTCACTGTAAAAATGTAGTGTGTCCACATTTTGTTTTGGGCCATTTCCTGTCGCGGGCACTAGGCCTACCCACACAAGTGAGGTACCATTTTTATCAGAAGACTTTGGGGAATGCGGGTGGGTGGAATTTTTTGGATCCACGCAGATTCCAGAACTTTCCATCAAGGAAATGTGCGGAAAATGTGTTTTTTGACAAAGTTTGAGGTTTGCAAGGGATTCTGGGTAACATAACCTGGTGAAAGCCACGCAAATCACCCCTTCCTGGATTCCCCTGAGTGTCTAGTTTTCAAAAATGTATAGGTTTGCTAGGTTTCCCTAGGTGCTGGCTGAGCTAGGGTTCAAAATCCACAGCTAGGCACTTTGCAAAAAAGGGTCTGTTTTCACTGTAAAAATGTGGTGTGTCCACGTTGCATTTTGGGCAGTCTCCTGTCTCGGGCAGTAGGCCTACCCATACAAGTGAGGTACCATTTTTATTGGGAGACTTAGGGAAACACAGAATTGTAGAGCAACTGTTATTACCTATTGACTTTCATGCACTTCTGCCTTGTAAATGCAAGACAATGTGTAAAAAAGAAGTCACTTTGAAAAATGTCCTATAATTCACATGCTAGTATGGGTACCCACAATTTCGGAGATGTGCAAATAGCTACTGTTTCTAAACTCAATATTTTGTTCCCATTTTGGAAGTACATAGGTGTCTTTGATACCTAGTTTTCACTCTTTATATTTTACCAAATGAATTGCTATATACCCGGTACACAATGAAAAACCATTGCAAGATGCTGCTCAGTTATTTGCTCTGGGTTCCTAGACTTCTTGGTTAACCTACATGTCCTATATATCCCCACAACCAGAAGGGTCCTGTGGATGTAACGGTATATTGCTTTCAAACATGTGTCATACTTAGAAGAAGTTACAGGTGAAAACGTTGGCACAAATGGCAGTTTTTTTCAACTCATTTTCTCTTAATTTCAACTGTTAGTTTCTATAAAAAAACCTTGAAGGATCTACACAAATGACCGCTTGCTGAATTCAGAATTTTGTCTACTTTTAAGAAATATATAGCTTTTCCGGAATCCATTATTGCTTTCACACCCATTTCTACCACTAACTGGAAGGAGGTTGAAAGCACAAAAAGTAGCAAAAAGAGGCCCAGTAAAATGCCAAAACTGTGTAAACAAATGTAGGTTTTCTGACAAAAGTCTGCCTGTCCCTGAAAGCTGGGATGATGGTGCTTTCATCACCACAAGCCCTTTGTTGATGCCATTTGCAGGGAAAAAAAACAGCTGCTTTCTTCTGCAGCACTTTTTCCCAATTAAAAAAAAAAAACTTTAGTTGTATTTTGGCTAATTTCTGGGG
Organism: Calotriton arnoldi; assembly: GCA_963921515.1. Classification (NCBI taxonomy): domain Eukaryota; kingdom Metazoa; phylum Chordata; class Amphibia; order Caudata; family Salamandridae; genus Calotriton; species Calotriton arnoldi. Next base: position 1,113,432 of record CAWUFW010004256.1, on the reverse strand, counting down.
CCCCTCCTGGGGATTTCACAAACCCTGGGTACCTTTAAAATCCCCATGATGTTGGAAGAAAAGGACACAAATTTGGCATAGATACCTTATGTGGACAAAATGTTACAGGGGGCTAAGCGCAAACTACCCCAAATAGCCCCAAAAAAAGGCTTCGCACAGGAGGGGGAAAAGGCCTAGCAGCGAAGGGGTTAAGTACCCTAAGGAAAGGGTTGGGACGAATCAGGGTTCCCTCCCAGGGGAGGGGTCAGATGGTAGGGAGGATACTACTGTGTCCAGTTTCGGGCCAGAGCGGGAGCCAACGGTTCCCTGAGCTGGTTTTAACTGGACTATGCACGGAGGGTACCAAGTGTGCCCTTCAAGCAGACTGAGTGGCGCTGGCAAGCACTTCCACCCGGCCCTAATACACTAAACCCTGTCTGGGAGGTGGTCACACCTCCCTGTGACAGGATACGTATTGTTCTGCCTTGCCCTGCTCGAACCTGGCTCAGCAGCAGGAGGGCAGAATCGTGTCTCTGGTCAGGAGCATCCATTTTGTGCTGTCCAGATCTAGGAGACTGGTACCTGGAGCACTGAAGGCCTCCCGGAGGAGCTTTACAGTGCTGGAATCATACCTCCCACACCTTTCACGTGGGAGGCATGATTCCAACATGTTTGATACCAAACATGATAGGGTTCATTACAGCCAGTTTAGAGATGATCATTGCGTAATGAAGCATGACCACTCTATGTTTCGTAACGGCTGATGCACTTACAGCCCGGAAAAATGGACTACGAAGGCTGTAGGGGTGTCCTGCTCATGCTGGGGCACCTTCACACTTAAAACCGAGCACCCTGCCTTCAGAATGGAAAGGCCTGCTTTAGGGGTGACTTATAGGTTATAAGTGCAGTGACCTTGGATATTGGGAAACCTATATCTTTCGTAAGTGGTGCTATCACCAGCTTACAAAGGCTGTAGTTACAGTTTGAGTGGTCCCTCATGGGTAGCCTAATACATGCTTCAGCCCATGGTGTTATATTCCATATAGGTACCCTATATAGGCACACGTAACATTGCAGCCTTTCACCTATATTCTTCCCTACATTACATACATAACAGTTCTTAGGGACTGACCTTTTACCTAGATACGACACTGCATTCAGAACGCGGGTTTCCCCCTAGTTTGAATCTCATACATTATGCATGAGGCTTCTTGGAAGCACAGCAGGACTAACATCTCCCGTATAATATCTCTGTATAAAGTTCAGGCCCGATGTCATCCTTTAGGCCGACACAGTAACACAGCAAGGTAGGACCCCTGGGGAGTCCTATGGGTATATATACATCACATCTTGCTAGGAAGGACAGAGGAGACCGAGACTTCCCGGCTGACACACTGACCAGAGCCGCTGAAGTTCCTGCATGCAGACACTCCAGCTCGCAGTGGTCTAACATCCCTCGCGGGGTGTCCAACTCGAGACTAGGACGGGGTCCCATATTCTCTCATTCCAAGGTAATGGGGTTGACTAGATCCTAGAGGGATTCTTGGCATAACACCTTCACAGATGCTAAGTACATTTAGGTACATCTAGTTAGGGAGGCATCGTAGGAGTACGCACTTTTTATCATGTGTTTTATGTACTTGTATATATTCATGATTTCTGCAAGATTGTAGAACTCTGCCATCCCTTTACTTTCGTAGTACTTCTAATCACATAGCTCTGCTACTGTCTAATGGTTTTCTCAGCTCATCTATTCTACACTAGAATAACAACTGTTCAATAAATACTTATTGAAAACGCCCAGACTGTTTATTCTGTGTATCTCTCTGAGACAAACCAAGTGAGCACGAGTGACTGAGCGAAAGGTAGTATATTGTTTCCACGATTCTGAGGGATCAGGGTTGTCATGTTCTGAGGTTGCCAGAATCTATTCTCTCCTTGGTAAGAGGAGATTATAGTGGCACTGTGAGGTAGCTAATACAGATAGGCTAACGTATCCGGTGGGGGTGCACAGAATCAGTCTGCCACCAATCCCACAGTTTGTTATCCAAACGCGCAGATCCTGTATAGGTTATATAGGAACTACACGACATGGTGCCACCAACGTTGGTTGGATACTTATTTAACAGTAGAATCTGAGTAGTTCAGTTGTGCTATCCTCAGAGACCCCCACTCACAAAACACCAGAGACATCTGGAGTGGGTGGGCACAAACTCCACCACAGCCGAGTAGGCAAAAATCCTATTTATTGGCTGTTGGTTAAACAAGCTTGAAGGACACAGTGTTCCTAAAATTGTGCAAAAACACCTTATCTTAGTTTCTTTGAGATACTTCTTCCTCTAAAAAAATGACTGAAAGCGTGGAAAAAAAGGGAAGGAGTTGTGCTTTGTTTGCACCTCTCAGATGAAGAAGAAAATGAAGATGCAATTCCGATTGCAGAAAATCTTAGAAATACAGTCACCCTGAAACTACTTGCGCATGGTGTAACAGCCAGGGGTGACATAGTAGCTTTCGTGATTGAGGCACACGAATCATACAGAACAAAGGTATTTTATTTGTGGGTTACATTCCCAGCAGCAAATGCAAGAACAAAAACATTTCACTCCTACATAGAAGGAGATGCACCAGTGGAATATTGTCCGTTTGAGGACATTGAGGTTCCACTCACATACCAGGAACACTTATACTGGTTTAAAGGCGCCCTACCCCATATAAGAAGAAGAGTGAGACTCGGCCCACTCGGAAGAGAAGGGGCAACATGGCCAATATTAGCGGCCTACACACCACATCCTGACATTGAAACAATGCCACCAGAAGCCTTATTCACACAACACAAAGAATTAATAAAAATTTACAGAAACTTGACCCAATTTGTCATTAGGACACTTACAGTCCAACCAGAAATAGTTGCAACAAATGGGACTCAAGTTCAGAGTACAGCAACTAAAATCACACCACAAACATTACACGTGGTGATGGGTAAAATGCCCACAAAACATGAACGAATGCCATTCTGGGTAGCTCAGATAATAACACAGCTAGAGGCAGTATTCCCGAATACTACCCCGTATGAAAAACACAGAATGCTAACAATTTGCTTGCCCATGGGGATAACACCACAAATAGAGGATTGTACCACTTGGGGTACAGTCTTTGCTGCCATTTATACCAGAACACATGGTATCCCGTCATTAGCAGTAGTACCAGACGTATTGAGACAAATACAAAACGAGTACGGAGCAGAGCCTGCTCTGAACTTAGGGATGAAGTTACTAGATAACTATGCCCAGGTATAAGCCATAATATTAGCTAATATTAAAGGGGAAGCAGCTTCAGTGGCTATCCGCCAACGCCTAAGGGAGTTCAGTCCTTTAGAACAACAACACGAACTACCGAAAATAATTGAAACTGCATATGCAGAATTAGGCAGAGACAGTTTGGGTGGGAAAGCTTTAAAACTACAACTGATGTGCAGTCCTGAAAAGGACACTTCTAAGCAGACACCTGCTTCAACAAAGAAGAAGTGGGACAATAAAAAACAACAAAACTTTAAAGGAAACAGATCTCAATCCAGAGGTAGATCTCCTCCACAGGAGCCCTCCGAAAAGAGGTATAACCTTAGGAATAGGGATAATATTAGGAAACCTGACAGGTATCAGGATACTGATACACGTTCCTCTCGTTCCTTTCAGGGTTCATCAAAAAACTCTGAGAGGGAAGGACGGTCAGACAGACAAGAAGAGCGTACAAAGTCCAGAGACAAGCAGCACCCTCAAGATTACACTTCTAAAAAAGAAGAGAAACCAAAGCAAAAGCCACAGTTCAAAAAGAAGAAAGTTGCAGGTCTAAAGATCAGACATGCCCAGAATTCTGAGGACTCGACTACTGGACGGGGAATGGGCTCTGACGATGCTAGACAGTGCGGCAGAAGTAACAATAGCTCGCCAAAACCTGATGGAATTTCTGGTGACAGCGGACTTGAATGATTATATCACGGTGGAAACACCTGATACTAGGGTAAGTGTCCCACATAAGTTATTTGAAATAACACTCCAAATGGAGGGGGACAAATGTAGGACAGTTAAAGGTCTCTTTTGGGAGAACTTGTCATTTGGCTACGATATTTTATTAGCTGAATAAGATTGGCCGCCAGCATTCGTCATGGATTGCCCTAAGGGAGAAACGGTAATTTTACCGGCATTCTCAGACCATATTCCCAGGCACCTAAAACACACATATGCGCAGTAGTGGGCGGTAGCCCAAGCCCCTGCATTATTCAAAAACCATGTTGGATGGGATGAGGATTCAACCCACCACATAATTCCTTTAAAAAATACTCCAACTGCACAGAGGCAGTATCCAATAAAGCAAGAAGCTAAGAAACAGGTCAGGGAGATCTTAGATCAACTTGAATACCAAGGGGTGATTGAAAATTGCACGTCATCGATTAACAATCCTTTGTTCCCGGTCATGAAACCTGACAATACATATCGTTTAGTATAGACATTTAAACACTTGCACTAAGACATTTGCAGTCCAAAATGCACACAGTGCCGCATTAATGAATAACATTGTGCTGAAAAAATATAAAACGACACTTGATATCTCAAATGGATTTTCTGCCAAAATATAGTGCCAGAAAGCAGGTATCTAACAGCATTCTCAGCGCTAGGGTCCCAGCGACTATTTTGTTGACTCCCCCAGGGATATAAGAACAGCCCGGGTTGTTTTTGGCTAGGGTAACTGAGTTACTTCACAATTTGGATGAAGAGGCATTGTCCTATGTGGATGATATTTATCTAACAGGCAGTGACCTAGAGGAGAACTTGAACAGAGCGAATACCAGAATTTTGGGGTTTGCATCTGAGGGCTACAAATTCAACTTTAAAAAATCAGAAATTGCCCACCTTAGTGTCCTTAGTTTTTAGGATATGAGCTTTCAAGTGAGGGGAAAAGCCTGGCAGACAATTTTTGGGAAAAGTGCGTGCTGCTCCAACCTCCAAAATCACTGAAAAATGTACAATCCATCCTGGGATTCCTGAACTTTGGCAGAACATACATTTTAGATTACGCAGAAGGAGTAAAACCTTTCTACGATTTAATAAAACCTGATTTTTTAATAAAACTATGGACATAGGAACACACAGATACACTTCGTTCCTTACAAGCTGACATGATAGCTTCCAAACATTTACAGACACGCGTAAATTATGCAACCTGGTGATCCATATAGTTGTGGGTCAATCTGGGTACACCTATCTAACATATAATGAAGGTGAAACAGTACCAATTGCATCCAAATCACATTTGTACATAAATGCTGAGATGTGCTTCGCATCTACAGAAAAGATTCTAACAGCAGTACAGACTGCTGTAGTGAGAAAAGGAGCATTGGCTCAGGGGAAACAAATAATAGTAGTGACTCCGGTTCCAGCCTTAGAGGCTGCTACAAAGGCAAGAGTTCCTAACGCTAAAGCCTTACATCCAAGATGGATACAATGGGCTAATTCTCTCACTGCATCGGATGTAGAATACAGGTACGACCCAAATTTAAAGACACAAGCATTTCTGCAATACGAACAAAAATATCCTCTACCAAACGAAATAAGGCCTCTAGGACAGTATGAATATATAATTTACACTGACGGATCAGCTCAACCGGCCATAGGAAGTAAGCAACAATATAGCGCGGCATGCGCAATCGTTAAAGGTCGCATGCGGGATGGAAAGTTCCACCCAAGTTGCACAAAAACAGTCGCTAGGGGACTGCACGGCACAGCTGGCAGAGTTAAAAGCCTTGATACTGGCACTGGTAAATACGGATCAAGAATTCCCCACACTAATTGTGTGCGATTCCTTTTACTGTGTGCAGTCATATAATGAATATTTGCAGCACTGGGTTCAGAATGGGTTCAAAGATGCAAAACGTGGCACAATTAAGCATAAAATGCTGTGGGAACAGGTAGTGGAGTTGAAAACTGAACTACCGAGAGCTCACGTGATACATACACTGAGTCATCAGCGTGATGAAGCCGCAAAGGGGGCTGTAAGCACGGCTTCCGTAGCTGCAATCACTCGTTCTAAAACCAGAATAGACGGTGAGATTATGGTGGCTGTCGTTGCTTGTCGCAAAAACAGTGGGGCAGTACCAAAAGGGTTTCCACTCAAGTACTCTTACAAGTTAGATGCCAATAACATTCCATTTGCTCAGATTCCTAGAGTGGGGGATAGAGTAATTCCAAACATGGATCGTAGGTTAGGTTTAATTCTAGCAGCTCACAAAGGGATAGGTTCTGCACATGCAGGAGTTACGGCGACTGTTTCTTTATTGAAACGACGCTATTGGTGGCCTGGGTTAACAAAGCAGACTAAAGACTACGTCTTGAAATGCGACATCTGCCAGCAGATGCAAGGTTCCACCGTAACACATCCAGCACAGACACCATTATTAATATCTGACAAACCACTAGCGTGTGTTTACTTGGACCACTGCGGCCCCTTACAAAGAGATGAGGCTTGCAGGTATATCATGGTTGCGGTGGATTCCTGCTCAAGATTCCTATGGGTGTGGCACCAAAGCTAGGCTGACGCTCGAACTGTTATAAAAGATCTGCAAGTCTTTATAGGGACATACGCAATTGGCACATTACATTCTGACCAGGGCCCTGCGTTTAGCTCTCAGGCTTACAAGGAGGCCATGCGAGGATTGGGTGTAGCATTGCGGTACTCCTCTCCGTACCATCCTGAGGGAAATTCGGTCATGGAGAGGAAAAACCGAGACTCAAAGCAGTCTTTAACATCTAACAGCCGAGTATTAGGCACCGGTGAGGGTTGGGTAAAACATCTATATAGAGTGTAGCGAGCATTGAATAGTATGCCAAGAAGTTCTCTAGGGGGGGTCACTCCATATGAGGTCCTATTTGGGACAAGAATGTGGGTACCTGATCTTGATTGTGAAGGCGCAGTGGCGGATGACAAGCCTTTTGACATCCATGATAGTTTGGCTGTTTTACAGGATCTAAATGAGTCCAGGACACGACAAAGTAGGTAAGTAGACATAATATTGAGTTTTTTATATCAACATGCATTAATATCGAGTTTAGAATATCGAAAGTAGTAAATATCGATGTTAAGTATATTGATGTAAAAAATATCGATTTAGTGTGTTGTAAAAAATATCGTTGTGTTAAATGTCGATTTATTATTTTTATTTATTGTTATATGTTTGTTAATGGTATAATAATAGTTAATTAATGTTATACATTTTTTAAATTGTAATATAATTTTTAGGAGCGGGATGTTGGGTTCATAGGGGATAAGGGTGGGGAGTGTTTTAAAATATTTTCCAATAAAAGAAAAAATTTATTAAAAATAAATAAAATTAGTTTTTTAAGAGTGTGATGTATTTATAGTGAATAAAGGTGTGAAAATTTGTAAATGGAAAGAATTTTTTTGAAAATAAAATTTTAAAAATAATTTATAAAAAGATTAAATTTTTATTAAATAAGATTTTAATGATGTGTTGGAGAAAATTGATTAATTAAAAAAAATACAAAATGTAAGTTAAAAAATGTAAATACTTAAATTTAAAAAATAAGAGATTCTTTCTTTTTTAATTAACTATATATGTGAAATTGCTAAAATATTTAACAAATTTTAAAAAATTTAGGGGCCCATTACGATGGCGGGCGGAAGCACCACCGCCGTGCTGGCGGATGCAAAAACCACCAGTTACCGCCGGCACGCAGCAGTCCACACGCCCGTCCAATTACGATGCGAAAAGTAGTCCAAACACCGCCGGCAAGCCAGCAACACCGTCCGCCATCAAAGTGCGCCCGTACATGTAGCGGCGCAGCCCAACTGACACACATCGTCCGACGAAACACGTCCCGCCCGGCGCATAAATTACGATGCCGCAAACAAACGGCTCCCATGGCCAAGAGATACCGTACGACAAACCGAAGCGGTAACACGGATGCCGAGCACGGACAACGAAGAAGCGGCTCCCCGAGCATGAATCCAGCACTGCAGGCACTCCCCATGCTTCTGCTGATGCACCACCAAGGACGCAACGTACCGCGGAGACGCAGGTAGGCACACACAGAACAAGTGCACGCAAACAGCGCACACAGTGCAAGGGCGAAAAAGCGGACAACCCCCCACCAGCGCGTGTACACTACACATCCACCATCGCATCCACATATGACACACAGGCCAAATCGTAACATCGCAGAACACATGTGTACACACCACCTGGGACTAGGAACCAACCACCCCGTCACGGCCCCAAAGCGCCGATGACGCCGCCACACATGCGCACAACGCAGAGGCCAACCGCAGCGCCATGCATGCGTCGCACACAGACACAGGGACACAACCAAGCAGCACACACATCAGCCCCACCCCGAACGCACATGACACGTGACAGGCCGGCCACAGACATGTCCCCAACGCCCAATTCACGGACAACACCCAACGCCACACAACCGACGCACACATGTCAGTGAAGACACGCAACAGCAGGACACACCCCAGTGTAACAAACATGGCGTAGCACACAGCGGCGGCAACACCAACTAGGAGAAGCAGGGCCCCTTCGGGAAGAGGAACGCCAGTACCACACAGAAACACCCATACCACCCTGCACATATGAACAAGACATATAAAACGGAACACCAAAGAGCCCGGGGACCGACAACAGGTGGCCCAAGAATAACATTCACACACAAGGCCCAACGCAGAGCGGAAAGGCAGCCTGCCGCCCACACAAGGGAGAGCAGACAGCACTGAATGACCTTCCATTCCAACTCCGAAACCACAGCCCTACGACAGAAGCCGGTGAATACAGCCATTGTCCAAGAATAGACCAACACAGGCATGCTGAGGAGACCGACCACAGGGCAGATAGCGCATATCACAGAAGCACACAACGGACGGGGAAGAAAGAAGAAAACACTCCCCCATGTCGGCCATATGCAAGTTAATTGGAAGGAGTCACACAGCACTGACCTTGAACTGTCTGAGAAGCATGTGGGAAGAAGGCCCGTGTCCTCCAAACAAGCCAACAGAACACAAGTCCTGTCTCCCTACGACTACACAGAGCTCACAGCAACCCCGGAGCGTGCACATTGCAGACTGCACACACAGCCGGAGCACGCCACCTCAACGAACCGCTGCGAAATGGCAACCGCAACACACCTACCCAACTACGCCGAACAGCTCAAGCTGTACAAAACCAACCTGTTCCATACATTGGGATGCGATCTCCTGTCCCTGCTGAACGTAAGTTACCGACTGACTTACCGCATCACATTGTTCAGCTGCGTCATGCCCGTCTTCTACTGTCGGAGGTGTCCCTACCAGCATCCCGTCGAGATATGCCTCTCCAACCCGGCATGTCTGAAGGCGGACCTGCTACCACTACTCCTCCCTCTGGACGCACACGACAGGGCCTGCTCTGCCTATGGGGGCATGGCGTATGTGGCCAACATCGCACCCGCACTGAAATGGGACCACTGTGCCTCCACACGACGGATCATCGAGAACAGCTACATCGAATGTCACCCAGCATGCCCCATCATGGTCCTCCAAGGGACAACTTACGAACAACACCTTGACAGCCACCATCCGCTACATTGGCTGGCAAACATGTACACCACCAATGACATGGAAGCCCTGCTGGACGGCATCGCATACCTGACAACCTGTAAATTCGTCGGACCACAACGCAGGTTCCCCGAGTGACCTATGATGTCCAACCCCGCACCCATGCTTAGCTTCCGCACGGACTGGCCAGTCACCACCACAACAGCCATACCAAACGACCGGCAACTGTAACCACACCATCAACGACATCGCCATGACATCGGATATGACCGGGACATGCACACTGTTCCCCATCACATCCAGGAACACCGCATGCATCGTGGGAGGCAGTGGCATGGGCTCTGTGTATCGCACCCACATGGACGGAACTGCACGAACAACCAGGACACGACATGGATCCAGCGCACATGGACACACACACCGCTCAGTGGACATGAATAGGTCGCCTGGAGTCTGTGGGTGCTGCACCCCTCCCACCCCCGCCCCGGGAATCCCATACCAGGACCTTTGCATGGACGACAAGTGCATACAACAACAACACGACCCCAGTGACTGTGACATGTCCAGTAACCACCACAGTGCAACAACAAGTGGCACGCCGCTGCATGCACGCAAGCACATGCCCTGATGTCATCTCACATGCACGCGTGCATGAGGAACAACCGCAGCAAACCTGTCACATGGAACTGAGATGGACTGTGCCCATGATGCCAAGCGGTCTGGTAGGCTACATGTATACCGTCTGTGTCAAAGTCCGCAGCTCCGCAGCTATACGTAAATGTACATTAGCACAGCCTTGGCCAAGCAGATGTCACTCTGAAGCCCACATCCCACATGCAACAGCCAATCACATGTAACCCCACACCCTATCCCATTTGCAATCATGCTCAGTATATCCTCAACATGTATTCCGCTGCCAGTAGTGTCCACTATACTGCATCACAGAGGACAGAAGACACAATATAATGTTTGAAACCAAAACTGTCTCCGCTGACTCATTTCACAAGTACGAATGAGAGAGGATGAGAGTATGTGAAGTACACGGCAGTCGTGACATGACCATGTAGTCCACTGGTATTGGATGTCAACGCAAATGAGTACCACTACTGTGGAAGACACACATGTGTCGTGTGAAGTCGTATGGACGCAGTGCTCAGGTGGGTGGGTGCGACGGGTAGATGCGCACATGCCAAGTTGGAGCACGCCGTGTTGGGAGGGGTCATGAACAGTACACCACCGCTTCCCTGGGCATTGTGAGAGGACACCTGTCGGGGGGGAGTGAACACGTGTGTGCACAGCAGCCGGGCACACGTACAAAGCGGTACCAGGCGCACCTCAGCCCACCCTCTGTGGACAGGCTGGATCCTGTTGTGCGCCCGCCATGCCCCTTGACAAGGCGCACACACAGCCCCAGTCGACCAGGTGTAACCCCAACATAGTCAATCCGCACAGGCGATACAGGGCACGGGATGGCAGTGGAGCATGGTGTGTGAGAGGTCTCCTCGCGCTCCTCCTGGTCATATCACGCAGGCAATAGAACCTCAACGTCTAGCATGGCACAAGTCACATGGAAGTGTAGGGGGACGCACCACAGCACGAGCAGCACTGACGTCACGGGAGGTGGCTCGCACCATCCCATCCATTGCCCATCATACCAACCACGCCACATGCCATTGCGACTAAGTGCAAGCGCGTGCGCCACCACCCCCGAGCCCTCCCCAGAGAGGCCAAAGAGTGAATGTGTGGGCCATCAGTCACAGACGGACGTGGCCTGGCCGCAAGGGCAGCCACAGCCAGTGGGTGTCGCAGGTGGCGGATCCGGAAGGCGAAGACTGTGATGCATAGTCCATGCAGGCCGGGTCTCCATTTGGGGCACCACGCAGGTGGACGGCGTCCCGCAACACATCATACCCTGAGACAGCCCACTCGTGCAACTGGACCCACACATACACTCCTTGCCCTCTCTGGTGCGAGCTTGGGGCTGCCTGTGCAAGCGCTAGCCTCGCAGGTGAGCATGCATATTGGGGGAGCGAGGGGAGGACATGAGGGCTGGGGCGAAGATGACTGTATCACTGTCAGTCAGTACAAGGGATGACCCAGATGTGGAAAGGAAGAGACGTGTCCCGTGTGTACTGCAACTAGTCGCCAATCCAACTACCCCCCATGTCCGGAATGTAAGCCCGCACCTAGGCCCGCCCATCCGCCACATCGAACATACCACCAGCACGACAACCTTCCCATTCGAAACACTGACTGGGGGTGGCGACCAGTGTACAATTATGTGTAGCCTACCCACGCGTACATGTGGGCCCTCCATGATCCATGTCACCTGCGGCAAAGTCATGACATGCGCAATGAGGGAAGTGAGGAGAGCTGTCCGCCCCACGCGCAGAAGGTGCATCAGCTCCACAGACCCAGCAGCGAGTCCAGCAGGGGTCACATGTGCAGGGGCAGCTGTGCCTGGTGTGAAGGCACATGCATATAGACAGCACATCGACCAATGTGTAGTCTGCCCACATCTACAGTCCATCATCATGCGGACATAGGAATTGAACACAGGGCAACACATCTTAGTTGGTGCACCCACCGTGACCAACAATGCGCAATCATCGACGTACCCGCCCTGTGCATGGCCCCCCACCCAACGGAGGCACATCCAGTGCCACCATCCCACACACACAAGCCTACCACGGAACATGCTGTGTCCAATGGTCAGTACAGAGTCAGCGCCCATCTGGTGGAACCTGAACAGGAGACACATGCACACACATGCCAGCTCCCACTATGTACGTCTGCCACCTGGCACGTGCAATGTAACCTCTCACCTGTGACGTGTGACTGCAAGCACACAGCCGTCTTGGCATGGGGCTGTCAATGTGGACACCTGTCAATGTTTCGGGAGGTGTGATCCGTACAGTGCTGTACATAGGGTGCAGTGCTGACACCTACTACTGTCTCATGTCCCCTCGTGCCACAGGTCCCACTTGTTTTGGCCGCTCAGCCTGTGCCCACATCGTTGTCGTCGTGTGCCATACTCATCCAGCCGCGGAAGCAGTTCCATGCTCAGCAGACATTCATGTTGCCGTGGCGTTGCCGCTTGACGGATATGCAGTCAGTCCCCATCTGCACGCCCCGCAAGTCATTGGGGCCTAGATCCCCATGTGCATGCACATGGCAGTGGTTTGTATCACTAGCCATTGCCATTGTTGGGAGACCTGTGTAAGTGTATTGTGGCCGTGCCGCCCCAGCTTGACAGCTGGGCTGTGGCTCATGTGCTTGCTCAGTCATGTCAGTGATGTGTATGCGAAATTGCTATGTGTCGTGTTGCATTGACATGTGTCCTCTGCAATTGTCCCTAGGCGGAGACCGAACATTGACCGCCCATACCATTTGCTGGCGGACTTGGACGATACAGTTGTTATTAGGAAGTTTCGGCTGGACAGGCCAACCCTGCATCGACTGTGTGCCATGTTAGAACCCCATCTCCGTCCCCGCAGGGTGTATCCGACTGCTGTCACCCCCACGGCTAAGGTGATGGCCGCCATGCATTTCTTCGCCACTGGGTCATTCCAGCACACAGTGGGCATTGGAGGAGGGATGTCCCAGCCCATGTTCAGCAAGGTGCTGAGGGATGTACTGGCAGCCATGATGCTGTACCGGAACAGGTACATCCGCTTCCCCAGGGCTCGTGAATTGGCGGCAGTGAAGGGTGCATTCTATGCCCTTGGCAGAATCCCACACGTCGTTGGAGCCATTGACTGCACACATGTCGGCCTTGTTCCACCACAGGCCACTGAGCACCTGTACCGCAACAGGAAGCACACGCACTCCCTGAATGTGCAAGTGGTGTGCCTTGCGGACATGGTGATCACCCACGTGTGTGCAAAGTTCCCAGGCTCGGCCCATGACGCACACATAATGCGCAACAGCATCTTGCCACGACTGATGTCCAATATGCAACAGGATCGTGCCTGTATTGTCGGTGAGTATGTGGAGTGGTGTAGCGTGCTGGCTGTGCGATGCTGTCCCCTGTCCAGTTGGATTAGCAACGGTTCTCTGTGTCCCTCACACCCAGGTGACTGCGTATCCGAATGGGGCATGGCTGCTCAGTCCATTGAGGAATCCTCGCACCCCAGCAGACGATCGCTACAATGAGGCACATGGGAGGACCAGACGTGTGGTCGAGCGTACCTTTGGCCTCCTCAAGTCCAGGTTCAGGTGCCTGGACCGCACCGGGGGTGCGCTGGCGTACTCCCCACAGAAGGTGTGCCAGATAGTGGTGGCGTGCTGCACAATCTGGCCATTCGGAAGCAGATCCCCCTCATCGTGGATGACGGAGATCAACCAGGGCCCCAGCCCGCAGACCAGGACAGCTCGAGTGAGGAGGACAGCGGAGAGGAGGAAGCTGGTAATGTGCGGCAGCAGCTCATCGCCCGCTACTTCACTTGACGGTGAGTGTCCATGTACGACGGCTGATGTGGCTGTATCTGTGCAGGTGTGTGTGTGCTGTGTCAGGGTGGCCGTTTGTTCACTGCGTGCTGTGTGTCAACGCTCCATGGCCAGGGTAGTATGCCACTGTTGGTGGCTGTGGCATTGTGCCCTATTGCTCTGTGCGATGTGTGTACATTGCTTGTAGTTGTTGACATGTACTGTGTGATGGGTGTGTGACACACTCATTGAATGTGCTCCTGTTCTGTCTCCCACCCCTAGGTCCCTACAGGCCCTCCGGATTCAATTGCCATGCCACGCATCATGTGCCTTTCCGCCCAAGGTGGCCGTTGTATTCCGTACAAATAAAACACAGGGCACAAACAGCAGTTAGTGAAAAAGGTGCATTTATTACAAACTGTGACATGTGATTGTGTGTAAGGTGATGACAAAAGTGGTGCGTGCAGTGACAATGAGCTGTCGGTCATGGCTGCGTGATGATCAGGGTGTACCCACTGGTTCTATGTCCATAGTCCAACACACACATGCCATCCAGATGGCTGTGTGGAGTGGGATCGTAGTCCAAGTCAATGCAGTGGCTGGTCAAGGAAGGCTGGCGGAAGGCTGGCTGGCTGCCTCACTTGCGTTTGGAGCGTGCGAAGTCCTCCCGGGAGATCTGTTTCCACTTCGGACGGCCCCTTCCACGTTTGCGAGGGGGTGCCTGCTTGCGACATGCTGGTGGTTGAGGTGTGATCACTGGCTGTGGACGCAGGGGAACTGGACACTGCTGCTCCACCCTGCGCCCCGGCAGGTGGTGGCGGAGGGGGAGCTGCTGTCCCTGGCTGTGACCTCACCGCCACCACCAGCTGTCCCATGAGGTCCACGATTTGGCCCATATGGGCGTCCATGGACCTCAGCACCCCCAGCACCTCACGCGTGTCTGAAGCAGACCGGACCCATTGTCCTTGGGCCTCTTCATAGGCCCCAAGGACTCTGGCCATGTGAGGCAGGGCATGGCTCCCAGGGAGGCTGGCGTTTCCCTGACCCTGCTCCTCCTACCAGTCCTGCTGCCACCGGCCTGCCCACTAGCCACATTGCTCACCACGGTCCTCGCTGTGGCTCCCAGGGTGGATCCAGTCGTCCGGGCCACCACCTGCGCTGGGGCTGGTGCCAGCGAAGACGTGGCGGTGGTGGCGGCGGTGGTGGTCGGTGCGGCGATGGTGGCGGCAGTGGTAGTGGCCACAATGACCGTGGGTGAGGCCGCAACGACAGTGGCAGCAGGGGGCTGGGAATGTTCAGCAGCCCTGGATGATGGGTTGGTGGGTAGGAGGGGTCCTGGGGAGCGGCTGGGCCCTGCCACACCAGATGGGCCTGCTTGGTGGTCCGTGTCCGAAGAGGAGGACAGATCCTCCAGATCCGTGTGTCCTCGTTGGGGGCTTGTAGGCTGGCTGTGCTGGCTGCTGGCTCCATCCCCAGCATCCAGCATTTCGTCACCTGTGGAGAGAATGAGATTTGTTATTGTGTTGCACCTGGCGAAGTATGTATTTGTCGTCTGACATTGACAGTTCGTGCAATCTCGTACATGGGTTTCCCGGAGGCGTGTGTGTGGCTGTAGCATCTGTAGTTGTGTGTGCTTGGCAATGGGACTGTGTGCTGTGCACATGTGGCATGGGACGGATTGGCCATGCCGATGGGTGTGTTGCTGTGCCCCTACTTATTGTGACTCTGGTGTATGCGGGCTCCTGGCCCATCCTGGGTCTGGTTTGTACTTTGCTTTTGGGGTTCAAATGGAACGCTTAGGAACGCATATGGCAACATGGGGGCCATGCCCCAGATTCGCATTTGGGAGGGGATATGCTTTTGGGGTTCAAATGGAACGCTTAGGAACGCATATGGCAACATGGGGGCCATGCCCCAGATTCGCATTTGGGAGGGGATATGCTTTTGGGGTTCAAATGGAACGCTTAGGAACGCATATGGCAACATGGGGGCCATGCCCCAGATTCGCATTTGGGAGGGGATATGCTTTTGGGGTACATGCTGTGAGCCATGGGTGCCGAACGTGACATGTGTTGTGGCAGCATGACAGTGCATGGTTTGAGGTGTGTGCATGCTTGACATGGCCTGCATATTTGCTGTCTGTTGTGATTACTGGACATGGCATTGGACGCATCGTTATGAGTGAGTGATAGTTGTGTGCCAGCCAACGTATTGCAGTTGTCCCATCTCCTTGGTGTGCGTGCTGCCCTGTGCCATGTGCATCACTGCAGTGCTCGGGGGGGTGTGGCCCATGTTGTGTGTTGTTGCTCACAGTGTGTCGTGCACTTAATTGACTTCTGGCACATGGTTGGTCATGGGCATGTGTCTTAGCGTGACTGCTGTATGTGTGGCAGCTGTGCGGATGACATGCCTTTCATGAGACTGGGGCTGACGGATGGGATGGATGGTATGTTGTATGTGCATGGTGTGTCTGTGAGTTTGATGGGTTCAGTGGTGTTCGTGTGCATTTATGTTGTTCCGCTCTGTTGCGTCTAGTGTTGTTTGTCTTACATAGGCGTAGTTGTGGGGTGTGTGGTTGACAGGCAGTAGGGGCTACATGGACAGGACTTCAATGGTGTTTCGGTTGTGTGTGATGAGTTGCACAGTGGCTGCCGTGTGGGACTATATTCAGTGTGGCTTGTGCATGCAGACGTGGCTCCTTGGGTGTTGCTATGTCTGTGATGGGTCATGTGGGGTGTGAGTCTGTTGTTCATGTCCGTGTGCACATTGTTCACTTGTTCGTGACGGTGGGCGGTGCTGCGTGTTCGTCTGCTACGTGACATGTCCCATGTGTTGGTCGTGTTATGGTCCTCATGCCTCCAGTAATCCAGCCCTGTCCAGTTTCCCACCTGCAAGTTGTTCGTGCGTGCACTGTACTGGATGCCACATGGCTCTAAGCGGGGGGTGCTCCATGTTGCAGGTCTGTGGGGGTGGGGGGTGTTGTGGGTCGTGGGGGTGGCTGGACACCCACTGACACCGATTGCTGTGGACCGTGATGTCTGCCTTTCGGCTGTCGTTGTGCACTGCGGTGGCTGACACGTGGCTGTGGGGTGTGGGGGATGCTCCTCCTTGCTGTGCTGTGGGACTGGGGCCTGGTGTGTGTTGTACTTGGGCTGTCCACCGTCCCACCCACTGCACTTTGTGTTCCTGCCACTTACCTGTTACTTGTCGGTTAGTGCAGCTGTGGCGGACACATGGGTGTGGTGGGTGCTCGTTGTGGCGCTTCTGGCATATTTGGGGACCTGTTGGTGGTTACGTGGCTGTGTTAGTGTACACATGTCCCCACGCATCTTACAGTTGTTCGGTTTGGGCTGTGTGTGGTAGTGTCTGTTGCATGTGTGTGTGATGTGTTGTGTATTGTGTGCTGGACATGGGGGTGTTTGTCCCTGGGAGCTGTGGCATGGTAGTTGCGCATGTGAGTACATAGCGGTGTGCTGGTATACATTAGTTTGTACTTACCAGCCTCCACTCCCCTGCTAATCCGGCGAGGATCTCCGGATGTATTACGACTCGCACCTTCTCCTCCCACGCTTTGAAGGTCTTAAAGAGCGCGGGATTCCCTCCGCCAGTGACGGCAGCCAGCTCTCTGTTTTTGCCCTCCTTCTTCTTGACCAGGCTCTTTACGTCATTCCAACGTTTGTTAATTTCGACTCTGTTCCTGGGCAGGGTCCCGACTGCATTGACCTGGTCTACGATCCGGTTCCACATTCTGTTTCTGGTGGCTAGTGGTGTGTGCTGGACCATGTTCCCATAGATTTGTGGGTACACCTTGATGATCTCGTCGACCATGACCGTCAGCTCCATGGGCGTGAACTTGGGCATTCTTTGTGGTGCCATGGTGTTTGTGGTGCTGGTGCGGTGTGTGTTGTGTAATGTGCAGGGGGTTTGTGGTGCCGGTGTTTGGTGGTGGTGGTGGTGGTGGTGGTGGTGGTTGTGATGTGTGCGTTTCTGTGGTGTGCTGCTGTCCTTGCTGTGTCACTGTGTCCTCTCCTCTCCTCTCTGGTTTGCAATGTAGCAAGGGGTTGTGGTCTGTGGGAGTGCTGCTTTTGTACTCACCTATGTGGGTGTGTCCTCATGGTCTGTTGTTTTCAGGTGTGTTGTGTCTGGGGTTCTGGCCTTTGTATTTTTTGTTTGTCCGGGGGTGTTTTCGGGATGTGTACTGTGCTTGTGTATTTGTGCGTGCCTTGCTGTGTGGACTTGTTGGCCATGTTGTGTGCTATTGGTTTTGTGTGCGGATGGTTTCTGTGCAGGTACGTTGGCGCCATGGCTTCTGCCGTGTCGATTCTCATCGGCGTTGTTTGCGCTGGCGGGCGGTATATTTGTGGTTTTTCCGCGATCATGTCGGTGCGATCGTAATGTCACGTGCGGTGTGTCGGCCGTGAGGGCGGGCGGTTTTGTGTTGTCGTGCGTGTTTCCGTCCGTGGCGGGCGGTTTGACTCCGACTCGGACGTTGGCGGGCGGTATTTTGTGTGCTTTTTCCGCCGATGGCGGTTTTCGGTTTGTGAAATCGTAATGGCGTGGTCGGTGTTCAGGCGGTGTGTGCGGGCGGATTTTTGCCGCTTCCATGCCTGGCGGATTTATTTACGCCGGGTATCGTAATGGGCCCCTTAATTTATTAAAACGAAATGAATAATTATTATAATGTATTAATACAAAATGTTTTATGTTTTATAATTATTACAAATTATTTTTTGCTATGGAAAAATATTTAAATTATTTTTGAATTATAAATTTTAAATTTATACATTTTTTATTTATGAATATGAATTTTGAAAAATGATACTGAATAACAAATGTAAATTATTTTAGATTTTGAAATTGTGAATATAAAAACAAATATGTTTAGTGTCCAGCACCTTCCCTGATTTAATATTAATTGGAGTGGGAATAGTAAATTAGATTTGTTTAGTGTCCAGCACCTTCCTAGAGTTAGCATAGTTTGGGATGGGAATAGTAAATTATATATGTTTAGTATCCAGCACCTTCCCTGATTTTATATTAATTGGAGTGGGAATAGTAAATTATATATGTTTAGTGTCCAGAACCTTCCCTGATTTAATATTAATTGGTGTGGGAATAGTAAATTATATATGTTTAGTATCCAGCACCTTCCCTGATTTTATATTAATTGGAGTGGGAATAGTAAATTATATATGTTTAGTGTCCAGAACCTTCCCTGATTTAATATTAATTGGTGTGGGAATAGTAAATTATATATGTTTAGTGTCCAGCACCTTTCTAGAGTTAGTATAGTTTGGTATGGGAATAGTAAATTATATATGTTTAGTATCCAGCACCTTCCCTGATTTTATATTAATTGGAGTGGGAATAGTAAATTATATATGTTTACTGTCCAGCACCTTCCCTGATTTAATATTAATTGGTGTGGGAATAGTAAATTATATATGTTTAGTGTCCAGCACCTTTCTAGAGTTAGTATAGTTTGGTATGGGAATAGTAAATTATATATGTTTAGTATCCAGCACCTTCCCTGATTTTATATTAATTGGAGTTGGAATAGTAAATTATATATATTTACTGTCCAGCACCTTCCCTGATTTAATATTAATTGGAGTGGGAATAGTAAATTATATATGTTTAGTGTCCAGCACCTTCCCTGATTTAATATTAATTGGAGTGGGAATAGTAAATTATACATGTTTAGTGTCCAGCACCTTCCCTTAACTAATATAAATTGGAGTATGAATAGTTAATTATATATGTTTAGTGTTTAGCATATTACCTGAATTAATAGAAATTGTAGTAGGAATAGTAAATTATATATGTTTACAGTTTTGCAAATTATAAAAATTAATGTAGTGTACAGTGGGTATGTCTAAAAATAACATTATGGTTTCAATTAATAAAAAAAATATTATTATAAATATTTACTAAAACATATTATTTTGTACAGTACATTGATTTTGAATACATATTTTATTACATATACAAAGATTACAAAAATAACAAATAAATCATGAAACGCATTTTTTTATTGATATGCTTTTTTATTTCCAAACATTAATTAATTAAAAAAATTTTTATTAAGTATATTTAATATATATTGTTAGACAGAGAAGAAAATACAATCTTTATTTTTTAGACATTATATATGTGGTACATATGTATACTTTTATATATAATAATTTTGCAAACATGGAGGGTCATTACGATGGCGGACGGAAAAACAACCGACCGCCATGGTAGCGGAAAATCACCGTTCGCAGGTACCGCGGAAACCCCGCTGACCCTATTAGGATCAACCGCCAAAATATTCCATCCGCTGCGGTAGGAGGCATCCAAAAACCGCCCGAAGAGGGCAGAGAAAGTGAAAATGCAACCGCGACGGGCGGTAACATAGCGGAAACACAATAACCCACCACCAGACACGCGGAGTGACCGCCAATGCGATTATGATATCCCGATGCCACAGCGGTACGTTCCGCTATCTCCGTCCGCCGTGGTCGCTAACAGTAATGAATGTGAGATACGGCGGAAGCCCTGCAGCATAGCCATCGCTGCGGATGCTCTGCGAAACAAATGGCGGCCAAGTAAAAAAAAACAACAATAAGGCCAGCAAATGCAGACAAGCAACTAGCCCTGCCCCCCCCATTAACCTGAAACATCCCAATGGCACACCCCCATGGCAAAGTTAAATATACACATCACAGGACAACCCACAGAGCACACCTGACTGCATTACACCATCTTGACACACCCACATAGCTGAGCATAAAACCAGCCCCTTCCCTGACCACAATCCTTTGCACAAATCCAACCCTGAAGGAACACAACCCTGCAGCACATTGGATAGGCAAAACACCACACATCTCACCAGCACAACAACACACACACACACCATCTACACCACCCTCACAACTGCACCCCAAAACATCAGCTCAGCACACATCATGGCACATCACAAAATGCCAAAATTCACTGACACTGAGTTGACAGTAATGGTAGATGAGATAATCAGAGTAGAACCACAACTCTTTGGCAACATGGTCCAACAGACACTATTAGCCACAAGAACAACCATGTGGGCAAGGTTAGTGGGCAAGGTCAATGCAGTAGGGAATGTGCCCCGCAACAAGAATGAAATCATGAGGCGGTGGCATGACCTGAAGAGTGTCGTCAAGAAGAGGAGGGCCAAGAACTGTGAGCTGGCTGAGGCGACTGGTGGAGGCCCTCCCATCCCACCAAAACCGTTCACTGCGTGGGAGGAGAAGGTGCTTGCCATACTGCATCCAGAGAGTCTTGAAGGAATACCCGGGGGAGTGGAGGCTGGTAAGTACCAACTAATGTATACCATGAAACTGCCATGTACTGTCTTGAAACACTACAAAGATACATCCCTGAGGCACAAGTACACACATCTGCACCCCAAAAACACACACAGGTCACACTCATTTTACATCCACACCACCTCAAACATCACAAAGGTAGACCACATCTACTGTGTTGTATGTGCCCAGGCAAACAGCACTACAACTCCCACCAGGCCCCCTGTCCCACAGCTGAGCAGGATGGACTACTCCCCCCACCCACAACCATGTGGCATTCATTGTGTGCTTCACCCTCACCTAACAGGTAGGTAGCCATCTTGACAGGGAGGTGTCTTTGGAATATGGAGGCCAGCTCTACAACTCCCACCAGGCCCCCTTGGCCCACAGCTCAGCAGGATGGACTACTCCCTCCACCCACAACCATGTGGCAGTCATTGTGTGCCTCACCCTCACCTAACAGGTAGGTAGCCATCTTGACAGGGAGGTGTCTGTGGAATAGGGAGGCCAGCACTACAACTCCCACCAGGCACACCCTGCCCCATCCCTCAGCATGAAGGAGCACTCCCTCCCACCCAGAAGCATGCCTCAGCAATTGTGTGCTTCACCCTCACCTAACAGGTAGGAAGCCATCTTGACAGGGAGGTGTCTGTGGAATAGGGAGGCCAACACTACAACTCCCACCAGGCCCCCTTGGCCCACAGCTCAGCAGGATGGACTACTCCCCCCACCCACAACCATGTGGCAGTCATTGTGTGCCTCACCCTCACTCAACAGGTAGGTAGCCATCTTGACAGGGAGGTGTCTTTGGAATAGGGAGGCCAGCACTACAACTCCCACCAGGCCCCCTTGGCCCACAGCTCAGCAGGATGCACTACTCCCCCCACCCACAACCATGTGGCAGTCATTGTGTGCTTCATCCTCACCTAACAGGTAGGTAGCCATCTTTACAGAGAGGTGTCTGTGGAATAGGGAGGCCAGCACTACAACTCCCACCAGGCACACCCTGGCCCATCCCTCAGCTTGAAGGAGCACTCCCTCCCACCCAAAAGCATGCCTCAGCAATTGTGTGCTTCACCCTCACCTAACAGGTAGGTAGCCATCTTGACAGGGAGGTGTCAGTGGAATAGGGAGGCCAGCACTACAACTCCCACCAGGCCCCCTTGGCCCACACCTCAGCAGGATGGACTACTCCCCCCACCCACAACCATGTGGCAGTCATTGTGTGCCTCACCCTCACCTAACAGGTAGGTAGCCATCTTGACAGGGAGGTGTCTTTGGAATAGGGAAGCCAGCACTACAACTCCCACCAGGCATACCCTGCCCCATCCCTCAGCATGAAGGAGCACTCCCTCCCACCCAGAAGCATGCCTCAGCAATTGTGTGCTTCACCCTCACCTAACAGGTAGGTAGCCATCTTGACAGGGAGGTGTCTGTGGAATAGGGAGGCCAGCACTACACCTCCCACCAGGCCCCCTTGGCCCACATCTCAGCAGGATGGACTACTCCCCCCACCCACAACCATGTGGCAGTCATTGTGTGCTTCACCCTCACCTAACAGGTAGGTAGCCATCTTTACAGGGAGGTGTCTGTGGAATAGGGAGGCCAGCACTACAACTCCCACCAGGCACACCCTGGCCCATCCCTCAGCATGAAGGAGCACTCCCTCCCACCCAGAAGCATGCCTCAGCAATTGTGTGCTTCACCCTCACCTAACAGGTAGGTAGCCATCTTGACAGGGAGGTGTCTGTGGAATAGGGAGGCCAGCACCACAACTCCCACCAGGCCCCCTTGGCCACCAGCTCAGCAAGATGGACTACTCCCCCCACCCACAACCATGTGGCAGTCATTGCGTGCCTCACCCTCACCTAACAGGTAGGTAGCCATCTTGACAGGGAGGTGTCTGTGGAATAGGGAGGCCAGCACTACAACTCCCACCAGGCCCCCTTGGCCCACAGCTCAGCAGGATGGACTACTCCCCCCACCCAGAACCATGCCTCAGCAATTGTGTGCTTCACCCTCACCTAACAGGTAGGTAGCCATCTTGACAGGGAGGTGTCTGTGGAATAGGGAGGCCAGCACTACAACTCCCACCAGGCCCCCTTGGCCCACAGCTCAGCAGGATGGACTACTCCCCCACCCACAACCATGCCTCAGCAATTGTGTGCTTCACCCTCACCTAACAGGTAGGTAGCCATCTTGACAGGGAGGTGTCTTTGGAATAGGGAGGCCAGCACTACAACTCCCACCAGGCACACCCTGCCGCATCCCTCAGACAGCGATGCATATGTAACTGTGACAGAAACAGAACTGTGACTCAACTAAACCCATGTGTAAGCAAATCAGGGACCAAATATGCCCTGCACAGTGCAAATTCCATGGCTGCTGAGCATGAAGGACTCTAGTAACAATAAAAACGCATGGTCTGTCGAGCAAA
Organism: Calotriton arnoldi; assembly: GCA_963921515.1. Classification (NCBI taxonomy): domain Eukaryota; kingdom Metazoa; phylum Chordata; class Amphibia; order Caudata; family Salamandridae; genus Calotriton; species Calotriton arnoldi. The sequence goes on along the minus strand of CAWUFW010004256.1, from coordinate 1,089,657 downwards.
TAAATACAAGCACAGAACATTACAAAGGTATGCATGAGATAACAATGTGACAATGTCTAATACATGTGCATATGTAACATCTGTCGGGAAGAGTAATCGTCTTCGATGCATCACATCAAGTTGCATGGCAACCAGTTGTCAGATGACAACTCATCAGTCCCATACAAAGAGTGTCAAGTTGGCCATGGCATCCAATGACTTGTCACACCATGGAACAAGATGTATGTACCTCCACATCATGTCATGACGAACAACACTGTGCAGACATTCTACTCATGAAATACGTAACTGTGTGTTGCATAACATGTAAATAAGAGACATCAAACATCAAGCCATATGGCTGTAAGTCAATGACCATGTACCCTCTGTTCCACAGGTGACCAACAACTGACTGCAGAGGACAACAACCTCAACTTGCAGAGCCAGTCTCCTCCCTCGGAACATGGACACTCGGATGCGGAGTCCCTGGATTCTTTGGATGAGGAGCTCCAAGCCGGCCCATCTGGTGTGCCAGGGCGCAACCGGTCACATGACCCCACTGCCCCCTCACCATCAGCAACACCAACAACGCTGACCCCTGCTGGAACGACCTGTGCCGCCACCACCACCACTACCACCTTTGCCTGCAACATCCGCCCAGCCACAGAGGATGCCCAGCCCACACCAATAACTGTGGAGGGCAGGCGTGTGGCCAGAGTGGTAAGGCAACAGGCCAGTGATAGCAGGGCAAGTGGGAGGACAAGTGGGACTCCAACAACACCGGACACTGTGACCGAAGCCCTGGCTGACATCACCAGAGTCGTGGGTGCCTATGAACAAACACAGGCACAAATGGGCCAGGCCCACGAAGATTCCCTGGAGCTCCAACGTCTGCTGAGGTCCATGGACAACCGTATGGGACAAATTGTGGACCTCATGGGCCAGTTAGTGGCGGTACTGAGGGATAGGCCAGTGCCACATCACACACCTCCACCTCCCCCCGTTGTCCCGCAGGATGACAGTTCATCATCCACCCCTGCGGGCACGGAGAGGGGTGACTCCTCAGACCCCACTGGCCCAACAGACGATGCCCCCTGCCAAAGAAGGAGGGGCCGTCCAAAGAAAAACTTGGGTCTCACCCGTGGCAAAGCACCTGCCAAACGCCAGTCGAGGAGCCAGCCATGATGGCAACACTCTTCACCCTGCCATTGACTTTGAACACTGTCCTTACCCACACTGCCATGGAAATGGCATCCATCTGTTGGACTGTGTCGCCACATCACTGTGGTGCCTACCTGATTGTCTCATCTACCATCACTGCCAACTCCTAGATTCACCATTCACACTCATGTAAATATCCACTTACCTCTCACATATACCCATTGACAATAAACAACAATAACGCACCAATGGATTTGAGTCTGCTCCATCTTTATCACTGTATGTGCAATGTTTACCATGGTTACAATGTCACAGTAGCATGGAACCTCTGTAGGCAAGGAGAGGCAGAAGGGACCTAGCAAAAGACAACAGAACAAAAGTCACTAGTCAGGTCGTGGCATCACAGCCATCACACAACACATGTCCTCAACGTACAACAACATGCACACATTACAATGTGCAACTGTACCAACATAGACATCCTGTAGCTGTGCCAAACTACCCTGTATCCAACACATAGGCAGCCAGCACTGAGTCAACAACAGGATGCACTCACAAAGATCACATAGACCTCCACCCAAACAATTACATCAACAGACAATGGACCAGTTGTACATCGTCACCCACCTTCAAGTGAAGTAGCGGTTGATGAGCTGCTGACGCTGGTCAACACCTTCCTCCTCACCTCTATCCTCATCACTGGACATTTGTGGGTTCGCAGGTGGGGGCCTCGGCTGGTCATCATCGTCCAGGATCAGGGGGATTTGTTTCCGTAAGGCCAGGTTGTGCAACATGCAGCATGCAATCACTATCTGACACACCTTTTTGGGGAGTACATGAGTGCCCCTCCGGTCTGGTCCAGGCACCGAAATCTCGATTTGAGGAGACCAAAGGTTCGCTCCACCACCCGACGTGTTCTACCATGGGCATTGTTGTAGCGGACGTCAGACGGTGTCCTAGGATTGCGTAGTGGGCTCAGCAACCACGGTCTGTTTGGATATGCAGAATCACCTAGGTGTGAAATAATCATAACGATTCAGTAATACTACAGTGGCAGAGGACAGCATGGCACACACAGCACACAACTTGACTCTGCCTACTCACCCACAATCCATGCCCGCTCCGGAAGAAGATTGGCCATCAGCTGGGGCACAATGCTGTTGTGCAGGATATATGAATCATACGCAAAGCCCGGAAACTTGGCACATACATGCGATATGATCATGTCGGCCTGGCACACCACCTGCACATTGATGGAATGGGAATGTTTGCGATTCCGACAGATGTGTTCCCGTGCCTGTGGTGGAACCAGGCCAACATGTGTGCAGTCAATTGCACCTACAACATTCGGGATGTGGCCAAGGGCATAAAAATCCGCCTTTACATCCGCAAAAGCCGCACGCCTTGGAAAACTGATGTATTGGTCCTTGTATCGCATCATGGCCAACAGGAAATCCCTTAGCACTATGCTGAAGGTGGGCTGAGACATCCCCCCCCTGCAATGCCCACTGTCTCCTGGAATGACCCACTAGCCAGGAAATGCAGTGCCGCCATCACCTTTGTTGTGGTCGTCAATGCTGTTGGGTATGTCCTGCCAGCCCGCAGGTGAGGATCCAACATGGCACACAGGTCTTGGATGTTCGTGCGGTCCAGACGGAATCTGCGTATCACGTCATCATCCTCTATGTTAGCCAGCAGGGTGACAGGACGATACACATTCTGTCGCCTCCTAGGTGAGATGAAAGGGGACAAGTCATTGCAACAGACCATGAGATGTGCACAACTCTGTACCTTCTGATTCACACAGCGCAAACATTGACTGGCATCACAATGCACCATACAGTGCAAGTCAATAGTCGTGACACATAGAGATCACATTGTACTACAGTTCTTCAGTATTACCACTGTGAGAACAACAAACATGGAAACTGTGTCTGTGAATGGTGATAGTCACATTCCAGAATCTGGTGCAAACAGCACAGACAGTAAATGATACCGGACATGTGAGAAACAGAAACACCGCTGTCTTCAAAATGTCTGCTGTACGTGCCACACATTCGTGTGCAGACATGACAGGGGACACATGAACTACACAATTTATCCAGTTCTGAAGGACTCAGCATGGAATGTGAGCCAATACTAATCCACACAAGTCTAGAGACACTCAGACATATTCCCAAGCCTGTGCCAATATCCACTGTCATCAGTAGATATGCCATACATGCTGTTACACACAATTCTAAGTCAGTCAATGATTAATGATGAACAACAAATGCATATGCAGTCTTGACGTGAATCAAGACACAACAACACAACTGCACAATACCATCAGCAGGCACACAGATTGTCAATGTGGCACACAAAAAGTGGATAAGGTATGTGATCCAAAAGGACTGTAGACAAACGACAATCTGAACTAAAGTTGCACTATGACATGCAGAATGAAGCTTGCACTGCCCAGACACACAACTGAAGTGCAACATTTGCCATGGAGCTAATACTCCAGCTGCTTGGACATACAACAGTGACACAGAAACAACCTACACCACCACCCGGACAAAGCCACACCACTACACAAAAAAGGTCAGCGCATGGACATACTGAGTAGATACTGAAGACACAACAGCCTCATGCACATAACAACAGGGGATGTCATCGCACGACACAGGTACCAAAGGACAACTATCAAAAGCATCCTGAGCCACATGCCACCCAGCCTGTCAGGGACAACAAAGCGGACTCTCAACATTCCTCTGCAGACAAAGATGCTGGCTGTGCATCACTTGTTGGCCTCTGATACCATTAGAACAACAAAAGTCTGAGTCAGATGGGTGCCACAGCCAGCCCTATCAAGGTATATCTCACCTGTCTTGGATGCCATCATTAGCTTCAGTCAACAGCACCATCAGTTCACCCACACAGCGCAGGACCAGCTTGTGCCCCCAAAAGGCTACCACACCATAGCAGGCTTATCCACACGTGTCAGTTCAATATCACTGCACACGTGTCCTAATTGTGCACCCTGCCAAAACTGCAAACACTTACTGCACATGAAACCACACGCAATGCTGTACTGTCCAGGCCAATTGTGGGTCACCTCCCACTGGTCACAGATGCCATGTCAAACTTAACATTCAGTGAGCACCAGCCCCACATTTGCCATCAGTCCCTCACCAAGCCAACATTCCTCATGTGGACAAGGTCAATGCACCTGTCCCTGGTGTGTACCAACGTAACCCACCACACACATCAAATCCACTAGCAACACACTCACAACTGTGGAAATATACATGTAACAAAATCACATGACAGGCCAAACAACATGAGCACATACCAGACACAATGTCACAAGTAATGGTGATGACATTTGGCAGATACGGAGACAAAACATACCCAAAGGCAGGGAAACAAGTGAAAAATGATAAGGATGTACAGAATGCCAAGTGTGCCAGTGATGAAATTAACATCCTTCAGTATGTAGAGCACACACATGTCCATGTGGACATATACTGTAGGATTTGCTACTGCGAACAATTACATTACATGAAGGCAGTAACAGGTGATACCAAACAGACAACAGTGTGACACATGTGGTGAGTCATGAAAATAATGCTGAGATGTTTGTACAATCATGTACTGTATAGTGACATATTGTGTGAGACATGGACATGTGTGTAAAATTTGGGGTCAGATATGAATTTGTGGGCAAATTCTGGGGTCAGATATGAAATTGGGGGTAGAATTTGGGGTCAGATATGAATTTGTGGGTAAATTCTGGGGTCAGATATGAAGATGTGTGTCAATGTGGGCTCACAAATGAAATTGTGTAGGAGTAATGTGCCCCATTGGTACTTTCAGTGTGGAATTTGGTGTTAGGTATGAAATTTAGGCTGTCATAACTTACTATAGCCCATTTGATTTCCATCAAGTGCCCTGATATTTTGTAAGTGACCACTGTTCGAAGTACAGATATGACCCATGACATTGACACAGCACAATGTGTCCATTGGTGCCGTAAACGTGCTCAGTCAACACTCTCACGCCCATAGTCAACAATGTCATGCTGCACGCTCGCCGTAGCAACCGCCTGGCACCAGCGGTGTGTCACCGCCATGGCCCAAGACACCATAGCGGGATTGATAGGCAAATACACATGTCTAATGGCGGTTGGCATGCTCCGACACCCAGATTCCGGTCACTCATAGCAATGCATGTGCCCGGAATCGCGGTACCTACCGCATGCCACCAGCGGTGTGTCACCGCCATGAACCATGCCCTGCCAGCCAATGGGAAGTGCAATCGCGGTTGCCTGATGCAGGTTTGAAAATCGCGGTAGGCGTGCTCCGCCACTGCGGGGCCGGTCATTGGATGCACTTGAAAGATGCACCACCGCGGAACCACATGCCTGTCCCCTACGGTGTGTCACCGCCATGAACCATGCCCTGCCAGCCAATGGGAAGTGCAATCGCGGTTGTCTGATGCAACTTTGAAAATTGCGGTAGGCATGCTCCACCACCGCGGGGCCGGTCATTGAATGTACTTGAAAGATGCACCACCGCGGAACCGCACGCCTGTCCCCTGCGGTGTGTCACCACCATGAACCATGCCCTGCCAGCCAATGGGAAGTGCAATCGCGGTTGCCTGATGCAACTTTGAAAATCGCGGTAGGCGTGCTCCGCCACAGTGGGGCCGGTCATTGGATGCACTTGAAAGATGCACCACAGCGGAACCGCACACCTGTCCCCTGTGGTGTATCACCGCCATGAACCATGCCCTGCCAACCAATGGGAAGTGCAATCGTGGTTGCCTGATGCAACTTTGAAAATCGCGGTAGGCGTGGTCCGCCACCGCGGAGGCGTTCATTGGATGGATTTGAATGAGGCAGACCTGGAACACCAATTGCAGCAGCTTAGAACCACAGACACGAGCCCTGGGGGCTATTTATGTGTGTGAGGGAGCCACACATGGCCACAGCTCACAGAGCCTGCTGCCTGAGACCCCTCACCTGCTGCTGCCTCCAGGGACTGCTGCCTGAGACCCCTCACCTCCTGCTGCCTCCAGGGACTGCTGCCTGAGACCCCTCACCTGCTGCTGCCTCCAGGGACTGCTGCCTGAGACCCCAGACCCCTCACCTGCTGCTGCCTCCAGGGACTGCTGCCTGACACCCATCACCACCAACTGCCGCTGCTGCTGTCTCATGCCCACAGTGATGGCGAGGACAGAGAAGATCCGTGCCACTCCCTTCACCCCCGAGGAACTTGAGGTCCTGGTGGACGAGGTGCTCACCCAGTATCCAAGGCTATATGGTGCGCCTAATGTCGTGGTAAGTATCTCAGGGTGTGTGTAAGAGTGTAGGTGGGGCACACATGAAGTTGATCTGCTGCAGTATGTGTGTGAGAGTGTGGTGGTGGGTCATGCACTGCCTAGCATGCTGTTTCCAGGGGGACGGTGTGTTCAGCCTATTCCACACGTTTGCCTGCCTGCACATCCAGATGTGAGTGAAATGTGATGTCTTGTCAGACATACAGTGTGGCTGCACCTTTTCAATTCAGGAGTCAGGACAGTGATTTACTGTCGGAATGTCTTTGTGTGTCCCTGATGTCCTTCACAGGCCCATCTGTGGCCTTAGCTAGTGTAGTTGTCCAGAGGGCATTGTTTCTGACTCAATATGTGCCTCATCTCTGGTTCTGCCCTATGCTCAGGACCTCAGTCCCCCAGGGTGAAAGTCTTGTTGGTCAATCAGCTATGACACTGTACATTCCAACATTCTTGTGCCCAGACCCTTCCATCACCACCGGCATGTGCACATACTCGCATGTGTTGGCATGGTTTGTGTTTCCAAATAGTCCCTCCATGTAAAAGATGAGATGCCCCACTTTGGACCTCTGTGTGACCCCAACTGGCCTGCACATTCACTGCCCAATCAGACAGTGACACAACACTGGATGTACACAGTGTCAAATCTGTGCTTTTCCTCTTGACTCTCCGTCAATGAGCCATTACAGAGATGTAGATTGCACAAGACAGGCATTGTGATGAGGGTTTGCGTTTGTGAGGTCATGTCCCTCAATGTGACATCCATGACACAGTGTGGCAGTTTAAGGGCAAGTGCTTTGAGGGCTGCGCAGTGTTGGGCACAGTGAGTATTCACAGTGACATATGTAGTAATGTCCTGCATGTCTTGGTATTCCCAGAAACTTGCAGTAGATGTGGTCAGCATTCACATTTTGCTCTCTGCCGGCATCCTGCATGGCTTTGAGATAGGCATGTACTTTGTCCACCCTCATACCTGCATGCATTAATGTGTTTTTCACACATGATGTTTGAATGTCGCAGATTTGTTGTCTCTGCTGAAGTTAGGGCAGAAGTTGGTATGAGTCTGTGTCATGCTCCTGCACTGTGAAATGGTGGTAGGTTACACTGATTATTGCACCCTCTTGTCTCCCATGTCTGCAGCTCAAAGTCAACCAGCGCAAGGCCGTGTGGAGGGCCATTGCATGCAAGGTGCGTGCACTGGGTGTCTCCAACCGACGGCGGTCCCACTGTCACAAGAGGTGGGATGACATCTGCCGGCTGAGCAGGAACGTGGCCGAGATGACACTGGGGCTGATCCCTCGGTCCGGCATGTTGGCGCGGCGCAGCATGACACCACTAATGGCACGCATTTTAGCTGTGACGCAGCCTGAACTGGATGCACGTCTGAAGGGGCATCAGCAGCAAACTGGTGGTGAGTATTCTGTGAGTGTGACTTTGGGTGTTGTTTGGCTGCATGTGCTCCAAGCCTGGGCCAGTGCAGGGCTGTGATGTTGCTGGTGTGATGCAATGGCCTGTAAGTGGCCGCGGTGTTGGGTGCAGTTGTCATGCATTCCCCCTACATGTACCTTCCCATGTCATTGGTGTAATGGCCCTCGAGTTCACATTTGTAGTTGTGGCCTTCTGGTATCATCTTCATTGGTGTCGTCACGGACATCCCATGTCAGGGTCAAGCAGAGTGCATGATATGAGTGTGCCATCATCAATGTGCGCAATGCCTGACGTCTGATTTGTGCTGACTACACATCTAACAACAATGTGCAACTGTAGTTGTTCCCCAAGTTACGACATGGTGGATGGCATGTGCTCATGGCCATTGTGTGCGGATATGTTGGAGTCTGTCTCTGTGTAGGACACTTCTGCTGGCTCAAGATGTGACAGTGGCAACATGTTGTGAGTAGGATCATTTACCCACTCAGGGCCCTAAGTGTGCACAGAGGGATATGTGTGTCTGGTTAGCTGAAGCCACCAACAGGCTAATTGGCAGTGTGTCCATCACATGGGTGAATTATGCCAAGTTTGCATTATGCCACGGTAATTTCGATGTTTGGATTGAGGTTGCACAGTGTCACTGCCCATGGTGTTGTCCAACATGGATGATTTTTCATCATTAGTGATGCTTCCCTTGCTGATATTTGTAAACTTGATGCAAATGTACTGATCCGACCTCTATCTCTCTCTCATGCAGCATCTCACATGGGCACGGAAGGGCAGGGGACGGACACCAGTGGTGAGGCATCAAGCCAACTGCTGCACACCAGCATAGTGACACGGATGTCACCAGCGCATCGGAGGGGGACCGTAGTCTTCTAGAGGACTCACAGCCAGAGACGCAGACCTCTACGTCATCTGACGACGGCAGTGACGCTTCTATGTTTTCTGCCAAGGGTAACGGGGACTCTGCTGCCACGTCCACCACACAGCTTTCAGTGCACACCCTCCGTGCTACTCCCACTGTTGCTGCCCGTGTTCGCACCACAAAAAAGGGAAGAGTGTCCTTCACCCCAGGCACCGCTGCCCCTGCCCCTGTCCCCCCTGCTGCCATCAGTGCTGAGTCTGTGGACCTTTTGCGCCAGCTGTGTGTGGGTCAGACAGCTCTCCTCAATGCATTCCTGGATCATGACAAAAAATTGGCACAGGTGGTGGCTTTCATGGAGGGCGTGCATTCCGACGTGGGTGGGCTACACCGGACTGTACAGTCTCTGGCCTCTGCAGTGACAGCAGCCATTCAACTTGCCCAAACCCATGGTCCAGCTCCAGTCCCTAGGCCCACCACCCTGCCAGTGGCCGCTTCTGATGATAGTGACCACACACCCCAGACATCAAGGGACAGATACAGCACAAGCAGCACACGGCAGCAGCAGCCAAAGCAGTCTAGGCTGCAGACACCATCCCCACAGAAAGGTAAACCCACACCAGAGCACAGAGGCAAAAGCACTTCAGGCCACACCCAGGGCAAGGATGGCAAGGAGCAGGCCTCAGGCTCACACCTCAGAGGCATCCCCAGCCAAGGACTCACCGGTCCCAAAAGTGTCTCGCAGAGACACAGTTTCCGTGCCCAGTGAGAAACAGGTGCCTGCTAAGTGTACATGTAAGAAGGGCTCCAAGGCAAGTTCACCCACAACATCTACTCCCATCCAGAGCCCTGTGAAGCACAGGAAGGAGGCCACTGTAGGGGGGACACCTGGTAAACAGGTGATGCAGGGGCAGAAGCATTCCGGGGCCAAGCGTCCCAAAGGATCCAGCACATCCCCAGAGGGGGGACCAGCATCTGCAGCTGATCCAGCTTTTGTGACCTGTGTGCCTGTTGTATACAGCCCACTTGGCCTTAATCCCAAGACAGGGAAGCCATATCAGATCCCCAAGAAGCGGAAGGGCACCCCTCCAACTTCTCCCACACACACTGGGTCTCGTGCAAGCATGAGTCCACCTCCACGTGCCACCACCCCACCTGGTCCTAGCAGCCCTCCGGCTTCCCAAACCACTGCTGGCTCTATCACACCTGGACCTAGCAGCCCTCCGTCTCCCCAAAACACTGCTGGCTCTACCACACCTGGACCTAGCAGCCCTCAAGCTTCCCAGAACACTGATGGCTCTACCCCAGCTGGGCCTCTCTCTCCACGAGCCAGTACCCCAACTGGCCCCGACAGACAGCCACCTCCCAGTCATACTGCCAGCCAAGTCTGAGTGTTGGTCACCCTCACACACATGTCTCTCCCACAGTGGTCCACACACACTAACCCCAGCAATGTTGCTGAGGGTGGGAACCAGAGGCACGGGGCCAAAGGGCGAGCCAGCCTCCACCATCTCATGAATACACAAAAGTGGGCTGCCCCTTGAATCAATTCCTATGTTTATCTACAGAGTTCTATAGAGATGCACTACCAGTGGGGGCATCTCATAAAAAGTTACAGACTGGCCTCACACACCGCCCGGTGTCATGCTTCATCATCGGCTGTCCTCGCCCTCTAAAAACTTGGTTTGATAGAGGGCGGGCATACACCTGGAGACAGGGATGGCACTTCTAAATCTAAGTGATGGCCGTGGGGGAGTGATAAGTGATTTAAAAACCATTACATTAGTCCATGTGCTATGCTTTATTCAAATGGTAAATGTATGGTGGTAAAAAACTAAGTGAACGGTGGTATGGGATATTATTCTCCCTTCACTGTATGAAATGCGGTCGACATGTTTCTGCTGAGGTGTCCCCGAAGGGTACGTAGCATTCTTCAGGACCTAAAAAAGGGGGGTGAAAAGGGGGGTTATATACCCTATGTGTTCACTTCCTTTTAACTAGTGAAAAATGGAAGGAAAATCCTGTCGCTAGATCAGGTGAGGGGTTAAAAAACACTATGTAGGTGGATACTTCCCTCTTGGTATAGTACCACTGAGAGTAACTCCTGTATTTCTACCCTAAACGCTCCATGGGAGGGCTGAGGTGGAAGGACCTACTTAGACTTTTGTCTAGTTTCAGTGCTTCCAGCCGTTCTTCCCGGAGGCGTCCTCTCTGTCTCCCACAGTGGTACCATGGACTGCCCATTTGTGACGCCCTGAGTGTGTTGCTGACCCTGGCAGGGTACTGTACCACACATTCCCAGTGCTGGATGTCATGTACTCACTCAGCATTTTGGACTGGCCACTGGCCTTGCTGTTCACTGCTGTTTGCCCCTTGCCTGTGCAGGTTCTCATGTTCCTCACCTGCACTTTGGAGTGGCCACTGGCCTTGCTGTTGACTGCTGTTTGCCCCTTGCCTGTGCAGGTTCTCATGTTCCTCACCTGCACTTTGGACTGGCCACTGGCCTTGCTGTTCACTGCTGTTTGCCCCTTGCCTGTGCAGCTTCTCATGTTCCTCACCTGCACTTTGGAGTGGCCACTGGCCTTGCTGTTCACTGCTGTTTGCCCCTTGCCTGTGCAGGTTCTCATGTTCCTCACCTGCACTTTGGACTGGCCACTGGCCTTGCTGTTCACTGCTGTTTGCCCCTTGCCTGTGCAGCTTCTCATGTTCCTCACCTGCACTTTGGACTGGTCACTGGCCTTGTTGTCGACTGATGTCCTAGACTTGCCTGTGCAGCTTCTCATGTACCTCACCTGCACTTTGAAGTGGCCACTGGCCTTGCTGTCCACTGCTGTTTGCCCCTTGCCTGTGCAGGATCTCATGTTCCTCACCTGCACTTTGGACTGACCACTGGCCTTGCTGTTCACTGCTGTTTGCCCCTTGCCTGTGCAGGATCTCATGTTCCTCACCTGCACTTTGGACTGGCCACTGGCCTTGCTGTTCACTGCTGTTTGCCCCTTGCCTGTGCAGCTTCTCATGTTCCTCACCTGCACTTTGGACTGGTCACTGGCCTTGTTGTCGACTGATGTCCTAGACTTGCCTGTGCAGCTTCTCATGTACCTCACCTGCACTTTGAAGTGGCCACTGGCCTTGCTGTTCACTGCTGTTTGCCCCTTGCCTGTGCAGGATCTCATGTTCCTCACCTGCACTTTGGACTGGCCACTGGCCTTGCTGTTCACTGCTGTTTGCCCCTTGCCTGTGCAGGTTCTCATGTTCCTCACCTGCACTTTGGACTGGTCACTGGCCTTGCTCTTGTCTGACTTTTGATGCATGACTGTGTGAAATGTAAATAAAAAAGATATTTACTGCTGTTGTCTGCCTTGTCGATTTCCTTGCTAAATAAAGGGTTACTGTGTGGGTAGTGTTTACTGTGACACATGCTCTATTCTCCACTTCAACATTGCCAATGTATTGTTACCTCTGATCATGTTGTTTCAACTTTTGTGTCCCAGACTTCTGCATCTGTGTGTGTTGGCTTGGTAGTATGTGTGTTTGCTGGGGACTGATTGGCTTCCTGGGTGTGTTGGTGTGTGTGTGATATTTAGATTGTTGTTGTATGTGTTCAAGGTGTGTCACTCATCTCCGTTTGTAACTGGTATGTGTGTTGTGCACACACAGGCTTGGTGTGCATGCAGTGCTGTGAGTTGATGTTGCCTTGTCCTTGCCTGTTGTGCACCCCCTGATGTTTGGCTTTTGTAGCATGTTGATATCTTTGCCTGTGCATGTGTTGTGACTGATGTGGCTGTGTGCAGTGTTTGTGTTGTGTCATGCAGTTGACTGTTGCTCTGTGTGTGGTGTTCTATTTTCCTGTGAGTGTGTGTGTGTTGTGGTTGTGTTTGATTCAGGTGTGTTGCCATTGTGGTGTGCCTTACTTGTGTGTCTGTCACATGGACTGAGGTCTATTGTGGTTGCAGTGCTTGTTTCATGTGCATCCTTGGTGTTTTCTCCTCTCACATTTGATGTGTCTCTGGTCATGGTTGTGCATCTGCAGACATGTGGTACACTGTGACACCATTTTGTGTGGATGTGTGTTGTGGTATGTCTGTCTCTATGTCATTGTAGGCCCATTTCTGCCTTTTGGTCTCCATTATTGTTTTTAGTGGATGCACTTCTTATATGTGTTGTGGTATGTTGTCTGTGCGTTTTTCGTGACTGATGTGGTTGTGTACTCCTGTTGTGTCTGTGCTCCCATTGGTTTGGCACTGTTTAGCTGCACAGGTCTTGTCTGTTGTAGTAGTTCTGTGTGTGTGTTTTGATTGTGTTCTGTGTTTGACTGTTGTTTTTGTGCATACAGTGGTACTGCCATACCTGTGTGTCAATCAATCAATCAATCACGGCATTTATAGAGCGCGCTACTCACCCGGGAGGGTCTCAAGGCGCTGGGGGAGGGGGTAAGTTACTGCTCGAACAGCCAGGTCTTGAGCTGCTTCCTGAAGGAGAGATGGTCCTGGGTTCGCCGAAGGTGAGTGGGGAGGGAGTTCCAGGTCTTGGCTGCCAGGTAGGAGAAGGATCTTCCTCCGGCGGTGGTTCTGCGGATGCGTGGTACGGTGGCGAGGGCGTGGCTGGTTGATCGTAGCTGGCGTGTGGGCGTGTAGAAGGTCATGCGGTCGTTGAGGTACTTAGGGCCCAGGTCGTGGAGGGCCTTGTGTGCGTGGGTGAGGAGTCTGAACGTGATTCTCTTGCTGACGGGGAGCCAGTGCAGGTCTTTCAGGTGTCCGGTGATGTGGCTGTGTCAGGGGATGTCCAGGATGAGTCGTGCGGAGGCGTTCTGGATGCGCTGGAGTCTTTTTGAAGTTTGGCTGTGGTTCCGGCGTAGAGGGTGTTCCCATAGTCCAGTCGGCTGGTGACGAGTGCCTGGGTGACGGTCTTCCTGGTTTCAGTGGGGATCCATCTGAAGATCTTGCGGAGCATGCGCAGGGTGTTGAAGCATGAAGATGAGACGGCGTTGACTTGTCTGGTCATCGACAGGGAGGAGTCCAGGATGAAGCCCAGGTTGCGTGCGTGGTCCGTTGGCTTGGGCGCGGTGCCCAGGGCCGGGGGCCACCAGGAGTCATCCCAGGCGGAGGGTGATGAGCCCAGGATGAGGACTTCCGTCTTGTCTGAGTTCAGTTTAAGGCGTGTGTGTGATGTTTGTGGATACCACCCAGGGGGTGTGTTTGATTGTCAGTGTCTTGACTGGATATTATTGGCAAGCTTCTGTGTGTTTGTCAGTGATGTTGTGTGCTGATGGTGTGATGGGTGTGGGGGTTGTGTGGAGGTTCATACTTGTGTTTGACTGTCATGGAGTGTTGCAATGGCCCCTGTGTGTTGTGCTGCTGACATACTCCTGTGATGTATTTGGATTCAGCCACTTTGGCTGATCAGGGTTGGACTTCATACCCTTCCTTTCATCCCTGTGCCTATTCATGGGTTGCCTTGCTGTCTCCCTGAGTTGTTGCAGTGAGGTGACTGTGGTTTGACTTCACTGACTGTGACTGCCATGTGTGGTTTTTTGTGCTGGGGTGGATGTGATGTGTTCCTTCCCTTGCATGTGATGTACACATTTGTGGTGTTCAGCTCCTTGCCATTCCATTAGTGTGCAACTCACTTTGAGTTGCCTATTTGTTGTCCTCCATTGCTGTTGGCATGTGGTCTGTGTGTGTTGCTGTGTGTCAGTGTGGGGTGTCTGTGTGACTTGGCAGGCTGTGTGTCCATTGGTGTGTTTGTTCATTGTCTGTGTGTGTTTAAATTGTGCTTGTACTCAGTTTACTTGCCATGAGTGTGGTGGTGTTGTGGTGTGTGTGTTCCCCTGGCCCAGTGCTTGTTCGCTGTATGTTACTCTGCAGCCACACCTGATGAGGCTGTCTCCCTAGTTGTTTTTTGTGTGGTGCAGTGTGTGTGTTCACCTGGCTGCTTTTTGGGCATGTGGGGGCACAGGGAGATCACGTGCCATGTCCCTTCATGGTGTGGGTGGGCCTGGTGTGTGGAGTGTTGAGGTGTTGCCCTGTGTACTTTGGGCACTGCCCCTGCCTAGCGCTGGCCCAGCCTGCTGCATTGTGTGCATTTTTTCTTGCGGATTCTCCGCTGCGGTCACGTGTACTGGGCATTATTTCCGGGTCGCAGACATGGTGGCCTGGGTGTGGAGGAGTGGCCTTGTGGCAGGTGGGACATGTGTGGCTACACCTGTGGTTGTGTTCCTGTCCCCACCAGGGTGCCTGGTGGGGACAGGAACCTTCCATCAGCCATGGAGTTGTGGGTTGTGTTTGTGTGCAGAGTTGTGTGATCGTGTACCTGCGGCGGCATCCGCCACAGTCCATGGCTTGCTGGAGGTGTATCATGTACGGTGCCGGGAAGACGTGTAGTGCCGGGTCCATGGCGGTCGGCTCTGGGTATCAATTGGGCGCTCCGCTGTGGTGCTTCCGTATGCTCACGATGGCTGGTTTCTCCGCGGCGTTGGGCCCGACTGTTTCGCGCATCCTAATTTGTACGGAGGGAGGGACGTCATTCCGCACGCCGGTGGCTCTGGATTGGTTGTCTCCGCCGCGGTGGCGGGCGCGTCTGGATGGCGGTGCACGTAGCACCGCGGCGGACGGGCAATGGGCTGAGTTTGACCATTGTAATATGGCGGACGGGTGCATCGCTGCTCACGGGCGGAAAACAGCGTTTTCTCCCACCGCCAGCATCGCGAAGGTGCATCCGCCAGTCATCGTAATGAGTCCCATAGTTTTAAACATTATTAAACTTTTTATTACAGTTATGTACATTTTTTAACATAAAATAATGTAGTTTTAAATTGCTTTTTAAACATTACTGTAAGAAAAGAATTTTTAATAACGTGTATACATTATTTTGTATTGTAAACATTTATTACATTGTTACATATACTGTAATTTTTTATTAACATATATGTTTTAACATGTTTTTATTACAAACAGTTTTTTTAATTGTCTCACATTTATTACACATATAGGGCCCGATTCCGATCTCGCTCGGAGGGGCTCCTGACGGCATCCGTCAGGAGCGACTCCGTCTCGTACGTGCGATTTCCGGACAGCAAGGATAGCCACGCGCTCCGACCGACTCGTACCCGTCAGCGACGCCGTCCGGACGACTCAGACTTCACGGACGCGCACCGCGCAATGGGTCCGATTTCCAAGCGACCAAGTATGATGCACGCGTTCAGCTGCAGGATTGACTCGGAACCTCCGACACAAAAAAGCTCCGGGAAGCAGACTTAGGGGGGCCGTAGAGGGCCCCCCTTCACCCGTAGCCCTACAACTCAGTCACAGAATGTACGGTGCGGGGGGCACCGACGCATCCCCATGACAGGGGGCACCCTTTTCCGTGACATACTTTTTTCGCAATGAAGACTATGGGGCCTATTACGATGGCGGTTGGAGAACCTCCCTGACCGCCATGGTAGTGGGAAAAGACCGCCTGCATGCCCCCCGGTTGCATTACGATGGTCCGCTGTCGAAATCCGACCGCGGCGGTCGGATCGCGGGCTTTCACATTGCGGCGGTCGCTGCTGCACGCAGCACCGCAGCGATGTCCAAATGAGCATGTCCTGCATTTCCCTGCACTGCGTGGCAGGCACTGCACAGTGCCTGCCACCTGGTACAGGGAAATGTGGGGGGACCATGGGTACCCCCCAGTGCACCCACACCCCCCACAAAACATTGGGGGCCCGCAACGGGCCCCCGGAAGACAATCACCGCATGCCTTTCCATGGCGGTCTGACCGCTGAGGAAAGGCTGGCTACCGCCGGCATCATAATCCTGCCGGCGGAGCCTGCTCTGCACCGCCACCATTATCCCGGTCCTGCTCCGTCCGCCAGGCAGGAGTGCGGATGGCAACCGGCGGCAAAGCGGCGGTCGGACTTTCCCACCGCCGCGGTCACCACCGCCATCCTAATTTGACCGGCGGATTTCTGGCTTGCGATCACGGTCGGATGTCCACCACCGGTCCGGCGGGCACCGTCATCGTAATAGGCCCCTTTGTACACAATGTACATCAGGCTCCCATTGACTTCAATGGGGATCCGAGCGTCCCGAGTCAGTCAGCGCGTACTTGCATCGTACTCGGGCGTTCGGAGCCCAGGAGCACGAGTCGGTCGGAAAGCTCTTCGGGACCAAGTCGGCCGTAGGGCATTCCGAGCAAGATCGGAATCGGGCCCATAATGTAACATTTTAAGTAATATTATTTATATGTGAAATATAAATAATAATTATTACATGGATTTTTTTAATACAAACATTTATACATTTTTTTCACATTTATTTCACATAGTACATATTTTTATTATACATTGGATATAACATGTATATTTAAAGGATTATAATAATAATTATTAAATGTTTAATAATATTTATTATTATCATTTTACATTACACAAAAAATATAACATAATTTTTAATACATAAGTAATATTTTGTAGTATTTTTACAAAAATTTATAGTAATGTATTTATGATGTTCTATCAGTTTATTAAAGAAATAGATTAATCTTTATTGTTTAAAGCAGCCATATATGTTTCTAACTTGTATTTTGTAATCGCTCGAGTTGTTTTAGGTCATTTCTGAGGGGAGAAGCTCGCGGTTGGAAGCTGTGTCGCATCGGGGAAGGTGAGTTTAATTTTCTTTATTTAAACTTTAGTTTTAATTACATTTGAAGGTAGTTAAGTCCTAGGTAGTGTGTGTAGTGTTAGGTTTTTAAAGTTTGGGTGAGTTTTATGCTTTAGTTATGTGTTAGCGATATGTCGTCGGTTTGTTAATCGGTGTATTTTAGAAATGTATAGATATGTGAAAATATGTTTAAATATGGTGTTAGCAATGTATGTATTAGTATTATGATATAGTTTATGTGTATGTTTGTGTGGGTGGGATTGTTTCTTTACTGGTTTTGGTCGTTTGAAGTTGCGGTTGGGAGAAGATTGCGTTTTTTTTTAGATAAGGTAGTGTGGATTAGTTTTAGAAAACTAATAATTATTTTACACTTCCCTAATTTTTTTGAGTTTTCATGGAGCGTTTCTTTTTCTGAAACCTTTTTAGTTTGTGGAGTTACTGCCGGTGGATTATTTTTTAAACAGTTGGATTTTTCCATTTTTTGGGGGGATTTTTTTGTCCTATTTATATTATGAGATACCTGGATTTATTTACGGCAGTTGGGATTTTGTTTCGTCAGCTACGGAAACAGTAAGTAATTTTAATCATTTATTGTGGGAGGGAAATGTTTAAAAAAGCAGTGTTATTGTGATTTATATTTTAAGAAAAATAATTAATATGTCAATATATTTTTTGTATATTAATACATATATTTGACAAATTAATTATATTTCTGGAAATATAAAAATTATTGATTTTGGTAATGAGTATTTGGCTATTTTGAGGATTTTTTAGTTAAAGTAGGGTCTTGGCTATTGTTTCAAGGTATTCTAGGCCTTTAGTTGTTGAATATAGTCTTACTTTATATTGTAAGTATTCAAACATTGGTCTAGTTTGTTTTGTAAGTTTTGGGCCTATTTGTGTTACAGACTGCTCCATTCTAAGCTGTTGGTAGCTTTGTTCTTTTTGGATAGATAGTAATAGTTTATGTAGAGTTGGTGGAGTTCTGCTTGGAAGGCGTTATGCCATCCTTCCACAGCATTGTTAGTTTTAGCTTCTTTTAGTGTACTGTGATATACATTCCACCATGAAATGTGGTATTTAGGTTGCCTTCTGTTTCCAGATCTGTGTAGCCTTCCCTCCCAGGTATCCTTAAAATAGTCAAGAAGGGGACTTAGGGGCCGATTACGATGGCGGACGGACTGGAGTCCGTCCGCCATCGAGATGGTGACCGGGACCGACCGCAATACATGCGGCGGTCCCGCACACCCAATTAGGATGCGACCGCCACCATGGCGATCGCATTTTGCACTTTAACATTGCGGCGGGTGCTGCTGACTGCAGCACCCGCCGCGATGTTCAAAATGCATGTTGTGCATTACACTGCACTACGTGGCAGGCACCACACGGTGCCTGCCACTGGGTGCAGTGAAATGTCAGGGGGTACCATGGGTACCCCCCCACTGCACAAACTCCACCCCCAGACACAAGGGGGGCCCGCAACGGGCCCCCGAAACCAATCTCCACCAGCCTTTCAATGGCGGTTTATCCGCCACGGACAGGCTGGCTGAAGACAGCATCCTAATTTGGCGGACGGTGCCTGCTAGGCACCGCCACCATTTTATGGATGGAGACCGCTCCGCCAGGCAATCAGAACGATTGCCTGTGGCTGTTCCGTGGCGGACGGTCTTTGCGTCCGCCGCGGTTGCGGTCTGGATCCCACCGCCATCGTAATCTGGCGGTGGGAAAATCACGGTTCGATGTGGGAAGGACCGCCATTGCCGGGCTGGCGGTGACGGTCCTTCCGCCATCGTAATCGGCCCCTTAGTTTTTGCTCATTTTGTTGATAGTATGCACTTTCAATTAACCCCTTGACCGCGATCGGAATTCCGCTCGTATGCAGGACATTCCGATCGCGGGTGGAGTCGTGACGAGCTCAGCTCGTCATGCGCACAGCGCTACCGCGCAGCATGACGAGCTGAGCTCGTCATGAGCACGGAAGGGGTTAATAAGTTGTAGTGTTCGGCTACATCAGTAACTGGGACGTAGGCAAGTGCTATAAGTTTTTTAATTTGATATGCAATGGACCTATTGGTTGCATATTCAACACTAAGGGGGTCATTAGGATGGCGGACGGACTGGAGTCCGTCCGCCATCCTGGTGGAGACCGGGACCGTCCGCCATAGATGCGGCAGTCTCGCACACCAAATCATGATGCGACTGCCACCATGGCGGTCGCATCCTGCCATTTAACATTGCAGTGGGTGCTGCTGACTGCAGCACCCGCCACGATGCCAAAAAGGCAGGATGTGCATTTCACTGCACTACGTGGCAGGCACCATGCGGTGCCTGCCACGTTGTGCTGTGAAATGGTACCCCCCAGTGCACCCACACCTCCCCCCAACACAAGGGGGGCCCACAATGGGCCCCCGTAACTAATCCCCACCAGCCTTTCCATGGCGGTATCGCCGCCATGGAAAGGCCGGCTGTAGCCAGCATCATGATTTGGTGGACGGTGCCTGCTAGGCACCGCCACCATTTTATGCTCTCTGGACCGTCCGCCAGGCAATCTATATCATTGCTTTTGGCGGACCAGTGACGGACGGTCTTTGCGTCCGCCATGGTCCGAGCGTGATTCCCTCCGCCATCGTAATGTGGCGGGGGAATATCGCGGTACGATTGCGGAAGGACCGCCACCGCATGGCTGGCGGTGACGGACCTTCCGCAATCATAGTCGGCCCCTTAGTGTGGATTTTTGAAGGTGTCTCCAAATACATTGATTAAAATGATAATAGCAACCCTGAATTGCTGTATGAGGGTAGGTTTTTAGTATTGCATTATCATTGCCTGCTCAAAATCAATGATTATTTTTTAGGGGAAGTAATTATTGGTTTCCTGTTTAATTTTTTATATTAGTTCAATATAGGTGGAGTTTTGCTTATTTGGTAACAAAGCGTATAGAAAAGGGATTTGGTATAGTGCATGGACAGTATATAACTGATAAAATGGTTTGGGACATATTTTAAAAGTCCCGTCCATCATCCAAGTTTTACACTGTTGGAGTTTTAGTAAATTATTAGCAGTTGCAAAAATAATTATTCTTTTATCCTTAATTTGTTATCATAAAGAAGAAATTGTTCTTCATTATGTGTAATTGAGAGTTCTGGGGGAATTTCTACTTCTTCAAAAGTTTTGGGGACAGGTGTTGGTGGTAGTATCGTTTTGAGTTCTAGCTATTGTTCTTTTTAGGGACGATATTGAGGGCATTTGGCCAGTTGAATGTTGTGGGATTTTGGGGAGCATTTCTTTAAGTATTTCTGTAGTAGACTTTTCTGATCTAGTGCTAGCTTCTTTTATATCGTCTAAAGCATTTCTAACCTCAATTTCAGTAACGTTAGGGGGGTGGTTATGCTCCCTAACATACAGTACAGTTGTTTCCTTAGTTGTAGCCCTCCCGTAACATTTGTTAGAATAGTATTTACTACATTTCCAGTTCACTTTCAGTCCAGTTTGCTTTTCTTAGGTATACACATACCCCATATAACACAGTAAAAACGTTCCTTTTTGTGAAGTTATTAATTGGGCGCCTTCAGTCATTGTGATGTTTCAAATGCTAAGAAAAATGTATATACAAATTACTAAAAATAGTACTGTACTGTTTTATTTCCTCAAATATATACATAGTCATTTATATACTTACAACGTTGAATTTGAAGTCGTTTTCAATGCTGATGCGCTTTCTTTGCTGTTTGATTTCAGTTTTGTTGCTGAGATTTCTGTTGGTACAAAGAAAGTAATTTTAATAATTTTGTTTAACTGTATATGAAGTGGGGGGGGGGGAGTTGGGAGAAAGTTGGACTTTGGTTGGGTATTTTAGGTAATTGATTTAGTTGAATTTAGTTTGATACTTACTTTATTTCCAAGTCAATTTTTCACAGTGTTCTGTAGGTGTTTGAATGTCTTCAGAATTATCTGTAGAGGAGAGATACATTTAA
Organism: Calotriton arnoldi; assembly: GCA_963921515.1. Classification (NCBI taxonomy): domain Eukaryota; kingdom Metazoa; phylum Chordata; class Amphibia; order Caudata; family Salamandridae; genus Calotriton; species Calotriton arnoldi. Next base: position 1,068,292 of record CAWUFW010004256.1, on the reverse strand, counting down.
AAAATATATATTAATTATTTTGTCCCTATAAATTGTGGTTTTAGAAGATTAGCAGTAGCATCAGATTTTAAATGTTATTTTACTTACTTTCTGGAGTAGGAAATAAAATTTTCTTTAATGCAGTCCTGTGTTCTGGCAGCAATCCGGCATTGTTTCGCCTTCTTCTATCTTTTTGGTTTGAAGTGTGAAATAATGATTAATTTTCGTGTGTTTATATAGTGTTTAATTAATAGTTTGTTTAATTTCATTGGTTTATTTTAATAGTGTGTGTATTTCATTGGTTGTTATTTATTAATTGTTTTGGTGGTTGCTTTCCATATATGGAAAACGCTAATATAGATTCAGTTATTGCATTTTTGTTTTTTAAGTGGTTTAGTATATTAAATGTGAATTATATTGTTTTAGATGTTAAATAATATGTGCATTTTATATAGGTATAATATTTATTTAGTGATTAATAGTGTGGTTTTAATATATTTTATGATAATATATTTAAATGTTTTTTAAACACGTATTTGATTTATTTTGTATGTTGTGTGTGTTTATTGATATATATTATTTGGGTTGAGTTTTGTATGTTTAGAAATGTTTTTAACATGTCGATATATTTTTTAAACGATATTATTGGTGTCTAAATTGTTGTTATCGATATTATTGACATCTTGTATCTTTTTAAAACATGTTCGATATTTTTTATAACTATATTTTTGTGTTCGATAATAATGATATTGATGTAAGTGTATGACGATATTTTAGTGTCGATATTAGTGTATTTTTTTTAATAAGTATAGGCTGTCGATATTAGTGTAATCAATATTTTTGACTCGATAATATAGTAGGTCGATATTGTGTCTTTCGATATTATGTCAGTGATTCGACAAAGTAATGTCCATATGAAGCAAACCGCCACTGGGGAAGTCAAATCAGTAACGGCAAGACCTGTCTGGATCCCAAAAGTCGGGGATCTGGTCAGAGAGAATATAGCGGACAAGAAAGAATTTGGGCCATCATACAGAAAGCCTGTACAGGTTCTAGCAGTTGAAGGAACAAGAACTGTACATCTACCGTCTCATGCCGGAAAAAAGGAGAAAAGATTTGTCTCAATCGACCTAATCAAACCACACTATGTGGCCGATACTGAGTAGCAGGCCACGTGGACTCCAAAGTAGCAGACGCCCTCCTCTTGCTACAATTCAAGAAGTTCAAACGGAAAGACTCATCACGTTCGAAGAGTCTCCTGCACGGAATGATGGACTAATCAATAATGCTATGGAACTCGTTCCCCTTGAACCTGAAGTTCAAATTCAGAACCAAAATGAAAGACAAATTTAAATTCGACCAAATACAGATGTCACATCAACATGCCTCAACAAGAGCAAACTGCGATTTCTATAAATCCTGATGCAATACCAACAATTGATCGAACTGCTTCTGGCTACTTCGTAAACTTTGATACGTTTTCTTTGGATCCTAGTGAACCTGAAACGATGCCAGCCCAAAAATCGCACAAACAGCAAGTTAAAGACTTTCTGAACTTTCTTAAAAAGACTTACCTGGTGTCGCCTTGGGTAGAACTATGGGTAATCACCGGGATACTTTTCTTTCTTTTCTGGTTTGGCTTAGTAATAGTTTTTAGCATGCTTGTTAATGGAAAATACCTTCGAAAAGCTCTGCAGCCCAAAAGGTGAACTTAATTTTAAAACCACACCAATCATCTCATCGAGAAAAAGAGACTTGTCATCAGTGAACATTACAGCAGTTCCTATACCTGATGGTATAGTTTGGGACAAGGATGATTTCGATAGATTTGGTCCGACCGAACTTTTAATAATTCCTCGTTTATTTAAAATATCGTTGAGTGATTCATTACCTCAAGTACATTTTCCGATGATTGGGATTTTGAAACTGTGAATAACAAGTTGTCTGATTTGGAAAAATCTGCTGCATTTTCTAATAGTGAAACCTTGGAAAGCACATCAGATTTCAAAACATTGTATTGTTATCAACACTATGGTCATCACTTTTTACATAAATCTGCTAATCCTAGAAAGTGTTCACATACCACCAGTGGGAGCATTGTCCAACACCGCCGAAAGGCAGTTCAAAAATATTTACACAAAAGTTTCCATATTTTTCAGGGTTTAATACGTCTGACCCAGCCTCATATTACTATAGGGTTGCACCAACATCAGCACAGAAAAATATGTTGACAAACACCAAACAGATTTACTCTGATTCCTTTATTGCCCAGTTGTCTGAACAATGTTTCGACTTATGGAAAGACACCATAGACTTAAAATCAGTCTGGGGTACTAGAGAATAGCAAGTTCAGGGAACAGAAGCTTTGTTTAGAGCATGCCTTATCCCTCAACAAATCATGTTTTTGAACGAGACAGTGCAACAGACGTCTTGCCTTGGACTAGCCAAGAACAAAGACTTGAACACACCTTGGCTGCCAACTCTATCACACACCGAGGGTAACATAACATCACAGAAAGAGATTACGTTGAATGACATTATACAATACAACAGATCAGACCCTGATTGGAAGAAATGGTTGATTTGGCCCACAGACACGAATAGTTGTCAGGCGAGATTCATGGGTAAAACCGAAGGTTTCGCTATCCATAGGCCAGATCCGCGTTATGTACAGAGAGAACATCCAGGGGTAGTGACATCATACAGTGTTGGGAAGTTGTGCCTTGATTGGCTTAAAACCTCAACACTCACAAAGGTGAAACAACACTTATCCTTACTGTCACAGGATGTGGATCTCAGGGACTTTTACTAGGTCCCAGGAAGCCACGTCGGAAACGTTTCTATTATGCTGTCTACAATGAAATTTGGAAAATATCCCAACAAGAGGCCGCAGAGAGGTTACGTGAAATAGACCGTATAAATCTAGAAAAATCTCTAGCAGTGGTAGACAATGGGTTAACTACATTGACCTCCAGGATATATTCCTTAGGCAACATTGTATCTTCTGCGATAGACATACTAGAAATAGATTTGGCCATATTACAACACAGGCAATCTCAAATACGTTCTATTATGTTATTAAGCTGGACGCTGCAATCTTTGCATGCAGGCTACGTGCCTTGGCGTTATATCAACAGTACGTCTCTGTTTTCGGAATACAATCTAACAGATAGAAATGGCACAAAGGGGAGCAAGACATACAATGCTGCGTGTCAAAAAACTGGATAGATTAGCATTTACAGTGGCAGAATTACCATCCACAGAATGGCTAATCCATGGCCACATAACTCTACCGGTCACTACTTTTCAGTTTCAGTATTGCCTTGAACAAAAGCAGGCAGGCAGATATGAAGAAATGGGTAAGGAATACATAAAGGAATCATGGGTATTACCATACAGATTTTGATGCCGGAGTGGGGATCGAGAAGTGTTTCTAAGCAGTACAAACGGTGAAAACGCTTTAAGTGGATCACTCATATGCCAAGATATAATGCTGCACGGGGCTTGTAATGGTTCTGTAGCGAACCTGTCCTGCCATTTGAGGGGTGCCCCAGCTGCAGTGATTACTCCAGCATTCAGGCTACTTTCAAATGGGAGTTACTTGATGCTGAACAGTCAAGGCTGCTGCGGAATGCTCCCGGGCATCGCACATCTGGTAACCGTGAACTCCAGGGTTACTTGTTGTATGCAAGTATTGTTTCCACCGACACATACAGTCAGGGAGGCACTGTTATGGCCTTCACTGAATGTTTCTTTAATACGGTTTGATACTCTAAGTAGAATGAAAGCCATTCTTTTACAGAAGTCTGTGCCCTTAACCTCCGCTCGAGAGACTTTTGATCTCCAGATCGCAAGGTCTTCGGCAGAGATACAGGCACTTATTCATACAAACTGCCCTTTCCATTTTGCAGAAATGGTGAATCGTATCTTTAACATGTCTGATACGACAGGCATTGTCCACCTATTTAAGACCATAGGTTCTGGACTTCTGAGCACCTTTCAGACGGTACTTGGAGTTATACCAAACTTCATACACTCCGTATTCGGAAGCATCTTTGGAGGACTTCCGCTCATCCCGTTTCTAGTAGCAGATATCCTAATTGTTTTATATTTGCTACACAATGGACGTCCCAGTCACCAAGGAGAAAGAGCACTCCTGGAACGTAAATACCATGACCGCATGGTACAACATCTAGGCATGCCTCGCCTAAGAGAACTAAGTGCATCTTGGTTCTTGTCATTTCAACCAGTCTGGATGGACCTCCGATGCCTGTTTTGCGGAGTAGAATGCGTGTTAGACCTTTGTTTGACACTCCCATCATGTGCGCAACCGGACGTGAATGCTTTACTGGACCCGATAACGGCCCATGTTCTGCAGTGTCCTTAGCGTATTCCGATGTTGATGGCGGCATTCCTTGAGCCCCCACAGGTAGTAACAGCACATGTTGGTATGGACACCGGCTCCTCCTCTGGCACCTAGGCTTTGGACGGCGCACAGTCTGCCCCAGCACCGGCTGCGGACAGTGTAGAACATCATCTGTGCTCGATTGACGTACTCTGCGAGGTGCTACAGGGGCCGTCTACTGCGGAAGCAAGCAACAAAAATGTTGCGTCTACCAGCCAGGACACATAAACATTTGACTCATTTGGCTCGTCGTGTGCTGGAAGAAATTCGCTTTTTTTTTTTTCTTCTCAAACAAAGCTCAAATTTGGATCTCAAAACATCAATTGACATTCCTTTCATTTATTGGGCATACATGGCTTTCTAATGCTTATAGTGCTTCGGACTATAACTAGGGACACTTTAGAGCTATGGCTTGCAACATTTTTTTTAGACAGTTTTAAGTTATTTAGAAATGCTTTAGAAGTTTTAAACATTTTTAGTTAAACAGATGTTTTTAAACTTTGTGCGTACCAATATCTAGTTAGGCTAGTAGTACGGTAATAAGTTACATATGTCGTCCAGTCGGAAGAGGAGTGGGTATTATATTCCATATAGGTACCCTATATAGGCGCAGGAAACATTGCAACCTTTCACCTATATTCTTCCCTACATAACAGTTCTTAGGGACTGACCTTTTACCTAGATACAACACTGCATTCAGAACGCGAGTTTCCCCCTAGTTCAAATTTCATACATTATGCATGAGGCAGGACTAACATCTCCTGTATAATATCTCTGTATAAAGTTCAGGCCCGACGTCATCCTTTAGGCCGACACAGTAACACAGCAAGGTAGGACCCCTGGGGAGACCTATGGGTATATATACATCACATCTTGCTTGGAAGGACAGAGGAGACCGAGACTTTCTGGCTGACACACTGTCCAGAGACGCTGAGGTTCCTGCATGCAGACACTCCAGCTCGCAGTGGTCTAACATCCCTCGCGGGGTGTCCAACTCGAGACCAGGACGGGGTCCCATATTCTCTCATTCTAAGGTAATGGGGTTGACTAGATCCTAGAGGGATTCTTGGCATAGCACCTACACAGATGCTAGTTAGGGAGGCATCGTAGGAGTACGCACTTTTTATCATGTGTTTTATGTACTTGTATATATTCATGATTTGTGCAAGATGGTAGAACTCTACCATCCCCTTACTTTCGTAGTACTTCTAATCATATATCTCTGCTACTGTCTAATGGTTGTTGCAGCTCATCTAGTCTACACTCGAATAACAACTGTTCAATAAAAACTTATTGAAATCTCCCAGACTGTTTATTCTGTGTATCTCTCTGAGACAAACCAAGTGAGCACGAGTGACTGAGCGAAAGGTAATATTTTGTTTCCACGATTCTGAGGGATCAGGGTTGTCATGTTCTGAGGTTGCCAGAATGTATTCTCGCCTTGGTAAGAGGAGATTATAGAGGCACTGTGAGCTAGCTAATACAGATAGGCTAACGTATCCGGTGGGGGTGCACGGAATCAGTCTGCCACCAATCTCACAGTTTGTCATCCAAACGCGCAGATCCTGTATAGGTTATATAGGAACTACACGACAATGGGGGACCCCTGGTGTACCTATGCCCTGGGTACCTCAGTACCAATATACTAGGGACTGATTAGGGTACACCAGTGTCCAATGTGGGATGTACCTAAGTACTTACCATTCCAATTTAGGGGAGAAAGCAAAGAGACCGGGGTCCTAATTAGCAAGATCCCAGTCAGACTAGTCAGAAACACCATAGCACCAGGCACAAAAGTGGGGGTAACCATAAAAGCAGATCCTACTTTCCTACAACTGGCCAGAGGTTTGAAGTCAGAGTAATGTGCCCAAAAGCTGAAAAATCTATAAAGTATTGGTAGAAAATAATACTCACCTATGCCCTAAAAATAAAATCGCCTGGGAAGTGGAAAACAATTGTACCATTCCCGGGCATAAATGACGGAGATATCTAGCACCAATTGAAAAAATAAAGGCCCGAATTATGAAAACAATTAGGAGTATGGAAAATAGTACTACAGTAGTACTCTTTTATGTACTCTTACCAGACTTTGTGAAACAGCCGTAAATGTCCAACTTCCTATTAATAAAATTAAAAGGAATGCACAATCTTTTCTATTTGTAATTAATGTATATAAATATTCCCCAAATTTTCACATGAAGACTTTTTGGGGCCAATTCACAAAGACCTGAAAGAGTGTATACATGGGTACTACATGAGCACACGTTTAGGTACTCTTGCATGCCTTTGTGAATCAGCCCCAAAGATCAAATCTATGATTGTCCTTACACAACACAAAAATACTACTGAGAGTAAACCGGGCTTCTTCGATTTTGGAAAACATGTTTTTTTATAAAAAGTAATTGTGACGGCACCCAACTCCATAGTATCATTGTCAACTAAAGAAATCATTATCAATAATGTAAAAAATAGACACAAATGAATATCGTACTTAACCATTAGATACTAAGGGCCACGATGATGGCACAGAGAATTTTACTGGAAATTGTCAATGAAACCTCATATTGATACTTGAACAAGAAGAATAGCTACTAAATTCAAGCTAAATTCATGGTGTTCATTAGAGACTAACTGGAGGACTTCCACAAAATCTGTACACTTTTTGCTGAGAAACTATATCCATGACCTTCTTTTGTGAGTGTGAAGAGGTTGAGTGGCCTTATAATCCTCTATATGGTCCAGGGTTTTTTTCTGGATTATTTTAAACTCAAAGTCATGGTATTTATTTAAGACAAATTTTATAACAGTTCAGGTTCTGGGAATCACTCTATATAGTACATACTTATTGCAGGAAATACTTCCATTCTTAAGAAAGAAAGATGGAGAGCTAAAATAATGGAGACACTTGTCAGTTTTATGCTGTCAAAAGGAGGAGTAAGTGACGTCTCAAAATGTAAAGCTGTTGACACAGCGTCCTCTTTAATGTGGGTATATTGGAAAGAGTTTCTCAACAAGGAAGATTCATTTACTTTGGAGTAAAAATGGAAACACGCATCACATAATAATTTGCATGTGGCTGGGCTCTATCTAGAGTGGCATATTGTGTGAAAAACAATGGGGCAAAATGTGGCCCCTGTGAACGCCAGTTGCTGAGATTATTGCAAATATTTCTTCTAATCACTTTTTTTGGCTGCAATTAAATCATGGTCATGGATGGAGGAAAGTGAACTTAACTGCACCATATGAAATGAATACGTTTTTTCCAAGACTATTGGAAGCAGCACATATATAGGGTGAATTCTGTTGTGTAGGTTTCTGTACATCGTATTTTCAGAAACATGCTTTTTGGAGGATGCAGCATCTTCCCCAGCCCTGGAGCATGTGAATAGGATAGGCCACACAGCAGCTGCAGTCAAATACTTATTTATTCTTCAGCATATGCTCACACACTGTACATTATCTCATACTCAACATTGACCACACCCTAACTCCTCCCTGCACACAACGTAGTTCCTGTTCAGAGTCCACCCAGATCCACGAGGGTCCTAGTGCGCATAACATCAATATGCTACATCTCACCCTTTGTTAGTTAATAGGTGGCAGACATCAGAAAAAAAAATCACATTTCCTCAATTAGTTGAGGAGGCGCTCGCACTTGACTGTTGGCTCCGGTGATCTGAGATGATCCACCCTGATCGGGCAATGACGACATAGGCTCAGGTGCTTAAGCTGGACCTGTTGGTGGGGTCGCCTGAATGAATGAACCAAATTTGTTATAGCGCTACAGTTACTCGCAAAGAGTGTCCTGGCGCTGACAGAAAGCGGGTGGGGGAGCCAGAAAAAAAATGCTGCTAAGTTCTTAAAAGCCATGTTTTCAGGTGTTTCTTAAAAACTGAAATGTCTGGGATGGCCGGAAGAGTGGCCGGGAGTTTGTTACAAGCCTGGGCCCCCAGGAAACCAAATGATCTGCCACCCATACGGGCCAAGCGCACCTTGGGTATACGGGCAAGGTCAGAGGAAGAGGATCTAATGGACTGTGGTGGAATGTAGCGGTTAGCTAATTTGTTAACGTATCCTGCTCCTTTCCCATGCAGGGCCTTAAAGAAGACAATGAGCGCTTTGAATGTAATCCTTTCTTTCATTCGTAGCCAGTGGAGGGATTTAAGGAGGGGGGACATAGGAGACCTGGGTTTAGGTCTGAGAATTGCCCTGGCTGCAGCATTTTGTACAACTTGCAGGCGCTGCACAAGGCAACAGGGAAGTCTCAGATACAGGACATTTGCGTAGTCCAGTCTTGAGTTCACCAAAGCCTGGACCACCATTTTCCTAGTCTCTAATGTTAGAAGTGGGAGAAATTTTCTTAGCATGCGCAGAATGCTGAAGCAGGTGCCGACCAGACGTTGGACCTGGGACTTCAAGGAAAGTGTATTGTCCAGGAAAACACTGAGGTTCCTCACAGATGAGTGTGGGGGCGAGTATTCTTCCGGCCACCATGCGTTCCAACTACTGACTACCGGTTGGCCGAAGAAGACAATCTCAGATTTATCCGAGTTGCACTTAAGCTGATTCGCCTTGAGCCACTGAAATACCTTTGTCAGACAAGCTCTGATGTTTGCACCGTTGAAGTCAGCTCCTTTTTCGCATGCCTTCTGGAATCAACAAATGTTGCTGTAGGTGTTTAAAATGTGATGTGTCCTGAGTGATGGATTGTCCAGGACGATGTGCTGTCACCATATGTCAGGAAACAGCATTTACCACAAAGTCTTAACCACGTACTGCCTTTACAACATGGTCTTTACAACAAGGCATCTTTACCACTGCATTCCTTTACAACGAGAGTCTTTACAATAACTTGCCATAGGGGAAGCGGCGTTGGACCTTGAAGTCCAACGCATACCCTACTGTTTCGCAGACTGAAGTTGGAATAGTAATTGATACCTCTCCAAAATCCAACTCTTCCCCCTAAGGCAAGTCATTGTTCGTTGTACAGACTTGCGTGGCAAAAGAAGGCAGTGGTAAAAACGGGTCGTTGTAAATACCAGGTTATAAAGCCATGTGTTGTAATGACTTGCATGGTTCTGAAACTAAAGCCCCATATGTCTCTTGCATGCCACTACCTGTAGAGTATCAGCGGCAAAAGGAGTGTCTGTTTTCTGTTTTTGTCTCTGCTTAACCAGTACCCAGTCTCTTTTGTCAAAGGCTGTCTCTGGGGCATGACGATGCTGATCTGCATACATTTTCATTTTCTTTTTCTAAGTCGTGTTGGTGTCCCAAACCAGTATTCACTGATCGATCTGGGGTCCATTGAGGCAGTTTTGTTCTGATGGCCCTCCCAAATTGCAAGGGGGCTAGATTGTCACCAGTTGTGGAGTGAGGAGTTGATTGATAGCCCCGAAGGCCTGGCACAGGGCTTAGTTTTGATCAATTCCCTTCATGGATGCTTGTTGAATGACCCTCTTGAAGGTGCCCACGAATTATTCAACTACAACATTGGCCTGGAGCCAGAGGGGTGCTCTCTTTTAATGTTTAAGGTTGAGTCGGACAAGAAATTCTTTGAACTCTTTGCTGTTAAACGGCAGGCCATTAGCAGATTTGAGGATTTCAGGGATGCCCCACGTTGCAAAGATGTCATCAAGCTGTTCTAAGACTTTGTCATGGGTTGTCAAAGATAGGTCTCCACCAAAGGAGAGCGTGAATATTCTTCTATGATTACCATGAGATGGTGTGCTGGAGCTCACAATAAAGTTGAGATAGGCTTCAGCTATCTTGGAGGTCTAATTATGACAATGTAACGACATTTGTGAAAAGTAATCTGCTGGGTTTTGATCCTTCCCAGGTTTGTGCTCGAACTCATAGTCATACTCTTGCAGTCTCAACTCCTACATTTCGATGCGAGGGGGCATCTTAGCTTTGGGTTTCCAAAAATTGTAAGCAATGCCTGATGTGATGACAGTGAGTCATTTTCCATAGAGGAAAACGTTTGCAGCCCGTTCCAAAGCAGACTCTCCTTCTCCGGCTGACAGTAGGCATGTTCTGGTTCAGACAGGCGTCGACTGGCATAGGCCACAATGTGTCTGAGGATTCGGATGGCCATTGTGTTGAGCAAGGATTGCCCCTAACCCTACCAGGCTCACATCAAGCGTTATTTCGGTACGTAACTTGGGGTCAAAGTAGGCCATTTCAGTTGCATTCTCGATCACATGTTTAATGTCTTTAAAACTCTGGTTTTGGGGCATGGCCAAGATGGCGGCAGAGTAGCAGCGTTCCTTTAAAGCTACATTTGCCTGGGCCGGTAAATCTGCATCCAACAGCTATCCTGGGACACTGCACACAGCGGAACATGCCCTATGCTCCGGGGGGCATATAATGATTAAATACCGCGACCTGCGAGCGGCGGCGGCTTCGGTTCCATGTCGGTGATACCTTGTACCATGGGCCCGGCGTAGGAGCAGTGAAGCAGGGAGAGGCCGACCCTCAGGCCTCGGTTCGAGACGGGGCAGATAACTGCTGTGAACAAGGTGCGGAGTCCCTTGCGGAGACTGTGACTGCGCCTGGAGCGGAAGAGGGTGCTCGGTGACGCCCGGGCCGAGCAGCAGAGGAAGCGGCCTATCGAGCCGTGACCCGACTGGGAGTGGCAACTCGACGTGCGGCCCCGGAAAAGAGCCGTGCTGCAGCCCGACCAATGAAAGTGCTGTGACCCTGGGAAACACCATCCTGACTCCCCCCAGCAAGAGAACGGCGTAGCGGAGAGACATTGGGCCCGAGTGCGGCGTTAATGAGGTGAGAGCTGCAGGGCCGACGGGGATGCTGGGAGAGGCTGGGTTCGGCGACGGGCTCTGACTAGGCCCAAGGCAGATGGAAAGGCTGCAACCTAAGTGCCGGGGGAAAGGAGGGGCTCCCGGAACTCCCCGAAACACCATCAGGGACCAGGCACTAACAATATCGGCAGACCCCAACCAGAGGCAGTGTCGGGTCCGTCCGCAAGCAGGGGATTAGACGCAGTGGCCCGAGAGGGAAGAGCGGGCGGTAAAGACCCCTCCTCAGCGCCTCCTTTATTCACTGGGATCATCAACCTCACAAGGGAACGAGAGACTGGCCACAACTCTCGAGAGAGCCCATAGCCAGAAGTGTGAGGTCCTGACACTGCGTTGAAGGGCTGGAGCGGGCCTAATTAGGATCTGCAACTCGCTGAACGGAACTCACTAGCTGGCCCCGAGTTTGAGAGTCATCCCCATGTACTAACCCTATAGGAGTGCTACAGGCAAATCCAGCACAGAGAGGGCAAGATCTGGGGCTACGGTGCCGACACAACGCATACCAGGCACCCTTTGAGCCTGAACGTGAAAGTGGGCCATAACGGCACGTCAAAACCGGGATACATATAGGCTGGATCTGCGGATTCCCCAGAGGGCCTTCAAACTTAGCTGAGGCTGGCCTGAGTGACCGCACTGCTGACAAACTAGCGAAGGTGCCCTGTAGAGATGACCAGACACCGTACAAAAAAGGATACAACAATCAAAGATCTCCTCCAGAAACCAGGCACCAAAAAGGCAAAGCAGCAAGTGGCCCAACCACAGGAGAAGGATATGGATTCTCCTGAAGAGCAGTCGGAGGACCTAATCACCCGCGGTTTTCTGGAACAGCTGTTCGGGACACTCAGAGAAGACTTCACAGGCCTGAGACAAGATGTCACCTCCGATATCAAGCAGATCAGGGCAGATACAGGAGATTGGTGACCGAGTTGACTCCCTGGAAAGGAAGGGGGACCAAAGGGAGGAAGAGATCACTGAACAGGCCCGTGAGTTGCTGGAGCTCAGGGACCGGAATGAGGAGCTCTACCTCCGCCTTGAGGACCTCGAAAATCGCTCTCCGAGATCCAACATACGCATTAAGGGCGTACCTCTCCTGGCGGATGGGGAAAGCGGGAGGAATGGGTGATCTGCTTCTTCAGACATGTGGCTTCGACACTCGGAGACAAAGAAGTCATCCTTGATTGCACACACCACGCAGGCTGCCACTAGAGATAAAGCGACCATTGCTTTTGGGGGCTCCAAGTTGGAATTTACCAGGACTTGTCTCCGCTCACTCTTCAAAGACGAAAAGGCCTGAAACCAGCCACAGCCTATCTGCGCGATAAAGGAATCCACTACCGCTGGGGACACCCCTTCAGGGTCGCATTTGTTTGGGACAAAGAATTACACTCAGTTCGGTCACTGAAGGAGGCGCAGGAGGTGCTCGATCTTGATCTGGAAGAGGGGGACACTCCAGGGACGTCAACAGATGATATAGCGAGGGGGGCGCTAGAGGGCGCACGGCAAGATGGCCGCACCCTAGTGAGGCTCTGCCCGGCTGCGCCATAATCCGCCCAAAATCCGCTCTACAAACCACCTATCCTGTTGATTAGTGGAGCGTACTTGCTTGCGAAGTACACCCGACCCTGCTGCTGCGCCCGGGATGGCCTGAGACAGGGGGAACGGCGAGAATTCACTGGCGGAGGTGACGGCCGTGGCAAAAACAACAAATCCAAGATGGCGGCGCCAGGGGGGCTCTGAGGCCCACCGCGCCGATTGGTGACCTGTGCCGCCGCAGCTGCGAGGAACAAGCGGTGCGGCGCCCGACTGGTGGCGGCGCCACGCATCATTGCTGCCACGGGCCCCGGGAGGCTGAGACCACGAGTGCCAGCGCGGAGGCGAGGACTGCGGCGGGAGCTGGTCCCCTCGGTGTCGGAGGCGGTGAGTGGGGCGCGGCCGCTGTGGGCCGGTGACTGTGGCGGAGGGTGCGGGCCTGCAAGCGGATCGCGCTCTGCGAGCTGCTGTAAGGCGCTGGGGCGGTACTGGTGGTCCTGCCCCTACTTGCGGAGCTCCCCTGTGTGGCGCGAGAGAGGGAGAGGCCGGACCCAGGCCCCTAAGCTGGAAGGATCCGCGGGGGACGCATCTGCAGTTGCGGCGAGCGGGGGAGCTGATGGGCCCTGCCGCACGCCGCTGGGGTCAAACGACACAGCTACAATACAACCCCTAAGAGCATATGTCATTGTGAGCGGCGTGGACCGCGATTGTCTGCCCCGGGGGAGGCCGCACCTGAATTGTCTGCACCGGACATCCATCTGGCCTTGGGGGCTTTGCGCCGCACGGGCTGACACTAATGGACCGGAATACGGCGGCGCTGTCAATGGTGGCACGAAGGTGCTGGACTACAAATACGGCGCCATTGATTAGTGGGGGGGCGAGTTGCGGCCTTCGAACCTGCGTGGCGGAGCTGGCAGGACCCCGCTGTTCGGGACACTCTAGGGCTGATTATATGTTATTAGCAGCCCGAGCGGCCGCTGGCGACTGTGGGCCTACTGTGTGACAACCTCCCACCCACTCGGTGATCCTGGTGCGGTCATCTGCCCGGCTCCTGTTTGGGACCCTTTCTGCACTGGGCCTCCCGATCACACTTGCAACGAGCCGAACCACAGGGCACCATGGGCAAGACGGACAGAACGCAACCCCGTCTCACGTTTGAGGCGCGCAAATCCACCAAGGTGTCACAAAAGGCTGCCTCGGACTCTGAGGCGGATGTAGCAGAGGGGGCTCCCCCGGGCCTTGAAACCACACTGTTGGCAATGCAACGAAGCCTCCAATCTATAGAGGGCACAATGGCAGTGGTCAACAACCGTCTGGACCACATGTCCTCCCAACTGGAGAAGCAGAGCGCCCGAATGGGGGAAGTGGAGCAAAGAGTCTCCGCTGCGGAGGATGGACTGAGCGATGTCGCGGGGAAAGCTCTGAATATGGAGAAGGTCTTGTCTGTCATCCAGGCCAAGAACGAGGATTTGGAGGCCCGCTCACGACGTAACAACGTTCGCCTTATTGGCCTGCCGGAGTCCACCAATGTGGGCAAGATGGAGATATTCATAGAGACACTGATTACTGACATCTTTGGCAGGGAGCATTTATCCACCATGTTCATTGTGGAGCGGGCGCACTGCTCACTGGCCGCTCGCCCGGCGCCGGGGGCCCCCCCGCGGCCCATCATTGCAAGAGTCTTAAATTACAGGGACCGCGATGTGATACTGCGCCTGGCGCGAGAGAAGGGCACCATTGAATATCAAGGGAATCGGCTCTCCTTTTTCCCAGACTTCACGGTGGCGGTCCAGGCGGCGAGACGGGAGTTTGCCGATGTCAAGAAGTTCCTTAGGTCCGAGGAGGTCCCATACGCTATGCTTTATCCGGCCCGCTTGAAGATAGGACCCGACGGGGATTCGCACATCTTCAGCAACCCCAAGGCAGCCCTTGAGCATGCCAAACGTTTAAAGCGACGACGACGAGATGCTAACCAACAGTCGGACACAGAGGAACACTAGGTTATTGGGGCACATTTCTGTTCATATGTGGTTGCAGGACACGCTTCGTTGGCGGATGGGGGGTGTCTGTTGATCATGTTTATCTTTGCCATGGAGTACTTCCTTGCCCTGGTGGCCGCTGCCTGGGCCTATTGTATTATCGACGCTAATCTAGTGGACGACTATCTAGTGTACTGCTGTTTGTAGGCATGGATCTAACCTTTGCGCAGCCACCTCCTACCAGATGGGAGGGCAGATGCACTCTAGTGCCCCACATGGGTACACCCCAACTGAGGTTTTCACTTTTGTTTGAGGGGTGGGGGTGGGGGGGGTGGATGGGATGGCTTTAGCACGTTGGGGACGCTGAAGTGGGTGGGGGAGAGGGGGAATGGAGGGGGGCACCCTCTGGCACGGTATGCTTTGTGTTGTAGTGAGTTCTCTTTTACCTATTATTTGTATTGGCATTGATATGGCTTTGAAATACTCCATGGTTCTGTCGGCTTACCAACCACTGATCGGATAAGTGGAAATCTGCGGCTTCTGACCTGGAACGTCCGGGGGCTGAATTCTCCAAAAAGATCAGGGCAGTGTTTGCTTATTTAGAAAGAATGAATATCCATATTGCCTTACTACAGGAGACTCACCTAACGAATCTATCTGATAAAAATGTGGCGGCAAGATGGGCTGGACACCGGGTGGCCTCCTCCTACTCTAGCTATGCCCGGGGTGTGCTGATTTTGATAAAAAGGGGATACACTTTCAGGCTCTCCGTTCTGAGACAGATGACCAGGGGCGAGTGGCAATAGTGCATGGTATACTAGGCGGGACGAGTGTTCTCCTTGTGAATGTGTACGGACCGAATGTTGATGACCCAGCTTTTTTGCAGATGTCTGGCGTCGTGTCTCTGGGTTCCCCGATGCAGAAATTATATGGGGGGGATTTCAATGTATGTCTGGATATGGAGGCTGATCGTATGGGTAGCGAGGGGGCAAGACCTAAGCTGGCGGCGGAGGCACTGCGTGGCATAATGGAGGCTGGAGGCCTGAGAGATGTCTGGCGACTGCAACATCCTGGCAGGCGTGAGAGTTCGTTCGTGTCGGCGGTACATGGGACGTGGTCCCGTTTGGACCTCTGGCTTGTCACAGAAGCTGCATGCCCTTGGGCTACAGAGGTGCGCCACCTAGCCCGGACGCTATCAGATCACTCTCCGGTGCTTCTGGATCTATGTGTGCCGACCTGTGAGAGGCCACCCTTTCAGTGGCGACTACAGCCATCCTCCCTGACGGATCCGGTATTCAGGGCCACGGTAGGGGAGGCGGTCCGCAATTTCTTTCGGGAGAATGCGGGCTCTGTGGACAGCGCCGGGACTATGTGGGAGGCCTTCAAGGTCACTATCCGGGGGTCTGCATGGGGGCACAGGCTGGGGTACTGCGCGATCTGCGGCGCAGGATCCAAAACTTGCGGGAGAGATCTCAGTGTTGGAGAGGGCATACGACGCGAACCCACTATCCGAAACTTTGTCCAGGATTCGCGCCTTAGTTACGGAACATAATGACACTGCGGACCAGGAAATAAGGCACAAATCTAGACGTAGCACTGCTAGATACTACGGGGAGGGGGTCGGCCTAGTCGCTCACTTGCTCGTAAGTTGTCTGCGCCTCGGAGCCAACAATACATCACGGAAATACTCGACGAGGCGGGCAAGGCTCAATTCGGCACGGCAGCCATCAGTGAGACCATACTTGACTATTATACAGCTCTTTATAGCAACAGGGATACGGCTCAGACGGCTGATATTGATACGTATCTAGAGGATGTAGCTTTGGGCTGGCTGGCCCCTGGTCATCGGGAACATCTCACCCAGCCTTCGATGAGGAGGATGTGAAGGCGGCTATTATGTCCCTCCCCACAGGCAAAGCTGCCGGACTGGACGGTCTCCCGAGTGAATTTTATAAAGCATTCGCAGACGATCTGGCTCCTAGACTTCTTGAAGTCTATGCGGAGGCCTACGACACCGGCCGTCTCCCACCCTCATTGCGGGAGGCTCTCCTAGTCATGCTTTTGAAACCCGACAAGGAGCCCAACCGCTGTGATTCTTATAGACCCCTCTCAATGCTTAACATTGACACCAAGATACTAGCGAAAATGATCGCTCTCCGTCTGCAGCCGTTGATTCCCCTATTGGTTCTTCCGGATCAGTCCGGCTTTGTTCCCGCAAGATCTACCGTACTTAATCTGCGCACTATCTTTGCTACCTTACACTATTTTGAAGCTGACTTCCAAGCCGTGGCAGTATTGCTTGACGCTACTAAAGCGTTTGTCTCCCTCTCCTGGGAATACATGTTCTCGGTCCTTACCAGAATGGGTGTCCCTCCATTCTTTTTGCAGTGGATCAGGGTTCTGTACTCCGCCCCAGCGGCTAGGGTCCGCGTGAACGGCTGGGTGTCCTCGGAGTTTCCTATCGGCAGGGGTACGAGGCAGGGATGCCCCCTTTCGCCGATGCTTTTCGCCTTGGCGCTGGAGCCCCTGGCCTGCAAGTTGCGCCAGCTCCATGCCTCTGCGGCGCTGCGATTCAGGCTGCGACCATTGGTCGTCTCGCTATATGCGGATGATATGTTACTTTACGTTCGTGAGCCTGCAACATATCTCCCGGCCTTGCTGCGAGAATATGTCCGGTTCGAGGGCTTCTCTGGCTTGGGGATAAACTGGGCCAAATCGTCGGTTTTTCCCCTTACGGCAGGAACCTGCGAGTTCGAAATGGACTTCCCGTTGGCCTGGACCCAGGAACCTGTAAAATATCTTGGGATTTGGCTACACAGGGATCCGGCGCAGGTAATTTCCATGAACTATGGGCGTACTATCTCTCAACTTACTGAGCGAGCGGCGCGATGGGCTCGTCTGCCGCTTTCACTGGCGGACCGTATAGCAGCCATCAAAATGGTTATATTGCCCAAACTACTATATTTATTTGTGAATATTCCTATCCGCTTGAATGTTTCTATTTTTAAGTCTCTACAGACGGCCCTATTGTCGTTTGTCTGGGGGGAAAAAGCCTCGCTGTAGCTGGGACACTCTGGTTCAACCCTTTGACCGTGGCGGATTTGAGGCTCCTGATATGCGCCTTTACTATCTCTGCGCTCAGGCGCAGTTTGCGCATTATTGGTTCTGTCCGCAGCGTCTCTTACCTCATACTGCGATTGAGGCGGATGCGATCCTCCCACTCCCATTGGTGGCTGCGGCCCTCTCGGGGGAACTGGAGGTCCCCGGACGGAAATCAACCCGGTCCAGTGCACGGCTTGGGCCTGGCGGATGCTGGCGAATCGTGCAACACTAAACTACCTTTATGCCCCCAAGTTGCCGATAGCGGCGCACCCCGGCATATCCGCACTGCAGGAGCGCTTGGTGCGGACCACGTTGCAAGCCGCCGGGATAACCCAGATGGGAGACTTTTACAACCAGGGCCGCTTCCGCTCGCCACAGGACGTGCAGGCGCACAGGCCTCACGATATTATGCTAGGGTTTACATATGTTCGGGTCCGCCAGGCCATCCGGGATCTTTATCCTGACTTCCCCGTGGAGCCCCAGACCCTACGGGCACTGCAGGCGGTGCTCGTGGGCGAGGCCCGTCGTGGGCTGATCACTAAACTTTATAATTCATCTCTTTGTGAGCGGGAGGCGGAGGCGCATCCATCCTTTGCTAAATGGAACGCGGCCCTGGGAGGGATACTGTCGGAGGACCACTGGTACTATTGCTGCAAATTGACTGGGCGACTGACGGCCAACTGCAACTTACGTATTATACATTTTAAATTCATGCACCAACTTTACTATACCCCTGTACAACTGCGGAGATTTGGATTGCGAGATGATGCTTGCTGTGTGCGATGTGGACAAGCAGATGCTGACTTCTTACATCTCTCATGGTTCTGTTCAGGGATAGCTGCCTATTGGGCTAAGGTGACGGCTGTGCTAACGGATGTCGTAATGGAGAGAGTGCAATGTACGCCCGAGCTGTGTCTGTTGGGCGGTGTAGCGTCCCTGAAGCCGTGCAATCGGAGACTGGTTGCAGTGGCCACACTTATGGCTAAGCGAGCTGTGGCGCAGTGCTGGGGTGCAAGGGTATTGCCCACGGTTGGTAAGTGGCTGAGGGATCTATCCTACTGTAGGGAGCAATTAGAAATATATGCGGAGGAGTTGCCCGAGTCGTCCCGCCCCAAGGATTTCTGGGTCCCACTCACTCTATATCTGGCGAGCCACCCTGACCTTTAAGCTGAGCTGCCCTCCGAGGCTGGTGGATGGAGGTTTTTCCCCTCATTCATCCCCGGAATCCAGTCTTATCCTTGTGGATGTGTTTAGTGAGAGCCACATTGCTTTTGCTCTTTGTCATATTTTTACTGTGCCAGAGGGGAGGGTGGAGGGGGGGGTTTGTTCTGTTCCTATTCTACGATTGATTAATACCATTGCCGTCTCTTCATTTGGACGCTGCGGAAGGTAATATAATACCGATATCTCTCCGACTGTTCCTTCCTCCATGACGCGGCCGGCCCCGAGTGGTTATAGGCGGCTTGCTGTGTATCCTTTCTTTATGCTTCTGCAATACACGTTTGCGCACTCCACGGCCGGCCCCTCTGGGGATGTAGGCATAGTGCTGTATTTTGCAATGCTTCCATTTTTTTGCCTTCAATAAAGGTTTTCAAAAAAAAAATCCGGAAGATGACGAGGGACCAGACGTGAGAAACCTTCCAAACCTACTGCTATGGAGAGCCAGAAAGAAAGAGGTGCTGCTCCGACAGATACTGAACCGAGGCGGAGCTGGGGACAATCTGACCGTCTGAGCGCAGGTTCTACAGTTACCCTCTATCTTTGGGCCGCAGAAACACCAGATTTGTCCAGGAACAAGGGAACCCGGTCTTGGCGGAGCGGGCTCATTCTCGTCGACGAGATGACCAACCACCAGACACATGGACCCATGCACGATAGTGCGCTCTATGCCAAGTTGATGGCAATTTCTACTTGTTTGCTCATTTATTTGCTTTCTGCTCTTCTTTTCTCCTCTTCTTTCTCTTTCTCTAGATACGAGGCCTACAGCTACCAATGCCACAGGTGGGGAGAACTAGTAATAAGATGGTCAGAGGTCACATGTAAACAGGGAGGGAGTTAAAGCATGAACGGGGGTTGGTCGAAACCAGGGTGAGGGGGGGGACCTCTATCCCAAGTGGCTCACTGCTCAAACCCATGGGTCACCATGTCATGCCCTACACATTTGCTGGGACAAGGAGGGGGATGTCGTCATGAGAGTCACTGCTGCTGGGGGGGTAGTATGGCTGAGAAGATATGGAGAGATGCCTCTGTCAGTGTGTCATGCCAACACATGGGGCCCCGGATAGGCTGTGGGCAGAGGGGGCGAACCCCAGTTTTTACACGACCCCAGAAGAGGTTCACTACACGTTCCCTTAAATACCCATATGTCCACAATTAAGGTCAGGATAATGAGCTTCAGCGTCTGAGGACTCAATGCACCCCGTTAAGCGGCGCGCGCTCCTCACAATGCTTAGAGAGGCCTGCTGCAATATCTGCTTATTGCAAGAGACCCACTTGCTGCGTGCCGATTGGAAACGCCTCCGCTCCAAATGGTACGATAGACAATACTTCTCCTCGACTATGGGGAAGAAGGCCGGAGTGGCTATTCTCATAGCTTCACAATTCCCGGGAACTGTAATGGGGGTACACACAGAAATACCGGGCAGGATGTTGGCCTTGGGAGTCCTGGTGGGATCCCACACATATACCATAGCCTCCCTATGCAGCCCTAATGAACACCAGGAGGTCTTCCTCCGAGATACGCTAAACGTTATTATGGACTGTCAAGATGAGGACCTAGTGTTAGGGGGGATTTTAACATAGTACCAGACTCACAGCTAGATAGGTCAGTAGCGCGGATAGGTCACTCAGGATCTCTTTCAGAATCTATGCTCCAGAGACTTGGGGAGGTGGGGCTGACAGACGCTTGGAGGTACCGCAACCCCACCGCTCGGGAATACACCTTTTTTCAACATCACACCAGACATATGCACGGATCAACTTATTATGGACCTCTCAACAGGTTACGGGTTATATCAAAGATGTAATGATAGGGACGACGGCGTTGTCAGACCACTCCCCAATTTCACTGGTGCTGTACTTACCTGGAGGGCCTCCTCGCCAGAGGTCGTGGAGGCTCCACCACAAATTACTCACATGCAATTCCAATATTGCTGACGTACGGGCCGTGATCCGTGATTACTTGGAAATTAATGACGATGGATCGGTTCCACTCCCCCAGGTGAGGGACGCCCTGAAAGATGTCATGCGAGGCTGGTGGAGCTACTTGAGTTGCAGGTCAAGGAACTAGAAGGGATTCACCGCCGCACGGGCGCGGTTCAGACAAGAAGACAACTCAATAACGTACGGAAGCAACTGAGGGCTTTGGACTGTGACTGCATGGAATATGCACTCCTACGTACTAAGCAGCACTACTATGAAGGGGATAACAAAGCCGGGAAACCCTTAGCACACTTGCTGAGGTCCCAGACAAACTCATGCCGCACTGCTGGCATAAGAACCCCCCCCCCGAGGAGAGATCCTCCAGAGTGACGCTGACATTGCAGCCAAATTTGAATCCTTCTACACCACACTATACACGGTGGAGCACCTGGATGCGGTGGCTGCCGAGGACTATGTCTGTCGAGCACCAGTGGCATCCCTCCCCCTGACCGACACAGAAGCTATGGACGCGAATACCCGCCCGGAGGCGGTACTGCGGGCTATACAGAAGCTTACGATAGGGAAAGCACCAGGAGGGGATGGTTTCCCAGTAGACTTCTACAAAGCATTTTCCCCTGAGCTCACACCGCTCCTTGTTCGTCTTTTTAATGCATTCAGTGAAACAGGAACCTTAACCCCCACAATGTCTATGGCGGAGGTGGTGGTGATACCGAAACCCGGGAAAGACCCACAGGAGTGTGACTTGTATCGCCTGATTTCTCTACTAAACGTTGTTCTAAAGATCTTCACCAGAGGATTGGCGGCCCGCCTTGCTCCTCACATGCAAGGCTTGGTGACTCAGACCAATCGGGCTTTATTCCCGAACGCAACTGCAGCGATGGGACGAGACGCCTCTGTCACTTACTAGACAAAACTCAGCGCACCCAGCAGCCTAAGCTACTCCTGTCGGTCGACGCCGAGAAGGCATTTGACCGTGTACATTGGCCATACCTGAGACACGTCATGTGCAGGTTTGGGATTGGGGAACGCTATCAGAGATGGGTAAATTGTATATAGAGAACACCGGAAGCGCGCATTAGAGTGAACATTATAGCTTCCCGTCCGGTGGTGATAGTGAGGAGCACTCGCCAGGGGTGCCCGCTCTCCCCCTTGCTCTTTGCGCTCTATATGGAGCCATTTACAGAAAGAGCCAGACACCTCCAGACGATTACTGGGATGCGGATGGGTGACAGGAAGCACAAAATTTCCCTGTATGCGGCGATAAGGTGCTATTCCTCATGCAACCGGTGCCTTCCCTCCCTCCCCTATTGGAAGAAGTCACAACATTTAGCGGGGTCTCAGGATTCAAAATCAACATACAAAAGACACTGGCACCCGGCCTAACCCTACCCCGAGCTGAGCAGGATCAACTGAGGCAGAACTTCCTGTTCGCGTGGGTGCAGGGGGGCGTCTCTTACTTAGGGCTGCAGATATTTCCCACGACTGAAAAGACGGTTCAGGCTAACTATTCATCCTTGCTGGATGATACCAGACGTGTGCTCCTTAACTGGAAGAAGCATGCAATGTCATGGTTAGGCTGGCTGGCAGCCGTCAAAATGAGTCTTCGGCCCCGCATCCTATATGTGATGCAGACTCTACCACTGTGCCCTCCCCCTCGAATACTAGCGAAACTACAAAACCTTATTGGGAACTTTATATAGGAAGGGAAAAGAGCCCGCATGGCACAACATCAAACATTCCTGAATCAGGCCGATAGGGGTCTTGGGGTCCCACACTTAGAGAAATATTTTCAAGCAGCGCAATTGCGGTAAATGATAGAGTGGTATAAATTAGAGTCTGAAAAGCATTGGTGTTTCATTGATCATGCAATTGTAGGGATGCACATATGGAAGGTTCCCTGGCTCCCTAAATGGCATAGGCCGGTTGGAGCTTATATCTCGCCGGTACTGAGGGCGACCATTGGGGTGTGGGACAGGGTACAGGAGCCCCTTGGCCCTTCGACTCCCGTTTCTCCACTGAGCCCATTCATAGGCTACCCAGACTTCCCCCCAGCGGTGGAAGGGACTGGGTATCTGAAATGGCAAGAAGCCAACTGTAAAAGGATAGGTGACTTATTCGATGAGAAGGGGATTATGGATTTTCCCGTGTTGGTATCAGGTTTTGGAATTCCCCAAGATACCTACAGGCAATATTTAGCGATCCGACATTGGGTAACACAGCCTCAAGTGCAACCCCATGCTGGCCGCCCCTTCACAAAATCTGAGCTATGGTACATTACACGCACTTCAGATAAGCACTTGCTGTCAGATATTTACTCCATTTTGAATAAGCCCAAACATATCTTTAAGACCCCAGCACAGCGTAGATGGGAATCGGGGATGGAACGGGAATTCTCCCCTAAAGAATGGCAGGATATAATTCATAGGGCCAGAGCCTCATCCTGTAGTACTGCGGGAAAATGAATGTTTTTAAAGATAGCACACTACTGGTACTATACCCCGGTTACAACTGCAAAATGGAAACCCAGTGGAAGTGATTTGTGTTGGCACATTTGTGGGCAACCGGGCACACTCACCCATATTCTCTGGCAGTGCCCGAAAATACAGGCTTATTGGAACACAGTCCTGCACAAAGTCGATTCCATCCACCACACCGAAATACCCAGATTTCCCAGTTACATCCTGCTGGGGCTGCCAAATCCCCTTACTTACCCTCTTAAATCATGTAGGGGAATGGCCATTACTCTAACACTAGGAGCCGCTAAGCAGGCTTTACTGTCCCGTTGGGGAACTGAAGAGGTTCCGACTAAAATAGACTGGCTGTACAAGGTATGGGAGATATTGGGCATGGAAAAGATTACGGCTGGTTTGTCTCGCAATCTACCCAGATTTGATAAAACATGGGGTACCACCATCGAATTCCTTTTCTCCGAATTTATGGAACTCACTTGCCCAAGATACCTCCGAGTACTTCGACTCCCCACCACGAATACCCACCTAGGAGACCATCCCCAGATAGGGGAATAATCCCTCCTGTGGCTACCTGTCAGCAATGCGTAATCAGAAACCCGTTTTAGGCTCCAGAATTCTCAATCTTCCTTCTCTTATACTTTCGCTTCTTGCTCCTTTCCTTTAACCTTTTCTTGAAAAGTTATTTTCTTTATTGCGCCCCACCGGCCATGGGATGCAGGTGGCGGCTAATGTTAATCTATGCATCTTCAAAATCAATAAAAAGATTTAAACCATAAAACTCTGGTCACATTCCAACAAATATGTGCCCAAAAAACTTGAATTTGGTTTTATAAAACTCACACTTCGCAGCGTTTTGAGTGAAACCTGAGTAATTGGCACACTTGGTTAAGGGATCTGTCGTATTCATGTGTTCTCCTAAAAAGCAGTATGTCATCACTGTAATTGAAACCATGAGTAACACGTTGAATTACTCAGCGACTAATGTCCTGAAATATCTCTGCAGTCGAAGATACTCCAAAACTCAGTCTTTTATATCTGAACAAATCAACATGAGTCGAAAAAGGTAGTAATGTACGTGCAGTTCTCCTCCAGTTCCAGTTGATGGTATCCTTTGTTCAGGTCAAGACGGGGAAACACTTATCTCTCCCTCTCAATGGCTTTGTTTGCCTGGAGCATATTAATGCAAATGTGCACTGCTTCTCTGTGTACTTTTTTGATACTACTACTATGGGTAAAACCTGTGGAACGTTCAATGATGTAATGCTTTAAAAGCACTTTTAACTCTTTCTCTACAGCTTCTTGTAAATGGAAAGCAAATCCACGGTTTCGCTGAGCCACAGGGCAAATGTCTTCATTTTCTCCAAATTTCCTAGGCATTGAAGCAATGATGGGAAGCTGCTCATGTGTCAGACTGAGCACAGAGGTTGTAGTTGAGAGATATCAACCCCATGTCAGCAGCAGTGGCAAAACTGAGCAAGCAGTCAAAGTCCCTTAAGAACATGAATTGTGGCTCGAACCGATGTCTTTTTGTGTCTCATTGTCGAATCATACTTGGCTTTGTAGTAGCTCAGACATGGCCCAAGTGAATACCTTCGTGCCTGATGGGGTGAGGTGAGGCCTAAGTGATAGGCTGTTAGATTTTTCCACTGGCACGATGTTTATTAATGGACCACTGTCTATGATCAAAGTTATGGAGTGATAGTTCACTTTTAATGTGATTTTGGGACAGGGTCCAAATGATGACTGTCACTTTCTTTGATAAGTTGTCTTTGGTCTGTTATTTACTTTACAGGCGGCTAACCCCACATGTGCATGCCGTTCTTTGGTAGATATATTTAGGGTACATCCATGTTCTTTGCTGATACTTGACAGTGACATTGCAGAACCTTTGTACAATGAGCTTGATGATGATTGATCTTGCCTGGTTTCTACTTGTCGGAGCTGATGTTGCTTTTTGGTTTTGTGGGCGTGGTGAGAGTGCTTCTCGAATGTTCTTGCGTCCATCTTTTCTTTCCATTGTGACGCACTTGCTTTTTCTTTAGATCGGGACACAGTTATGAAATGATTCTTTCTTCCACAACCTTTGCAGACCTGCCCGATGGCAAGACATTCACCTTCATGTGGAAACAAAACTCCACATCGGAAGCATAGCTTTCATTTCTTCGAAGACATCAATTTCCATGCATCTTGCTTTTGCTTGCTTTTCACAGTCAAGGCCAATTCATTGTGGGTTATTGCTGCTTCCATTTCAGCAGCTTGCTGGTCTGCTCATTCTGCTCTCATAGCCATCAGCATTTTCTCTAAGCTGTGGGTTTCTCTTAACATGCGCTTTCTTAAAAAATCTGAAAGGCAGCCATCAATGCCTCTGAGGTGCATGGCTTGTTTGTCAGTGGAATCACAGTATTTACAAAGTTTAATGAGTGTATCAAGTCTTTCAACAAATTTGTCCATTATTTCAACAACCTGCTGTCATGCTCGGTTTGAAGATATACCTTTCATAGTCGATATTCGGTATTGGGTTGAACTTGGCCTCCAATGCTTCCTTTACCTTCTATTATGATTTGCATCATTCTGTGAAACTTTCTTTAGCACATCTTTCACTCCATCACCTGCAAGTATTTTCAAGTATTTGATGATCGTCTTTTAATTTTCTCCTTCTCGTGCATCTATGAAATCATCAAATGTTTCCATTCATGCAGCCCACCTGGCAACAATGTTCTGCTGCTTAGAAGTGTCTAAAGGCAGTGGTGGCTTCAGGAACATGGCTGCATTGTATTTTGTGCTCCCTTTTTCTGCCATTGAGAGAACATGCTGGTCTCTGCAACCTCTGCAAGCACAACCCTTGTGCCCGATCTGAGGTCATAGAATGCGTCACTTGTATTTGACGGTGAGTAAACTCACTGTTTCTTGTACCTGTTTGTCGGTGCCATTATCTTTCTGTTTCATTTGAGTAATTGCTCTGTATTCAGGGTGTAGCGCGCATTTCCAACAACCACTTTATCAGCGTTTTTTGTGGGTGATTTGAATGTGCTCCTCTGTAGTACCTTAACTTTCTTCTTCGGCTGTGTATGGGCTGGAGCAGGGCTTTGACTTCACATGTGCCAGTCGCAGACTGCTTTGCATCAATCTGATGCACAAGTGACACGCATGAGCAGTTTGTTGAACCACATCAAACTCTCAGGGACAACCGCCTTGTTTTCTTCCGGGCAAGTATCCTTACTCGTTCCCAGATGTAGCATCTTCCCAAGCTCTGGAGTATGCAGATAATACACGCCACAAGAGAGCTGCTGTCAAATACTTCTTTATTCCACAGCAGACACTCACTCACTGCACATTATCTCATACTCAACATTAACAACACCCTAACAACTCCCTGCAAATGACGCAGTTCCTGTTCAGAATTTGCCCAGAACCATGAGGGTCCTAGAGCGCATAACATCAATATTCTACAAAGGAGAAAATAGAAAGGTATTTAGAAATAATAAAGCCTAGAAACTTTAGATAAAGGGTAAGTCGTATGGAAGCAGTCGTGTAGTTGTGTAACTGGAGTTTATTGCCATAAACTCCTTAACAAACTTCAAATATCGGAAAACAATTTATTTAACATTTTTTTATTTATTTTATTTTTATTTGGAAAGTTTTATATAGCGCTGGCTAGACCCGGAGGTATCAGAGCGCTTTACATGAGGAACAATAATATGGTTACAAGGTTACAACAATAAAATAAAGTAGCACGGTTACATCAATAAAATAGGGCATCGCAAAAGTATATAGAACAAGTCCAAGGGGAATATAAGGAGGAGGGGGAGAATCAAAAGGGTGGAAAACCGATCAGGTCAGGGTGGACCAGTAACGGAAGATAGAGATCCAGGGGGAAACAAGGTACGAAAAAAGAGCAGAGATGAAGAGTCATCGAGCTAGATAGGGGTCAAGAAAAGAACATGAGCGACCAGAGCCAGGCTCCCTCAAAATGTCGGATCGCATAGTCAAAGGAGCAGGTCTGAGGGTGAGTGCAGAGGAGAGTCTTGAGGGGGAAATATGATGAGGGGTGTAGGCGAGCCATGTAGGGGTCGACATGAGGGCAGAGGGCAGTCAGGGCAAGTACGGAGAAAAAACCAACGGTTCACTCTGGAACCAAAGAGCAGTCAATGCCATCAAGATGGAGGACCCCGGATAGGGACACCAGTCAGTTCAATCACAAGATGGCGGGCTTGACGAAAAACTGAAAAACAAGGAAATTCAGTCCAAAAAAGCCACGAACAACGGCAACTCCACGGCATCGGACAGGAAAGAGGGAGGCAAGCCAAGAGGAACGATGAGGGAAGTAAATGCGGGAGGCCATCGATCTCACTCGGGTCGTCGTGCAGAAGTACTCCGGGCTACGGCAGGGAAGTCAACTCGCACGCCCAGGAAGAAGGGAGGCAGCAGCAGGGACCAGGAGGGCGAGCCTCCCCTGGCTCGGGAAGTGAAAAAAAAAAACAGATTCAGGGGCACAGGACCAGCAGCGCCGAGGCACTCACCACTGTTACGACTCAGTCCTGTGAAGACTAGCGCGTCTCAGTGAACCACAGGAGGCGAAGCAAGAGGTCAAGCGGCAAGGCAGGCAGCTGTAATCCAAGCCGGAAAGGCAAGGGGACGGCAGGAGGGGGGAACCTCACACCTGCTAACTCAACAGCCATCCGGAGCTTCCGATTGAGCATTGGCCGCTCCAAGGCTGGATCAAAAGTCAGCAGATCAGCGGCGATTCAACCGAAGGAGGGGAAGAAGGAGATCAACAGCGGAGGGACGAGGAAAACCATGCCCCATGTCCGGCTGGGTAGGTGACGGTCACGGGAAGGCACCCGAACCAGTCTCCTCTATAGCCAATCCAAGCAGCTCCACCGGGCATCGGCCATGTCGTCTCGGACTCCGCGGCTGCAAGATCAATCACGGATCCGAACCCCAAAGCGGGAGAACGGAGAGATGAGGACCGCCATCGAGCATGACCCCAGGTGAGCAAAAAGGGTCCGAGGCGGGGTAGAAATAGGGGGATCCGAGCCAAAAAGGCAATCCCTGGCCGGGAGCTCCCGGCCGTAGCACCTCACCTGTCGGCCATCTTGGAGCTGCACCTTAACATTGAGTTTCTTACCTTATTGCCAAGATTCTCAAAAGGAGA
Organism: Calotriton arnoldi; assembly: GCA_963921515.1. Lineage (NCBI taxonomy): Eukaryota > Metazoa > Chordata > Amphibia > Caudata > Salamandridae > Calotriton > Calotriton arnoldi. The sequence continues at coordinate 1,039,694 of CAWUFW010004256.1, read as the reverse complement.
ACATTGTTCTTACCGAGAGCATCTTGAAATACACATGAAATTCAGAGAATAAAATGCACTCACATCGGTTGTTGTCAGATGTAGTGAAAATGAGAATTCAAAGTAGTGTTTTCGTGATCTTTACAACAGGCCAAGTGAGGAAAGCGTTAATAATACAGTGTAATTTCTGTCCATAATTATGCCTTACGTTGGCTTCACCATAACTGGAGTGTACAGACCAAGGGAAAAAAGGTCTCAGTGGTATAGGTTGCATCATTAGAAGACTTAATTGCAAACAGAAACGTAAAACCCTATTACATCTTTTAGCATAAAAAGCACTATCACATGATATGATATGCTGTGGAAAGCAGGGCACCTTTTATTTGTAAAGAATCCCTTCGTGAAGTCTATTTGTGGTCAATGTGAGACTAATTAATGTTGGGACAGGTTGATCCTTCAGGGTCTGTCAGTCGTTCACTGTGGCTAGTAATTATTTTGCTAATGCTCAGACAAGGCATGTTTGAAAGTATTTTGTTCTTGCAATCTGCATCTTGAACTTCTGAATTAGACCTGGTTCACTACGTTAAAAGCTTTCTTGCTCAACACCCTAATCTAGCACTCCATCAGCTTCAATGCATTCCCTCATTTGCTGCATACTTTTTCGTAATAACAATAATCATAATGCTGCACTTTTACAGTACTTAGTAGGTCTGCACCTATTAGGATTCCAGCACATTTTGCATATAGGTTAGACGTCGCATTACACAATTAGTCCTTAAAAGCTGAGTTGGTCTGGATCAGGTCTTTACAGAACGAACTTTAGTTTTATTCAGAAATATTTTAGCCAGCAGTGTTGCTTTATTTTTTCATCAAATTAAAATAATTGGATGTGTGCCCATATATGCCTTTTAACCAGGGCGTGTGTGGTGATGCATCCTTCGTTCTGCATTCTACATTCCTTAGTGATGGAGTACAGAATGTGGAATGCAGGCTGAAGGTCTAGTGTTGGTTCTACTGTAGTCAGTCGGAGACTGGAGGCTGTTCCTGACTGTGGCCGATAAAACTATATGCTTACTAAGGACGATGTTTGGTGTGAACTATGAAATACAATTCCACAAAATTGGCGACTACTTGGCCACAGTCAGTCCCCTTGCGTGTGCCATACGCTGTCTAGAAACAGTGAACCCAAAAGAACAAAATTACAGACTCTAGAAACGTAGGAAAGCAAGACAAATGTGAAAAGGACATTTAAGGCCAGTATCGATGTGTGTTTGGGAAAGAATGTGTGTAGAGTGAATAAAACTGTGTTTTAACCTTCGCTTTGTTGGTTGGTTGCATAATGACTAAGATGTGGAAGGCTAATAGCTGGTGAAGGAGCAGGGTTTTGAGAAAAGTAAAACCAGCTCGGATTGAACCCTCAGTAACATTCATTAACAGTGTGCTGTGAAAATTAAGGGTGGGCTGCAAATTCCGTTCCGCTCGCGGAACTTGCGAAATTTCGGCATTTTCGCGTTCCGCGCGGAAATGTCGAAACTTCCGCGATCCGCGGCGGAACGGAATTCGGGTGCAAGAGAAAGCACTGAAGCAGGTGCCCGAGTTGAAGCTCAAATTCTGTAACGCATTAATCAGCACTAAAAATTCGTGAGCAAGGTCGAGGCTAAGCAGGAGTGCTTTCTGCCCATATCTACCGTCAAACATTAGCTGTAATCCCCGATGGAGGTCTTTGCATCCTTGATTTTCCCGAGCGCAATCCTCGTGTAGAATTCGTGAGCGTGGTTAAGCAGATGTGCCTTCTCTCCATTTCCAACGTGAAAAGTTAGCTGTAATCCCCGATGGAGGTCTTTGCATCCTTGATTTTCCCGAGCGCAATCCTCGTGCAGAATTCGTGAGCGTGGTTAAGCAGATGTGCCTTCTCTCCATTTCCAACATGAAAAGTTAGCTGTAATCCCCGATGGAGGTCTTTGCATCCTTGATTTTCCCGAGCGCAATCCTCGTGCAGAATTCGTGAGCGTGGTTAAGCAGATGTGCCTTCTCTCCATTTCCAACGTGAAAAGTTAGCTGTAATCCTCGAAGGAGGTCTTTGCATCCTTGATTTTCCCGAGCGCAATCCTCGTGCAGAATTCGTGAGCGTGGTTAAGCAGGTGTGCCTTCTCTCCATCTCTTCCATAGTGTAGGAAAGGCACTATACATTTACCCAACGAGGTAGCACTTACCGATTAGCCAGTAGAAAGTACTCCAGGTGACTAGAGGTATTGCACAAAACGGTGGCATCTTCGTGGATAAATATGCAGGGCAGGATTCAACGGGCGCAGCAAAATCTCCGCGAGCACGCGAAATTCCGCGTGCTCGCGGAGATTTCTTGCCGTTTTGCGGAATTTTGCGGAACGCAACTCCGCAAATTCCGCCCACCCTTAGTGAAAATTCTATTAAAGAATGCTAAATAAGGGGAAATGCTTTTGCGCATGCGTGAACTAATGCATGGAACTAGGCCGCAAATGCTTTTAGCTAAAATAGATAAGAAGACTAATGTTGCTTTTGTGCAGGTTAATAATATTTTGCTAGGAATAACACGGGTTGTGCATGAGATAGTGCAATGCTGGGATGGTGTGCAATAAAATTACATTTCATGAAAATAATAAATGTTTGTGTTTGTTTTCTGTAGAAAAGAAAGCATGGGCCTATTTTCCTGCATGCCAGTCTGGGGTTAATATTTGGTAGAAAAATAAAGATGACCAAAAGATGGTTTCGAAAGAGAAGAGAAAAGGCAAAAGTTATGCATGTCCTTCATAGTGTATTGTATGACTGCCAAGCTACGGAAAAGAAATTTGATAAACAGTGGAAGCGAACAACTTCCTTCACGAGATGGCAGAGGCAAACAATGGAAGCATAAAGACTTGTTACATGAAATGTGCTGCAGGAAATATGTACTATGATTGTGTTCAAAGTTGTTTCCTGGGAATAAATCTGTCGTAATGCTGAAAGTTTAAGACAAAAGGACATTCAATAAAATGGTCATGCTGAGAGTGGTGTGACAGTACACCCCCATCCTTAGCCAATGAGAGACGGAGTTTATTCTCATATTGTAACAAATATGAGTTGGACATTTGGGTTTTTAGGGTATAATTGAGGTGCCCGGTGGGCGGGGGTTGAAGTAGGTGTTGGTCAGCTAGCGGGAGATCGTCGCTGTCGTCGGTTTGCTGTTTCCAGCTAGAGGCCTACCTGTTTCCTGATTCCTGACTTAATCTTTGCCACTCAACTCTCCTTGAGGGGCCTTACTGCCCTTTGGCCAGAGGGTAGATTTCCCTGATTCTTTACTTGGGTTAGTACAGATATATTCCTGAATTTGCATATTCATTTGTAAATGTATTTTGTCTCTGAAACTTTTCTTTCTTTGCCTATCCACTCCTTCAATGCACTGTTTATTTGATATGAGTTTGTTTCTATACATTACTAATACTTTTTCTCTGTGATAATCTATATTTTTGCATTGTATGACGGTACTTGATGAGCATTTATTTCAATTTTTTTCGATAAACATTATAAATTACACACTGAGTCTGTTATTATTTTGTAGTATTGATTATTGATAGGTACAGATTATTGATATCAACTATTCAACTCCCAAAGGTCCGTCGCCACAAATAAATGCGTATTGTAAGGAGAAATGCAGGTACTATTGAGTATTTAGTGAGTTAGGTATAAACTTGCATCACACTGAACTCAGCGTGAAGGGATTAGTAGGGTAAAGTAAATGGGCCTATATTTATGAAAGAAAATATTGATCCCTGATCGCTGGATCAGTTTTGGTAGCAGAGGATGGTTCATTATTGATTAGTTTGGCAATAATTATTGATTATTGATTTATTGATTATTAATATGAAAAGTTAGTGTCTTTGTATTATGTTGTCTGGAAGTACGGGTACGGAGTTACCTAAGATCCCGGGATGATGTTATTTTAGCCTAAGTGGCAGAGGAATAGTGTGGAAAGGTATCACACTGCAGAAGTACTTTGTCTGTTGTTGTAATATCGAACAGCGAAAGGCTGTTGATGTTATTTAGGGATTTATTCGAGTAAAAGAATATTGCGTGAAGTAGTGAAAGGTCCGCTTCTGAAACTCTGGCCTTGCATCCCTAAAGGAGAACCAAGACCTCTTTCTGAAAGGAAAGTCCTCTTCTGAAACTTTGGCTAGTATCCCCAGAGGAGTACCAAGACCTCCTTTAACTTAATTGAGAGTAGAGTAGCGCTGGTCGTTATTTTACTAGAAGTAAAAGAAAACTCTTCGAATGATCGAACTATCTCTTTTTTACAAGGGGAGCAGACAAAGTAGCATTGTTTTGTGTTGTTTCTAACCAGAATTTAGTTAAGAAAACCTAGAAATACATTGCCATATTATTTTGTAAAGGGAGGGTCAGTAGCCGGAGTAATTCTGACATCACAAAAAGCCGCGCTGACATTGGTCAGGCAGCGGGCGTGTAGTGACCCGTGATTGGTTGGTTGCTGTGAGCCGCGCTGGTATTGGTTAGAATGGTGGATACGTCGTGAGCTGTGATTGGTTGGTTGGTTGGTGTAAGTCGCGCTGGTATTGGACAAAGGCTAGCAAATAGAATAAGCAGAATTACGGAAGGATTTTGTTTTCGTTTGCTGAGATATTTAGTGTAGAAAGAGTTGAAAAATGAAGATGGTAAAAAGAATAAAAGTTTTCTTCAAAAAAGACAAGTCGATAGTTACTAGAAAGGGACTTCCTGTACCTCCTCCGAGATCGCCTGCTTCTTTTATGATGTTGGAACGTGGGTATCATACGTGTACATGGTTAGAGAATTGGATGAGATATACGGAAGATGATGGAGTTTTAACTTTTCTAGAGCATGGTACATTTAATGTAAGGATTTTGGAGAACTTGAGGGAATGAATGAATTCATTAAAACCAAATCCTAGACCTATACAGTATGAAGCGCTTGAGGAATGGGAACATGAGGCATATAAACGAGAGAGAGACAGGAATGGAATAAAATACAGGAATATAATATCAAGGTATTCTGAGGCTAGATGGGATGATCAAATGAAAAGATGGAGGAGAAATGTAATTACAGACGGATTATATCCAGTAATAGTTGCCGAAGATCAGGCTGGAGGCAAATGTAAAGAGAAAAAGAATAATCCAGAGACTTCAGAACTAGATATAGACCCGGATGAGATTGATGATGAATTAATGGATGAAATACTATTAAAGAGACCTCCACCATATCAGGAAAGATCAGGGGAAACAATTCCAAATGCACCACTAATTGAAATACAAGTTCCTCAGGTTCAACAAGCTTCACAAACTCCGCAAGTTTCACAGGTTACACAAGATCCGGTAGCCTCACAAGTTTCATTAGGTACTCGAGTGTTGCAGGAGAATGAGATTGACATTTTGAATAAAACAAGAGAGGAGTTAACTCAGAGAATTAGTTAGATGAGTCTAAATGCAGAAGCATTATCGCTACCAGTAACAATTGGCCCTATAGTTCCATTGTATGGGGAGAGTCAAATTATATCGATAGTGCATGCATTGACAATTCCCGTGAATAATATCAGGAATGTTAGTGGTTCGGGACAAGTTGAGATGAGTACTTCATTGATTGATCTTCCAGTAAGTGAAAACGTAACTGAAACACCAAAGAGAAGCGTACTGATGGATCCTAGAAAAATAGTGCAGAAGGTCAGAGGAACAACTATCGTGTCAGGGAGTTCAGTGGGTCCTTCGCCAGAGGAGTTAGATGATTGGATAAGAGGAATGGAAAATAATAAGTCTCAATCGAGTATAGATGTAGGTAGACAGAGTGGATCTGGAAGAAATGATTATTGGTACAATAAGTCCAGAGAGATTGAGTAAGTACCGAGATGAAGAGTTGTTATTTTTGTGTAAAAATATTACATGGAAAGCAAATAATCTACATGAGAGGTTGGCAGAAGCTGCACAAGAATATGGAGTAGATAAATCTAAAGTTTTGCAAAAAACGTATAGACTGGATTTTACTGATAAAGATTTGGAGAGTTTGAACACATCTGGCAAACGATTGCAAATAAAAGAATTAATGAATACGTTGAAGAAATGGGGTGATTTAGAACGGTGGAAAGGCAGATGGGCGAAAAAAAAGGAAGATATGCTTGCAAGTAAAAATGGGTCTTTATTTCCATTATGGGAAACAGAACAGGCTGAAATGTTATGCCCGATGAGAGAAGTTCCAGGTGGTGGATATGTTCACGTTCCCTGGTCAAGACAGGATATATTATCCTTTACAAATGATTTTCCCAGGTTGAGAGAGAAACCTTTTGAGTGGTACAAACAGGTAGAGAGGTTTGTAAAAGTTTAAAAAGTTTTGTTGAAAGATTTAGATCGCTTGTTTGAAATTGTAGTTCCAGCTTATTTATGGACTGAGTGTAAAATTACTGTTGATTGGCCAAAAGAAGAATATCCTAGAGATGTGAAAACAGGAGCACCTTCAGAAGAAGTGATGAAAAAATATAATCAAGTAATTACTTTCCTGAAGGGTAAAATTTCTCCAAAAGAAACAGATTGGGTTAAAATTGACAGGACAACACAGGAACCCAAAGAATTGGTACATGCTTATTATGAAAGGTTGTTACAGGTGTTTAAACAGTATGGTGGTTTTGAAAGTATAGGTGGCAAAGATATGGGACATTTTGTATATAGGTTTGTTTTTGGATTAAAACCCGAAATTAGTAATATGATTCATCAACATTTGATTTGTTGGCAGAGTAAAACAATTGATGAGATTTTGAGATATGCTAAATATTGTAGTGATGATATTGAATCAAGGCATAAAAAGCTGAAAGAGAAAAGGATGTGGGCACAGGTGAAAGTGGCAGAACAGAAAGATGAAAATAATGGTTCTCAAACAGGTTTTCAAATGAAAGGACAAAATCAAAATTCCAGGAATGATCAGGTACCAAATGGAGGTAGAGGTAGAGGTAAGATGAATAGAGAGGAATTGAAAAAGAAATGTCCTTGTCATGCGTGTGGAAAGTTTGGACATTGGAAAAATGAGTGTAAATCCTTATTAAGAAATAATGGAATGAATCAAAATTTCAATCCGCAGATGCAGAATGCGGTGGTTGTGAATCAACAACAGCAGCAGGTAGTTACACCACAGATACAACAAGTACAGGTGCCACAAGCTCCTATGGCAAATAATGTGAATGCTCAAGTACAGAGATACAGTGCAAATGCTGGATTTCACACAGGTGAACAAGTTGGTAAGAATCAAAATGTACAAGTGGTTTCACAATATTTGTTGCAATGTTCAGAGAGTGATTCAGACTCATCTCAATGACGGTGCCTGAGGGGGGAGAAAGAGTGCGTGCTTGGCGCATCTCTAGAGGGAAAAGTGGAAGGTAATGATGTTACATTCCTTGTGGACACTGGTGCTACCCGTTCTACTGTAAGAGCAGCAGAAATTCCAAACCTACCCCTCTCGGGAGAAACTATCCAAGTTGTAGGAGTCTCAAATAAATATATTAAGACTCCGATAACAAAACCAATAGAAGTTCATATTGGAAGATTCAGAGACATGCATCGGTTTGTGGTATGTGATACAAGTCCGGTGAACCTTTTAGGTAGAGATTTGTTATGTAAGAAATTGCACCATCTATTATACGCCAGATGGTATTGCTTTCCAAACACCAGATGAGGATGTTGCTTTTAAAATAATGTTAGCGAAGCAAGGGACAGAAGTGAATGACTTGTATTCATTGCTTACAGAAGAGGATTTACCTACAGAGTTGAGAAATTCAGTAAGATCTGATGTATGGGATTTTACAGGAAAGGACATTGGTTTAATGAAGGGTGTGGATCCTATTCAGGTTACAGTTAAACCAGGTGCAGTATATCCAAACACACCTCAGTACAAGATGAGTCCTGAGATCACAGCAGGAGTGATTCCTGTCATTGATCAAATGATTGAGCAAGGTATTCTAAAATAAATATTAGGTAGTCCTTGTAATTCACCTAATATGGGGATTAAGAAACTAAGCGGAAAATACAGAATAGTCCAAAATTTGAGAAAAAAGTAATAGGATTGTGGTACCTTGCTGTCCAATAGTGCCAAACCCAGCAGTGATTCTTTATCAAATTCCTTGTGATGCAGAATGGTACACAGTGATTGATTTGTGTCAAGCATTTTTCTCGATACCTTTACATCCAGATAGCCAATATCTTTTTGCTTTCAGGTTCCGTGTTTTGGCATGGTGCAGAGTTCCTCAAGGCATATACAGAGAGTCCTTCAATTTTTCATCAGATTTTGAAGAAATGTTTGAAGTCATTAATCATGCTGGAAAATTCAGTGTTAGTGCAGTACATTAATGACCTGGTAGTGGCATCAAAAACACAAGAGGCCTGTGTGACAGATACAATTGCCTTACTGAATCATTTGGCAGAAGGTGGGCATAAAGTGTCACCAGCAAAATTACAGTTTTGTCAAAAAGAGGTCCAATATTTGGGACATAAAATTGAGAAAGGAGTTAGAAAAGTAACGCAAGACCGAATTAATGTGATTTTGCAAATGGGTCCTCCTAAGACTCAAAAAGAAGTTCGAATGTTTTTGGGAATGGTTGGATACTGTAGACAGTGGATCAGTGGGTTTTCACTGATCACAAAACCTTTACAAAGGTTGACTCATAAAGATGTGTTTGATCCGATTGGGTTGGATGAAGAGTGTATGAAAGCTTTTATTGAATTGCGAGATAGTCTTTGCCGAGCACCTGCATTAGGAATGCCAGATTACACAAAAGATTTTGCAATGTTCTGTTGTGAAAGAGATGGATGTGCACTTTCAGTCCTAACACAAAAACATGGAATGGCACGTCGCCGTTTGGCATATTTTTCTGCTACTTTGGATTCAGTGGCTGCAGCATTACCAGGCTGTTTAAAAGCAGTCGCTGCTACTTGTGTGAGTCTAGAGCAGAGTGAAGCAATTGTTATGGGACATCCAGTGAAAGTATATGTGCCACATTCTGCTGAGATCCTATTAACAAGGACTCAGACTCAGCATATGACTTATAGTCGGCTGACTAGATATGAAAGAGAAATTTGGGTGCTGAAAATGTGACAGTAATGAGATGCACAACATTGAACCCAGCAACTTTATTGCCGAGTTCAAGTTGTGAAGAAGTAAAGGATTAAGTAGACCATGATTGTTTGGATGTGACAGAATTGTGCACGAAACCAAGACCTGACATAAAAGATACACCACTAGAAGAGTCAGATAGTGTAATGTTTGTGGATGGATCTTGACTCCGAGATGAAAAGGGTATATTGAGTGCTGCTTATGCAGTATGTACAGTGGCTAGGGTTCTTGAAGCATCCTGTCTAAAGGGGATAAATTCTGCTCAAATTTCTGAGCTAATTGCTCTGACTAGAGCATGTATAATTGGCAAAATTCTGAGACTAACCATATTCACTGATAGTCAATATGGTTTTGGGGTGGTGCATGATTTTGGTCAGTTGTGGCTGCAACGAGGATTTTTGACTTCTTCTGGATCCCCAATCCAAAACAGTAAAAATTTGAAGGATTTATTGAATGCATTACAAATGCCCAAAAAGATTGCTGTGGTTAAATGTTCAGCACATGTCAGGAAATGACTATGTGACGAATGGAAACAGATACGCGGACCAAGTGGCTCGTTTCTGTGCACAAAATTCAATTTCAATCAACAGAGGGATGGAGAAAAAACATACAAATTGCTACTTGATGTTTTCTTCTTTGGAAACATGGGAAGAAATTAGACAGTTACAGGAAGAAGCAAATGAGGAAGAGAAAGAAATTTGGATAAAATCAGGATGTAAAATGAGAGCAGAAGATGAAGTGTGGGTGTATGTTGATGGAAGACCAGTAATGCCGGATAGTTTACTGTCTCAGATGGCAAGGATGTACCATGGAATTGCACATGTGGGAGGAGATGCTGTGATCAGACTCTTCAAGCAGTCATGGTACAATCCATCCAAAGTTTAGGGTCATTGCAGAGAGTCTATGCCAGAGGTGTATAGACTGCCAGCAGCAAAATCCAGGTAGAAAGACAGTTGTTAGTTGGGGTCGAATTGGAAAAGCAGCAGGACCATTTACCAGACTACAGTTAGATTTCATTGAACTTCCCCTTGTAATGGACTGAAATATGTGTTGGTGGTTGTTTGTTTGTTTTATCGTTGGGTAGAAGCATATCCAACAAGAAGGAATGATAGCTTGACCGTTGCTAAATTGCTTTCAAGGGAGATCATCCCCAGATTTGGATTTCCAGTCTCTTTAGAAACAGCTAGAGGAACTCATTTTAATAATGAAATAATTCAAATGATTTGTGCAGCATTACAAATTGAGCAAAAACTGCATTGTGTTTATCGACCTGAAGCATCAGGAGTGGTCGAACAAATTAATGGCACTATTAAGTCCAGACTATCAAAAGTGTGTGCGTCTACAACACTGAAATGGCCAGGCGCTTTATCCTGGTATTGATGAGTCTTAGAAGCATTCCTGATAAAAAGACTGGATTAAGTCCTCATGAAATCTTAATGGATGGAAAGAGCAATGAGACAAGCAATTGTACCAGCAAACAAACTGATGAATATTACTGATGATCTAGTGCTTGATTATTGCAAAGGATTGGCTGATCTGGTGCGTTCTGTGTCTCATCAGGTTGGAGAAATTGCAACCACAACACAACCGGATCAAGCACATGATTTGAGTCCAGGAGAGTGGGTTCTGGTGAAGAAACACGTGAGGAAGTCGTGTTTAGAACCCAGATGGAATGGACCTTACCAAATGATATTGGTAACAACAACAGCAGTAAAGTGTGGTGGCTTGCTAAATTGGATTCATGCAAGTAATACAAGAAGAGTCCCAAGTCCACTTGAAAGACGAGAAGAAGAACAGCAACTGGTAAAGCAAAGAAAAGAACCAGAAGTTGAAGAAGAACATGAAGCTATAGAATCTAATACTACAGATTCAGAACATGCTGTACAAGAAGAAGAACCAAGCACAAGTCGAATAAAGTGGGCACCAGCTACTGGGTCTCAAGAGACTGCTGCTGAGAAAGAAAAAGAGAAAGTGATTAATGAAAATCAAGAGCAAGTACAACAAAGAAAGAACTGAATAAAAGAACTTGCGAACTTGACAGCGAAGGTGAAGAAGCAGTTCAAGTTAAGAAAGCAAGAAAAGGTGATGTGTGACCAAAAGGAGTTAAAAGACTGAAATACACTCTAGAAAAGAAAGAGCCAGATCAAATAAATGAAATATCAAGTCAAACTCAACAAGGTGACTCAGAAGAACATTTAGTACGGAAAATAAAAAGAATAAGAATTCCAAATAAGAAATACACAGCTCCAGAATGGACATATGTGGTGTTGGAAGAAATTGAAAATAAAAATGAAAACGAAGAAGCTGGTACTGATCAAAGTGATCAAAGCAAACTAAAACCACCTTAAAAGGAACTGTGGAAATTACGGTGCAACAGTTTTTTTCAAAGAAGAAAATTGATGACATTCCAAAAGATATGAAGAAGAAGATATATAAAAAAAGAAAAAGAGGGGGTAAAGAAGAGAGGCATAAAGTGTTTTGAAAATTTTAGTTTTTTTTCTTAGATTTTTTATTTTTTTATATAGTGTCCAAGATGGCAAAGGTAACAGAGACTGGATATCAAAATCATAGTTTAAAACGCAGATGTATTAATGCTTGCTTATGTAGTGTTTTATTATTAATATTGGTGTGGTTAACACTGATTGTTATTGTGCCTGTCCTAATGGTGACTAATCACAAAAATAATACTGATGATGTGGGAAGTGAGAGAATGGATACTAATACTAAGGAAAATTCAAACATTAATATAGAAAAGATAGAAGATGATAGTATATATCATCATGATAAATCAATTAATGATTTTTCGTTAAATGTTTTTACTAAATTGTTGTATAAATATGTTAACACAATGAATGCGAGAGATTGTTATGTGTGTATGCAATTACCATTGTCTGTCTCAGAGGGGGTGACATACCATCACCTACCTTCAACTTATGGTGTGACTTGTAGTGCTTTAACAAGTTTGTTTTATGAGAGGGAAGGATTAGAGTATTATTACTCTAATTTTGATTTAATATTTTCCGAAATTCCTGTTAGGAGAGATTTAAAAATTGTTTATGGTCCTGTTTATGCAGCATACATGGGAGATTTTTTTATTAGTAACAAACCAATAGATACAATAGATGCACATAGAAATAACTTAACCTGTAAATTACGACATGAAGAAAAAGAATTTATGAATATGGTAGAAGATAGAAGACGAGATTTCAAAAAGAAAGCTGCTGAGCAAAAGTCTCATGTACCTCCATGGGCTTTCAGAGAGGGTGATTACAAAAAGGGTGAGACATACGCTGCCATGACTCTAGATTTTCAACATAAAGGAACGTTTTGTGTGTTTAGAGAAAAGACTGAACTTAATAGTTACTTCATTGGTTCTAGTGAATGTGAGCATACTTTCTGGATTAGAGGAAACTGGGGACTGAAAGGAGGAACTGATCCTGTTTTCCCGGGAATGTATTATGTGTGTGGTAAGAATGCTTATTATAGGTTACCTGCAGGTTGGTATGGATGTTGTTATTTAGGCATAGGGGCCGATTCTGATGCGGGTTGGAAAAGCTTCCCGACCGAATCGGTTGGGAAATGGTGTCCGACCCACTCGGATCGGGAAAGTCCGACCGGCGGAGTAGGATGCATCCGGATGCTTCCAGATACGATTTGGTTGAACTCCCATTGACTTCAATGGGAACATTTGTTCCTAACCGCATCAGAATTGGGCCCTTGGTCGGGAAGACACGTTCCCGATCCGATTTGGAAGGAGCAAATGCCGTTAGGAGGCCTTCCTAACCGCATCAGAATCGGGCCCTCGGTCGGGAAGCTTTTCCAAACCGCATCAGAATCGGCCCCATAGTGTTTCCTAAAGTGTATCATATAGATAAGAATAACAGAGTTAATGAAATGAAACAAGGATTAACAAGTAATAAGAGAGGAGCGAGTTATTCTGAAATAATGGGGGATATTTTTGAAGCACTGATACCTTCAGTTGGAGTCATTTTGAATTCACATAAAATTTGAAAATTGTACACAGTGGTTGATCGTTTATCAACAGATACTGCTGGTGGTTTTTTGATGATTGATACTGAAATGGTTGCAATTAGATCAATGGTTTTGCAAAATCGACTTGCCCTTGATATATTATTGGCAAAAGAGAGTGGAGTCTGTAGCATGTTGAAAATACAACAATGTTGTACTTATATCCCTGATAAGAGTAAAAATCTTGAGGGGTATATTAAGAATATTACATAACTTCATGAAGATTTGACTGAATTGAAGGTTGATGGTGCATGGGAGAAACTTGGTAAGAGTTTTTCCTCAGTGGGAAATTGGTTTTCTACCTTAGGGAGTAGTTTATTAGGGAAAATATTAATACCTATTACTTCAGTAGTTGCAGTGATATTAATGATTATCATGATTTATAAATGTTGCAAATGCAAATATAGAAAGAAAGAGACATCAGGTCTTAAACGTAGAGCTAGAAAGAGAAAGAGAGAAGAGATTGAATTAGAGGACATGAGAGGAAATTATTATGGGATCATGAAGAACTTAGATGGAAGAATGATAAAACGAGAAAGAAGTACAGTATTTCAAATAAGTGGTAACTTGTATTTGTTGGGTATTTTGATGATGGCTCAAAAACGCAATCAAAGTGGGGATTGATGGAGCAGGGTTTTGAGAAAAGTAAAACCAGCTCGGATTGAACCCGCAGTAACATTCATTAACAGTGTGCTGAGAACATTTTATTAAAGAATGCTAAATAAGGGGAAATGCTTTTGCGCATGCGTGAACTAATGCATGGAACTAGGCCGCAAATGCTTTTAGCTAAAATAGATAAGAAGACTAATGTTGCTTTTTGTGCACGTTAATAATATTTTGCTAGGAATAACACGGGTTGTGCATGGGATAGTGCAATGCTGGGATGGTGTGCAATAAAATTACATTTCATGAAAAAAAAATGTTTGTGTTTGTTTTCTGTAGAAAAGAAAGCATGGAACTATTTTCCTGCATGCCAGTCTGGAGTTAATATTTGGTAGAAAAATAAAGATGACCAAAAGATGGTTTCGAAAGAGAAGAGAAAAGGCAGAACGCAAAGGTTATGCATGACCTTCATAGTGTATTGTATGACTGCCAAGCTACGGAAAAGAAATTTGATAAACAGTGGAAGCGAACAACTTCCTTCACGAGATGGCAGAGGCAAACAATGGAAGCATAAAGACTTGTTACATGAAATGTGCAGCAGGAAATATGTACTATGATTGTGTTTAAAGTTGTTTCCTGGGAAGAATCTGTCGTAATGCTGAAAGTTTAAGACAAAAGGACATTCAATAAAATGGTCATGCTGAGAGTGGTGTGACAGTACACCCCCATCCTTAGCCAATGAGAGACGGAGTTTATTCTCATATTGAAACAAATGTGAGTTGGACATTTGGGTTTTTAGGTTATAATTGAGGTGCCCGGTGGGCGGGGGTTGAAGTCGGTGTTGGTCAGCTAGCGGGAGATCGTCGCTGTCGTCAGTTTGCTGTTTCCAGCTAGAGGCCTACCTGTTTCCTGATTCCGGACTTAATCTTTGCCACTCAACTCTCCTTGAGGGGCCTGACTGCCCTTTGGCCAGAGGGTAGATTTCCCTGATTCTTTACTTGGGTTAGTATAGATATAATCCTGAATTTGCATATTCATTTGCAAATGTATTTTGTCTCTGAAACTTTTCTCTCTTCGCCTATCCACTCCTTCAATGCACTGTTTATTTGATATGAGTTTGTTTCTATACATTACTAATACTCTTTCTCCGTGATAATCTATATTTTTGCATTGTATGACTGTACTTGATGAGCATTTATTTCAATTATTTTCGATAAACATTATAAATTACACACCGAGTCTGTTATTGTTTTGTAGTATTGATTATTGATAGGTACATATTATTGCTATCAACTATTCAACTCCCAAAGGTCCGTCGCCACAAATATATGCGTATTGTAAGGAGAAATGCAGGTACTATTGAGTATTTAGTGAGTTAGGTATAAACTTGCATCACACTGAATGCAGCGTGAAGGGATTAGTAGGGTAAAGTAAATGGGCCCGTGTTTATGAAAAAAAATATTGATCCCTGATCGCTGGATCACTGGTCAGGGGTAAGTCTTTCCAAGTACACCAAAGAAGGGTAAAGGATGATTGGTTTCGCATCGAGAGCATTGTGTGAAAATGAGAAAATGTATTCCATAATTGAAAAGGAACCGTTGGCATGTTGTTGGACTGTAGTACGTTTTAAGTGTTTTCTATGGGGAAGAAGGTTTACTATGTTGACTGACCATAAACCATTGGTGGCTATTCGCTTTGCCGAATGACGTCATATACACAGAAATATCTTTCATTTTCTAGATATAGTTTAATCTGATGCTTTTATGGTAAGTAAAATGAGCACCTATATTTAGATCTGGCTAGGGACATTTTCAATTCTCTGCTATGGTCCATGTAATCATTAAATAATGAATATCATAACATTGTATTGAGGGGGGGGGGTAGCTATGTTATTTTGCCTCTTTATGTCAGCTCAGCATTCGACTGGGGAACAATTGTGCTAGTGGCAAGAAATACCAAGGATTGCTTCCAATGCAAAGCATCAGTTGTGAAGTGCTCTTCTAGTGCAATGGAGAAGCCATGCTCCAAGGGGCAGTTACATCAGGCTGGCCTTGGATGTTCGCTAATGAGGCAGGCAGCCAATGAGTGAGTGCTACCAGGCCAAGAGCAGGTGCACCATAGGCCAGAGTTTGCGTTCCTGCCTTGGGAAACAGCATCAGCACATCAGTCACTAAGGGGCATTACACAATGCACTTTGTGGGGCTAGGCTGGGATGCAGTGATCATTTTCCTGTTGAGAGGGAGCATGTGGTGCATGGTTATTGCTATGCAGGGGGCGGTATTACATATACAAGGCTCACCCCTTCCTTTGGTTTCTATTTTTATGATGTGCTTGTAACAGGCAAAGGACCTACCTTTTGAAATCCTGTGCAACATGCTTTTCATTTTCTAAATGACTATAAGACGACTGCAATGGAATACGCAGTCCCAATAGGTTACAAGAGGTTATGTCAAAATGGCAGTTTTTCAAGAACAAGGCTGGATGTACTGAACACTAATAGTCTAAGGTCTTCTGGTACGGTAGTATCTAGTTTCATTAGAGAAATATGTTTTAGACAAACATAAAGGAATCTGACTCTGAAAATAAATAAAAAGGGAAATGTAAGAGGACAAGGGTAATATAACACAATTTGAAAAAAATAAGAAAGTAATGTCTAATGTGAAGGCTGTCTACACAAAAAATGAAAACTCAAGGCCCTGTAATGGATGGCAAGAATAGATTATTTCAAGGGATTAAGAACATAAAACAGGATGGCTGATGACTGTAGGCAAAACTTGGGGTTAAAAGGGAACAAGGGCAAACCATTACGCCAAGTATGAATATTTGGTAAACTTAGTATATATGGAGAAACAGAAATTCAATATTGATTTATTTAAAGTATATGGAAATAAGTATGAGGCATGTAATTAACCAGAAAACTGATGATTTAGAATTCACATGAACTGAATACTTAGAAACAATCAGTCATTGTATTTCTTAAAGTGCTATGTGCACAAATAGGACCACACAGAACAAGGAAAGTAAACGGAATTCACATTCAAAAATACAATCAACCAAGGTATAACAGGAAGAGGGGTTGAGGGGAGAGAGCTTCTAAAAAACTAACATACTCAATCAAATAATGAACATGAAGGTAGGATTCCATAGTTTAGTTGGGCAGATGTCAATGGTGTTTCAAACTTATATATTGATTTATAAGATCTTCATCAGGACAACATTATTTGGAGCACTTAGAGTTTACGAGATAGGGTGTCACAGTTTCACCAAGCTGTATCCCCGTTGATAAGGCCAAGAGTGCACAAAGTCTTACGAATGTGTTCATGCTTCACAAATGAAGAGTGTCAGAACAAGACCAATTAAGGACTGGCATCTTTACAGTGGACTCCTTTGAAGTGCCCTCTCCTTTGTCCTGTCCTTAGTCAAAGGAGTGTCTTCAATTCTGACAGACCCATAACACAGGCCGAGGGAGTAACTGTAGATTACACTTGGCTGTTAGCGTCCGCTGAAATATGGCTTCTATGGTTCAAAGTTTCAAAGGCCTAATCCTTCCTCTCTGTTATGATTCCCAGGTCCTTGAGTGTCAACCTTATCAGACCCACCATCTTAACTCACAATAAGCAGAGGCCCCACCAACCAGTAACTCTTCTTGAATCAAAGAGGCCTTCGATGTGCACAGAGGATGCACTTCTTCACTTCTTCCAATGTGGGTGTCCCCACCCCAGCAATCAAGAATGTCAGCAATTCACATCTCATTTCTGGGGTTGCAGTCCTCACCTCCAACTAGCCTTTACATGCCCTGGTAGTAGGAAGCTGGCTCTGTATATACTATACCAAAGTAAGGTATAGTGTGCACAGAGTCCAGTGAATCCCTAAAGGCTTACAGAGGTTAAAGTAGATAATACCTTACTCTCTATTTGTGGTAGTGTGGGCGAACAGTAAGGCTTTATCAGAGGGTAGTGTTAAGCATTTATTGTACACACTCAGGCAAGAAATGATTTCACACACTCAAAGACTGAACTCTGACCAATTTGCTCTCTATAAAAATATTATTTAGTTGTATTTCATTTCTAGAACCAAGCAAGGCCTTCCACAGGTAAGTGTAATAGTACTTTGCAAGAATAATGCAGTTGAATACAGTTTAATGCAATTGGTTTGGTTACAGGTAAGTTAAATGTTCATAAACAGTTGGAATTACTATAGAGTTGCTTTATAGTTACTTTGTGAGTAGTTGTTGGATTAGCTCAGGGCAAAGGGGGGTTCAAGTTAGCACACAAATTGCACCCGCAGCGGCACAGAGGCGGCTGGGTGCAGGGTGCTGTTTGGCATCTGGTGCCCTGTTGTTTTCAATGGGGATTTTCCGGTTTCAACAAACACTGCAGGCTCGGGGACGAAGACTTTCTGGAGGCGCCAACTGATTGGCGAGATACGTTGGGATGCTGGGGGTTCCCTGGACACTGGCGTTTGGGCCACCCAAGGCCGTGGTGTATCGGGTGCAGGGGTGTCCTTTGGCGTTGGGTTTCCTTACCAGCTCCTGGTCAGGGGGACCCTCCAGGTAGAGGCTGCAGGCGTCGGCTGGAAGCTTGAGGCAGGTCAGGGGTCACTGGATCTTGGGTCAGGATTGCTGGGGAGACCTCCTCTGGGTATTGGGCCACTCGAACTCGGGCCGTGGGCATCGGGTGCAGAGTGGTGCAGACTCGCAAATTTGGCCAGAGCCAGAGTCTGTTGGTGAGCAATTCCGGTGCTTACGGGAGACGGTCTTTTCAGTGAAGGTAGGGCATGTCCTCCGGATTCTGGGGGGCTGCAGGATATGCTGGGATTCTGCTGGAGCAGGTCGAGGTAGGGACAGGCCGGTAGGGCTGGGGCCAAGTCACTTGGTGTCCTCCTCTTCTTCCTTCAGCATGGCACTTCAGTCCTTCTTCTTCTCTCTTCTTGTCTGAAGAGGCAAGGTATGGGGTTGGTACAGGTTGGGACCAATGGGTCCCTTCCTTGGGGTGGGTACACCCCCTATTATGCCATCCTCCAGTGGGAAGGGGCATAAGCCTCACTCTGGTTGGCTGGGTCCCCCCATCTTCAACATGATGAGGACTGAGATTTATGCTCCACCTCGCCTCCCCCACCTGAGGAGTGGGGTTGGCAAAGGTGGACACACCTCTCCTCCTATCTTGGTTTTCCCGCCAATTCTCCCACCCAAAGTGGGGGTCAGAACCGGTGGAGGCCAGTTGCTGGGAGCAGCAAACGTCTGGGTCAACTTACAAAGGCCGCAAGCTTTTGAAGCTTCCCCTTCGTGGACCCTGCCCATCCTGGGGAGGAGGCTTGGCACCTCTGCCCAGGATGTGCTTTGTTTGTCAACTTTGCTTTTCATGGGCTCCTCTGGTTGCTCTAGGCTTGCCCTGACTCCCCTGTGTTTGGTGAGTCTCCTGGACTTTGCTGGTCCGAACCGTAACCTTATTCAACCTTCTGCGTGGGTTGCCGTTACCAAGGCTTGTTGGTGCTCCAGCCGGACACCGACCCCTCAGTACTCTACATCCTTTGTGGGACAGCTCGTTTCCAGCTCCTGGTTCTCCTCGACATCTCCTGGTCCCGGTGGCTGCAGAGTTAAGAACCCCCTCAACGCACCTGAAGCACCCGACATCGGTGGGCATTCGTCTACCGAACCCCTGGTCACTCCTGAGTGACCCAGACTCTGTCCCCTCTGCTTTCAGGTACCCTTCAACAAGAATCCACCTTTGGATTCCAACTGACACTTTTCTTCCTTCCAGCAGCGGCTCTTCTTGGAAGTCCTCCATTGAGTTCGAAAGTGGTTTCCGATGCCACTTCAGCCCTATGCACCCGGCTTCCCTGGGATAGGTATGTCTGCTACTACGGTATCCACGGGTGGAGTAGCTCTCCAACCTCCTAAGTTCCATGGGGCTTCTTCGAAGTCCAACCTTCCTGACACATAAGATGAAAGGCACCAGAATAGTATTTGATACCATGCAATGCACGTTTGCAGCCTGTCAGCAATTAAGCGCACAGTGAAAATGCCAATAATGTACTCACCAGAGCTCGACATGGCCCATCACCTGTTACTCTCCATAACATGTCAGGAGATGGCAATGGAGGTCCTGAGCTAGGCTAATTTACAGAAAATGAAAGAAATAGGCCCAGGTGGTAAATTGATTGAATTGGAATTTATATCCCTCACTTGACCTCACACTCACTACTACTTTTCAGATACCACTTACTCAGAGCCGCTTTAAAGGCAGATTTCCCCCAGTTTCCCAATGAACTCCCAACTCTCCAAGCACAGCACATACTGCCGACCACCACAAAGCACAAGGGGCTGATAACAAAACTGTATATGTCAATGGAAAGCGAAGCCATATCAGCTAAATATGCAGCGCTTGAACGCTGGAGCAAAACACTAGACCATCTCCTATAAGAATCAAACTGGGGGTTCTGTTACTCCTAGATTGGGGCACCAACGTCCATTGTAGCTTGCACGTAATACATTTCATATGTCTACATCAAGTTTATCACACGTGCAAAGTTGCATACATGTGGGCTAAGAGATGATGCTTGATGTGTAAGATGTGGATCATCACATGCAGACTTTATACACTTAGCATGGGACTAATTCAAGATAAGTTGTTTCTGGAAAAGTGCCACAGACATATTAACCCTTATGATCTTGGGCAGGGTGGACCCTATGCCACTTACTTGCCTATTGTGCTCTGTAAAGAATGTACAGCCTACAGTGTGGAACTATTGTTAGCTAAAAGGGGGGTGACTATGGGCCTGATTCACAGAACTAATCTGCAGTAGCGGCCCGTGGTGGGAGTGCTGCCGGGCACTGACGTGGGGCGGGGAGGGGCAGGGTGGGGGTAGTAAACTACGGATTACGGCAGATTAGAGGTAAGTAAACATATAAATAAATGAAACGAATTTCGTTGCGTGCACTGCATCGCATTTGCCCCTCCCCCGCCCCACGTCAGCGCCCGGCAGCACTCCCACCACAGGCCGCTACTGCTTGCAGTACACTCTGCAGTACACACACAACAGATGAGCGCGAAGGTGACAGTCGGGGAGGGGTGCCCCGTGCCAGTGTGCCGCCTCACGGTGTTGCTATGCAAGAAACTCTAGACTGGGACTCTGGGAGTTCCTTGTCTGGGCTTTGTGGAAACAAGTGGAAAATAGAAACCGTTGCCTACGTCTAAGGCAACTCTCTAGGGGCCGGTCGTGAAGAGATGTGCTGCCAGGCAAAGTTTCTACAGTACGCTGAAGTTACCTGCCTCGGGATAAGCGGGTCCCCCCCCAGTGAAATGGGTGAATGTGGTGCCAGATTAAGGCCTATTGAATCGTCCATGCACCAAGGCCTTCCCCCAGCTGTGCCTTATGTTAACTTTGTCATTAAAGGCAAGTAGCCCGCAATTGCCAACTTCTGGATAGTCCTCTTATCCTTAAAAAAACGTAGGACACCATATACCTTTTGTACACACAACTGCACAGGAAGATGTTGTCTGCTAATTTGTGGATTTTGGAGAAAATCTTCCTGCAGGGTTAGGCATTGAGATGGAGGGGGTGGGGGTGTAGTAATGAGACCTGAGACCGCTACTAAATTCTGTGCTGTCCTGAAAAAAGCGAAAATCTAGTGATTGTTAAAACGAAAATGTTTGCCCCAGGAGAACACTTATTTTTTTTATCCGAGTTTTAAAATGTGGAATATTCTGCTTGTCAGCAGAGCCTTGTAAACCCATCGACATCCACTTGGATTTGTGCGCTAGTGGGTGTGAGTTCCACAGCTGCAAGGCCAGTGGAGTGCACACTTTGGTGGAACATCCACCCCAGTGGCCCTTCGTGTTATGGCACAGACTGAGATCGCCGTGCTAGTTTTCACTTTATCTCTTGGTCACACGCTAGTTAGAAAGACCAGGACAGGGGTAGCGCAAACAAGCAACTACAGGGAATGAATTGTACATGATTGGTCCAAAACATCTAAACTGAAATGCACTATGCTGCCTTTTAATCTAATCTGTGCTGTTACACGAAAGACAGTCTGTGCCAAGGCTTTAAGTGGGGTGAAAAAAACATCGGGGAGTCTCTAAAAGGGGCGTGCCCAAGGAAGCTTAATTTTGAATCCTTTCCAAGAGGCGTGGTCTTTGGTATTAAGGGAGTGGCTTAAAACATGTAAATTGAAATCCATTGCTAAACACAGCATGCCACCTGACTAACATCTGAGTTTCATTTCTGAGAGATTTCTACTGTATCATCCAGACACAGCAGGCAATAACCAATTTATGCCTACATCAAACAAGACCCATTGGCTTTGCCAGTGCTTGTTTTCAGCATCAGTTAAATGAGTTCCAATAATATTGTCGTGAACAATTAGAATTGAAGACATTTCAATTCTGAAAATGAGTGTGAGTTAAACATACCGAGGCCTGTGGAAGGAGTAATGATCTTCAGTGCCACAGTCACTACTGTCCTCCTCTTCACACCACTTTGCTCTGCAGCCTCTGTAAGGCACTTATACCCTTTTCCCCCATTTCTTTCAGGCATCCTCCTCTACATATGTCACCCCTCCTCTCCATCTTTTTCCACGCCCTCTTTTCACTTTATCCTTCTGCACATGCTGCCTAGCATCTCCTTGCCACATAGTGTTTCGTACCAAATAATATCAGCATACAGATCAAATTTAAAAAAAAGCAGGCAGCAAAATCTGTTTAAGGTGACACAACGAAACGAAAAGAAGACACTATAAGCTCCGTATCATGAAAACGAAGCTGGCAGAAGATCCTATGTCAGCTGTGAGCAGTCCACCCAGATTTGAGATATTAGCTTTGTGTTGCTTTCTGGTACATGTAGTTCTGATTCCGTTTTTATGAACGCAAGACTCCGAGCACCTGAAAGCAACTCTACGTTGCTCTCCGGTGTAAAATTCATGTGCAGTTTGGGCCTCGACCGGGCTCTATTTTAACCCCCTATGTTATCATCCTCAAAAATGTCCCCTCCCTGCCACCTAATACGGAAGAAGACTGGAAGCAGCTTAAAAACAAAACGGTGCATTGGATGGTAAAAGCTGCAGACTGGACTGGAAGTGAAGACTTGTATGATAATATTATTAATGTTGAGCGTGTCTCTTGGTTGGGCTCGCAAGTAAAATCTGAAACAGGGGATTGCATTGTTGCGAATTTTAAGAATAGTTCTTTGGTACACCGGCTTATGGACAGGCTTTCTTGGAATAATAATGTGGGGGGCCCCATTGAGGTAGTACCATTAGGATATTTTTATAAGCCATCTCTAAATATGAGAATTGGACGAGCCCCCTTAAATGTTAATACGCAGTCATTGTTTCCAATCCCAGTTTCTAACCGTTTTTCTCCTTTAGACCACATGGACTGACTGGATCCTCAGACTTTGGAGGTCTGGTGTTAAAAATCAGAATCAACCAGACACACAGCCTGGGCCTAACATCGCTAGTCACCTGAGAGTGAATTCTTTATTATCTGCTAGCCTCCCACAAGCAGAACCATTTATAGACTGCTCATGGGGCATAGAGAACACATCCTCTTACGATATCCTTAAATTAGCCAACTTTATCTGCTCTGTATCAGCCCTAACAATGCCAGTATCACCAAATGCATTAGTGACAGTTGAGTTGGATGTACATGCATCAATTGATCCGGACCTCAAGGATGGTCACATTTTAGCTACAGGAGATCCGGAGAGGGTGCATGTCAGTCAGAATAACATGATCACCCAAGGAAACATTTTCTGGAACATTGCGGGTTTGCAGAGTAAACTAGAAATTGGAGAATTGATAGGTTTCATTGGAAAATATAGCATAGTATGCTTTCAGGAAACCTGGATGTGTGACATTGCATATTTAAATGGCTTTTATTCCATTCACACACCCGCCAGAGCTTCTTTAGGTGGTCATAATAAAGGAGGGCTTCTTACTTTAGTTTCGACAACTTTAAATAGAAGACTGGGAAAAACTTGTCTTGATTCCCCGCACTTTCAGATTATTAATATTCTGTATAGGAAAAATTTGACGCTGGTAGTTGTCAATGTGTATCATAATAATTTTAATGTTTTAAATACTAGTATTGCCCAAGAATTTTAAACTACACTAACAAAGCACATTGAGGAGATTAATATGGATTTTGTTGTGCTCTGGGGAGGCGATTTTAATTGCAAGGTGTGCCCCCTTTCTAAGTGTTCGGCTTGTCATTTACCAATGGGGGCAAGCGAAGGTGGCCAACATTTTGACCACAAACCTTGTGGGAATATATTTAACTTGCTGCTGATAAAATATTCTCTTTTTTTAACTATTGATCTCCTAGAAGAAACCAGTGCAGATTTAGTAACATATGTTGGGAGAGGCCGAGGCACCCTAATTGATTTTATTGTCTTATCTGATTATTTTAACCCGTACTCAGTGCTTTTTAACATCCATAAAAATGTCTTCAGCGACCATTATCCTTTGTCATTAGAGCTGGTGACACCCTCTGAAGAATTAATTGTGTCCGCTAGAATATTGCCTTTGACTTATGACAGATATAAAGGGCTTTTACGAAAATGGTCTGCTGTAAATCCTGACTCTGTCCTCAAGCAGATCATAGAGTCAAATTTAAGCCAAATTCTAGATTGCCTGGAAGACAACATCAATCCAGAATCTATGTTGAAATCTTTCAAGGCAATTATTGAGACAACAAGGGTGATACTTACCAAGAAATCAAGCTCTAAACAACAGAGCACCAATAGGTGATTTAATAGCGAATGCACCCTACAGCATAATAAATTGGTAAAGGCCTTAAAAGTAAAACCCAGAAACCCCATGGAGATAAAATATTTACGGTATGCCTATAAACATGCGCTGAAGAAACGCAACATGGAAATTAGGCAAGAAGCGTGGGGCCAACTCCATGTGGCATGTCAAAGTAAAGATTCTAGGCTCTTTTGGCGCACCGTAAACCAGGAGCATTTCAATAGCTCCAAAAATGGCTGTACTGAAATGACAATTATGCCTGAATCCTGGGTAGACCATTTCTCTAGTCTTTACAAAAGTTGCATTAACTCATATGACAGCCCTAACTTTCAATATGGGGCTCCCACCCTGGTATCGCCTACGTTAGATGAAGTGGACAGAGCCCTATCCCAGCCTGTGAAAAATAAGGCATCTGGTCCCGATGGTATACCTGCGGATCTGTTTTTAGCCAACCTTCCCCTGTGGTTACCGCTGTTAACGAATTTATTGAGATGTTATGCAGCCCAGGGTCCCCCTGACTCCTGGAGAACAGTAATAATAGTTCCTATTTTTAAAAAGGGAGACAGGTCGGACCCTAAGTGCTATCGACCCATATCTTTAATTGACAGTACCTGTAAAATTATGGGCCGAGTCATATTGGAGAGGTTGGAGACCTGGGTAGCCGAAAAGGGAAGTTCTCTGATGTCCAATATGGGTTTAGGAGAGGTCTGGGCACAGTTGAACAGTGCCTCAATCTGCACCTGGTCATCGGCAAATACACCTTAGCCAGGCCTGGACCTCTTTATTTAGGGTTCATGGACCTGACGTCTGCCTTTGACTGGGTGCAGAGGGGGAGACTCTGGGAGAAGATGCTATCCATGGGCATTGAACCACCAATTGTCCACTTTTTAACAGCAATGCACCAGGGTGTCACGGGTAGAGTGCAGTACGGTACAAATGGTGAATTAACCGCTCCAATAAAGATGGATCGTGGGGTCCGTCAGGGTTGCGTCCTTGCCCCTTTTTTATTTTGCCTATATATTAATGATTTAGAGAGCAATCTTGATAATGGTAATATAGACGCGCCGTTAATAGGCCGCAGATCTCTCCCAGCACTTTTATATGCTGATGATTGCATGCTAATGTCCAGAACTGGGGTGGGGTTGCAGAGGCTTCTAACTGGTTTTAATAATTTTATGAGTGACCTTGGCTTGAAAACAAATGTCGCAAAATCTCATGTTATGGTGGTGGGCAAACACCCCACAATTTTAAAAACTTGTTTTATAAATAATGAAAAATTACTTTACGTACCCACCTTTTCTTATTTGGGCATTCTTTTTAATCAAAAAAATTCTTGGTCTCACTTAATTGAGGCAAGAATTGGGAGTTTTTATCAAAACATTGAGACCATATTCAGATTTACAAAAAAACTAGGCTCTCGGCCTATAAAAACCATTATAGACATTTATAAAGCCCGCACGTGTGCCATCACTATGTATGGTGCTGGTGTCTGGGGATTTTGTAATGTTACGGGATTGCAGAGGGCTGAAAACATGTTCTTGAAAAGATTATTGACAGTCCCGAAAAGTACTGCTGCTACGATATGCCATAACGAACTAGGTGTGACCCCTTTATCTTTTCGTTTGCAACTAGCACCTCTTTTGCTTTGGCATAACATCTGGGCAAAAGAAGAGACAGCCTTGAATCGTGCCATAATCACTGACTGTTTAAAGTTGGATTGTGTAAAGAAAATTCCTTGGATTATGTACATCTATGATTTACTGGGGAAGTTGGGTCTATCAGAATGTATCGACACCCCCGAAAACATAGTCAAAATCTCAAGAGCTGAATTGAAAAGAGTTTTCCTATTTTATTCCTACTCAGTCAGAGATCATAAAGAGTTGACAAAGAAAAGGGTTGTTGAACACTCATTGTTGGTTTGTTCCCCAGGCACTGAGCCCTATCTTTCCTTTTATTTTAATCATGTTAAGATGTTTTATCTCATAAGATTTAGGATGGGCACTGCTTATTTACTGGTTTCGTACCCACGTGATGCACATTGTGATGCTAAATTGGACCTGTGTCCTTGTGACTCAGAATCGGAACAGAGCACTTTACATTTTATGTTTTTTTGTAAACTTTATGCTATCCCAAGACGTTCTTTTTTAAAACCATTATTAAGATTTTTAAATATAAGAAAGTGTAAAGCTGCGCTACATCATCTCCTTCTTTTAAAAGATGAATTTATCTGCATAATGATTTATAAGTACATTTCTTCCGCTGTTCGGCTCCGGAACTTTGTTGGAAAATGATTTTATTGTCGATTGATCAAATGTTTTTATTGTATATATGTCACAAATTTGGTTTTGCTAAATGCACGAAATCTTTATTTGTTTTATGCAGTCTTTTATGGTTGAATCTGCAGCCGAATAAAGATTTGTTGTTGTTGTTGTTGTTGTAGTAACCACCATTTAAAAATCCAGGAAGCGGTTATCGGGGATTTAGTTCATAGTCCAGCCCTGTAGCAGGCTCGGTATCCGCTCCACCCGTTTCATGCCTCATCCGGCACCCGGCAGTTTCAGTAATCTGTACCATCTGTAATCATAGGGGGCTGCCATGCACTTGTCTGCTCCATCACGTGTACCAGGGCCAAAGCTCGCAGCGGTCACCCACAGGGCACAAGTCCTGAAACAAGCATTTGCAATGCAATAGGTCTCACATTTGTGCGAGTTTGAGCTATTGGCATTGTAAATGACAATGCCTTTTATTTATGTTTTGATTTTTAATAAAATGCATTGTCATTTACAATACCAATAGCTTAAACTCGCGTAAATGCGAGACTTATTGCATTGCAAATGCTTGTTATTCAGGGATACAATGTTTCTTTGAAACATTAAGAAACCAAGGATTACAAAGACTCACAGGGAAAGGCGAAAAAGCTAAACAGATTTAGGGCCCAGATGGCTGATCTCCAGAGAAATTAAAGTGACTTTTTTCTGGAATCCTCACATGACAATGGGTTAATATTAGTGTTGTGAGAAGTTTTAATGACTTTTGCCAGTCCAGGCACAGTAGGGGAATCCCACGCTAGGAGAAGTAAAAACTTTCCCAACGTTGCACAAGAACAACGACATTCTGTTTCTCTTACCCCAACATTTCCTGAAAATGGAAGGCTAGCCAACACAGATGGGACAACCTGATTAAATGAATTTTGCTTCCCTTTTGTCACGTGAGAGACAGGGAAATAATTACTGCCACACAACCGTGTACCAGCTCCTTTCCATGCTGCTGGTGTCCCACCTTCTGACTTCTGGCCGGGAAAGGAGAAAGAAAGTAAGACATCTGAAAAAGGTAATGAGTGCACATTCCCACATCAGCACACGGCACTTTTTACACACATTTGTTTTAAGCTTCACTGCTTTGCAGTGCGTGGTGCTGACAATATGTTTTTTTGTTGCAAAAAAATAACGTGTTAAAGCCACAAACTTGCAACTTTGCTCACTCCAAATCGATAGAAGATGCTACTTTGGACACCCTGGCCCTCTCAGCTGGCAGAGCCCAAGGATTCTTCCTGTGCTCCCTTGCAATAACATTGCACCTGCACAGAAGACATCTCTGATTTTATTTATGCTACTTCATATTAACATTACTGTAACTCTTGCAATTAACAAAAGGGGCACTGTTAGCTTCACAATGCAACCTTCTCACTTTACCTTCCGAAAGTCCTAACATTATTGTCTGGGAAGCAAAACAAAAGAGCTGTTCTTTAAACTTGCTAGAAATATGTAGCCTCTACAAGTCGTCTTATTTGGACATCCTCTGCATTTGTTCTTCTGATTCACACACTATTTTGATGCTTCCTGGTATCTAGTCAAGTTTCCATCTTTTGTATATGTGTTTTAAATAATATTTTTATTTTACATCTTGTACATCTATCTATTGAGTCAAGTATATATGGACTCTTAAAACCTAAACCAAGTTTAAAAGTAACAAAGGTCTGTGCAGTGGTGATGTGGTTGAAATACATGAAGAGTAGACAGGGAGGGAACCGTCAGCTTTAGAGGGTGGACTAGGGCAAGCAGGTGCTATGGTGGCGTAAAATAGCCGGAAGGCTTCTGATACAGAGTGTGGTTGCTGGAGGGGGAAAAGGCCATTGAGGGAAAAGTTGCCAATGAGAGGAAGGGTACATTTCTGTAGGGGGTTCGGTTGGGGGAACTTTTTAGATACATTGGAATCATGGCAGCTAGGTGCTGCTTTGTAGGTACATGTTTTTGCACATATCCGATGTCAAGGATGAGTGTTACAGATTTTAGATGGGATGCATCTTAAGGAAAAGCTTTGTCTCCTCTACTCCTTCGTGAACGTGCTGCATTCTAATCTGATGACTCTTGTTGATTATTATAGTGGGGAGTCATCAATGATTGCTCGCAGATGATTTAACAGTCCTTGAGTGCGATATTTGCAGGAAGAGAGAACCAACTGAGTTATCTGAGACCAAAAGGAGGGCAGATGAATGAAGAATGTTCAAATTAGTTGCCAGATGAGTCTTGGAGTTACTGGTGAAAAGAGCTTAGCCACTACTAAGGTGTGCTAGGAGTAGCAGACAGATGTTCGCTATGGAGCCGGGGGACTTGATGATAAACAGTCCTAACCTTATCCACTGTGTGACTCTTAAAGCTGAGGTTGGCATTATTCTAGAAACCCAGATACTTCACAATGTCAATAAGCTATGCTTTGAATCCACCTAATCAAGAATTCCTGGACATGATATTGCTTGCTAGTGTTAGCAATGACTACAATCTCTATTCTTGTCAGGTTTAGCCTGAGTTATACCTCAGGTCTGAATGGCCACAAGTCAGTTCTCATGATGTGAATTGTTAAAGCCACGCACAATGCTTAGGCTGAGCTGGTTATCATCTGCTTGCTGGTGAATGCTGATGTTCATTTCAACCAGTACAACTCCCAAAGGCCTTTCATAAGCTGAAAATTACTGGTGAGAGAAAAAAGCCTTTTGGGAGGTACGAGATGTTTTCGGAATGGCAAAGGCATCTATCCAAGGAATAGGCATAGAGTAACTATTCTAGTTTAGCTGGGCTCATATATGCAAGATATGACTCAGATGATTAGAGGAGAATACCATTAAGCCACATATCCAACACAACGAGTTAAAATAGGGCTTTATTGATCATAGAAATTGCTCTTGTAGGAAATGGGTTCCTCCCATTTAATCTCCTTGTAGTTTGGCTTTTGACTTACCCATTTCGGGACTTTTACTGTGAATGATCTCCACCACCTGGGTCTCACTCACAGTAAATTCTTTAGAAATAGACTGAGAGGGCTTCCTCGATTTATGATAAGACTGCTGCTGGTTGCATGTAAACACATGAACACATGTTTTTGCACTTGTGTGCGGACTGAGCTTGTGATACTACTGTCTAGTTCAGCCCATGATCTGCACATGGGAGCCTGACAAGGAAAGAACCCTTCAGAAATTGGGACTGACCTGGTGTTGGCCTTATAATGTGAGTGGACATTCATAGTGTCGTTCTGTAGTGCCTACTGAAAGGTTGTGTGCTCACTACATTATAATTTATGAGGGGAATGTGCGTCAACGCATAGTTTTTTTGTATTTAAGCTAGAGATATCAGTCAGGAATCAATTTTAGGGTAAACTGAGTCCAGATCCATTTTTAAAAGAGTGAAGTCTTTTACGAACCCCCTTGCGCTCACTCACGTTTGTACCCCCTCACAGAAACTATGTAACAAAATCTCAGATTTCTTTGACGAAAAAAATCGCTCTGATCTACGCGTCCTTCCCAGCAGTACCCTGCCTTTCTGGGATGACTAATGCTCATAAACTGGAGCAGACTCCTAGGCCAGTTTTCTCAGAATTTGCTGACATCTCTTTGGAAGCCTCGCTGACAGAGCTTCAGAAATGTAAATCTGGGTCCCCTGGCGACCCTTGGCCAGCCAAACTATACAGTGCCCTAGCAGAGTGTCTTAACCCCCATTTAAATGCCATCTGGAATACTTCAATCAGACAGGGTGTCTATCCCGCGGCTTGGAAGCACGCCTTTCTTCTACCTATATTGAAGAAAGCCAATGCTGACCCTGAAGTCACCAGCAACTACAGGCCTTTATCTTTGCTCCCCGCCCCGGCAAAAGTTCTAGAGAAACTAGTACACCAGCAATTGGCAGCGTTTATCGAGTCTAATATCCTTTTACATGAGTCTCAGTCCGGCTTCCGCCCTGAATTCAGTACTGAATCTGTACTGATTGAAATGGCTGATTCCATACGCTGGGCAGTGGATGGAGGCTCTAAGGCCATGTTGGTGCTGTTAGATTTATCTGCAGCATTCGACACGGTGTCTCACCCCATCCTATTAGATCGACTGAAGGACATAGGCATCCAGGGAACAACACTGAACTGGTTGACATCCTTTTTACATGGCCGTAACCAACAGGTCTTGACTCACACCTTCACCTCGACCGCTAAACCTCTGAAATGGGGAGTTCCCCAGGGTTCGGCCCTGAGCCCGCTTCTCTTTAATGTCTATTTAACACCTTTGGCGGAGCTTATCACCAAAATGGGGATTAAGGTAAGATCTTACGCTGATGATACTCAGCTGCTGTTCACTTTTAGCGGAGTGTCAGACTCCACCTTTGACCCGCTAAAAGAATGCCTCAAAAACATCGCTGACTGGATGAACCACAATTTCTTAAAACTTAACGCGGACAAGACATAGGTCCTGTTTTTTAACCAACCCACCCCTCCCCCGCCCAATGCATGGTGGCCATCAGAATTGGGCAACGCACCCACTCCGAAGGGCTCGGTCAGAAATCTGGGTGTGAGATGGGACAAAGATTTGTCCCTCTTGGCCCATGTACAATCGGTTTCGGTGGTCTGTTTTGGCAAAATTAAAACTATCAGGAAATTTATAAACTTCCTGCCTGATTCAACCCGCAAAACCGTGGTCCATGCCCTAATCACCTCCCACCTTGATTATATGGGTCTGCCGCTCGGTCTGATCCATAGACTCCAGATCATTCAAAATGCGGCAGCCCGACTGGTCTGCGGGGTCCCGCTTCGACACCGCATCTCTCCTTACCTCAGGCAACTGCACTGGCTGCCAATAGCCAAACGGATTGAATTTAAGGCCCTGACGTTTGCCTTTTGAGCAGACAAAGGGAGAGGGTCTATCTATCTGAGGAGGAGACTCTGCCCTTATCAACAAGACAGACCTTTAAGGTCCAACACCAAACGCTTTCTCTCCATACCACGTTTTGCGAAAGCAAGAATGGGAGGCAGAACATTTGAGGTGGGCACCACCAAATGCTGGAACAACCTCCCCCTCCATTTACGCATGATGCAGTCCAAACAGGAATTCAGAAAGGCTTTGAAAACTTGGCTTTTTAGTCGGAATGACTAGTTTTGCGTTGTCCTTTACCTTGTTCATTGTCTGTTATAGCGCCGGGACACCCCATTTGGGGTAGCTGCGCGCTCTACAAATGCCTTTTATTATTATTATCCATTGTCACTTTTGTGATAACTCAATTTCTTTTGCCACTTTAGGAATTATCATATTACCATGGCTCGGACATAATCAGATTGCAGCCTTTTGTCCCTCCTTCAGGGCCACGTGAATTACTCTGCTGGCCAGCAGGAGGATCGAAGGCCTTCATACACAATAGAGTCATTAACAGTGCTTGGCCCAGTTCCTGGGAAACGAAGACGTGGGGAGGAATCCTGTATCTGCTAATTAACTCTTTAATTTGCACCTCGCCTGGGCAAGCATGAGCCTCCAGAAACAAAGGAGGCAGGCCAGTCCTCTGGAGCCTAACATACGAGCGGCTCCCCTTTCAGTTTTTAAGGTTGTGGTGGGAATGAATCAGGTAGCTGTGTCAGTTGGGGCAGGGTGAAGATCTCAGGGAAGGTAGTTCCACAGACCACTTGAAGTCGCTAGTTTGACATGTCCTTCAAATCCTGTGGACGAGGGTTGTGGCAGGGGTGGAGTGACAATGTGGCACCCTAGGATTGGGCAGAGGTACCCACCTACCAGAACTTTTAACCCTGACTTAAAAGCCCCTCACAAGGGGCTGTTATGCAGGAATAATGCCCAGCTGAAAAAAGATGATCTTGGAAGCTCTGAAAGAATGTACTTGGGAATTTGAATTCAGCTGGCAGCTGGGACTTGGATGGGTCTCTCCAGGGCCAGCAGTAGCATGGCCTCCTTATGTACCCTGAGGAACAA
This sequence comes from Calotriton arnoldi, assembly GCA_963921515.1. Lineage (NCBI taxonomy): Eukaryota > Metazoa > Chordata > Amphibia > Caudata > Salamandridae > Calotriton > Calotriton arnoldi. The sequence continues at coordinate 1,006,974 of CAWUFW010004256.1, read as the reverse complement.
GTGGGGAAAGGGACTTGTTGGGGGACCCTGGACGTTCCTCTGAGACTTCTGTGGACTAGCCTTTGTTTGACTCCACTGACACACAGATGCTTTGCAAGTAGCCAGCAGGCTGTGGGACCTGGGGATTGTGGCAGGGAGGATGTTTTGCTTCCTGGCAGTGGAGGGGTTGTAGAACATACCATCAAGCAGGAGAGAGCATCAGAAGCACAGGCAGAGGACATATATGGCATGGGAGCAACAAAATCAAGCTGAATGTAGGCACTATCTCCATTGATCGCAAATGGGTTGTAAAATGTTTTCTGCTTTTACTAATGTGGTGACACTCTGACAAAGGCGCAGCCTGTCTTATTGATAATGACACATCCTTATATTCTGATATTGTATCTCTTATGGGCGGGATGATTGTGATTTTGGATTTAGGACTTACAAGAGGGTGTAAACTGTTCTGAGAGTATCTCAAAAGGTATGTCCTATTACCAGAAAGTTCATATTTGTAACTTAATGCATGGTATTAGGTAGTGTGTGCATAATAAAGTTATTTTCTTTAAAAAAAAATATATATAACAATCATTTATTGAGTGTTGTTGCATAGCAGCATGCTGGTGTGCTAGCCCACACACCATTTGCAGTGAGTACGCTTTGGCCTGCTCTGCTTTGCTACCCTGAAAGTGTCAAGTGCTGCAATGGGATACTGGGTTCCCAGTAAAGAGGAGGTTGCAGACCTATTAATTGTGATGGCCTCACATTCTTTGCAATAAATAGACCCCCAAAAAATGTCAACCACTTTGATTAGTGCTGTTTTCAAGCTGCAGACTGGTCTGCTGGAGGGTGTTGCACTTAACTGCAGTTGAGGCAGAGAACTCTGCACTTTTAAGTATAGGTAATAGGAAGGCGTAGAACTCTGCAAGTAGTTTGTGAATTGCAATTGGTAGAACGTTATAGAGTACTTCAGAACATATTACAAAGTGCAGTTTGTGATTCAGGCCCTAAGTGTTTAAATATTTTATATTGAGTTTCTGCATTTTTTTTATGTGTTACTATTTTTTACTGTACACATACATATATAGTCAATGAGCAGTATTTTAATTGTTATACTTCATCTTACTTTTGTATAGTTATGCATATTTTTATTTCTGTATTTATTTTTTGATAATTATTTCTGATTGATGCTTTTTAGTATTATTTTTAAATTGTGAATGTCATTTTTAAATTTCATTTGCATTAATAGTTGAAATGAGAATAGTAAATCTCACCCCTCCATAGTCCAACACATTTAGTACTGTTGCTCAGGTTGTAGTGTAAATCGTAAAGCTGACCACTCCAAAGTTCAGAACTTTATTTATCGTTGGTCATCTTATAGATGTAATGGTAAAATTGACCCCTACAAAGTCCAACACTTTCTATATTGTTCATATGTTGGACTGAGAATAGTAAATATGACCCATCCAGAGTCAAAGCCTTTCCCCACTGTTGCTAATTTTGGAGATGGAATCATAAATCTCTACTATCCAAAGCCTGGCCCCTTCAAAATCCAACACTTTCCTTACTGTTGTTCAATTTGGAGTGGGAACAGTAAATCTGACTTCTCCAATAGTAAAGATGACCCCTCCAAAGTCCATACCCTGCCCTATTATTGCTTAGTTTGGAGTGGGAATAGTAAATATGGTCCCTCCAACATCCAACACTATCCCTATTGTTGCTTATGTTGGAGTGCAAATTGTAAATTTGAACTTTCAAGGGTCCAATACTTTTCCTACTATTGCCTAAATTTGGAGCAGGACTAGTAGATATGATCAACCTGTTTAATACTGTTCATCAGTTTGGAGAAGTAAAAGTAAATCTACCCCCCTCCAAATTCCAATAGTTTCACTACTATTGCTCAGTGTGGAGCTGAATAGTAAATCCAGCCCTTCCAAACTTCAATACTTTCTCTATAGTTCCCCAGAATGGAGAGGGATTAGTAGGTTTGATCAATTCAACTCCAACACTTTCCATACTGTTGCTTACACTGAAATGGTAATAGTAAATTTGACCCCTCCATAATCACGTTCTCTACTGTTGGTCAGGTTGGAGTTTGGGTAGTTAATTTCATTTTCTATGATGTAAGTACAGATGGATGTATATGTTTTTATGGGTTTTGTGTCAATGGATCTGCAATGGCATGTTTGTTTTTTATATTTTGTTATTGGAGTAAATATTATTCGCTTTATGTACAGGTTGAATGTATTTTTATTTATAATCATAGGATTTCATTTGTACTAGTGTTTGTGAAAACGGTTTTAGTTGTTTTTTTATTTGTTTTGGTATTTGTAGTTACATGTACTGTTACTCAGTTTTAAAGTATGCATGCATTTAAAATGTAAATGTATATTTTATATTTTATGTTTTATTGAATTTTCTTGTGTTTTATTTTTTGCTAAATGGTATTTCTAGTATTTTTAAATTGCTATGATGTAAAAATTCTAGTTCCTAATTTTATTTCATTAAACACACACTCTAGTTGTTGCAATTTATTAAATTAGTATATCTTTTCAATAATTATATTTGTATTTATAAATTTAATTTATCTATACATTTTGGTATATTTTTACTTTTCTGATTTAGTTCAAATGGAAGTTACATATTTCATTTAGTTTTGAAATTACTAAATGATTGTTTTTTATATTATGTATGTATATTTTTAAAGATATATTTTTTAATGTTAATTAAATTTAGAAGGCATTAAAAAAATGGAAAATTGTTAAATACTTTTATGCATGCATTTAAAGGTAGCGAGGGAAGTGTGGCCCATCTGTGATATGAGTCCTGAACAGCCATCCAGGAACCTTTGCTTTCTTAAATTGATGGACGTGATACTCTATACAAACTCAGCAATCCTCAAATTCAATGGACACTGCTGAAGAACATCCTCTGAGCAGGTAACCTTACTGGGAAAATGTCATTGAAATTAGTAAAGATTTACACTGACCACCGAGAGAACTTCAGTGACTATGTTTGCCTACTGACATCAAATTCAAGAACTGCTACTACAACGCAGGTAACTTCAGCATTACTTTTAGGAAGAGCTCTGAAGACTCATCTCTTCAGTGAAGCCTCATTCTTCAAGCAGCACTTTCTTGCATTATAACCAACACACAGTTGACCTCAGCCAAAGAGATACCCTCTCTACCTTCGCTTCTGCTGTAGTCCTGAAGCTTCCTACCCTAATCTTCCTCACCCCTCCCACTATTACATTTCCAACACTTCCCAATACTTTCTATATTCTGAACCCTCTCTCCATCTCCATCCTCATCCGTATTCATATTACAATTGCCACCCTACACCTCATCTTTCAACATCCCAGTGCATCATGTGACCACCCACAACTGTTTTGCACAATGAGGACTCAGTGTTGAACATGTCTCACCAACAGGTCACATGGATGAACTTGTAGGTCTGCTGTCTGTTTCCTCACGTGACAAAATGCAAATTTGAATTGCTCTACTTCTTGGTAAATATTGTAGGAAAGTAGGATCTGCTTCTTATGGTTACCCCCACTTTTTGCTTGATGTTGCACTGTTTTTGACTAGTCTGAATGGGATCCTGCTAGTCAGGACCCCAGTCTATCTGCTTTCTCCTCTAAATTGTCACACATGTACTTTGGCACACTCCAGATTGGATACTGGGGTACCCTTATAAGTCCCTAGTATATGGTACCCATGTACCCAAGGCATAGGTACCACAGAGGCCTCCAATGGGCTGAAACATGTATTATGCCACCCATGAGAGGCCATGCAAAATGGAACTCCAGGTCTGCTACAGCAGCCTGTGTAAGTTGGTGCTTGCACCACTTACTTTAGATATAGGTTCACTATATCTATAGGTCACTACACTTAAAACTTATAAGTCACCCCTAAAGCAGGCCTTATCAATCCTGAAGGCAGGGTGCTGGGTTTTTAGTGAGAGGGTGCCCCTGCATGAGCAGAGCCTCTCTGCAGCCATCGGAGACCATTCTCCCGGGTTGTCTGTGACTCAGCCGGACATATAGGTAGAGGTGCATTATAACCTCGCAGTAAATGCTAACTCGGCTGCATAGAAACATATCGTGTTTGGTCTGAAACACCTTGGAATCATACCTCAACACCGGTAACCGGTGTGGGAGGTATGATTCCACCCTTCTGAAGCGAGCTTCTTGGGGTCACTGGTCTATCCGGTGCCAGCCTTCTCGACCCGGTCAGCACAAAATGGATGCTGCCGACCAGAGACACACTTCTGCCCTCCTGCTGCTGAGCCAAGCTCGAGCAGGGGAAGGCAGCACAATAGGCATCCTGTCACAGGGAGGTGTGACCACCTCCCAGACAGGATTTAGTGTATTGGGGCTGGGTGGGTGCACTCTGAGAGTGCCGGAAAGTCTGCACCTGGGGCACATTTGGTGTCCCTGTGCATAGTCCAGCTCAAACCAGTTCTGGGAGCCATTGGCTCCTGCTCTGGCGCTAAACTGGACAAAGGACATGGGAGTAACCACCCCTCTGTCCTGAACCTCCCCTAGGAGGGTTCCCCAAATCTGTCCAACCCTCTCCCGTGGGTACATAAGGGCTTACCTGGCTGTAAGACTTGAGATTTTACGTGGAAAAGATTCTACAAGAAGAAACCACTGACCTTCGACCGTCTGGACACTCTGGACTTCGCTGGACTTCGACTGGGCCCGACTTCGTCTCCCTCTACGTCCAAAGTTTTGTCTGTGCCCTTGCTCCATACAGGCTCCGTGCAGGACCTGTGGTGCACTAAGGACAACTGAAGAATCTCCCTTGGAGTGAAGGAATCACTCACCTGCTGTTGCAGGCACCATAATGCAACTGACCGGTCTGCTGCTACTGAGCTCCTGCAAACTCCGAAAATTTCAGCAACACAGGAGGTGGGTTTTCGAAGGTCCCTGAGATCGATCTGCTCTCTAAGCCAGTTTGAGGCCAGTATCCCTCGTGGGGACTGCATAACCTGAACCCCTGTGCACCGCGTCCATTTGCAATTGCATATGCTTGTTGGCAATTCCTGAGCTTGTGCATTGGACTCCATGTAGTCCTGACCCTGAGCAGTATTTGCACCAAAGAACTCTGGCCCCCTCGCACCGAGTGCTCCGTGAGCTGGTACTTTGCAATCTTGCCCGACGTCCCCTCGCGACTCCTGGTCCTTCGGCCTGTGGGTCTCTGAGGGTCATCTTGATTTCTGTTGGGCTTTCCTGGTTGCTCCAGACATGCCCTGAATCTCCATTGCTTGGTGAGTCCCCTGGACCTTGCTGGTCCACACCGTAACCTGCTTGACCTTCCTTCGTGGGTTGCTTTTGCCAAGGCTTGTTGGTGCTCCAGCCAGTCACCGGCCCCTCAGCACATGACATCCTTCATGGGACAGCTCACCTCTGGCTCCTGGTCATCCTCGACGTCTCCTGGTCCTCGTGGCTTCAGAGTCAAGTGTCCCTTCTTCGCACCTGACACCTGTGGGCATTCGTCTACCGAGCTCCTGGTCACTCTGAAGTGACCCAGACTCTGTCCCCTCTGCTTTCAGGTTCTTTCCTTCCCAAATCCAGGCTTGGATTCCATCGGACCCTTTTCACCTACACAGCAGCAGTGCTTCTTCACAGCCCTCCATTGAGAACGACAGCAGTTTCCGACGCCACTCCAGACCTATGCACCCGGCTCCCCTGAGATATGTAACTCGGGTACTATGGTTTCCACGGGTGGCATGGCTCTTCAAACTCTTAAGTTCCAAAGGGTTCGCTCGCAGTCCTCCTAGAAGGGTCCTTGAACTTTAAAAGTGTAACCGCGACTTTCCCATAGAATTGTACGGAGCCCGCGGTCGTGTTCACACACTGCACCCGTCCCACGTGGGGTCCCTATCTACTCCCCTTGGGTGGTTCCTTGGGGTCCCAATGATTCTACGTGCTCCAGACCTTGTCTTGATCTCAGTCGTGACTGTTATACCACTATTTTAGTATATGGTTTGGTCTCCCCCTGGAGCCCACTGTGTATTGTGCTACTTACAACTGTTCTATTGATCTTGTATTGTGTGCTTTGGGTTCTATCCTTGTGTAGAGGATAGTAGAGAGTGTTACATTAATAAATACATACAAATATACATATTTTTATATAACTACTGTGTGGTTCTCCTTTCATTTAGTCAATGTAGGAGGTGATGTTCTGGTAAAACAAGCTGCTTTACATTCCTTCGAGATTAAGCCTGAAGGCTGCTCTCCACAGCTACCACTAGGATAGCTTTCTAAAGGTTATCTTTGACCTCATACATCATAAGGGTCGTTTGGACTGGTACAAGGTGCCCACTTTAATTAGTGGACAGCATATATCAGGACAGCTTCTCACATTGGTGTGCAGCGGTTGGGATTCAAGCCTGCATTGTTTTACCAGATACATCTCTTTGTATTGATTAACTGAAAACCACTAAAGTATTCAGGCACATATAATACCTAAAGATTAGAATAAGTAAGTTCTACTGAACTTGGGGTTGGGTAAGTTAAGGGTCTAGCACACCCTTTCTCCAAGCTAAGAGAGTTTAGTACCCACTAGGTTAGGTAGGTACATACACCACACCACACTAGTATGTCTTCTAAAGGAGAAGCCAGTGGCTCTCTGCCTTCTAGGTGTTACTCTTAGATTACCTTAGAAAGACCCCAGGGTCAGATGAGGAAGAAAGAGTGGGTGGGGCAGGGAATGAAGACAGGTCAGGAGGTGACACCTTTTATGACCTAGACTCAAACCCTGGCCAGGAGGATCAAGATGATTCTAACCTGGACAACCTAGATCTTCAGGAAGAGGGTGGATAAGGCCCCAGTGGCCCTCTCTTTACTCCTCCAGGAAGAGTGCAGAGTTTACCCAGGAGATCTAGATCTCCCACTGCAGAATCTGACCATTCAGGACATTCTATAGGGACCTCCATATCTCATAAGAGAGATAACTCTTATGAAAGGCAGTGTCAATTTCTAGAGCTTGAGAAAGTCAAGCTTAGGCTCTGGCAAGAGCAATTGGCCATAGATAAGGAGTCCTTAGCACTCCAGAAGGCTAGAAAGAAATTGGGACTAGAGTCACATGGTGGCAGCAACAGTGTCCTTAGGATTAAGGAGTATACTTATGACCATAGGAACCTGAGCAAGATAGTCCCTCCCTACCATGGTGGAGATGACATCCACAAATGGATAACTGCTTTAGAGAGGGCCTATAAAGTACAGAAGGTCCCTCAAGAGCAGTGGGCACCTACCTTGTGGCTCTCCTTTGCTGACAAAGGAAGAGATAAGCTCCTCACTGTTAGAGAAGAGGATGCTGACAACTATTCAGTCCTGAAGAGTGCTCTCATTGATGGGTTTGGCTTAACCACTGAACAGTACAGGATTAAGTTCAGAGACACCCAGAAGACACAGACTCAGGACTGGGTAGACTTTGTAGATTGTGCTACTAAGGCTCTGGAAGGCTGGATACTTGGCAGCAAAGTGAATGATTTCAAGGGATTGTACAATTTGATTATGAGGGAGCAGATCCTTAATAATTGCCAAAATCAGTTGTTGCATCAGTACTTGGTTGACTCTGATCTGACTTCTCCCCAAGAATTGGAAAAGAAGGCAGAACCAGGGTGAAGCAGAAAAACCAGACCACAGGTGGTGACCAGAAGAAGCAAGATGCTAAACCTTCAGATAAGGGTGGGGAAAAGGGTAAAGGCCAGAAGTCTTCATCAGGGCCCCAAAAACCTGCATCTGGGGGGAGTCGCAGTCAAACAAGGGTAAAGGCAAAAAGAAACCATGGTGCTTCCGGTGTAAGGAGAAAACACATTGGACAAAAGATGCCAGTTGTCCAAGGGCCAAGAATCCTCCTACCACCACCAATGCACCTAAGGCAACTGTTCCCCCTAGTTCAGCTCAAAGTGGTGGTACAGGGAACAAGGTTGTAGTAGGGTTAATCCTGGGATCTGAGATGGGTTCTGGCTTAGTCAGAACTCCAGCTCAGGCTGTTTTAGTCTGTGATGGAGGCATGGATATTGCCTCCCTATTTGTCTATTTGTCAGTCCCAGTAATCTGGGCAAATGCAGAAAACAGCCTTTAATCAATGGTAAGGAGGCCATGGTATATAGGGACACAGGAGCTAGTGTCACAATGGTGACAAGAGATCTTGTGGGCCCTGACCAGATCATACTTGGTGAGATGTACCAAGTGACCAATGCTAACAATGTCAGGACAGACCATTCCTTGGCAGTTGTTAATTTCAGCTGGGGAGGGGTAACTGGCCCTAATAAGGTTGTGGTTAGCTCAGACCTCCCTGTGGAATGCTTGTTGGGCAATGATTTGGAAACTTCAGCCTGAGCTGAAGTAGAACTCAGGACACATGCAGGAATGTTGGGCATCTCTGCAGATGTGCTTGCTGTGACTAGGTCACAGGCCAAACTGTCTTCAACTGAACAGGCCCTGGATCCTGGAAAAATGGACCAGGTCGCTTCCAAGAGAAGGAGCAGTAGGGGTAAGGCAGTGTCTTCCCCCCAGACTCAGAGTGAGGATCAGTCTCCTGAGGGAGATGACCCCAGCCTCTGTGAAGGAACTGTCACAGAGGAACTTGAACCTGATTAGGTTGAGTTCTTGGGGACAGGGGGCCCTTCCAGGGCAGAACTGAGGCAGGAGCAGCACAGCTGCCCCTCTCTTGAACCCCTCAGACAGCAAGCTGCTTCTGAGGCTGCTGGGAGTGCCAGTGGGTCCCATAGGATCTACTGGGATGAAGGACTCCTTTACTCAGAGGGTAGAGACCCCAAGCCTGGTGCTACCAGGAGGTAGGCTATACCTGTGAGGTTTAGGGGCTTCCTACGGACACTGGCACATGATATCCCTTTAGCAGGACACCTAGGCCAAAGTAAGACTTGGGACAGGCTTGTCCCTCACTTTCACTGGCCTCCCATGTCAGAGGACACAAAGGAGTTTTGTCGCTCCTGTACCACCTGCCAAGCCAGTGGTAAGGCAGGTGGTACCACAAAGGCCCCCCTGATACCACTACCTGTGGTGGGGGTTCCCTTTGAGAGGGTTGGGATTGACATAATTGGTCTCATGGATCCTCCAACTGCATCTGGGCACAGATATATTCTAGTGGTGGTGGACCACGCCACTAGGTACCCAGAAGCAATACCCCTTAGAACCACCACAGCTCCTGTGGTGGCCAGGGCCCTCCTGGGAATTGTTTCCAGAGTGGGTTTTCCTAAGGAGGTCTTAACTGACAGAGATGCAAACTTCATGTCCAGTTACATTACTGCTATGTGGAAGGAGTGTGGAGTAAATTCCAAATTTACCACACCCTATCACCCACAATGCAATGAGTTAGTTGAGAGATTCAACAAAACCCTGAAGGGCATGATCATGTGCCTCCCAGAAAAACTCAGGCAAAAATGGGATGTCCTGTTGCCCTGCCTTCTCTTTGCCTACAGAGATGTTCCTCAGAAGGGGGTTGGCTACAGCCCTTTTGAACTTCTGTTTGGACATCCAGTTAGGGGGCCATTATGTTTAGTGAAGGAGGGATGGGAGTTACCTCTCAAACCACCTAAACAAGACATAGTGGACTATGTACTTGGTCTCCGCTCCAGGATGGCTGAGTATATGAAGAAGGCAAGTAAAAACCTTGAGGCTAGCCAAGAATTACAGAAAGCTTGGCATGACCAAAAAGCTGTGCTGACTGTGTACCAGCCAGGACAGAAAGAGTCACTCCCCTGCTGTTGCAGGCACCGTAACGCAACTGACCGGTCTGCTGCTCCTGAGCTCCTGCAGACTCCGAAGATTTCAGCAGCACAGGAGGTGGGTTTTCGAAGGTCCCTGAGGTCGATTTGCCCTCTCAGCCAGTTTGAGGCCAGTATCCCTCGTGGGGACTGCATAACCCGAACCCCTGTGCACCGCGTCCATTTGCATATGCTTGTTGGCGATTCTCGAGCTTGTGCATTGGACTCCATGTAGTCCTGACCCTGAGCAGTATTTGCACCAAAGAACTCCGGCCTCCTTGCACCGAGTACTCCGTGGGCTGGTACTTTGCAATCTTGCCCGAGGTCCCCTCGCGACTCCTGGTCCTTCGGCCTGTGGGTCTCTCTGAGGGTCATCTTGATTTCTGTTGGGCTTTCCTGATTGCTCTAGATGTGCCCTGACTCTCCATTGCTTGGTGAGTCCCCTGGACCTTGCTGGTCCACACCGTAACCTGCTTGACCTTCTTTTGTGGGTTGCTCTTGCCAAGGCTTGTTGGTGCTGCAGCCGGACACCGACCCCTCAGCACTCAACATCCTTCGAGGGACAGCTCACCTCCAGCTCCTGGTCATCCTCGACATCTCTTGGTCCTCGTGACTGCAGAGCCAAGCATCCCTTCTTCGCACCTGAAGCACCTGACATCTGTGGGCATTCTTCTACCGAGCCCCTGGTCACTCTGAAGTGACCCAGACTCTGTCCCCTCTGCTTTCAGGTTCCTTCCTTCTCAAATCCAGGCTTGGATTCCACTGGACCCTTTTCACCTTCACGGCAGCAGTACTTCTTCACAGCCCTCCACTGAGAACGACTGCAGTTCAGTAGCGGCTCCTGGTTGCAGCGTGCGCAATGTAATTCGTTTTATTTATTTAGTTATGTACTTACCTCCGTTCGCCCGTATGCCTGAGTTTACTAACCCCAACCCTGCCCCTCCCCCGCCCCACTGCCCCACAGCACTCCCTCCAGGAGCCGCTACTGCTGCAGTTTCCGACGCCACTCCAGACCTATGCACCCGGCTCCCCTGGGATAGGTAACTCGGGTACTACGGTATCCACGGGTGGGGTGGCTCTTCAAACTCTTAAGTTCCAAAGGGTTCGCTTGAAGTCCTCCTAGAAGGGTCCTTAAACTTTAAAAGTTTAACCATGACTTCCCCATTGAATTCTACGGAGCCCGCGGTCATGTTCACACACTGCACCCGTCCTCTGTGGGGTCCCTATCTACTCATCTTGGGTGGTTCCTTGGGGTCCCAACGATTCTACGTGCTCCAGACCTTGTCTTGATCTCAGTCGTGACTGTTATACCACTATTTTAGTATATGGTTTGGTCTCCCCCTGGAGCCCACTGTGTATTGTGCTACTTACAACTGTTCTATTTATCTTGTATTGTGTGCTTTGGGTTCTATCCTCGTGTAGAGGATAGTAGAGAGTGTTATATTAATAAATAGATATTTTTATATAACTACTGTGTGGTTGTCTTTTCATTTAGTCAATATAGGAGGTGAAGTTTTGGTAAAACAGGCTGTTTTACATTCCTTCAAGATTAAGCCTGAAGGCTGCTCTCCACAGCTACCACTAGGATAGCTTTCTAAAGGTTATCTTTGACCTCATTCATCATAAGGGTCGTTTGGACTGGTACAAGGTGCCCACTTTAATTAGTGGACAGCATATACCAGGCCAGCTTCTCACAAATATATGTTATATGGCTTTGGTTGCCCAATCAATTCATATATATCCCTATTGCAGCTAATCATAGAATGATATAACCTTTGCCACAGTACCTGACACTCTCTCATGTGACATTGGTGTTTGCTTATAACTGACAACATATTCCCATTAGCTGTAACCCAGGAGAGGACCTTGTGGATTTTTATAAACTGCGTAAAATGAACACATTCCCATATCAAAAATTATTTGCAATGAGATATTTGAATACTCTGCATGTGTCTCTCTCCACAATTGCAGTAATTCAGTAATTCCACATTACATCCCACCCATGAGACAGCATCAGGGGACAGCATTCAAGCAGGAATGTGGCTGTCTACTATATATCAGTCAGCTAAGTTAGTGACCATAATACTTGTATTAATGTGTATAACCATGTGTGTCTCATGTTCCCATATCATTTCTAAAAATGTGAGGCCATTTATGAATTTCTGCTTGTGAAAGAATAAACCATATCACTCTTTAACACTTATCAGCAAGGATACAATCACGTCACCATAGTGCCATATGCAGATGACACGCAGTTAGTGGTCACCCTGACTCCTAACTCGGTGCAAGCAGCCAGCAGTTTTGCAAACTGCCTAAAAGACCTTGCCTTTTGAATGACAAGCAACTGCCTGAGACTGAATGGTAATAAAACGGAGATACTGGTAGTAGGGAAGACTCTGTCCATCTGGTCTCTGGCCTGGTGGCCACCAATATTAGGCCAGGCCCCCACCCCTAAGACAGAGGTGAAAAACCAAGGAGTCTGGCTGGACTTGACTCTCTCCTTTGAGACTCAGACCAGGAAAGTCGCAGGCAAGTGCTTTGGAATCCTGAAGATTTTAAGGAAAACCTTAGACATTCTCCCAGCCTCCGCAAGGAAAACCCTGACCCATGCCCTTGTGACATCTCAATTGGACTACGGGAATGTCCTATATCTGGGTGCATCAAAAAAATGCCTGCATAGGCTGCAATGCATGCAGAACGCAGCAGCTCGCTGCTGAGTTTACAGAGAAGAGCTTCCTTAAAAATAGCACTTGATACCCTACACTGGCTGCCTATTCAGAAAAGGATCTCGTTCAAGGCGTTATGCTTTTGCCACTGAGCTTTGCAGGATAAAGGCCCGCCCTACCTATGTGACCTTCTTACTCCTTGTAATCCAGAACGGCACCTGAGGTTGACTGGAACTTACCTGGTTAGAATGCCTAGGGTAAAGAAAGCACGAATGGGCGCCCGCTCTTTTGGCTACTTGGCAGCGAAAAATTGGAATGCCCTGCCCCTATGCCTTTGTGAGGAACGAACAGAGAGGGTTTTCAGGAAAAAATTAAAAACCTGACTCTTCCAACTGTGAATGTAATTTTGTTCTCTCCCGTTTCCCTGATACTTTGCCCCTTTTCACTCTGGTATCTGTGCAGTTGTCTGGTAGGATGCAGAGCGCGGGGACACACCAGTGGTGTAACCAGGCGCTTTATAAATGCTATAATAATATAATAATAATAAATAATATTTATTCACACCAATCACAGTTGTCTTCAGTCACACTGTCAGGATTCTAAAATGTGCTGCATCAAGGAACAGTGTCCTCTGCCATTTTCTAGGGCAATTATTTGGCAGTTAACATGGAGGGGTGCTTTTGCTAAGCAAGCATCTTTGGGGGTAGCAGGTAATGTTATATGTGCATGGGTACATATCAAGCAACAGATACCCTCATATACAATTGAAATGTTAAAGTTGTTAAAGTGTCATTTGTGCCCTACTCTAAATGTTCAATACATCTTTTTTTGCATCTGCATCCTTGCAAATATCAAAGTAACTAAAAGTTGCTATTGTCATCCCCAAAACAGAACATTCCTGGAAATGGCAAAACTTTCATTTTAGGTCGCTCTTCACTTCCTAAGTCAATTATACTGCAACATGACAATGACATTATTACTATGAACAGAAGACTAAGCATCTCAGGCTTTTAGCAGCCCAGCTAAAACACCAAGAAGCCCAAATGGCTGCATCAGCTATATGTGATGCCCAACGTAAAGTATAAAGAAATGTTCAAAAGATTACCACCACGTTTTCCGACTTTTATAAGAACCTTTACACATCCTAAGTGCATAACACCTTGTTCACTGAAGAACAATTCTTAATTCAACTAAACAAGCCCAAGTTAGTGAGAGAAGAAACAGATCTACTAAAGGAAGAATATCTAGAGACAAAATTAACTCAGCTGTTGCTGACCTCCTTGCAACAAATCACTGGGAAAAGATGGATTCCCAGGGAAATTCTTCAGAATTAACAAACTGAAATGGTACATGTCCTCTAAAATGTATTTAAGGAACCAAAGACCTTTGTAAACCACCAAAGAATTGTTCTCAGTCCTTCTAAAACCTGAAAAGGACCCATTATTTGTCTACAACCACATTTATCTTATCAGTGTCAATATAAAGATACCAGTGAAAAGATTGTCAACTAGGCTGCAAAGAATGGTTCCTTGTTTGGTACATCCCTCAGAAGTGAGCCAATAATCAGTAAACCACTTGCGAACCTTGTCACACCTTCTTTGGCTAACTAAAGAAGACTCATCCGATGAGACAATTGCCTGTCACTTGATTCCAAGAAGATATTCAGCAGGATTTAATGCTGCTAATGGTTTCAAACTTTGGAAACTGCAGGCTTGAGAAAATAATTCATATCTAAGTTAAGGAGCTTCTACACAAAGTCTGTGGTCAAAAGGTCCCTCTGGATGGACTTAGACAGGCACATAGTAGACTGTCCCCGTAGCATGATCCACTCATACTCTACCAAGTCAATCAAATTATAAAGGCCACTATTTCTGCTTTGGAAATATACTCCACGTGACTGAAAATTGACACATGCATTCAATTGTCCCTTTATGGTGGATTACAATCATGTATGTATGCAGAGAACAAATCCGCTGTATGGACTGAATAACCACAGGTATTCAAACGCTGGACCACTATGTGTGAATAGCACAATTAAACCATTTAACGCTTAAAGGGAAGAATTCAGTCTGAAAAACAACCAGGCGAGGAAAAATGCCCAAATCCTTCACTGTGTGAAAAGTAGACTACAGATGTCCCCACCTATCACCCCTGCATCCCCAATACGTGATTGTATAATGCAACAGGGCCTACTCAGATTAATAGTTTTTCGACTCTACAAGGTCTTTATTTCAGATTTATTTTCTGCACCTTTACTTTAGTTACTTTACCTGAAAAGGCAGAAGATCTTACAACACTTTATACAATAGAGAAAAGGGCCAAACAACTAGAATGGCATGACTGCAGCTGAAGTGAAGCTTTCCCAGAATGTACCCATTTTAAATTCTTAAGGACTGGTACTGGATTCCAACCAATGTCCTAACTGCACTTTTACTCAGAGACTCACTTTTCGTGAGATGTGTACAACCAGACTTTGATTGCATCCACATATTGAAGTCCCAACCATCTTTCAGCACATAATGGGAAAACATATGAGGCACACTGACCACCACTGATGAATACCATCTCATACATTCGGTAAGGATTGCCATGCTATACAACACTTCAGGCATCACAGACCTCTCTAATCACCAGGGAAGATTGATCCTTAAGCCATTGGCCATAAATAAAATTTGCCTTCTAAGACAATGGTGGTCTCCTGCAATCCCAACTCATGATGAATACTTGGGATAAATGCATAAGGCAGACTCCTTCGAAAAATCGATCTACTGTGTGCAACTTCAACCAAATATGTCCTCACATTAAGTCCCTTTTTCCAAACAAAGACTCTACACCCCTCTCAAGATTGATACTAGCTCTGAAGAAAGGGTTTGTTTCATGTCAGACTTACACCATGTTAGGAAATTCATGACCTCATGTATGAGAAAATGTTATAGGATGAAAAGTATCCTATCCCAACACCTCCCACTTCAAACGTCAGCAGCAATCATCCTCCCTCTCCCTCATCTTCCCATCCCATGTTTCTGTGCACTGTTTACATTCAATTTATTGTTGTTATTGCTTGCTTACTGACCTACAGCAATAGTCTTCAAAGTTTATTTTTGCTTCGAAAATAGAAAACTAGCTCTGAATGATCAAAACAAGAAAAGAAATTACTGCTAATAAGACTAGAAGAATTTTGCTGCAAATTGCAAAAGATCAGAACAAAATGAACTTTTGATTCTACTACAGTATAAATGACGTGGGTTAAAGGACTACATTTTTACACTGCATGCCTCCACTTACTTAGCCATTCTATGAAGGAGAAAGAGTGGACTCGAATGGTCTCTAGACACCCAATTAAATAGCATGCACAAGATGGATGAGAAATGTCCCTGCTATTGCTTTCTAAAAGGATATACTACCGAATGGCTCAATTTCCGCGAGGGGGTCACAGCAGAAAGATGAGGACTGTTCAGGCAGGGAATAATTTAATATGATGTGCTTCTCCTTTTTACTATATGTTACTGTCAGCGTTCATCAGAGAAAACAAAATGATTTTACCGGCCTATGAACAAGAACACATTCTGTTCAATAGACACAGTATCACACCTCATTGCTTGATAGGAAAATATATAAAGACATTGAGGTATTGGTATTTCTCAGGTCTAATCTTCATCCTTGTTGCTGCCTGATCTCTACTGCAAAACACTGATCAACAAACAAAATACAAACAAGTTGCACCACAATGCTGCTGCACGTGTGTCAGTTTTTATTCTGGATCTAATGATTTGGAGCATATCGTGCTATTTCATGTAGTACAATTTTTAACTAATATTTGCATTAACAGACTTTGAGACTAGAATGTTTCAAATGCACTGTTGTACCACTGTTACATTGCAGATGTTCTGTGCAATGACTGCACCTGTGAAAACGAATCCCCAAATAATGCATAATCACGATATTGCAAGTCACTAAGAATTTTTGTGACCATGTCCTGAAGTTGCAGAACTCTTCATTCTCTTGCACTATCGGGGGTACTTTGTTTCTTATAAAGCATAGCAACCTACATGTATGGTTTCATATTACATGTGTTAAATCTTAAACTCTGGTTCCTTTTTATGACAACTAAAGATCACGTAGAGTTTGATTCTCAAAACTAAGGCCCTAATGGCGATGGCGGGCGGACGGCTACCTACAGGCCGTTGGTGGTGGTCTGCCCGACATCCAGGACATCAGTCCGAACGCCGCATTTCGATGCAGCCGGTCAGACTGCAGAGGTCGGGGGTAGGACCGCCACCTCCGAAAGGATCCAAAATCCCGTTGGGGTGGCGGTCGGACTCCTATCCCTACAATGGTGCACAGGCACCGCCATAGGGATTAGGATGTCCCTTTCCAACTGCCTTTTCATGGTGGTCAGACCGAAAATGGACTTTGGGGGCCCCAAGCAGGGTCCCATCTCCAGTGAGCCGCTGCTAAGTGGCCTGGGGGACACATCTAGTGCCCCCCACACATCCATGCACCATGGGCCAGGCACCACATGGTGCCTAGCACACGGTGCATAGATGTGCACAAAGTGCTTTTTCTACTGCAGCCTGTGTTGCAGTCCTTTTCCTGGGCCGCAGCGGAAGCTGCAGCACAAAAAAGCACTTTCCAACCATCGTGCTGGCAGTCATATTGTAATTGGGCAGGTGGGACCGCCGACTCATTGTTGGACGCTCTCCTGCCCGATACGATGGTGGTTGGTGGTCTGACCGACTGCCATTGTAATGAAGGCCTAAAAGTACAATCAGGAATATACATATTCACGTAGGAGCCTACTTACAAAAGCATTTTTAATCACATAAAGTAGCACTCCTGTAGTACATGGCTTTATGAATAGCCCCAAACCGATCTATAATGGTTATAAGCAGGGAATATTCACATGCACTTACTGCAAACTAAAAGTAATGTGCCATATCAGCATTTTTACTAATAGGTAGTTGGGTGTTTCGGTGACAATTCACATAGCCATGTAAGAGTAGGTACAAGTGCACTCCTGTACTACTACTTACCACAGTCATTATAGTTTTATTAAGATTTTTGACTTGCATGTGACTAGATTTTCAAGTGCAAGTGATTCCCAACCTGTACGTAACATTATTTTTGCACAGACATACAAGGGTCCAGACAGAAGTTAAAATTACAAAGTCAGCGTTGCCTTGTAAATGCCTAAATTTGCACATATGTAAGTGTAAGCGAACAAATGAACATCTTTGCATTCCTCATCTATGCGTTCATAGAGCAAAGTACATGAATATAAATAACAGATCATGAATCAACATTTTGTAGTGTTGCATAAACTGGACTCTGGCCCAGATCTACATGGTTGGGCTTCCCAATACACATGAGACAGCACTGAGCTCTGAGCACCATCACTTGAGCAGGTAAGTCCAGGTTATTCCAGCCCCACACAGTCCACTGAGCATACGTACTGGTGTCTGTACTGTCTGGGTTACTAGCAGTCCCATAAAGGGTTCAGGGACGCAGTGGTAATACAAACCCTATGTCGTTCTTTAGAACAGCACACTCAAGCACTACACTATGCCTGCACACTATACACATTTAAAAGTGTTTTATCTCAATAGTCTCATCCTGTTGCTTAGTACATGAATAATAACCACACAGAATGTAATAAAAACAACACTTATGCATGTTGTTGGCAGCGAGAATAAAATGAAACGTTCTTTCACAATTAGAATGTTCCTAGCAGCCTATCACCATAAAGACTACTTCTATGCTCAACACTAAAAGAGCATGCAGTAACTAACTTGCATCTAGAGTTTCTTGCGGCCCAGCACACTGCATACCCATTCGGCTGTGATTATCAGACTTCAGCTGGGAGAGAGTGTTCTCTCAAAAGGAATCAGACAATCAGCTGGGCTCAGCTCTCTCCTCTTTGCATCAACTCTCAGCCTAAGAGTGGATGCTGAGGCATTTTGGTAGGACCTCTTGTATTAACCTGGTGCAAAGGCCTCTTGAATCTAGTGGTCAATTCATTAGGTTTATAAAGGGTTGATCACTGACGAATTAAGAACACACAAGGGTTATAAGACCTCACTGAGGCATAATTGTGGGAGTGAATTGACATGTCAATAAAGCTAACAGATTTTGTGCAAAATAATGACCAATCGCAAGAAAAGAAAGTAACAAAAAGGGGAATCAAACAAGCAGGCAATGAACTGCTATTCAGTGCACTGGAAAGAACAAAGGGGCATATTTTCTAATCTTTCAGTCAATGCAGGGCAGAAAGCGAAGTTATTTCGCTTTTCGTTGCATGAAAGGGAGAAAGTATAAATGCAGCATAGTGCAAAGGTACCTGCGTTATGGGCAGAAATGTTGTTGTGCAGGAAAGGACACCTTCCTGCAGAAAAACAATCCTTAGAGGCTTTTCCCTCTTTCTATGTGTGACTCAAAGAAAGAAGCAGTCTAGCTTTAGAGGAAGTCTAGCTTTAGTAAATCTGGGAATACACCAAATTCCATGGGTGGATGCGAAGGGAATGGTCATGCTCCACCCATTGTACGCGTTCCTGCTTGAAATGTAACATAATGCAGCTCAAGCCACTGTGCTGTTTCCCAGTTCTTTGCAGAGAAATGTTTCTGCAAGAAACATAGAGCATTTCAAATGAATTAAACAAGAGTGAGGCGCAAGAACTGATAGTATCAGAGATGATGTTACAAAGATCTGACAGAAAAGGGAATAGAAATTTCGAAAATTTGAAAGAGAGGTTTCAGAACCAAATCCACTTACATTTCACAACTTCCATATGATGCTATTGACATTTTCCAGGACACCATCATAAATAATCTTTCTAATGAAGACATACATAAAGATACATGCAAAAAGGGAATTTCACTTGGTGTAGGTGGAATGTGCTAACATTTCTTAAAGATGGTAATGACAAAGGGCCTTGTGTACTGTTATTCCGTTCTCAAAAAGTGGTCGCAAATTGTGTTCTGGATTTTTGTGAGTGGAATAGTATTTTGACAACCGAGCTACGGTCATAGAGGTTAGTTCGCAAAACACTGACATGCGGGGGTTGCAGGATGACCTGCCTAATTAATATTCATTAAACAGGTCACATTTTGAGACCCTTTCCAATTGGCCACAGTCACATGGTTGGAGATTTGAAAGGGTTAGCAGACCACCAAGTCTTTGATTTAGTTTAAAGAAAACATTCTTTTTTATTTTAAGTGCAGCTCGTTTTATTCAAAGGAATGGGTTACTACTTTTAAAACAAAAATCTTTCTTTTTATAAAAAAGTTTCATTAAGAGCTGAAAGTGGCTCCACAATATATATCTCAGATTCCATGGAATTACATTAAAATTCTGTGAATTCCATGGGATTCCGCCATGGGTCAGAGTAGGCACCACAATGTGCAGTGCTTACCCCTTGGTGCCCTTACATAAGGGCACCCCTTACATACTTACATAAGGGCACCGAGGAGTATGCACTGCACTTGGGTGCACTGCATACCCCTCATGCCCCTACATAAGAATCAAAGGACACCATGGGGTATGCAGTGCACTACAGTGCAGTGCATACCCCTCGTTGCCCTTAGATACTAAGTAAGGGCACTGAGGGTATGCAGTGCACTACAGTACAGTTCATACCCCTCCTGCCTGATATGTAAGGGCACCTAGTGTGATGCAGTGCTTTACAGTGCAGTGCATACCCCTCGTGACCGTACATACTTATGTAAGGGCACTGAGGAGTATGCAGTGCACTCCACTGCAGTGCATACCCCTCATGCTCTTACATAAGTATGTAAGGGCACCGAGGTATATCCACTCCAGTCCATACTCCTCGGTGCCCTTACGTACTTATGTAAGGGCACCAAGGGGTGTGTGCCCTGCAGTGATGCATAAACAGGGCTGGAAGAGGGAGAAGTCCCTCTATTTAAAAAAAATCACTGCAGATTAAACTTTAATCTGCAGTGATTTTAAAAAATAAAGCAACTGCTCCCTCTCAGCCCTGTTTAAGCACCATTACAGTGCTGATTTAATTCCACCAGCAGAACGGTGGAATTAGTAATTCCGCGTTACATGAGTAATGCAGAATTACTAAATTACTCCAATTCTGCTGGTAGAGTTAAATATTCCGCCCAACCATAATATATAGAAGACTAGTACATCGTGTGGAAGGATGCTAAGGAGAAGGCAAGGAAGTTTGGGGATAGTGTGAATCATAGTGAACTGAATCTACATTTCACTTGTACTATCTGTGCAATGCCTATTGAGTTATTGGATATTAAGGTAATGGTTGATAAAGGCAGGTTGGTTCCACCACTGTATGAAAAACATATAGCAGGCAACAGTTTGCTACTTGCAAACAGTGATCATGCTGGTAATTTGAAGTGGAGTATCCCCTATGGGGAGCTCATAAGGGCTAAACGTAACTGCAGCATTCAGAAACTCTTTAAAAGGGAACAAGAAATCGGTGGACCATTCCCTTGCTTTTGTCAAGCAGTTTACTGAGGCATTCCTTTTTTTTTTAATATATTTTTATTGCACATTTTCAATAAATAGAAACAACACAAGCCCCCCCTCCGCACCCCCCACGCTCAGAAGTGTCGACCACTGATCTGTCCATTCTCAAGGAGCCTACGATACTTTCCACATGGCGTGATGTAAATTCATATATACATACTGGTTCATAATCTCGATCTAACAATTTACCCGTTAAAAGCTATCTCATGTGAATATAAAGTGCATTGTGCTGAGGTAGACAATATACATAAAGCCCCTCCAAGAAGCCAAAATCATACACATTTAATACCATCTACCCCATTTGCTTAAGTGCCTTATATGCCTACAATACGTTCCACATGGAGTAATATAAATTCAAGTATATATATATACAGAGTCATAATCTCGATCTAACAATTTACCAATTAAAAGCTATCTTGAGTGATTTAAAGTGCATTGTACTGAGGTAGACAATATACATAGATCCCCTCCAAGAAGCCAAAATCATACACATACAATACCATCTACCCCATTTGCTTATGGGGCTCGTGTGATTCATAATGTATTGTGCTCAGGCAAACAATATATATAGATCCCCTCTGAAAAAACTAAACATGCTAATTCATCTAAGTTAGTTAGTTAGAGGTGCCCATATTTTGATTCCTTTCTTCTCTGCCTGTTTGCCTTTTCTGACATAGACTGCTTTCTCCAGATTATAAACTGATAATAACCAACCCAACCATTGTTGAAACGTTGGTGGATCTGGGTCCAGCCAAGCAGAGGCTATTGTCAGTCTTAAAATGGCCCTTGAAACACTGAGAAAATACTCTACCTCCTGTGCCACTTCATGTTTTTGTACTCCCAGTAGAATCAGGCTTGAAGTCAGACTTACTTTTATTTCCAATTTACACTCAAGGAAACTTGTGATTTCTGTTATATTCTTCTCATGCATTCACATGTTATCTTTGTATTCCTATGTAATGCCTTGGAATGCTTTCTGCTCCCTAGCAACCTGTCCTCTCTGATGCTGTTCTGGAATGTAGGCTGGACAGAGAGAGAGCAGTTGCTGTGGAGAGTGGCTGGCGTTTCCAGGGGTCGTTCCTGTTTACTGAATAAACTTCCTTAAACCAATCCTAATGTGTCAAGCCTCTTCAAAACTGGTGACGAGGATGGGATGCCCATTATAGAAAA
Organism: Calotriton arnoldi; assembly: GCA_963921515.1. NCBI lineage: Eukaryota > Metazoa > Chordata > Amphibia > Caudata > Salamandridae > Calotriton > Calotriton arnoldi. The sequence goes on along the minus strand of CAWUFW010004256.1, from coordinate 984,906 downwards.
GCTACAAGCTGTGGAGGACGTCCATTCTAGAGGGACCATGTCTGGATGGTATGCGACCCCTGGAAAAGCCTTTTATTGTGCTTAAAAGACATTCGCCTGCACTGGAGAATCGTGGAGTGCTCAACCGGCCCGAGGAATACAGGTACTGCTTTTCAGCTTTTATGGGATAAGCTTGAAAACTTACTTGCGTGGAGCAACTGCCGTGAGGGCCGCGCGCCTACTTCATTCTGAGTTTTGTTGCCATTTGAATCTGGTGGCTGGAGAGTTCTGTTGCTGGCGCGTTCCTGCTGACGTTCCGCCATCTTGGAGTCAGGCGGACGTCCTGACGCGCACACGTCACACACGCTACGCATATGGAAAACGTGCCGCCATTTTAAAAAAGGGAAATTTCGGTGACACGCACACCACGATCCTGCGTGTTTAATTGCTGCAGCCGGGGTTTGCACCTATTTCACGAATTTAGCGTGCCGCCATATTGGGAGTATATACTCCATTTTACATCGGTGACACGCACACCTTTAGTTACTTCACATACTTTCCAGCATATCGAAGAACCAGCGTATTGAAGACAAACCTGTCTTGTTTTATGGACATCGATGACACGCACACCTCTTGATAGTTTGCGTAGTTTCCAGCATTCAACCAGCGTGTTGGACAGTCTATCCTGCATGGACTCAAGGGTACTGTATGTTTTTGTTTTTTTAACATATATAGCGTCAGACTTTGACATTCTAATAGCATCAATCATTTACAGGGCTGTGGTTGTGAATTTGTAGCCAATTAAAAAAATGTTTTTTAATTGCACGCAGAGGAACTACACATCTCAATTATGACAACTCAAGTCATTCCTGCGCCACCCTATTTTCTACAAAGTCCAGGTCAACCTTGTATGTCTTGGGAACACTGGAAGGAGACATTCGAAACGTATTTAGAAGCCATAGGTGGAGATGTATACGTGTCAAAAAGGAAATTAGCGATTCTTAAACAATTTTTAGGATTAGAGGGCAGGAATGTTTCAAAAACCTTACCCATGGTGGAGGCTATCAGTGTTGAGGAGAATGCTGAAGGTGAGGCTGGGGGTGCAGGTGAAAGTAATATTGATGTGTACGAAATTGCTCTGAAGGCTTTGGAAGAACATTTTGGAAAAAAAGTCAGTGCAGTGGTAGAAAGACATCAAATATTTTCACGCACACAGTCACCAGGGGAAACTATTGAGCAATATGTGGCTAATTTAAGGATGTTGGCTGTCACTTGTAAGTTTAATGACATGAGAGATGAAATAATTAGAGATCAACTAATCAATAGAATGTTCAATCTTAAAATCCAAGAAAAATTACTTGGCATGAAAGATGTGAATGTAAATGTGAATCCGTATTTGTAAAGCGCGAACTACTCACCCTTACGGGTCTCAAGGCGCTGAGGGCCGTCGTGGAAATTAAGTGAGTTATTGCCCAGAGTCAATTGGTGCTGAGCTGCCGCCGGAGCCGGGGATCGAACCGTGAGCCCTGTTCTCCGAAGTCAGCTGCCCTGGCTGCTTTTTGAAGAGGCTTCGCTTTGAAGAGGCTTGACACATTAGGATTGGTTTAAGGAAGTTTATTCAGTAAACAGGAACGACCCCTGGAAACGCCAGCCACTCTCCACAGCAACTGCTCTCTCTCTGTCCAGCCTACATTCCAAAGATCCTTCTTTAGAAAAAACTCTATCAGTGGCTAAAAGAATGGAGAAGACCTCCAGATATGTGAAGGCGCTAAGCACAGTTTCTAAGATGAAACAGTTCACAACATCAAGAAAGGTGTTAAAAAAGTTGATGAAAAAGTAACATCTGAAAAGAAACCAGAAGGTGTAAAATTCAGGCCTAAGTCCTGTTTTAGGTGTGGTAGTTCAAGACACACTGCGGATGCCAATCACTGTCCTGCCGTTAAAAGTAGATGTTATAAGTGTAGAAAGTTTGGGCATTTTGCAAGATTATGTAAAAGTTCCGAATCTTTTGTTTCTCCTAAGTCAGTTAATCTGGTAAGGCAGATTGAACCGTCTGAAAACGAAGAGGTTTCATGTGACAGTGATGACGACAATGACAATGTGGAGGTGATAGTGATAGAGACTAATCAAGTCCTTAAATGTGAAGGGGGAAGCATGATAGTTATCGCCCTCCTAAATGCGTAATTAAAATCAAGGGAAAGGATGTACAAGTCTGGGCGGATTCTTGTTCCCCATTCACCATCATCGATAAATCCATTTGGGAAGGTTTAGGTGGCAAGTTAGATGATTTACAACCTACTGATGTCATTCCTGAAGGATATTGCGGTGAGAAATTACCTGTTCTGGGATATGTGGAAACAGAAATGTGTTTTTTGAATAGAAAAACTACAGCCAAGTTATATATTGTGCACAAAGGTAGACCTCTTTTGGGTTGGAAAGAGCAAAGGGCCCTTGATATTGTGTTAAACCCAAATTATCCACAACAAGTCCTGTTGACATCATCTGGGGACACTGTCGATTGGGTTACCAAATTTCCTGGTTTGTTTAGCAAAAAACTAGGATGTTTAAAGAAGTTCAAACACTGCATTATTTTGAAGGAGGATGCGGTACCCAAGGTACACAAAGTTAGAAATGTTCCATTTATGTTAAGGGACAAACTCAAAGATGAGTTGCAGAGGCTTTGTAATGAGGGAGTGATCGAGCCCATTGAGGCATCCGAATGGTTAAGTCCAATAGTTTTAGCCAGAAAACCTAATGGTAATATCAGAATATGCATTGACTTGAGAGACTTAAATGACAACATCTGGATTGACCGACATCCCCTTCCCCGCATTAGTGAAATGCTAGCATGTGTAAAGGGGGGTACACATTTCACCACGTTGGATTTATCCAACGCTTATCACCAAGTGTTGTTGCATGAGGATTCGAGACATGTTACATCTTTCATCACTCCGGAGGGTGTTTTTGAATTTGTTCGAATGCCTTTTGGTCTGGCATCGGCTTCGGCCGTATTTCAAAGAGTGATGCAAGCTATTTTATCAGGTTTGAAAAATGTTTTGGTGTTCCAAGATGACGTTCTGGTGTGGGTGTGCAATAAGATCAAGCATGATGAGATTTTGGAAGAGGTATTGAAGAAGCTTTTGGATGCAGGTCTCACCATAGCTTTGGAGAAGTGTAAGTTTGGTTTGAGTGAAGTCGAATATTTAGGTCACACTTTAACATGTGGTGGGGTTAAGCCCAAACGGAGCTTGGTTGAAGCCATAGAAAGCACCTGCTCCGTGCAATAAGGATCAACTCAGGTCATTTCTTGGCCTTGCAGAATATTATTCAAAATTTGTGCATCATTTTTCTGAAAAAGTATATGAGTTGATGAAATTGATGAAAAAGGGGGTCAAATTCGAATGGTCTGAAATTTGTCAACTCAATTTTGAAGCAATAAAGAAAACATTGCCAGCGCAGTCACTTTGAAGCCATTTGATCCCGAAGATGAAACCATCATTTCCACTGACGCAAGCAATCATGGTCTTGGTGCGGTGCTCATTCAGATACACAAAGGGAATGAGAGAGTAATAGCCTTCGCTTCCCGCACATTAAAGGGTGCAGAGCATACCTATTCCACTATTGAGAAGGAGTCTTTGGCATGCTGGGGTGGTGTGCAATATTTTCGTACTTTTGTGTGGGGAACCAGATTCCAGTTACGTACCGACCACAAGCCCTTAGTAGATCTTTTCTACACTAGAGGCGCGGGCAAAGCAACACCTAGGATCGCTATGTGGTTGTACCGTCTTCAGGAGTATATCTTTGAGGTAAAATATATCCCAGGTGCCAAAAATGTAAATGCTGATTGTGTATCCAGATTACTATTGGATAATGTACAAGATGAAGATGATGACGAATGGATGGTGGCGGAGGTGAAAGATGTATGTAGTGCCATCAGTGAAGAGGATTGGAGAAAAGCGGTTACTGATGATGTTGTGTTTACCAAAATCAAGGGTGTTTTAGGATGTGAACATGGGTGGAGATTGCACAAGGAACTGGAGTCATTTAAGTTAATTTGGTCTGAGTTAAATGTTGTAGATGGTTTGCTGAGGAGAGGATGTAGGTTAGTGGTGCCTGAGACGTTGAGGGAAAGATTATTAAATATCATGCATGAGGGACATGGTAGTATGTCTGCTATGAAAAGGAGGATTAGGGAGGATTTTTGGTGGCCTGGGATGGATATCCAAATCGAGAGATATGTTCGTGACTGCATAGCGTGTGCATGTAGTGACAAGACTCATTCTTCCCAGGAAACCACCATTGTTTCATCGCCCATACCTAAGGGTCCTTGGGATAAACTGGCTATTGATATTTGTGGACCATTTGATACCTTGAATGTGAGTAAAAGATTTGCCATAGTCATGGTCGATTATTTTTCTAAGTGGCCGGAGGTAGCTTTTGTTAGAGAAGTTAAATCCAGTGGAGTCATTTCGTTTTGTGAGGACATTTTCAGGAGAGAGGGTTGCCCTGCTGAGATTGTCACGGATAATGGTCCTCAACTTATTTCAGAGGAATTTGAAAGATTTTTAGTCAGATGGGTTATCAAACATACTAGAACACTTGTCTATCATCCCAGGGGTAACAGCCTTGTTGAGCGCTTTAATAGAGTTCTAGTTGAGTGTGTCCAACTAGCGTGCATGAGTGGTGAGTGCTGGAAGCGACAGGTCAAAGATATGTTATGGTCATATCGCACCACTCCTCATTCGGTGACCAAGGAGACACCTTTTTCTTTACTCAAGGGCAGAATACCATGCTCAGTAGCGGTACCAGCTTGGATGAACAGAGCAGGAAAATGTGATGTTGATTTAAAGGGGGTACAATGTAGGGTGGATACATACCAGAAAGCTTACTGTCAAAGGCACAATAAGAAGGTTGTGAAACCCAAGCGTCTGTTCACTGAGGGCATGTTTGTGAGAGTGTTTTTGGGTGACAAGGCAAGAAAGGGTTGTTCGAAATGGTCGTGCCCTAAGAAGGTTGTTTTGTGAAGAGTAATTGTGTGAAGGTATCAGATGGAAAATGGTGGAACACCAGGAAAGTGGCGCCATGCTCTGGTACTGAAGTGGCGGTGTCATCAAAAGTCCAGCTGGATGCTGATGCACACAATCCTGGTTCTTGTTCAGGGGATGTGTCCTCAACTAGAGGCAGAATTGGTTCTGGACGTATCAGGGTAATGCCCAAAAAATATGATGATTTCATATGTTCATAATGTCAACCTTATTTTGTTGGAAATTTCTTAAGAGGGGAGATGTGTTATATTCTTCTCATGCATTCACATGTTATCTTTGTATTCCTATGTAATGCCTTGGAATGCTTTCTGCTCCCTAGCAACCTGTCCTCTCTGATGCTGTTCTGGAATGTAGGCTGGACAGAGAGAGAGCAGTTGCTGTGGAGAGTGGCTGGTGTTTCCAGGGGTCGTTCCTGTTTACTGAATAAACTTCCTTAAACCAATCCTAATGTGTCAAGCCTCTTCAAAAATGTCATTCTTTAGAGAATATAGGGTGCTACTAGTGACAAACATGTGCACTATGTCATCACAAGACAAAGAACACCAGGGACATTTTGTTCCTTTACCCACCCCCCCCCATTTAGCTATCCTGGCGGGTGTATAATATAGCAAAAACAGGTCTTAAAAAACTGTGCTTGCAAATTAGCTGACATAAAAACATTTTGGGATAGAGTAAGAGCTTTATAAAAGTCTAAATCTGTTATCATCAACTTCTCTTGCCATTTTAAAGAAAACTTATTGAGATCATCCTTCATTTTGGAATTCAAGATGTGATATAATATCCCGATACTACTATTACTCCGTGATATTAATTTCTCAACCAATTCATTTCTACCAAAACCCGCAGGGCCACCCCCCTTACGCTGTAGGTAATCCCTTACTTGGAGATACTTAAAGAACTCCATATGACTGATACCAAACTCATTCTTTAGATCCTCAAATGTAACAAACGGAGAATAAAAAATGCCTTATTTATCTACTTGTGACCACCTTTGGATACACTGATCCCTAAAAATTTGAGGCAGATTCAGATTATTCTGAAGAGGAGTATAAAAATTCACCCTTCCTATTCCCATCAGTCTACGCACCGATGCTTTTACCTTGTAAGCACCCAAAAGGCACTTGAATCGTACTTTTTTATAGTAGCTAAACTCTAGTTGTATCCAAAGGCAGCTCCTGGCTTCATTGCCAATTAACAGCTCATAAATGGAAGGGATATATTCTTGCGCCTCATTAGTGTGCGGTTGCCGAAGTAATATAGTGCTATATTGTAACATAATGGCCCAATTATACAACTTGAGATTTGGTAAAGCCCACCCTCCTTTTTCTTTCGGAAGCGAGAGATATTTCAATGCCCTTCTAGGTTTGGAGTTGGCTCATAAAAACCTAGAGAACACGACATCAAGTGTCTTTAGCCAATAATTCGAAAATTCTAAGGGAATAGATAAAAAAATGAAGAATTTTAGGAAAGAAAATCATTTTGATTATATTACATCTTCCCACAATTGTAAGATGTAGGTTGTTCAATCTAACAAGCTCCCTTTTCTCTTTTTCCTATAAGGGTGTCCAGATTATCTTTGACAATTTCGTCTACTACAGATGAAACACAAACACCTAAGTAAACCGTCTTTTTAACCACTTGCTTATCAACCATCGAGATCTTATCGTTCTTGACAATGTGGGTCTTGTCTTTGTTCAACGAGTATCCTGAGATCTCCTCAAATTTAGCAGCTTCCTTTTCAATTATCTTAAGAGCAATTTCTGGCTTGGGGGTCACTAAAGCTATTTTGTCAGCATATGCTAGAATTTTATTTTCATATCCTTGCACTACCCCTGGTGGAATTGCTGGGTTTTGCTCTAATTTGCATATAAAAGGATCAATATACAATGCAAACAAAAGGGGGGAGCAGGGACACCTTTGTCGTGTCCCCCGTGTAATCTCAATGTTTTCTGTTGTGTCACCTGACACAAAAATATTGGCTCCTGGCTTATAATATAGGGCTTTTAAAGCCTGTAGAAACCCTGGTCCAATACCCATTGTCTGCATCGTCTGCTAGAGAATGTGCCAGGAGAACCCATCAAATGTCTTTTCTGCATCAAGTAAGATCAAAGCCAAAGGGTACCCTGACACCTGTTCTGCATCAACAAGTGTGATCACTCTCCTAATATGATCTGTAGTATCCCTCCCTAAGATAAAACCATGTTGTCGGGTGGACCCCATCTTTAGTATCACCTGCAATAACCGTGCTTCTAAAACCTTAGAATAACCTTTGCGTCAACATTCTTTAGTGTTATTGGTCGATATGAATCAGGCTTGAAGTCAGACTTACTTTTATTTCCAATTTACACTCAAGGAAACTTGTGTGATTTCATTCTTTAGAGAATGTAGGGTGCTACTAGTGACAAACATGTGCACTATGTCATCACAAGACAAAGAACACTGGGGACATCTAGTTCCTTTGCCCACCCCCCATTTAGCTATCCTGGTGGGTGTATAATATAGCAAAAACAGGTCTTAAAAAACTGTGCTTGCAAATTAGCTGACATAAAAACATTTTGGGATAGAGTAAGAGCTTTATAAAAGTCTAAATCTGTTATCATCAACTTCTCTTGTTATTGGTCAATATGAACCAAGTTCTACAGCCGGTTTATTCTTTTTTAAAAAGACAATGATTTGGGCCGTAGTCCACGATCCTGGGGCAGGGGGAGCTCCACTATAGATTTAATTGAACAATTCAGTCATATGATCTTTTATTTGGGGTGCAAACATTTCAGAAAATTCCACAGGCATCGAATAGGTCCCGGCAGCCTTGCTAGGGAATAGGCTAGACAATGCAGAATGGATCTTATCCCATTGTAATGCTCCTTCCAGGGAGTCTCTTTCTTCTGTAGTCCGTTTATTTAAAGGTACTTCTTTTAAAAAGTCAGTTATCTGCGATGGTTGTTATGCATTCAGTATATAAAAGCTGATAATACATCTTAAAGGCTTCCCTGATCTTACTGGGCTCATAGACTACCCCGAAGGCGAGGTCTCGAATTTCTCTTACTTCATTTTCCACACTTTTCTGTCTTGCTCTCACAGCCAGATGATGCCCTGCTTGCTCACTACATTCATGCATTTCTTCCCTCCGGACTGTAAGCTTTTCTGCTGCCATGTTTGCAAAGATCTCATTAAGTGCCACCCTTGCTGAGATTACCCCTAATTGGGCCTCCCCTATTTCTCCCCCCCTGTTGGACGACTCTAACCACATTCTCCTCGGCAGAAGCTAGAATATCTTGTTTGATTTGGATACAGTGTTTTTCTTCCTTCCCCCGGCTCAGTGAAAACCTCAAAGTCTCCCCCCGTATGCATGCCTTCAACGTGTCCCAAACCACACCTATTTGTACACTACAAGTATTTTCTTTAAAAAATATTGGAATCCACTTTCTCATGTGTCTACAATATTCTTCATTTACAATCCGGGCCCGCTCAAAGCTCCAATTAGTTTTAATTTCCCTCACCACTCCCTGAATCTCTAAAACTAAAGGGTTATGATCTGAAAGAAAGCGCGGATATCATTCAATTTAACAATTCAATGTAAGTGTGCATGAAATAAAACAAAATAGTCCAAACGGGTATATGAGCCATGCGGGGCTGAGTAATATGTGTACCTGCGCTCTAGAGGTCTCTTCCTGCTTCACACATCAATAAGCCTGAGATCTTTACATATACCTTCTAGGGCTCGAAATACTCTGGGTTTCCAAACTGTATATTTTTTATGTTTACCCATATCCCAATCACTAGGCAGATTGATATTCAAGTCCCCACATAAAACTATTGGCAAGGGCCTGTGAGTGAGTTAATTGGATAAGCAATCGATTATGTAAGGATCATCCAAAATGCTCCCATACACAGAGCATAGTGTGAATTTAGCTCCATTTTTAGAATAACCCCCTGCAATTCCCCATTTTCCTTGTTTCTCAGCCTATACTTGAGAAAACTGTATCTTGCGCTAAAATTGCCACCCCCGCTCCCATTTGAACACCTTGTGAGGTCCCACCTATCAATCTCTAGGCAAGAAAATGTAAAACATCTCTCCATGAGCCTTCAATTTGGGTCTCTTGAAGACAAACAATATCTGCCTTCAATGTCTGAAGGTCTAATGAGACTCTAGCTCTTTTTTAAACATCATTCAGCCTGCAAATATTAACAGAGGCAATACGCACCTTCCCTTGCCCTCCCATAACACGATTTTATTAACCGGGCCTTGTTTCTTACTTTTGGAAATATTTAGAGGGTAAAACTCCACCATTGTTATCATTATAAAATTAATTGCTCTGCCTTCTTCCTACTATCCCCGGTCCCTGGCTGATCCAGGTGCAGGATATTGTTTCCTCCATGCTCTGTAGTCGTTTTATCACCTGATGCCTCAAAAAACACCGTTTCTGGAGCCGGCGAGGGTAGGGAAATTATAGAATCCCCAGTCTTACCATTACTGACATCGCTCTGACTTGCATCCGGGAGTCCTGCAGGTGTAGCCTCAGTAAGGTCTGATGCTGGCGGGGCCGCCAGTAAGTCTGTGTCTTTTAGTCCTTTACTCCTGGTGACCGCGACCAGCTACACAATTGAGGGCTGCCCTTCTCCAGACTCGATAGCGTTGCTACCACAAGCGGGCCACTGCGGTAGCTTCTTACCAATGTCGGCCTCCGGTTTCCCTCTGCTCATTTACTTATCAACTTTCCTTCCACTTCTTCCTTCATTAATTCCTTCACAGTTACTTGATGCCTGTGTCGTAGCCGGTGCAGCTGACCTAGCTAACCCGGCTGACAAAGCTGCCTCCGCCGCTGCAGGTGGGGGTCTCATTTTCGCCATTTTTGCCCCTCTGCCTGCCATTTCTTTCCCCAGGTGATCCTCTCATGGAGCCAGATCCACAATTTGCAATCAAAAACGCTTCTCTGTCCGATTCACGGTCACCATCGACGTTAGGAGCAGTACGATTCACACTGATCTTTACAACTCAGCGTCTAAGGCTTCCATAACGCAAGTCACCACTATTCCTCTCCCATTTCTCCACCATCACAGCCAGTTCCACCTGGCTCCCTCACGTAGCTAAGGTGTTACAGAAGACCGACGATCTATCGAGGTGGGGGTAGAGCGGTAAGCAGTGAGGAGAGTTACACAGACGCCATCCTGCTCCCGGTCCCTTACTGATGCATTTCAATGAAATATTGCTTGATACATCCTCAGTTGTGGGTCTCTTTGTCCCAACCATCTGATGTCTCCTGTTCTCTTCTCTTTTTGTCCTGATGACCCTGTTCTAAATAATTATGCAGAGGGGTCAAAAGGTCAACATTAACATATGTGGACTGATTTTAAAATTTGATTGTGGTTTTCGACACTCACATCATAAGTGCCGTTCTTGTCAACATATCATTCCAACCAGTCCCATGTATATATTTCTGTATATAGCACAGGCATACTTATTCACTGGATGTCACTTCCACTGCGCCATCACCTCTTTGGAGCACCTTTGGTCTTTTTAAGTAGTATGAATACTGTGTCATACTCTCATGTACCATTTTTGCAATATGAGAATTGCATTATTAAACTAACTGCACCTATCCCATAGTCATAACTAATTTACAGAGGAGTTCTTTATTACACTATTGCAGTGGATGTCCAAGGTTACACTTCCCCCAAAGGGACCACTTTTTTTGATCATAGTTGTCTAGCCCAGGTCCCTGGGTTACTGGGTTGCTCCCTTTTTTTCTAACACGATCTGAGGAGCTAGGCAGCTCTCCCATGTTTGGGCACCCCTGACCAATGGTATGCAGGGTGCCACACTCAGGTATGACCACTTCCTCCAAAGTATGGCATAATCTTGTCCCAGAAAGCAGTATTCTCACAAAATCCAAAATTAAGAATGCCTCTCTGTTAGAAGGTGGTTCTGACACTATGGGCCGCCCGGATTTTTCGCTTTTTGAGCACCTAGGTGTTGAGGTTTTACTGTGGGAGAGCCTCATAAATTGGGACTCATCCACAGTGAACTCATGATGAAAGAGACTGCATGTGGATTTTACTGGTGTCCCCCTAGCTTGACTAGGCCGCTGCGCAGCAGCTGGAGTAAGGGGCACCGGGCTGGTTACATGCAGACACCTGTGTACATGCGTGTGCACACGTGTAGGGGCTGCGCAGGGGAGATTCTTGGCGTGCGCAGTCCAGGAGCAGCTACAAAGTGAATGGTGTGGCAGGACTTATGCAGAATTGGGTGGTGACACGGAATAGGCCTTATACACTAGGAAGGAACATGCCAGGGAAAGTCAGTGTGCTTTACTGTGTTTTTCACTTCATTATTCCCCTATGGGGATGTGGAGCCCATGTGCTAGATTAACTTCCATAAGGCCTACAGATTCCAGACACGCACTAAAGTCCACTGTAGCGGATGTGAAAAGAAGTATTCTGCAGAGTCCAGAGTCATATTTGTACTGCTTTTGGGTCATCCAGAAATGTTACATCTCTCTGAGTCAGATCATAACCAGGGCCTGGCTGGGGGTTGACCTCAGCAGGCTGGATTGATGACCTTTCCCTCCCAGAGCGAAGACCTCCTTTCCACGAAGGGAAGATAGGCGGAGCTACAGGCTCATCCATCAGCAGCTATCACTGGGTGCCAGGCACCAGGCTGCACCTAGGAGGAAGGGCTCTGGTTTCAGAGACCATGTGGCCAGAGACCCTGGACGACGCCATTTTGAACAAACCCAGAGGCTGGACAAGAAGGAGGGAGCAGGGGCAGGGAAGTGATGTGTCGCTGTTTGATAGGATCAACATAGACTTCCTGCCAGCCCCCCTACTCAACTTTTAAAAGTGTCTGCGCAGGAAGAGAAGCTCTCTCTGGGGTGTGGTCTGCGGAGGCAGAAGGTGCTGGAGCCTGGCAATGGGCAGTTGGAAGGAGGTACCCCCTGACTGTCCCCCAGGCCCCTAACAGCGCCAGAAGAAGAGCCCAGGACCGGTGCGCAGAAGCAGGGGCCTCTGCGCAGGGAGAAGAGAGGCCAAGGAGGAGAGCCAGGCGAAAGTCTGGCGCAGGGAGCCAGTGAAGACCGCTCCCTGCAGAATGCCCCCTCTTGGAGGCCCGGAGGGCGAAGGAGAGTGCTCCCAGTGGCTGGGGGCCGCCGCCAGGAGTGAGAGGACGCGAAAATGGGGCAGATCGGACCCCCAGGGGCTGAGATATGGCCCCCGGAAGGTGAGCGACCTTTGACCCCTGGGGAGGAAGGGAAGCCGGGGAGCGCCATCGCGCTCCCCGTGAAGGTGACCCAAGGGGGGCCCGGGACCCCATCCCCGGGCCCCGAAGCAAAGCCGGGGAGCGCCGTCGCGCTCCCTGTGAAGATGTCCCCCACACGGGGTGCCAGGAGCCCACCCTGGCCCCCACCGAGCAAGTGAAGACGGGGGGGGAGGGGGAAGCGCCGTCGCACCCCCCCACGAAGACAGGAGGCGGGGGAGCGCCGTCGCGCCCCCGCAAAGAGTGGCCAAAGGGGGCCCGGGACCCCATCCCCGGGCCCCGAGGTCAAGTCGGGAGCGCCGTCGCGCTCCCCGTGAAGATTTCCCCAGGGGAGGGGCCAGGAGCCCATCCTGGCCCCCACCGAAGCCAAACCGCAAGATGGAGGGGAGCGCCGTCGCGCCCCCGAAGAGGTCCGGGGCCCGGGGCCCATCCCCGGCCCCGAAAAGCAGGCGGAGGCCGGGGAGTGCAGCCGCACTCCCCGAGGTCCGACACGTCTGCCCGCCAGAGCGGGCAGGCCAGAAATGCCTTGCCGGCTCCTGCGGCAGCACACGAGGGTGCTGGCCGGCGGGGGCAGCCGGGGGTGGGCTCCCCGAGCTGCCCTCCAACAAGAGGACATGCGGGGGTCCCGGGTGGGACCGGGGCCCCCCCCAAAGCAGAACACCAGCACCGCGCGGGGTCCCGGGTGCCAGAGAGAGAAGGAGGGGCCCGGGTGGGACCGGGCCCCGAAAATTGGCAGGAGCGGCCGGGGGTGGGCTCCCCGAGCCGTATCCCTTACCTGGGGGTCCGGGTGGGACCGGGCCCCCACCGAGGCCAGAAGATGGGGCGCGAAGCGCCAGATCGATCGCGGCTCTCCCGGCACAGCGGGAGAGCCGCTCATCCGATATTCATGCAGAGGAGCACAAAGCGCCCCATAATGCCTTGCCAGGCATTTGGAAATCTGCCGGTTTTGTGCCTGGTGGCCCCCAGAGGAGGGGGTCACCCTCAAGAATGAAAAAGGGTGCTGGGGGAGCTGCTGGAGAAGCGCAGTCTCCCCCCAGCACGAAGTTTAGTCCCACCCTAAGTGTCCTAGGGTTTTAAAAAGGATAACCCCTCGAGGGCTCAACCTGTTTCATTACACCTTCTGGGCTGGAACTTTTGTTCTACAGCTGAGGGTGTATTGCAAAGTGCTTCATGGAGTGAAGGGCTGAGTTGGGCATGTCTGGAGAAGGGCATCCCCTGGAGGTGAAGAGGTGTAATTACACCAGAACTGCATTTACTCACGGTTATTCCTTTTTAGAGGGCCTGAAGGTCACATATGTAATGTGAAGGTACCTGTGTAAGGTGATGTCATAAGCAAAGTGGGTTATGTTGCCAGACACTCCTGCTAGGGTGTCTGGCTGGATATGCGTAATCCTGTGATTTCATCTGTGATGCCTTTAGGGGCTGTAATTGCAACGCATTTTAATGTCCAACAAATGTGCTGAGTACTGTCATTCTAAAGTGTGCGTAAACATGTATTTTTGCTGCTGCGCTTAAGTGAGGAACAACCCAGACTGTTAGCCCTGAATATGTAGGAGTGCATACTGTATGGTCAATATAAGATGCTCAGTCAGGGTTATGTGTCACTAGGGCAGGTGAACCTATTTTTAATGCGTGTTGAGGTAATGGGGTGGGTCGCCACTGGGATGGTGCCAGTGCGCAGGGCCCTCGCTCCAGGTTATGCTCAACACACTGCATTAGGGGGCAAGATGATGTGCATACATGGGAGTGGTGGTAGTAGACCCCACCCCCTTTTGGGAGGGGTGGAGATGTTACGCAATGTCACAAAGTAATTCCAACAGCTTATGTATATTTGTAAATTGGTGCATAGTATTGAGTAGTGTGTGTGTTTAATAAATGTACTCTTACTTTTATAAAGCAAAGTACAGACTGGACAATCAATTATTGAGTGTTATTTCTGCGCACCTGCAAATGGCGATTACTAGCCCACACCACCTCCCTTGAGTAAAGCCTCAGACTGCTCTGCAACGCTACCCTCTGAGAGTCAGGCGCTACAATTGGGTGTTTGGTTCCCAGTGAAGGACAAATGTAGTCATGTTATTTGTGCAGGCCTCACAGATACTGCCTCGTTTTCCAACACTCTCCTTGAAGGTTACATCAGGATATGCCAACCCACTGGCATGGCTAAGTTTCACTAGCACATCCCTTCCAACCCCCTGACTAATCTAATTACTGAGGCTCCTATATGGCTGGGGTGCAGGATGTGGGTGTCAGCCTGTGCTGGTCCCAAACTGTCATTCTCCCTTTGAAGACCAGTTTGGCTCCCCCAACCTCTTTCTGCCTTTTGGCTTCTGCTGCTAAAGTTTCCATCCACATAAAATCCATTGTCTACTCTGACAAAACACTTCACACCTTATCAAGCAGCTCTGGTTCAGCCTGGGAAAAGCTGGCCAATCAAGAGAGGGCAGCTAAAAAGCAGAATTTTGGCTCACAGAAAAGAAAGTTTAATAACATTTTTTAGTAATAGTTATTACAAATCTAACAGTGGCAAGCTGGATTTATCTTAATCATTAATTTGATACCTTGAAGTATATTTTACGTGGCTCCTGTCAATATTTAAACTGAAATAAAATATCTCAATGTTAGCCTATGGAGCCTGTTGGAGTTTGCCCTTTTGCCCTGAATTTTTTCGCTTTTTGTAAGAATAAAACATGGTGTGCCTGAACAGAAAATAATAAATGCTGTGCAATGTTGTACACACTGTTAGTTCCACCATTTTAGAAGTGCACTTGGATAAAATGTCACCTTTACAATGGACGCCTTCCCTGCCTGCGCATGTGCCGCCTGACTGAGGTGGGTTGGCAGTCTAGTGGTTTGTTTCCCAGCACCCCCTGCTTTTGGAGGGAAACTTCACACCGCGGGTGCTCTACTCCTCCCCCTAGACCAGTTAGGACCTGTTTCCCAGGGAACCTTCTGGAAGCTTCCAGCCCTGTCTGGTAGGTGGGGTGAAGGGGATACATATAGGGGGGCTGGGCTGCCATGTGGTCAGACAGTGAGAGGCAGACAGTGCAGAAGGTGGACTGATTGAGAGGGGACACCCTGCCAGGAGGAACCGCCACATTGGGCCTGTGTGCTGGCCCAGTGAGAGCCCCTTACTGGAGTGTAGACTGCCATGACAGGAGGAGTACCACGTTATGGGGGATGACTGCTTCTAAGAGCTGCGGTCCTGTTCCGAGGAGTACCCACTGCCCGTTGATCTGACCCAGTAATGCTGGCCTGCTCTCCTACCGCCCTAAACCCCGCACCTGGAGCCCGTGGGCCGCCCAGGAGAATAGGAGCTGACGTCTGCAGCGCTGGGCTGCGAAAGCGCTATATTGCGCTGGACTGCACTTCAAGGAGGTGAGGAGCATGGGCCTACCTTCTTCTGTGGGACCCTGAATGTGGAAGGACTATAGCGCCTGTGAGCCCGTGGTCTGCCCAGGAGAAGAGGAGCTGATGTCTGCTAGCGCTGGGCTACTTAAGTACTAGACTGGAAGAACCTGCTGCTCCTCCGCCAGCGCTGTGCTAATTAGGCGCTGTCCTGAAGGACTTTGCTGTGTCCTGTGAGCGTTCAGGCTGTGCCTTTTTGTCCCTTGCTACTGGCGCGGTGCTGCGGTGTGCCCTCAAGAAGTGCTGCAGGCCAAGATCACCGCCGCGGCCCCTGCGCTGTGAAGGGAAAAGCGCTGTGTCCCAGATTACCGCTGAGGTCCCCCTCCCCCCCACGTTGCCGCCGAGCGAGCGGGTGCCCACCCCGCTGGGGACTGTAATTAACGCTGGTGCCCCCCCGCGGCTTGCTGGAGGAGGCTGCCTATGGTAAAAGGCAGCGGGAGCCCACCCCGCTGTCTGCTGAAGAAGCGGGTGCCTACCCCGCGCTCTGAATCCGCCCAGGATCACCGCCGCGGCCCGGGGAGAAGAGGCGCCGCCGACGCGACGCGGGAGCCCTGAAGCTGCCTGGACGTGGGCGGAGAGGCGGGACGGAAGCCAGGCGGGAGCCTACCCCACGCTGGCTGAGCCTCAGGAGTCGACGGAGGTTTCGCTCCATAGGAGGCGGGGCTCTCTGTGAGCGGAGGAGAGCCCCGAGTGCCCCTGGAGCCTCGCGGGCTCCGCATCAAAGTCCCGGGTCCCAGGAGGGGGCCCGGGTGAAGTCCGGCAAAGCGCTGCTGGTGGCAGGGCCCTCATGCCCTGAGGAGAGCCCCGCGTGTGCCGGCCGCCGGGAAGAGTCCGGAGCCTTTCGCCGAAGTCCCGGGTCCCAGGCGGGGGGGCCCGGGTGAAGTCGGGAGCGGCTCTGTCATTGGCGGGGCTCTCGGGAGCAGATGAGAGCCCCGTGTGCCGCCCAGCCTGCAGCGGGAAGGAGAAGAGTCCCGGAAGAGCCGATGAGTGGGGCTTTGTGGCGGGTCTAGGGGGGTTGGTCGAGGCACACTGTCGGTGCCTTCCCCCTGTGTTCCCGAGCCTCAGAGGAGGGTCCCTCGTGCCCAGGGCCGCAGTCTGCACCAGCGGCGCCGCAGAAGCGGGTAGCTGCCACGGGGGAGGTATATTGTTTTAAAATCCAACCTGGGCGCATTTGTGTACTTTCCGAGCCCCAGAGGAGGGGGCTCCAACGTCCCAGTACTATTTGCTTGCCTCAGAGTCCTAGAGGGGGCTCCACCGGACCGGGGCTCACCTTAAGCACAGAAGTGCCAGTACCCTTTTGGAACCCCCAGCTGTGCTGCGATTGCGGCCCGTTGCAACGATTGGGCATTGTTGATGTGGGAGTCCCAGAAGAGGGGCTCCCCAGGCGCAGTGGCACCAGAGGCTGACCGGCGACGTGGGGGACACTTGTGTGGGCAGTTTTTCCCTAAGGATCACCATGCTGAGGGTCAAACCTAATGTATTACGATGCCTGATTGTGCTTTAAGGGGCTGATGTTATGCCCAGTATGTCTTACATTTTATACTTGTAGGTTCATGCCATGATGTTTTTATTATGTGCCCACTGCCAATGAGGTTGATGCCAATAAGAGGCTGAAGGTCGGCACGTTGTGTTTTCGCGCCCTAGGAGGTGATCCTGCCTAATATCTTTTTCCCCAAAGGTTGGCGCTGCTGATCCGGGGCCTAAGGGAGGGTTTGTGTAAAGTGCACTCATGCTAATGTTTTCCTGCTTACTGATGCCCTGCATGAGGTTATATGCCCAAGGCTTACTTAGTATATGCCTGAAGTGATGTATGCAAATATGTTAGGCCTCCTATGCTTTACACATATATAAGGTGATTTAGGCGGGCAGGGCTGATTCCATGCTCATCTGATGTATGCTTAGATGACGCCGAATGCGTATGTTTAGGCCTAATGAGAGGCCCCATATATATGTTAGGCCTAAAAGAGGTTGCCTTCTGCTCATGTGGAGGCCTAGGGGCGTCCCTCCAATGCTCCTAGGCTAATGTTCATATGCTGAATGTTTTACCCCTAGGTTACCTGGCTGGTTTTCTGCAAAAGGTACTAATACCTGATCTAAGGGGGTTACGCCTAATGATGTTGCATCGTATGCCAATTGATCACATGTTTGGCCCACTCGGTTTGCGTCTCATGGGAAGACGCTTAGTTAATTTCCTTTTCCCAACAGGTACGGACTGATTACCGTTAGCAATACCTAGGAACTTTCATTGATCCTTTGCAACCTGTGTTGAGGATGTTGGCAGCGGCCCGATTGGCCCTGCGCTGTAAATAGTCCCCTTGTATAGGACTACCTGGTGCCAGTTGGCGCCGTGTACACCTCTGTGATTATTTGTGCTGAGTTCTGCACAATACATATGCCGTTTTTCACCTAAACTGGTGTGGTCTCCGTTTGTAGTGTGCCTGGTGTGTCGCCTGTGTGTGCTGCGCGGATGCTTTACACAATTCCTCCTGGTTTAGCCTTCCCGCTCCGCACCACGCTACCCCGTTTCTAACAGAGCCATTCACTACAATGAGGAAAAATGGAATTGTTGTGCTCTACTTAGAACCCTCCAGCTAGGCTGGCTGGGTCCATCCCTGTGATGCACCTGGGTTCTAATGCCAGGTCATGGGTTCTGGGGTGGCGGTTGGGCAGTTGGCGTCCAGCTGAGTCTGGAGAAGGACTGCACTAGTTGACTTACTTGCCTAATAAAGATTCATAAAGTGGAAACTGCCTCCGTGTCTGCTGTGAGGCATCATAACAATTTTGGCGATGATTTGAGTGATTCAGGCAGTGGCAAAAGTCGGAGCTGGAGCAGAGTATCGACGTGTGTCATCTGCTGTGAATGGAAGCAGATTTTGCGGGCTGACAGCCGTGTCAGTTATGTTTTTGTCAAGGTGAAAAGTGCGGCTGAGCGGGGTGGAAGCTGTCTTCGTGCTCACACAGTGTTAGCTGTCTCCTAGCAAACGGAGAGCTGTGGTGGAGCGAGAACTGATCAAGCAACCCGTGAAAGAAGGAGCGGCACTTGAGAGAGTGCTCTTCGGAAGAACGCCGTCAAGCAGCGCAAGTGAAATAAGGTGTTTTTCAAGACTGGCTGGTAAGGAGCAGATATTGGGGGAGTTGGGCTGCGATTTAGGCCCACCGCGAGGGAGACGCACTGAAGAATTATAAAGAAAACGATCTGCGCAATAACTTTAAAAGGGCAGTTAGTGTGGTACGCAGCGTCGCTGGTGGGTGTCAGGCTGCGAAGTGTGTCCTCTGTGGGAAAGCGCCAGATCTTGCCTGCACCGTGTGGAGACTGTTAAAAGAGAAAACAGCTGCGCAGTCCTTCAAAAGGCTGGTTGGTGCGATAAGGAGTGCCGTTTGGGAGTCAAGCTGCGAACTATTCCCACCGCGAGACGCGCAGAAGATCTTTAAAGGAAACAAACTGCGCAATAACTTGAGAAGGGCAGTTAGTGCGGTATGCAGCGTTGTTTGCGGGAGTCAAGCTGCGTGACGCGCTAAATTGACTGCACTGTGCGGGGCTATGTAAGCGTGTTTGCTATTGCTGCCATCCTGCCCTGTTTAAATACTTAGAAGGATTCAGCGCTTTAGGGGTACAGATTCAAGAGTACAGCTTCATTAATTTTCACTTACCTTGAGGTGTAGCCTTCACTGCCTTGTCTGCTGCTTTCCTGCTGCTGTTGTGGAGACACGTGTTCTGTTTCCTGCAATCCTATTCGCTGTGTCTTGTCAAGCCATCTGTGGAACAATAAAAGACAAGCATTGGCAAAGCCAATAGGTCTCGCCTTTAACAGGCGAGTGCTGACGTAATGGCTTTTCCAATGTGGTACTGCTATTAAATGTAATGGAACTGAATCTACATTCAAAGGAAATCATACTAGGCTTTGTCATGATTTAAGTCGAGCAACATCAGATGTAAGCAGTCACTGCTTAACTCACTGAGACATCTTGCAGACATTTAGGGGCATATTAGCAAGGGCTGGCGATATAATTATCGCCGCTTTAGCGTCCTTTTTTGGGCGAAAAGCGGCGATAATTATATCGCAATATCATCAAGGACACGCTCGCGCGTGTTTCCTTGATGTAGAGCCCGTTTTTTTACAGCCTCGCATCGCTAATGAGATGCAAAGAAGGCGTGGCTGTGAAAACAACACATGTTAATATCGTGAAGGCAGCTTCGCGATATTAACAAGGAGGTGCAGCGATAAAAAAATCGCGCTACCTCAGCCTTAACTCAGGAATTTAACGTCTGTTAAATTCCTGACTAAGGCATACTTTTAATGGGAGATGGATTATGCTGATACGACCACAGGGTCGTATCAGCAATGTTATCGCTGCTTTCAATGGAACATCGCTGGAAAACCAGTGATGTTCCATTGAAACACCGCTATCGCTGAAATATTATCGCCATAGCGCTATGCGTTGTAAATATAGCGTTATCATGGCGATAATATTCAGCGATAGCCAGCGATAATATTTCTATCGCTATGTACGGCCAGCGATAATTATCGCTGGCCGTTGATAATATGCCCCTCAGTCATTTGGGGGCATATTTACAAGGGCTTTATCTCCGCTTTTTTGGCTTACAAAGCCAAAAAAGCGGAGATAAACTCAGCGCCCTATTTACAAGAGGGTGCTAACATGCATAATTGCATGTTAGCACCCTTTTTCTAACGCCTCACTTTGCATCTCCAATGAGATGCAAAGTGGAGCGTTACTGAGCGTACCAAGATGGGCTACCTTGCAAATATCGCTGATGTTTACATCGCGATATTTACAAGGCAGCCCACATGATTTTAGCACACATTAGATTTTGGCGAAAACGGCCGTTTTCCCCAAAACCTAACGTTTGCTAAAATCCTGACTTAGCCATCCCTAACATAGGGGGTGGATTATGCTGATACGACCCTGTGGGTCGTATCAGCAGGTTATCGCCCTTTGCAGGGAACATCGCTGGAAAACCAGCGATGTTCCCTGCAAAGGGCGATAACCTCGCTATCTCTGGAATTTTTATCGCCCTGGAGTAACGCGTTGTTAATAACGCGCTACCAGGGCGATAAATACCAGAGATAGCCTGCGATAATATAATTATCGCTAAGCACGGCCAGCGATAATTATCGCTGGCCGTTGTTAATATGCCCCTTAGCTTTTACTTATTACAAGAGATCAGCTGCACTTCGCAGTTGTGCAAACTCAGCTCGGGCAAGCCCTTATCAAATACCGACACTGTTAAACAACCTGCAATGTAAGCAGAATACAGGTCCTGACAACAGTGCAACCTTATTTAGATTGCAACATTGAATTCCATAAAGTAAAAACACTAAGCACATAAGGCTGCAACAATTACAGGCGCCTTCTACCTTACTTTCATTCAAAAAACCCTCCAAAAGGGCAATAAAGAGAAAAACCGGACTCGTAAATTAAAAGCTTAATATTATTGAGATCCCCCTTTTTTAACCGTCCTCTCCCAATAAAGTAGCCTTTTGCTATTTTTGTTAGTCCCAAAAAGCAAAGAAATTTAGGGGCATATTAACAACGGCCAGCGATAATTATCGCTGGCCGTGCTTAGCGATAATTATATTATCGCAGGCTATCTCTGGTATTTATCGCCCTGGTAGCGCGTTATTAACAACGCGTTACTCCAGGGCGATAAAAATTCCAGAGATAGCGAGGTTATCGCCCTTTTGCAGGGAACATCGCTGGTTTTCCAGCGATGTTCCCTGCAAAAGGGCGATAACTTGCTGATACGACCCACAGGGTCGTATCAGCATAATCCACCCCTATGTTGGGGATGGCTAAGTCAGGATTTTAGCAGACGTTAGGTTTTGGGGAAAACGGCCGTTTTAGCCAAAATCTAATGTGTGCTAAAATCATGTGGGCTGCCTTGTAAATATCGCGATGTAAACATCAGCGATATTTGCAAGGTAGCCCATCTTGAGTACGCCTATAACGCCCACTTTGCATCTCATTGGAGATGCAAAGTGAGCGCTAGTGAAAAAGGGTGCTAACATGCAATTATGCATGTTAGCACCCTCTTGTAAATAGGGCGCTGGTTTTATCTCCGCTTTTTTGGCTTTGTAAGCCAAAAAAGCGGAGATAAAGCCCTTGTAAATATGCCCCATAATTTTTGCGAGGTAACCCACTCCTGAATACGGGAATGTATAGTGCGACTGGATGTGGCAGCCTCCTCATGAGAATTGGTGACTTTCTGGTGTGTTTCCTCGGAACACTTCGAGCTGCCTTTAATGAAACTAAATCAGAGACTGTAGTAAAAAAGAAACAAGCATTGGCATAGCCAATAGGTCTCGCCTTTGGGGCCTTATAAGTGTTTAGCCAGAGCTATTGACTTTGCCAATGTCTTCAAGATGTGCTGTAGAGAAGTGTGGCTGCTGTGCGGCATGCTGAAAAGTTATAATAAAAAGTGTCAGAAGCATTTTTGTTACTTTATATATGACCAAGAAGGCATTATGTAAAACTGAACGACCATATTAAAAAAGTATTTACAATAAAACATTTCCTCAGTTTTCTTTTGTTCTTGCAATGCTGGCAATGGTTGTTTGTTAAAGCTTTTTTTTTTGAGGAGGCATAATCAATCGGAGGGTGAAGGTTGGGAACTAGTACCTGTATTATAACACTAGCAGCGGCCAGACGCTAGGGAGAATCAACAGATGCCAGATTCCGAGAGCAGGCTGAGGTGGTGCTGAGTGATGCTGAGGTGGTAGTGGTGGTGGTGGTGACTGTTGCGGAGACGATGTTGAGGTGATGCTGAATGATACTCAGGTGTTGCTGAGTGATACTGCTGTGGTGCTGAGTGATGCTGTTGTGGTGCTGAGTGATATTGTCTTGGCGCTGAGTGATGCTGTGGTGATGCTGAGTGATATTGTCTTGGCGCTGAGTGATGCTGTGGCGGCGCTGAGTGATGCTGTGGCGGCGCTGAGTGATGCTGTGGTGGCCCTGAGTGATGCTGTGGCGGCGCTGAGTGATGCTGTGGTGGCCCTGAGTGATGCTGTGGTGGCGGTGAGCGATGCTGTGGCGGTGCTGAGCAATGCAGTGGCGTTGCTGAGCGATGCAGTGGCGGTGCTGAGCGATGCTGTGGCGGTGCTGAGCGATGCTGTGGTGGCGCTGAGCGATGCTGTGGTGGCGCTGAGCGATGCTGTGGGGCGCTGAGCGATGCTGTGGTGGCGCTGAGTGATGCTGTGGTGGCGCTGAGTGATGCTGTGGTGGCGCTGAGTGATGCTGTGGTGGCGCTGAGCGATGCTGTGGTGGCGCTGAGCGATGCTGTGGTGGTGCTGAGTGATGCTGTGGTGGTGCTGAGTGATGCAGTGTTGGCCCTGAGTGATGATGTGGTGTCGCTGAGTAAAGCTATGGTGGTGCTGAGTGATGCTGTGGTGGTGCGGAGTGATGTTGTGGTGGCGCTGAGTGATGCTGTTGTGGCGCTAAGTGATGCTGTGGTTGCACTGAGTGAGGCTGTGGTTGCACTGAGTGATGCTATGATGGCGTTGAGTGATGCTTTGATGGCGTTGAGAGATGTTGTGTTGGTGCTGAGTGATGCTGTGCTGGCTCTGATTGATGCTGTGCTGGCTCTGATTGATGCTGTGGTTCCGCTGAGTGATGCTGTGGTGTTGCTGAGTGAGAGATAGAGTGAAGATATAATGCCCAATTAGAGAGGGTGGTGAGAGAGAAAGAGAGAGAAATGGTGTACATAGAATAAAGAGTGGAGCGGGATAGAGAGAGAGAAAGAAGGGGAGAGAGAGTGAATGAAGGAGTTTGAAAGAGAAACAGATAAAGGGGTGAGAGAGAATGAAAGGCTAAAAAAGATAGAGAGGGGAGAGTTAATTAAGTAGAGAGAGAATTAGAGAGGGGAGAGAGAGAGAAGGAGAGAGACAATAAGAGTGGGGGTGTGGAGTTTAAATAGAGTGAAGAAGTGACGCGGAAAAAGTAACCTTAAATATAGCTTTGTGCTTTGCGCGAATAAATATAAAAAAAAAAGTGAGAGACAAAAATACTGGTAATTAGGCTGTGACTCCCAATATAAAACAAATAGCGATATAAGGTGAAATCAACCCACCGAAGCAATATTTCTAACTAGACAAAAAAAAGCTTGCATTTCAATGCTAATCGCTGTTGTTTTTCATGTGATGTGAGCTGCTGCTGCGATTGAAACATCAGAGTCCAGAGAGTTAATGAGCCATGACGAGGAAATGAGGAAGAGATAGGAAACCCAGATGCCAGCTGCGCGTGCACGCCATCGTGAACTCAAGCTGGTCGCCAGCCGAAAGCCAGTGTTTGCACTTCCAAAACCCGCTTACTAAAACTCTCGGCCAGACCAGCGCAAGTGCTGGTGCAGGCCGAGACCTAAAAAAAGGGAGAGCAACTAAGTCTGCAAGCTTAGAGGGTGCGTTTGTAGAGCAACACTGCCACCTTCTGGATTTAAAACATAGCACTGTTGTCTGGAAGCAATGGATCTCAGCACAGCAATTGTTACTCCACCTCCTTTCCTTATGCAACCAGGTGAAACACCCATTGAGTGGGAGAATTGGATCGACTGGTTTGAGAACTACCTTTTAGCCTTAGATGGGGCAAAATTTCCTGCTATTAGAAAAAAAGCTTTGCTTTTAGGCTCCTTAGGCAAAGAAGGGCAACATATTTTTAAGTATTTACCAGCTGTTGGGAATGCACAAGGTGGAGCAATGGAGGATGTGTATAAAGAGGCTGTTTTATGTCTGCAGACTAGGTTTTCTAAGCAAGTGAATGTGGTTATGCTACGTCCCAAATTTTACACTCAGCCTCAGCGTGCCAATGAGTCAATTGATGACTTTGTTGCAAGGTTAAGGGAACTTTCATCCAAGTGCCAATTTGGTGCAATGACAGATGAAATGATCAGAGATCAGCTCATTGTGCAGTGTGGTAGTAAAAAGATACAGGAAAGATTGTGGGCTTCAAGCAACCTCACACTCAAAGATGCGATTGCTATCGCAAAAGTGGTGGAGGAATCTGAAAGATGCATGCGTGAAATGAAAATCTCCAATGGCGGCAGTAAAGAGAATGAAGTTGCATATCTGGGTGATGATGCAGAAGGGGTCAACGTAGTCAGGAACAAACCTCAATCTGTAGCCGGTAGTGGTAACAAAAACAAATTTACGAAGATGCCTGGCAAGCCTAGTGGTCGTTCTTGTCTCAGATGTGGCAGCAGCTACCATAGCAATGCTATGCTGTTGGAAAGACCTGTCTTAAGTGTGGCAAGAAGGGGCATCTGGCACACATGTCCAAACAGACAGACAAGAAAGTAGGCATTGTTGAGGAGGAGGAAACTGGTTACAGGGTCCTGGTTGTTCAACAAGAGGATGTCGTTGGAAACGTCGTCGAGGATGACATCAAAAAACAAACTCGTCCAAAGGCAGAGTTTGACATAATAGGCTGTTTGGTGTCTTTGATGGTGGACACAGGTTCTCTGTACACTATTGTTCCTCAGGATCTCTTTAAAAAAAACTTGGCCAGGAGAGAAGTTAACCACTTCTGATGCGGTTCTTAAGGGATACCAGGGCCGTAATATAAGTGTCCTTGGTTTCATAGAGGCTAATATCTCTTTTGCTGGCAGGCGCACTGTTGGCAAGGTCTATGTGGCAAAGGAAGGGCCACCCATTTTAGGGTGGTTACACCAATATGACCTGGATATTATGGTAAAAGCTCGTGGAACTGTACAAGTCATGGTAGTTGATGATCTAGACTTGAAGGGCATTTTAGAGTTGCATAAGAGGGTTTTCGTGACAAGGTTGGGTGAGGCCCTCAATTATCAACATGAGATTAAACTCAAAACAAATGTGCAACCTATTAAGCATGTGGCGAGGAGGGTACCTATGGCAGCCAGGGGCAAGGTGAAAGAAATAATTCAACAGCTCTTAGATGACAAAGTAATAGAACCTGTTGAGGCTGCCGAGTGGTTGTCTCCGGTCGTCATCACTAAGAAAGCTGATGGCTCACTTAGGTTTTGTGTCGACCTGCGCAGCCTTAATAAAAGTGTGATCATGGACAATTTTCCCCTCCCAAATATTAATGAGATAATACTCATGCTGTCTGGTGCTAAGTTTTTTTCAAAGTTGGACCTTAGGAGTGCATATCATCAGGTCAAACTTTGTGAGCACTCTAAACATCTCACGTCCTTCATTACTAATGAAGGAACTTTCCAATTATGTAGGCTTCCATTTGGCTTATGTTCAGCTGCCAGCGCGTTCCAACGCTTGATGAGTTCTGTCCTGTCAGGCATAGACAAGATGCTTGTTTTCCAGGATCATATTCTTGTCTTTGGAAAAGACGTGCAAGAACACAATCAAGCGTTGGGGCAGGTTCTGGTACGTATTGGTAAGGCTGGCCTGACACTGCGCAAAGAGAAATGCCAATTCATAATGCATGAAGTGGAATACTTGAGGCACTTGGTGTCAGGTGAAGGCGTTAAACCTAAAGCCAATTTGGTCAGTGCCATTGTCAATGCACAAGTGTCTTGTGACAGGGAGTCCCTGAGGTCTTTTATGGGGCTCGTGGAATATTATTCAAAGTTTGTTCATGATTTTGCCATGAAGACTGAACCTCTGAGGGAGTTATTAAGGAAAGGGAAAAGATTTTGTTGGGGTGAGTTGCAGCAGTCCTCCTTTACCATGATCAAAGATAACATTGCACATGCTGGTGTGCTAACCCCTTTTCAAGCTGGCCGCAGCACTATTGTCACCGTTGATGCTAGTGCTGTGGGAATTGGTGCTGTCTTGGCACAAAAGCATGGTAGGGAGGAGAAGACCATTGCGTTTGCCTCACGTTCCTTAACTGAAGCTGAACGCAACTACTCAGTCATTGAGCGTGAAGCTTTGGCTGCTGCGTGGGCCACAGGCTATTTCAGAGTGTTTTTGTGGGGCAGTTCGTTTCTCCTGCGAACTGATCACAAACCACTTCTCAAAGTCTTGGGCCCTGGTGGTACGAAGAACTGCTCTGGGAGATTAGCTAGGCTTGCTGTTAAACTACAGGAATTTGGTTGTAGGGTTGAGTTTGTCCCAGGGTGGAGGAACAAAGTTGCTGACTGCCTTTCTAGATTGCCTGACAAACTTGCTGTGGTGTCGGAATTGCCATCTGAGAAAGTAGTAGCGAGTGTTGACGATGCCACAGAGAGTTTTGCGAGTGCCATTTCAAGGGAGTCGTGGCTCAAAGCTATGGATGATGACTCTGTTTTAAAGGGAGTTGTACGAATGATTAAAGGCGCAGTGAGGAGAGAGTTGTTTATCCGAGGGGGTTAAAGCCTTTTTAAATGTTGTAGATGAGCTTACCATAAATCCAGATGGATTGATAATGCGTAAAGAGCGTTTTGTTCCACCTTCTGGTTTACGTTCCAGACTGCTTAGTCTAGCCCATGAAGGTCATCTGGGGCAGACTCTCACCATTAAGAGGTTGAGGGAGTGTTAGTGGTGGCCCTTGATGGATAGACAGGTCAAGGATTGGGTGGTGAGGTGTGAGGCTTGTAAGGATTCAGAGAAATGTCTGAGGGTTGGTCTTGGTGCCTCAGAGGTGAGTCAACATGTATTGCATGCAGAGAAAGTTTGGGAGAAAGTCTGTCTTGATTTTATTGGGCCTTTCAGTTTTCTGCCGAAAGAGAGAAATTTGCAGCTGTCTTGGTTGATGCAAAATCAAAGTGGGTTGAGGTTGTGTTTATGGGGTGCGTTACCACTTCCTCTACCATTGGTGTTTTGAGTGATGTGTTTAAAAGAGAGGGTTTGCCTAATGTCCTCCTTACTGATCATGGTACTCAGTTAACGTCTTGTGAGATGAACACATTTTTGGGGACTATTGGTGTCAAGCACTCATGTTGTTCTCTGTACAACCCACAGGGCAACGGTTTAGTTGAGAGGGTTAACAGAATGGTGAAGGGCACTATGCAATTGGCAATGAGTGCTGGTTTGTCTGTGCAAGGAGCGGTGAGTGAAATGCTCTGGGCTTATCGCACCACCAGGAACTCCGAGTCAGGCGAAAGTCCATTTGAAATGAATGGTTGAAGGGCTCCTGCCACTAAACTTGTTCTTTCATGGATGCGGATGAAAACGCTCTCTTCTGGCAAGACCGAGTGTAGTGATGCTGTGAAAAATGGATGTAAACGTTTCATTGATGTGGGTGACTTGGTCAAGGTGAAACCTGGTGGGTGTGGAAGATTATTGAATACATTCAGAGGGCCATTCAAAGTCAAAGCGGTTGGTGGTAACTGGGTCAAACTGGAGAATGGCCAAACGTGGAATTTGAGGCGGGTTGCTCTTTATTGCAAAGTGAAGGATGCATCCGATTTAATAGTTGAGCGTGATGGTTTGACAGACGTCACATCACCCTGGCTGTTGATGAGTGATCGTGAGTTTTTGGGGATGCCGTTGGTTTGTGATTCGGGTGCCCTCAGTAAGACGGGTGGTGTCTCTGATGTTGTACTTCCAGGGGAAGGAGATGGGTTGGTGTGTGTGCCTCGTGTTACGAGGGAGGCAAGGGAAAGGAGACCTCCTGCCTATTTGGGTGATTATGTTCAATAATGTTTTACTTTGTACCCATGTTTGTGTCAGGAGAGATTCTGCTTTGGGTTGACTGTTCATTTTTGATTTCATCTTGCGTCAAAGTGCTTCCAGTTTCTGTTTCTATTTCTCCCTTCTGTTTCTTCATTTTCTTATTGCTTTTGGTTTTTTTACTTCGTTTTTCTATCCTTAGGTACTGATTTGTTGTATAAGATGGGGAGATGTGTTGTGTTCTACTTAGAACCCTCCAGCTAGGCTGGCTGGGCCCATCCCTGTGTTGCACCTAGGTTCTAATGCCAGGTCATGGGTTCTGGGGTGGCGGTTGGGCAGTTGGCATCCAGCTGCGTCTGGAGAAGGACTGCTCTAGTTGACTTACTTGCCTAATAAAGATTCGTAAAGTGGAAACTGCCTCCGTGTCTGCTGTGAGGCATCATAATAGGAATTGGCAGTTTTTCCCTCACCAGAGCTTATACAACATCTTCTATAATATCCCTGATTACAGTTACAGGGTACACTACCCCTGGGGCACCTGGGGGGGGATCTTGGGGGTGACATCTGTCAAAATAAGATAGATTACTACTTTGGAAGTACATTTAATTCCAAAGTCGAATTTCCATATAATTACAATTTAAAAGCCGCCTGCAAGGCAGGGATGGCTTTTAAAATGAGAGCAGGCAACTCAACAGTGCACACTCTAGTGCAGGAAATCTACTTTGCCTCTAAACCGCCCTGCCCTTATATACTAGGGACTTACAGGTAGTTTGAATCCCCCTTGCCTTATTATATACTAGGGACTTACAGGGGGTCTGTCATTGCCAATTATATTTATACATAACCATGTACTTTTAATCAGAGCACAGGCCCTGGGTCTGGTTAGCAGAGACCAGGGCACAATCAGAGTCAGAAAACAAGCACCTAGTAGTCAAAATGGGGGCAAAAAGTAGGCGGACACTGCAAACAGGTCCTGATTTCTCACAGACACTTACAAAATTGATGTAGGGTAGAGGACAGGGCAAAGTATTTTGTATTTGGAGCAAAATAATAAGAAAGGTTTAAAGAGCAAATGCACGATTGAAAGTACTTATGTATGCGTAAATATATACTTGCATCCTAGCAAAAATGCCATTTAACAAGCTTACTATTACAGATAGTCGAGCACATAGCACAGCATATTGTTATTTAGACATGGTTCCCACTTTCGAAATGTGAGCCGTGATGCTGAGAGCAAACACAATCGAAGGAGAAAACATTCGCTTTATTTTTGGAGAATTGCAGACGGATCAGGATTCTCATTATAAAGATGAAAAAGTTTCAGCACATATTAATCTATTTCAGTTGTAACAGATGGAGGATTATTTAAAACTCAAAAATGTTTTTCTTGTTGTCTATTGCTGTGGGTCTTAATTTGATGCAATTAATGAGCACTTTTTAAGCAGCTGCTTGCATCAATGTAGTTGCACCAAGTTCACGTTTTATTGTGTTTCAGTTCTTTGAAATATGAAAGGATTTTCTGAAAAATTTCATTTATTAAGAAATATACAATTGGTTCTTTGTAAAAAATTGGAATGCGAATATTTTGCTACCGCATTTTGGTCACAAAACATTCTTCCATACCACTTTGATTCTGTATTGGAAAGGGATGCCCTAAATACGCCCCTTCCTAATACCAAATCGATATGTATCCACAGTTCCAAACTGCGATTCGATAACATTTTACCGAATCGCAATTTGGGATTCATACATACCAAAATGCATATTTCCCAGTCACAAACAGGCCGATTCTGCAAATTGGGTAGCTTGCAACTGCAAAAATGATTGATAAACCTAGCCCATAATTATTATCTAGGTTCTCATTTCCATTGGTGTCTTAGGGCATCATTACGATGCTGGTCAGACTTATGTCTGATCGGCACCGTGGCAGAAGCAGGACCGCCCAACTAGTAGTTGACGGTCACGCTGTCTGCATAACAATGCGACCACCCTCAAGGCGGTAAAAATGTGTATATTATGTATTGCGGCGTGTGCTGCGGGAGGCAGCACATGCCGCAGTACAAAAGAAACGCATCTTACATATCCCTGCACCATGTGGCAGGCACCATGGGGTGCAGGGATATGTAGGAGGGCACCATAGGTGCACCCCAGGGCCCATGGCAGAGGGCCAGGGGGAAAGAGGGCCTGCTAGAGGCCCCCAAAGTCACAGGTAATTGAGGTTTGTTCATATTATGAAGCAGTATTTTACACAGCAATAACACATTGCATTATTTAACATACTCAGGGCTTTGTTCCTAGTGCTCTGGGAGCCCCAGTTTCCCCACCCAAATTTGCTTAGGAGAAATGTGGAATTAGTAGTTGGAGAAACACATTGGGTTCTATTCACAGGGGTAAAGTAGGTAAACTTAGATTTACAACCAAATTGACATTTTCTATTCCTCTCTGGAATACTCAAAGAGATTCTGGGTAGGTGTAATCCCATTTATGTTGGTGGTCTCTGCTTCAAATGATGAGATTTTTGCAGCCCTAAATCCACTAAAGCTATGTGAAAATGGGCTTTACAAGGCGTGACTAGCCTTAAAAGTTTGAGAACGCCCACAAACATGAAAGTACCTAGGAGGATGAGAAGGAGAATGTATCATCCTCACATTCGGTGGAGATTTTCTTTTTAACTGCATTTGCATAAAGGTATACATTTCTTCTGTATGGAGTTTTCAGCCCCAGAGAAGTCCCTATAGACAGAACTGAAACAAAAGTTTGGAATCACATGATTCCCAATGGAATCCTCATGAAAACCTGCACCAATCACACCATTCAACTCTGGTTACAAACGGAATTGATGAATTCCAAAAATGTGTAAATCTGTACTCACACATAGAAGTAATTATGGAACTAAAGATTGCCTTACAGTCCAGGTTTCGCAGATCAGAACAATGACAAATGTGTGGTATCTGGTGGGACTTGGAATAGAGAGGTAATACTGAACCTGATACATTCTGCACCCTGCAGTATCAGTGTTAGAAAGCCATCCTGTGCCCTGGGCACTCCACAACTTTTTTGCTGACTGGTACGGGTGGTAACTGACTCTGACTGACCCTGGGTTCTGCCTACCCAGGCCCAGGGCCAGTGCTAAGCTGAAAGAGACACTTGGAATACAGTGAAAACACCTACATACACTAGGGTACACTATGGGCTGGGGTACCCCTGTGATTGGCATGACCTACCCTATAAGGCCCTAGTACATAACAGGGTAGGGGGATTGAAACTACCTCTCAGTCCCTAGTATATAATAGGGCATGGCAGTTTAGAGACCAGCAGCCCTTTCTGCACTTGCATGTGTGCACTGCTGAGCCTGAGGTCAGCTTAAAAGTAGCCCTGGTTGCAGGACTGCTTTTAAAAAGCAGAATTGTGCCCAAACTCGACTTTGGTGTTTGGGGCACTTGCAAATGGATAACCTACAATGTTTGGACATATTATGTACCCCCAGGGTCTCCCCTAGATGTCCCAGGGGTAGGGGGTCAGGTATTTATAAGGTGGACCCTTATAAAATGAGTTTTATATGCCCTGGGTTAAGTGAAATTGCACATTTCACTCCCCACATTGTGATAAAGTGCTGCACAAAATCGACTTTGGTGCTAGGAGCACTGTGGAGGGAGGATCTGCAATATTTGTACATATTCAGAACCCCTAAAGTCTCCTCTAGGAGTTCCAGGGATGGAGGTTCTGTAGATATAGGCAGAGTACTTATAAAATATGTTTTATAAGCCCTGGTGCTGGATAAATGGCCCAAGTCATGTTTCCCATTGCAAATCCCCAGCCACATAGGTTAACATGGCAGAAAGTTATTAACTACTAACTCTTGATAGGAGAAGGCTAAAAATACCATTCAAAGACTTCCCAGAATGGTATTAATAAACTCAACAATATGATATTGTTGAATTTCTCCTAAAATGTACAGACAAGAAGTTATAAGACTTTCTTGTCTGTAAGCCCAGATTCAGCCTTCTAGTGGTCTGTCCTGATTGGTCAGAGTTAAGTGGATTAGCCAGGCTTCTTTGAAGAGGTGATACCGCCAGACGCAACTTTTGAGAAGGCATGGAAGCCGTTGCCAAATGGATGAAAAACAGTTGCCTACAACTAAACACCAACAAAACAGAAGTACTCATCATGGGCCCAAACCCAGACGCCTGGAGCGACACCTGGTGGGCCCCTGCCCTCGGAAACCCGCCAACCCCCACGGACCACGCACGCAACCTGGGAATCATCCTGGACTCCGAGCTCAAAATCGACCGCCAGATCAACTCCGTCTCGTCTTCCTGCTTCCACACCCTCCGCCTCCTTCGTAAGACCTTCAAATGGATCCCCCTCGAACACCGAAAGATCGTCACTCACGCCCTGGTCACCAGCAGACTCGACTACGGCAACGCACTCTACGCCGGAATAAACAAAAACCTCACCCGCAAGCTACAGAACATCCAGAATGCCGCCGCAAGACTGGTCCTCAACCTGCCAAAACACTGCCACATCTCCCAGCACCTGCGCACACTCCACTGGCTTCCCGTCGAGGCGAGAATCACCTTCAAGATGCTCACCCACGCACACAAGGCCCTCCACGGCACCGGACCAGCATACCTGAACAGCCGACTCAAATTCCACACACCCCAAAGGACCCTACTATCAGCCCAGCTCTCCTATGCTGTGGTCCCCCGCACCAGAAAGACCAGATCGGGAGGCCGCTCCCTCTCCTTCCTCGCGGCCAAAGCATGGAATGTCCTTCCGCTCCACCTCAGACAGACAACATCGCTCCCCATCTTCGCAAGAAACCTCAAAACCTGGCTCTCGACAGACCCCCTCCTTGATGGAATGGAACCTGCACCCCCCACCCCCAGCGCCTTGAGACCCTTACGGGTGAGTAGTCGCGCTTTAACAAACCCCTGATTGATTGATTGATAAAGAGCCCCTGGGGTTGACCAGCTCTACTGGGAGGGCAGTGTTCTGTTACACAGGAATGCCAGAGCAGGTGGAGGAGTCGTAAACAATGGACTTCAAGGGAGGGGGAGGACACAAGTGTCATTTACAACTCTACTCTTTTGAACCCAGCCAGATGCTAGGCTTAAGGAAGGAATGAGCAGATGCAAGGCTGAGAGACTATGGAGGTTAGCCATCCTAGGGGTGTGTTTAGCCAGCTCTTCTCTCCCTGCTGGAAAATCAGCCATTATGCATTTGGAAGAATTGGTGCACTCTGGGACAAAATAGTGCCACACTCTGCAGGAAGTGGTCATACCTTGGGGCGGTACCCTACACCCCATTGGACAGGAGTGACCTCCTGCTTGACCCAGAGAGCATGGAATAAGTATCTTGAAAGAGGTAGAGCCTCTCAGATCTGCTTCTTGAAACTTAAGAAAGCAAGAAGGGCCATGCTGAGAAGTTTGATGTACATTTCCTAAGGCCTGCACTCTGAAGATTACTCCTTCTGCACCATCTAGAACTACAGCCCTGGGGACTACCTTGCTGCAAAAGGACTAAAGAGTGGACTCCCTGGAAACTGCAGGTGAACAGAGCTCACCTTGAACATCACCACCAATAATCCTCAACCTGGAGAACTACCAGTGGATTTGTAAGGGTTTTGTCCAAGTGGATTGTGGGAACTGAAGTCCTCAACTTTCAAGGACCATCTTGGAGATTCCAGACCCTCAGAGTGAGTTTGAGACACTTTGGGACCCTTTGGGGAACTTCAATAAGAAGTTCCAGAAGTTTAGAGAACTTTGGAGCAACTTTGAAAAAAGCTCCATAAGTGTACCGACTCAACCTGGTCAGCCATGCCGCCTGCCTTCAACCGCGAGTCGGCCTGCCGTTCAGGTTTGTCCCGCTGAAAAGCTCCAAAGGTCCTACTTCCAAAGTTTGACCGGGAGTAGTCAAAATCCGAGGCCGGCGAACCCTCACCGAATCCGGCCTGGTGGTGTAGAGCATTGAGGGACCCCGCGAGAAAAAGCTCTGTAAAAGTTTCTAAGTTCGAACGAAGAAAAGGTGACTGGGAGCAAACGTGAAAGCCAAGCCGCCTGCCTTTAACCGCGTGTCGGCCTGGATCCTTGGTTTGTCCCGCTGGAACGCTCCAAAGGTCGGATTTCCATAAGTTTGACCTGGAGCTCGTCGCAAGGCAATCCGGCGAACCCTCACCGAATCCGGACTGGCTGAGAGCTTAGAGAGACCCCGGGAAGAATAGCTCCAGAAACGTTTCTAAGTCAGAAGGTAAAAACTTTGACCGAGACCTACTGTGAGGGGTATCCACCCACGGCTCCATCGAGGTTGGCCTGAAACTTTGACTTTGGCCCGGTCTATCGCGACCAGATGTCCCAATAAGGCGCTGTAGGTTTCTATGTGCTAGATAATGCTAAATCTTTTGTCACTTTGGTGTCATTTTAAAGATAAAAATATTTCCTATTGTTATAAATTGGTGTTGGATTTGTATTGTGCATTGTGTCTTAATTATTTACTTAATTGGTGTTTTTAAATGCTTTACATACCTGTCTTTGAAGTTAAGCCTGCCTCCTCGCAGCCAAGCTACCAAGGGTTGAGCTTGGAAATAATTTTCTAAGACCTATTCTGAGCCCTATACTGTGTTAGTGGCCTTATTGCCAGTGGCAGATATACATTTGCCCCTACTAATAATCCACTTTCCAACAATCAGTTTTTACCAAGTCGCAATATTACTCCATCAAATAAGCCACTTAACATAAGGACCATTGCACGATTTACCTAGTGTAACAAAAAATGTGGGGTCTAAGGATACCTGAAAGTAATTGACAAGATGGTTTTTATTTAATGAATGAATGAGTTTATTTATAAAGCGCGACATTCACTCCAAGGAGCATCTTGGCGCTAGCGGAGAGAACTTGGAAATCTGAGGTGGTAACATTGATGTAACTAAATTATCTGGAGTGAGTGTTGTAGTGTCTACCCCAGCCCGGGAGCATGCAAATAGATAATGTCACACTGGAGCTGCGGTTAACCATTACTTTGTTCTTCAGCATTCATCGTGCATTACATCATACTTTCCATAACCACACCCAAACACCCCCTGTTCAAGGTGCTCCAGAACCACGAGGGTCCTAGTGCATATAACATCAATAGGATACATCTCCCTCTACGTTAAATTAAAAGTGGCAGTCATCATTAAAAATCCCATCTCCTCAATCAAGTCAGTGAGGAGCTTGTACTTGCCTGCTGGCTCAGGTGATGAAAAGGAATCGAGGTCCATCCTGATTGGATAACAGCAACTCAGGCTCAGGCACTTGAACCGGATCTGTGGGCGGGGTCAGCTCAATCATAGTTTCAGGAGTCGACAAGGGTTGGGGTAGGTGTTTAAAGTGTGATGTGTCCCGAGTGATGGATTTTCATGGATGATGTGCTGTTACCATGTGTCCCTTGCACGCCACAACCTGCAGAGGGTCAGCGGCAAAAAGAGTGTCCATTTTACGCTTTTATCTCTGTTTGACCAGCACCCAGTCTCCTTTGTCAAAGACTGTCTCCTGGGTATGGTGGCGCTGATCTGCATACGTTTTCATCTTTCTTTTCCAAGTCAAGTTGGTGTCTCAAAACTTTGTCAGTATTGACTGATTGATCAGCGGTCCATTGAGGTAGTTTTGTTCTGATGGTTCTCCCAAATAGCAAGGTTGCCGGACTCTCACCAGTTGTGAAGTGAGGAGTTGATCGATAGGCCTGGAACATGGCCTGATTCAGATTGATTCCCTCAACGTTTGTTGGATGACCCTCTTTAGCGTGCCCATTAATCGTTCAACTACACCATTGGCTTGAGGCCATAGGGGTGTACTCTTTTTAGTTTTGATGCTGAGTCGGACAAGAAATTCATTGAACTCTTTGCTATAAAAGGTTGGGCCATTGTCCGATTTGAGGATCTCAGGGATATTCCTGGTTGTAAAGAAGTCATCACGCTGGTCTATGACTTTGTCATGGGTTGTCGAAGACTGGGTTTCCACCAAAGGAAAACACGAATATTCGTCTATCACTACCATGAAATAGTGTCCATTTCCTAAAAGCCCAAAGAAATCAACATATTTACAAGAAACAAGTGATCTGGAAGGGACCTGGGGTACAAGTAATTACACAGGTACAGTGGTCTCTTACAACATATGTAAAAGACCATAACAACCACAGAGATACAATGATGACTGTGTTATAGGAGTCCCGATAGGAAAATTATACTTTTATTTACATCATGAATAAAGAGATCATAGAAAGTGGGGCAGTATTCAGGAAGGAAGTTTCAAAACTCAGGCATAACAATGTGTGGCCGAAATACAATCAACATATAGGCTACAAACATACAAATAGCACGATTGCACGTATTCATAGTGACTAATTGAACAAATCAGTGTTGAGGTGCTGAGGTCAATGGCGTTTTGAATACTGACATGGCAATGGAATTATCATCAGGACATAGTGAATAATGTCTGAGATGGATGCCTGCTAAATGGAAGTGGAGATCCACACATCAAGCAAATCCAAACGACATGAGTGGATGGTGGAGTTGGTTGGACACCGTGGCATGTCCGACTGATTCGGGTCGCTGACCACACGGGCTGAACGCTATTATTGCTTTCTTGACTACCCGGTTGAATGCTCTATTCGAACACACGCTGTGTTCCGTTCTTATCCAGGTCTAGTTGATGCAATCTCCACACGCATTCTGGACACGTTGCCAGATCTTACCTTGGCCCCACTTGAGTTACTCCACCATCCACTCATATCGTTTGGATTTGCTTGATGTGTGGATCTCCACTTCCATTTAGCAGGCATCCATCTCAGACATTATTCACTATGGGCCAGATGTATCAAGCGTTTTACCGTTCGCAGAATTGGCCCGTTTGCGAACGGTAAAAAGCCTTTTGCGATGTATCATCCCAAAAGGCATTCGCAAAATAGGGAATCGCAATTTTTGCGATTGCCTATTTTGCGAATATATTTAGGGAATCGCAATTTGCGATTCCTTAAATGCAATGCAGGAAGCAAGAAAAAATTGCGACCTGGCTTTAAGGAATCGCAAATTACCACCAACTTCAAGTTGGTGGTAATTTGCGAATTCCTAGAAAAATGCAAATTTTTGCATTTTTCTAAGTGCCATGTGGGGCACACACATGCCCTTAGGGCATGTATGTGCGCCACATATGCATACTTAGCTTTTTTGGGGGTGCATCAAGGTAGCCTTTACGCCCCCTTGCACCCTTGAAATTGCGAGTACCTATTTGGTACTCGCAAATTGCGAATGCAATACTATTCATTCCTATGGGCTTCTAGGCCCATAGGAATGAATATGAAGGTATTCCTTAATAGCGAATCGCAATTTGCGATTCGCTATTAAGGAATATGTAGGAATCGCAATTTTTTTGCAAATCCTACATACATTGCAGTTTGCGATTCTTAAATAGCAAATCGGTAAAATTCGCTATTTAAGAATCGCAAAAGCAATTCTTGATACATCTGGCCCTTTGTCCTGATGATGATTCCATTACCATGTCAGTATTCAGTGTCCCATTCTTATCCAGATCTGGTGACTAATTGCCGTGTATTCGGGTGTCAACCACCTCACCAGTGGTTTTGGCAGACATCTGAATAGGCTCCTCTAAAGGGTCTTCACGTTTTTCTGTGACTGTGAATGGGCAGAAGCAGGCCTATGACTACACATGTGCCATTTGCAGACTTCGTTGCATTG
The DNA here is from genome assembly GCA_963921515.1 of Calotriton arnoldi. Classification (NCBI taxonomy): domain Eukaryota; kingdom Metazoa; phylum Chordata; class Amphibia; order Caudata; family Salamandridae; genus Calotriton; species Calotriton arnoldi. The sequence goes on along the minus strand of CAWUFW010004256.1, from coordinate 946,956 downwards.
ATTCTCGGCACACGTGGCATGCATGAGCAGTTTGCCATACCGTTACGAACTCTCAGGGAGAGTAATCTTGTTTTTCTCTGGCACGTATCCCCTACTCGTCGCCAGTTGTAGCGTCTTTCCCAGCACGAGAGCATGCAAATAGATTATGCCACCCTGGAGCTGCGGTTAAACATTACTTTATTCTTCAGCATTCAAACACCACGCATTATATCATACTTCCCATAACAACACCCTAACACCTTCGCACATATTACGAAATTCCTGTTCAGGGTCTGCCCCAGAGCCACGAGGGTCCTAGTGTGTATAACAATATGCTACCAGTTTGAAATCAGTGTTCACCATCAACAATATTAGTGCAGTTCCAAGCTGAAAGGGGGTCTCTGCTTCAATAATCTTGCTTCATTAAAGTAATACCAAGGATGAACAAATGTAGTTTGTTTTTTGTAAGGGCTTATCTACAATATGTTTCCTGCTCATATACACTGAAATTTAGATTTTTTCTTTTAAGATTTTTAAAATGTGGATGTTATGACATAGCTTTCATTTCATTCTTTAAGCTCTATAAATAAGACAGTGGTATGGGGGTCAATATCCCAATCTCATAAGGATGGTTTCCCGAGTACCCCTTCCTGGGATTCAAACTAGTGACTTTCAGAACACTGAAAATCTCAGAAGCAAGTGTGTTACTCGCTGAGTCATCTCACTGACTGTAAGGTCACTTATTCACAAAGCAAATACTTTCTGCTGAAAGGTCAATGTACTCTTTCCTAAAAGTAAAGCAGTTCTGATGAGAACTGCATGAACAGTGCCATTAAAAATGTATTAGTCTAGGTCGGATATTATGGTCCCTTTATGGTCCCATTAAATGAATGCCTGCCCTTCAGATATGTACTGCTACTATTCCACTAAACAGCCTTGCAAAAAGCATCGGTAATGTCCATGAATGGTATCGCAGCTCTGTTGAAAAGTGATACTAATGTCCAATAATTATATATATTCCTGCTGTGCATGATAGTAATGCTATGATAAAAGTATTACAGTTTTATCGAGTTGCGACAGTGCCATATCAATACACAGACGTCATGATGTGTTTCTGAAGTGTATTGCATCCTTGCAGCCTATTGGGTGAAATGACTGTCACGTCATAGACATAAACCCTACCCTAAGTTTTTTTCCCTTCCGAACATTGGGCCCATGTGAAGTGTCATACCCTTTTTCCTTCAAAATAATTGTAGTTTTCGCAAGATTGACAAATTTTACACGTTACACATTTGTGGACGACCACATGAAAATTCGGACACTCGCATTGCTTTTCCTTGTGAGATCCCCATTTTCATCAAATGCCTGCGATAATAAATGCCATTGTGCACCTTTCCACCATTGTCCTATCAGTTGCGAGGCAAACGTACGGCTCGTGTACAGAAAACTTGCAAAATACTATCTGGTGGTGAAACACAAGACATATATACACACTGTGTGAGTCAGTCAGTTCCTAGGAGCCACTGATGCTACCTGGTCCTAGTCCTTACTGTTGTTTTGTCCAGCATCAATGGACAAGAGGCCTGCAGCTGCTTCACCAGGCCGTGCACCATATCTTCTGCGGTGGAGACCACAACGCTAATTAGAGTGCACGCATCTCCCAAATATGTTTGTGGTCTGCAGGACGTCAGGAAATGTCAACCACTGCCAGAGAGTGTCCACTTGAGTCTTGTGCATTGGGACAAGCTCTGATTTACTAGCATTTCATCTTCCCACTGCCAAGTGCAATAACACCTATCAAATGTCCGTAGGATGGGGAAGGGACATCCCAAAGGACCTCAAGATGTCATAGGATGGGAAGGGGACCTCCTGAAGGACTTCAGGATGCTATGGGATGGGAAGAGGGCCTGCTGCAGAAATTCAGAATGACATGGGAAGGGAACCTCCGGAAGGATCTTTGTATTGAAAGCACGGGTTGGTAAACCACATTTAATCTTTTTTAACTGCTATAATTGATGCAAATGTTATGACTTACTTGATTGGAAGCAAATTAACCTTAATAGAATTCTAAATCCAGTTTATTCACTGATGTTCTGTCACTGTTTGATATTCCCAAGAAAAGTGCTAACTTTTCCAGTTCTCTCAGCATCGTATGGGTCTATCTTTTCACAAGGCCAAAGCTAAGAACTGGATCTACAGATGTCAGGCTGCCATTTCAGGTCTCTGTGGACCTGATGAAGTTAGTTAAATGAAGATGACGTGCTTCATCCCGAAATACCATGCCATATAACAAGCATGGTCTGTGCAGACCACTGTGTTTTGCTGTGGAGTGACAATGTGTTGCTGGTGACCATACAGAATTACTGCACACAGAGGGCCTCCAGAAATCATTGAGTCCTTTATCAACCCTCCCACAAACTCAACATCCAATGATCATTCCTACATAGGTCTAACTCTGGATTTGCTCATAGGACTGCAGCTGTGCATGCATGAAGATGGAGGCTGGCTGACATGCAAATGTTGGCAGATACGGACAGAGCATGGATCTGCACCTCCCTTCTGGCTTGGTAAGCTAGTAAGATATGAAAGGATCTGTTCTTGGCAACTGTTCTGAAAGTTTCTCTGGATTTCCTGAAGTCATGTGAGACTTACAAATCAAGGTAGCCATATTGGGTCAATTTCTGTTTAACCACCAACCACGTTTCTTGGTAGGCATATGGGATTGAATAAGGACAGAAGCCCTGAAATTAGGTAGTGCTTTAAATACCTAGTCAGTAGTATCCTGGACTTCATTCTGGTATAGACTACCTCAGAAGTAATTTTGATCCACTGAGGATATTGCTTGTTTCCTGAAAAACAGAGAACAATTAAGACTACAAATAAGATTGATCAGTAAGTTAGAGCAAAGCATGTATGCAATCTAATCCAGTACAAAGTTGTTGGACTGGGATTCCTGATTGGCTGAGGCATGCACCCAGGCCAGTCAGGAACCACCACTCTAGTCAGGGTAAGCTAAATACACAATACGCTAACCTGTGCTCACCCTCTGGTAGCTTGGGACAGAGCAGTCAAGCTTATCTACAAAGGCAATGTGTACAGTATTTGTGTAACACACACACAGTAACACAATGAATACACCACAGAAAGACTCCACACAGGTTTAGCAAAATAGAGAATATTTATCTGAGCAAAATAAGACCAAAACAACAAAAATACAATAAGTGGAAGTCGAGATATGAATTTTTAAGGAATAAACCAAAAATAGTGCTTGGAAGATTCGAGCAGTCAAAGGGTTACTTAAGGTCCTGAGGGACTGGTGCAAACCCAAAGTTCAGGCTGACTGCAATGGAGGGCAGGCTGGCTACAGGACCCATGCAGGGCCCACTGAGAAAGTACCTCGGATGGAGCAAAGCGTTGACGCTGAGTGCTCGATGTGTCTATCTTTTCCACTCAGTCGGGTTTGCTAAGTCGTCGTGGAGCTTCGCTGAAGTGAAGGCAATACGTCATCGTTGAGCCACCCAGGCTGTGGAACCGCTGTTGTCAGTCAGCCGCTGCATCGGTGTTGAATGGCGATGTGATGGAATTTCTCACGCAGTCAATGCAATGCGTCGGTTTTTGATTAAAACAGCTGCAGAACACACTTCTGAGGCCCAGAGCTTTGAGGGGGCACCTCAGGCAAGGGTAAGACTCACAGAAGGCATAGTCCAGCAGCACAGCAGGTCCGAAGGAAGTTTTTTGTGTCCCTCAGTCTTCAGAAAACAGGAGGCAAGCCAGCAAGCCCTTGGAGGGAAGGCAGAGTCCAACTCTCCTTCCAGCAGAGTCAGGGAGCAGCAGGCAGCAGGGCAACAAGCAAAAAAGCAGTCCTTCCAGAAAAGCAGTCCTGTTGAGTCCTTTAAGCAGCACAGTGGTCTGAGAGAGGTTCAGTTCAAGATCCAGAAGTGTCTAATTTTAGGGGGTCAGAGACCCAGTACTTATACCTAAAAGTGCTTTTGATGTAGGGGGTGACTTCAAAAGGACTCTCTGAAGTGCACAAGGATCCCTTTCAAACCAGTTCTGTCTGCCAGGCTAACCATGAAGGAAAGTCAGTGCCCTGTGTGAGGATAGAACACAGCCTATTCATATGTAAGTGTGAGCCACCTCTTCCCCTACCTGACCAGGAAGGCTATCAGAAAGCATATGAGTCCTCTGTCACACCCAGCCTTTCTGTGGCTGTCTAGAGGCAATGCACAAAGTGTAGCTGTCACCCAGCCAAGATGTGCATTGGAGACAGGCTGTCAGGCACAAGAGCAGTAAGTACAGAGAAATATCCACTTTCTAAAAGTGGCATATCTAACAGTAATGTTAAATCCAACTTTACCAGTAAGGAGGATTTATCATTACCATTCCAAAGATATGAAACATGAAAAAGCTCTCTCTAATCAGGAATTACAGCTTAAAAGTATATTAAGGAATTCCCAATGCTGACCTATGAGAGGGGTAGGCCTCACAGAACTGAAAAACAAAATAGGCTGTTCGTCCCTACCAGGACATGCAAAACATACAAGTACATGTCCTCCCTTTTACTTACATAGCACCCTGTCCTTAGGGTTACTTAGGGCCTACCTTAGGGATGACCTATATGTAACAAAAGGGGAGTTTAAGGCTTGGCAAATAGTGTTAAATGCCAAGTTGAAGTAGCACTAAACAGCACTCAGAGGCACTGCAGTGGCAGGCCTGAAATAGGTTTGAAAGGCAACTTCTGTGGGTGGCACAATCAGTGCTAAAGCCTAATAGTAGTATTTGAAGTGCATATATATTCAACATCCAGTCATCTTAAATAAAATAAAACAACATATAAGCATCGCAATAAATAAAAATGAGCAAAAAACATAAAATCAAAACACGAATGTAAGGGAGAAGAAATGAGACATGACAATTGGTCTATTAAGAACTGCACATCTGCATTTGTATCAAGAAGGATCCATGATCATATGAATTCCTCATATACAGCCTCCCAGTGTGCAGCAGATTTTGCATTTCAATATGTTGGTGCATTTTGGTGGATATATTTATTAAAACCACCTTCTTCAGGAAAGAACAAAATAGTTTTTTTCCCCACAGATTTTTTTAAAAGCATTTATGAAAAAGGACAATAACACATTGCTAACAACATCAAACAAAAACATAATACTACTCTCCTTTGTGTGACAAGACACGTGCACATTTAAAACCCCATGCATCTCTCAGCCACCATGGCACTCATGTGCATTAATTATGAGTAATATAAACATGCAATCCATCTACCAACACTATTCAAAATGGAGCCATTCTTGTGATCAATTCTCAAATCAAAAATCCCTTAAGGCCAAGGGGTGAATTAAAACGTATATATGTTTGCACATGCAGACTCACCAAATGCTGATGTCGCTAGGGCAATTCACTTCTATTGAACCCCACTTCAGAGGGAAGATATTATCGTCTTATTGATTTCCAAGTTTTGAGAATGTGCGGCGTGTATTTAGCCGGATTTGGCGAGTCATGGAACTTTTGCATATCGGCAGCCACTGCAACTGACACAATACGAGACAGCCCGGAGGTGAGTGTGGGAAATGGGAAAAGGGGTCTGGATTGTTATTGTCACGATAAATCAGGAGGCCATATGCATGATAATTGGTTTTCTAGTACTGATACGGCAGGTGAGTAATGTGAACCCTTATACTACGGATAGGTCTCCCGGTTTTATGGTATTTTATTTTTTACAACTTTCAGTATGTATTTATCCATATTTATTTTTTTGTATCTTATTAGTATTTATCAAAATGTATTTTGTGTTTTGAGAATAAATTGTAAAATTGTATATTTCCACATTTACTTAACTGATGAACATGCAGTCATAGTTTTATGCCTGTTGTGTTTTAGCAAATTAAGCAGCCAAATATAACAAAGCACTACACCGACAGGTAGTTATTACAATTATACTTCACATATATTTTAACATATGCTTGTATTTAGGAAATCTCATCTTGTTTTTTAACTCCCCATGCTGTCTGTCTGCTCAGATGCAGTCTGTAATTCATGACAGACAGCATGGAGAGTCACTTACAAGAAGCACAATTTTTGATATTTTTCCACTTTTAAAAATAAATACAGACAGGAAACACACTGTTTTCTCTCTGCATTTATCTGTAAAAATCAGGAAAAACAGAAAACTGGGAGCCTTAATTACAGATAGTGACGACTTGGTTACTTTGTAGCTCTGGGACTGTTCTCACTGAGCCAGAGATCTGAATGGCTTGCTGGTAAGGATTGTGAGTCACATTGGTGAGAGGTTTTGTCTTTTGGAATAAGGTTTTGTGAGTTAATTTTCTTTGGCATGGATCTGACATATGTTTCATAAATAGGCATGCTCGTGGGAAAGGATCCCGATGAGAGAATAAAGATATTCACAAAACTAATACCTCAACCGATTTATGGACTAAATAAGAAGCTGAGGGAGTATGTCTCAATGCATTTCCCCTTGCCTGTTGTGCAGGATGGAACATATTTTTCAAGCACCAAATTAGAGAAATCAATAAGACAATGTATTAACTATCTGCCCTGTGAAGTGGGGTCCAATAGAAGTAAATTGGCCCTGGAGACTTCACCATTTGGTGAGTCTGAATGCGCACACATATAAACGTTTTAATTCACCCTTTGGCACTAAGGGATTTTTGATTTGAGAATTGATCACAAGAAAGGACACATTTGGAATAAAGTTGGTGGATGGATTTCATATTTATATTTCTCATAATTCATTCACCTGAGTAGAATGGGTAGGTTGGGAGATGTATGAGGTTTTAAATGTGCACAGCATCTTGTCACACAAAGGAGACTAGTATTATGTTCTTGGCTGATGTTGTTAACATTATGTTATTGTTCTTTTTCATAGATGTTTTTAAATAAATCTGTGGGACGCAAAACAATTTTGTTTTTTCCTGAATATGGTAGTTTTAATAAATGTATCCACTGAAACGCGTTGACATATTGAAATGCAGACTGTGCTGTACACTATGAGTCTGTATATGAGGAATTCATATGATCATGGATCCTTGTTGATACAATTGCAGATTTGCAGTACTTAATAGACCTTTTGTCATGTCTTATTTCTTCTCCCTTGCATTCTTATTTTGAGTTATGTTTTTTGTTTATTTTGATTTATTGCAATGTTCATATGTTGTTTTAATTTATTGAAGATCACTGGATGTTGAATATAAAATGAAGATGTATATATATATTTTAAAAACTGTTTATGGATGCAAATAAAAGGCATATGTGTTTTTCCTATTGTCGAGGTGAATATAGTATTTCTGTGTGAAAAGACTTAGGGGCCGATTCCGATCTCGGCCGGTAGGGCTCCGAATCGGATTCGGCTTTACCGGATCCGATTCGGAGCCCTGTTTCCCGACCGAATCGTACGCGGGTCCGGCCGAGCGAGTACGATGCGAATCGCCGACCGACTCGTCCGGGCGTCCCGACCGCTCCGACCGACTCGTTCCCGGCTCGAACCGCACCGACCGACTCGCTCGGACTCGACTCGCACCGCGCAATGGAGACGTTCCCCGGCCGGGTAAGTACGATGCGCGCCGCGAGCAGTCCGACCGAGCCGCGCACTCCGGCTCGAAAGAGCTGTCGGAGCCGTACTTTGGGGGTCCGTGTCGGACCCCCCTGTACGCGTAGCCGCGCGAGTCGCACACAGGGGGGACCCATGGGTCCCCCCTACCTGTGCGTGTACGGCGCGAATCGCTTCACCGCGTACCCGCTGTAGGGGGCGCACTTGTCCGCCTCGCACCCATTGAGTCAATGGGAGCCTGCGTACGCGTTGTACGACAGGCTCCCATTGACTTCAATGGGAGTCCGACCGACTCAGGTCCGATGGCATACGTGCGCATCGTACTCGTTCCGTCGGACTGCACGGGTCCGATTCGGTCGGAAATCTCTCCGGGTCCGGCTCGGTCGGAGAGATTTCCGGCCCGAATCGGAATTGACCCCTTAGTGGTGCGTGATTCTGTAGTGCTGTTCCTAAGGGGAATTTTGTGACACTTCCTAGGACAAGAAAATGCTAAATTTCTAAAAGTCAAAACACAACATGAACACCTGGCTCCGTACTAACCTACACTCCTACTATTTATGGAGTAACGGGCAGACTATTCTTTTATCTGTCCAAGTAAATTTTTTTTATTAAATAGTCTTTAAATTGATTCAAAACAATTTTTTCAAAAGACTGAAAAAGAAACACATATTTCTCAAATTGACACAGAAACCTTCACATATAAATAACACAATACAAAATCAAAAACAATTTGGACATACACCAAAGTGAGAATTATTTGCAACAAATTACAACAAGCGACAAGATCACTAAATGAAACAAACATAAATCAATTGCGAAAAACATTTAAAGCTTGCATCATCTGTGAAAAAACACAACGGTGATTGCGAAAAATGTCCAATTTCATGGACTAAACTTATTGTTTCAGCAAGAATATCACAAAAGTGTTGGAAATAATGAATTAATCTTTAATACATCCGACACTCAACACATTTAGATTTAACTAAATGCCTCTCAAAATGCCTCTTGAAAATGCCAACGCGTTTCAAGACCCAGGCTGGATAGTACTGGGACTCTCGTCAGAGCTTCAAACAAATGATCGGGATATTCTAAAAAAACATATATATAGCTGATTTTTTGTGTACCTGATTCTTGAAGTAGGAGCAGCCGCTCCAGTTCGTTGATTATCTATATGTCAGTTGACTCGTTCTACTGTAGCTTTAAAGCACCACGTGCACACTTTAAACTGTGTATAATTCTGCAAGAGAAGATCATTCATAGAATGAAACCTTCTACTCGATCCCTGACTTGCCTCTAAACCTTTCAATGCCGGTAAAAAGAATAAATTTAAATGTACCTTGCGCAAAGGCTGCAGAGCATGGACAGGAGCTATTCGGTTTGGGACTCACAATTCTACAAAAGGGAAAAGGTATTGTGTTCATTAAATAGAATGTTTATCAAGTGGCTGCACTATACGATTTAAATTCAGTTGCCATTTGGACTTACTTTAAATGAGTTCGTCCGATATTAGACTCTGCAAAAGGCAGGCTTTTCTTCTGCTCAAAGGCGAGCGTGCTCGCATTCACTGGAATTGATTCTAGAAAGCAAGCGTGAATGCATTAAGCTTGCAGTCATATGTTAGGTTAAAATTCATGGCTTCACTTGTACTCAAGGAATTAAAAGGGAGGGACAAACAAACTTACTTGTATCGACTTCATTGAACAAACTGGATTAACTCTCACCCGGCATCTCTCACTAGAGCACTTCCTGGTTGTGACAGCTATGAATCCTGGGTAACAGATTTCTCAACCAATCAAAACCTAACACTGTTCCTCGTTTTGTGCATAACCAAGAAATGCATTGTGGGACTAGTAGTAACTAAACTAAATTCTACTTAATTCAGTCATGCCATTTAGCCCAGAGGAAGCACTATTAAACTTTAAGATAAGGTAGGCTTCTTTTATCAACAAAGCAGCGTCGATGTCAAAATGACGTTTAGATGTATCAATGCAAGACAACACGGTCCATTTAAAATCCTTTTCACAGTGGGATTTATCCATGAAATGTGGCACCATGGGAGCGGTCAAAACCTTCTTTTTGATCCTTGAGCGGTGCTGTGTGATTCTTTGATTTATCTGTTGGTTTGTTTTTCCTATATACAGCAAAGCACATAGGCAAACAACCGCATATACAATATTTTTTGATTTGCAGTTTGCAGTTTGTAAACTCAGAATGTCGCAATTTGATGTCCATGAAATTGGGCATTTTTCGTAATCACAGTTGTGTTTTTTCACAGATGATGCAAGCTTTAAATGTTTTTCGCAATTGATTTATGTTTGTTTTCATTTAGTGATCTTGTCGTTTGTTGTAATTTGTTGCAAATAATTCTCACTTTGGTGTATGTCCAAATTGTTTTTGATTGTGTATTGTGTTATTTATATGTGAAGGTTTCTGTGTCAATTTGAGAAATATGTGTTTCTTTTTCAGTCTTTTGAAAAAATTGTTTTGAATCAATTTAAAGACTATTTAATAATTTTTTTTACTTGGACAGATAAAAGAATAGTCTGCCCGTTACTCCATAAATAGTAGGATTGTAGGTTAGTACTGAGCCAGATGTTCATGTTGTGTTTTGAATTTTGAATAGCCCTACCTGGCCCCGGTCCTTTGGGCTTAACCCCTATTGTTGTTAATACATTTCTAAAAGTGGCATTTTCCGAATTGGACTTAAAATCTGACTTTACCATTAAAGAGGGTTTTAAATTACAATTCTTTAGACACCAAACTCGACATTCATAAATGCTCCCAATTGAAAGTTAGCACTTATTAAATGCAATAAGGGAACCCAGTCTTATCCCAATGGAGTGGTAGGCCTCACAGTAGTGAAAAACGAATTTAGGACGTTTTCACTACCAGGACATGAATAACTTAAAAGTACATCTCCTGCATTTTTTAAATACACTCAAATCTGCCCTCTGGGCTTTGTAGGGGTGTTAGAAATGGCATTTCCTGTTGCCTAGGGTATGCACATAAGCCAGGCAGAACCCACCACTTTAGTCAGGTCAAGTCAGTTGCACACCAAAGATAACCTGTGCTTACCCTCTGGTAGCTTGGCACAGAGCAGTCAGGCTTTTCTAAAGGGGCAATGTGTAAAGCATTTGTGCAACACACTCACACAGCAGCACAATGAATACACTACAGGAGAGACTCCACACAAGGTTTATAAAATACCTTATTATATTATACCTACATTCAGGCCAAAATGACATAAATACATTATATGTTTTGTAGAATATACATCTTTACAGATAGTACTCGTTATGCTAGTCAAAACAAGACCAAAACGATATAAATCACACAAGTACTGTTCTAGTTATCACAATAAATGCCTGAAGGACACACAGGGGCCGATTCCGATCTCGGTCGGAGGCGCACCCAATACCATTCGGTCGGGAAAAAAGCCATGCGAAAGCCTGTTTCCCGACCGATCCGTACAGCACACCGAACGAGTAAGTACAATGCGCACAACAGCAAAGAATCCGGCCGAGCCGTACTCACCCAAACCAGGTCCTGTTCCCCGACCGAGGCGAATCCGGAAACGCCGAATCGAGTCGCACGGAAGGAAAAATGCAGCTCCGTCCGGCCGAACGAGTCCGATGCGCTTTCCGTACGCGCCGAACCCGTCGCTACGCACGGCACGGCACGTCAAAGCATCCGGGAGAGGCGCACATAAGCTCCGATTCGCGCCACAACACGATCCACGGCTCTGAGACGAACACGCCAGCGACGAGGACGAGGCGAAGCGACGAGGACGACGCGGAGCGACGAGGACGACGCGAAGCAACGAGAAGGACGAACAACACGAACCAACCATGAATCCCTTCGTCCCGATCATACCAATATTCTACATTTACTACCGGAACAGGCACGGACGCGTACGGCGCAGAAGGTAAGCCAGACACCAACCACAAAACACATACAACACGTACACGACACATCACACACACACAGAGGGATGCAGAATATACTTACACCAGCAACAGCAGCACCATAGGGGCGGGATGCCCATCACCAATGCCACATATGCACACAGGGGCCTGAATGCGCACCACCACCCCTACCCAGGGGGGCAGGATGCCTACCACTACTACCACCCTTAGCCAGGGGGGGCTGGATGCCTACCACTACTACCACCCTCACCCAGGGGGGGCTGGATGCCTACCACCACTACCACCCTCACCCAGGGGGTAGTGGTGGTAGGCATGACTCCCATCATGCTATTGCCTCCACCCCCCTTCCCAGCATGCCCATGCTTCCTTCCTTTTGACTCTGCTTCCCTGTGGGGTGGGCTGGCTGTGCTGACAGGATGGCTGGGAGTGTTGTCCTGGCAGTTGTTTGGCTAAAAGTCCCAAGAGTGGCCCTGTGCTTCACACAACATAACCCAGGGTGGTGGTTCTTTGTGGGATCTTGTGTTAGGATGGGGGCATTGCATTCTACCAGGTGGGTTCTGTGGAGTTTGTGTTGGGGGTGTGTGAGGGGAGGTGCTTGTGACTATGGTTAGTGCTGCAAGTCCTCCTTCCCACCCACCCAGCCAGCCAGTTATCCCACCATGGAACGTGCTTGCATTGCAGGGAGTGGAAGTTGTCTCTCAGGATGTCAGTCAGTGGTGTCCTGCTGTTTGTTGGTGCACAGTTGCCAGCAGGGCCTTGTGCTCCCCACAGCAGTAGCCAGTGTCAGCCATCTTGTGAGTCCTTCTCCACTCCCTGTGATGTGAGCATGGTTCAGGGTGGTGTTGATGGGACAGTTGTGGGGGTGACCAATATCAGTGACTACGACTCCCATCATGCTATTGCCTCCACCCCCTTCCCAGCATGCCCATGCTTCCTTCCTTTTGATTCTGCTTCCCTGTGGGGTGGGCTGGCTGTGCTGACAGGATGGCTGGGAGTGTTGTCCTGGCAGTTGTTTGGCTAAGAGTCCCAAGAGTGTCCCTGTGCTTCACACAACATAACCCAGGGTGGTGGTTCTTTGTGGGATCTTGTGTTAGGATGGGGGGCATTGCATTCTACCAGGTGGGTTCTGTGGAGTTTGTGTTGGGGTGTGTGTGAGGGAAGGTGCTTGTGACTATGGTCAGTGCTGCAAGTCCTCCTTCCCACCCAGCCAGCCAGATATCCCACCATGGAACGTGCTTGCATTGCAGGGAGTGGAAGTTGTCTCTCAGGATGTCAGTCAGTGGTGTCCTGCTGTTTGTTGGTGCACAGTTGCCAGCAGGGCCTTGTGCTCCCCACAGCAGTTGCCAGTGTCAGCCATCTTGTGAGTCCTTCTCCACTCCCTGTGATGTGCGCATGGTTCATGGTGGTGTTGATGGGACAGTTGTGGGGGGCAATATGTGTGACTGCGACTCCCATGATGCTATTGGCTACACTGACTTGGCCAGCATACACATAATTCCTTCCTTTGAGTGGTCTTCACTGTGTGTTGGTGTTGTTGTGGTGGCTACATGTCTGGATGTGTTTGTTAGTTCTATTTGTGCCACTGCCTAGCTGTAGTTGTAGTTGTGTTTGTACATGTGATGGCACGGTTGGATGTGACTTTTTGATGGCATGTGTTGTGTTTATCTGACTGACATACACATTTTGGGATGATTCTGTTCTGGTTGCTGTGTAATTGCTATGAGTGCATGGTTTGACTCTCCCCTTGACAGTGATGTGTCTGTGTTTTGTGGCAGTATATTGTGTACATTTGTTGTGTACTCACCAGGCTCTGGGATGTCCTCTAGTCCATATACGCTCACTGGCAGAAGGATGGCCCGCACCTTCTCCTCCCAGGGCCTGAGGTATATTGGCTTGGCAGGAGGGCCACTGCCGGTGTGTTGGCTGTTGATGTAGTCTTTTTGAGCAGGTCCCGTACCCTCCTGCGCACGTCATACCACCTGTTCTGGATGTCGCTCTTTGTGCGCCGACATGGTGATTGTGCGTTCACCCTGTTGATGATCCTCTCCCACATCTTGGTTTTCTGGGAGATGGGGGTCTGTTGGACCAGTGTGCCAAACAGCTGTGGCTCTACCCTGAGGATCTCGTCTACCATGACTTCCAATTCACAATCTAGGAACTTGGGATTCTTCTTGGGGGGCATGGTGATGGGTGGTGATGGTGAGTGATGTGTGTGTTGGTGTGCAGGTGAGGGTGTGTGAGTGTGTGTTTTGCTGGGTGTATGTGAGGTAGGTATTTGTTGGTGTGCTGATGGTGTGTGGCATGTGTGAGGGATGAGCTGTGGGTGTGTGGTTGCTTTCTCTTGGGTGCTGGCAGTGGAATGGCATTTGCAAAGGCTCATGGTTGTGATTTGTGTCCTTTATATGGGTGGAGTTGTGGGTGTGTCTTTGTTCTCTGTCCCCACCCCCCAGTATTTATTGGCTTGGTAATTGCTTGTTTGGCCTTTTTTGGGTGAATTTTCCTTTGTACTGTCTGTGTATGTTGGAAACGTTCTTGTGACCGAGTCGGACCCTGCATTTGTCTCGTACGGTCTTCTCCGTTTCGTTCATGCTGTGTATGTGCAGTTTTCTATGCTGCGTACGCGTCGGTCGCTGTGTTTTGTGTTGCTTCGGCTCGGTTTTGTATGCGTGTCGGTCGTACGGCTTGGCCTCCGTCCGACTCGCTCGTGGTTTTCGCGCCTTGCATCGTACTTTGCGGTTTGGAGTTCGCGTGTACGTTTTGGTCGGATTTGTTCCGGGTGCGTGTCGGTCGGTTGGATTCCCGTGTTTTTCCGACCGGATTGCTGTTTTCCGTGCGGCTCGGTCGGTCGACTTGGGTTCGGTACATGTCGGTCGGATTTTGCACGCCTTGCATCGTACTTGGCATGTCGGGCGCCACAGGTACGTGTCGGTCGGTATTATTTCCGGATCCGAGTCGGTCGGTACTTTTTCCGGCCCGAATCGGAATCGACCCCATAGTGTTTAAATATGCATTTGCTTCCCTTAGAGACTTTATGGTCACAGGAAAAGCAACAAATAAACATCAAGCTCTGAAGCACCTTCACTTCTATCAGGTTATTTATGGTAATTAGACTGTGGAAGGACAATGATCCCCATCGGGGATTGACCAAAGGACTTCTTATGGGTGGGAGCGGACTTAGCAGTGCTCCGACAAGTCTGTGTGATGGTACCTATTGCCCCCAACTGATTAGCACACAGCTCTTAACCCTAGGGGCTGCGCGGGGTCCCTCGCGACTGCGTTCCTCTCGCTGCCACCACCCACTAGAACCCTGAGAGACTACACTCTCCTGCCTCACCTTGTCCTTGGAGGTGGCGGCGATGATTGCCTTGAGATACAGGGCAGCCCGGGCTGTCCTCCAGAAGCAAAGGACACAGGAGCTGATTACAATGTCAGTCGGAAAGGCTCCGAATGGCATTCGGGTCGTCTGAATCCGATTCGGAACCCGTCTTCCCAACCGATTCGGAAAGCCTTCCGACTGACCGATTACGATAGTCTGAAAGTGCTTGGACTTTCCGACTTAGTTCCGAATGGCATTCGAAGTAATCGAGTCATTTGGAGCTGACTCGTACAGGTCTACTGACCGCGTTTCCGAGCGATGTATTACGATGTCGGATTCGGACAGCCTTTCCGAATCGGTTGTACCGACACGGATCGGCTGTCGGAATCTGACTTTGGGGGCCCGTAGAAGGTCCCCCTTCACCCAGAGCCTCCCAAATGGGGCCTGTGGGGGTACCCATGGGACCCCTCTTTACAACCATGCACTGTGTGGCAGGCACCATGGGGTGCCCGCCACAGGGTGCATGATTTTCTCTACCCACCCCTTCAATGGGAGCCAGTGTATTCGGTCGGAACACAGGCTGATTGGAGTCCGATCGAACGGTGTTCGGAAGCATCGTAATCAGTTGGTCGGACTCCCCAAATCCGATTCGGTCGGAAACCATTCCGAGACTGATTCGTTGGAATGCTTTCCGACCAACATCGTAATCGGCCCCACAGTGATCCCTAGCCCAGCCGGGCTCCTCCCACCGGGTTTACAGTGAGAGACGGGCACAGCTGCATTAGGTGGAGTTCTGCTCCCTGGGGGTGGGTAGAGGCCACACTGATCTGGGGTATTCACTTTGCTTCGGCAACACGTGTGAAACAAAGGCAGCCCATTGGCGTACGCATGCACTGTCTCTGTGGTGCGATTCGGGGGAGGGAAATGTCGTTCACTGGAAAATCACTGTTTATTCGGCACACATTGCCAGAGGGACACGCCAGTCCCGGTGCAGCACTTGGTCTTTCCACACACAAAGCACACGACCCTGCTCAAAGCACAGCACCTGATTTGTTCCAACACCACCAGACGCACTGATTGTGATCAAGTCCTGCTACCGGACTCACCAGGTGCAGAATCTTATGGCTTGGGCAGCAACTACAGTGCCTACAACTCTCACAGCAAAAACCAGAAAGAATTTTGGCCTGCCAGAACCACTACAACACCCAGAAAACAACTCCCGTCCCCACCAGAAGTGGGTTGTCTAAAAGCCTGCAAAAACCTGAAGTAACCCCGTACGTTGCGGTGTGGAATAAGGATGATTTAGTGCCCTTGCTTTACCAGTTATAAAGTGAGTCTTGCTTCTTTGAAATATAAAAACGGCAACTCAAGAAGTGTGCTTAACCATATGACTGTTCTGTTGAATTCAGGAATAAGTCATTAAAGAAATGGTCCAAAAGACTTCACTCCTTGCGTGAGAGGAAAGATGATTTCAGAAAACCCAAGTTTCCCTTATTTACAAGTGAGCCCCTGTTTTTCTTCCATGGGCCATGCAGCAAACCGGCAATCTCTAAAGATGTGACAAGAATTACAAGTTCGTTTTTGTTTGCAGAAAGAGTTTAATCCTCACCCGAAGATCGTCTCTTCACGCTACACCCCCGTGTTTTAAGTGAGAAAGATACACTGGCGGTGATGTCGCGATGAATTAAATAAGATGCCATACTAATTCAATAATCATCCTGAGGATTTTCAAAAGCAAGTTGGGCAATTAGTCGCTTAATGATTCTTTTTCACCCTTTAGAGCGTTTGACAAAACAGTCAAGAGATTTGCCTTTAAATCACCAGCGATGAAGAATACGTTAATTCTGCAGCAAAAGAGCGCACACTAACCAGGTATTGTTTAGTGTCCATGGTAAACTTACACCGTAGACATTGAGAAAGAGAAACAGTAGGTACAAAATAGCAACTATGTTCATTATTATTATTTTTTAGATCACACCAAGTCAAAGCCCTGAAGAGAGCCCCATGAGTGCTACTGGGACTCGAATCGCGTCAGCATTTTTCCACCATTGAGGAATTAACAATTTATGAACACAAGCAGCCTTGAGGGAAATCTAGCGTTGACTTAACCCCAGCTGTTTCTATGTTTGTTCCCATAGGGTAGCATCCCTTTAAGCACTGTACGAACCATACATAACGGGATCGCTATATGTATGAAGTTCTTGAAATAACTGACTGGTATATTATTTTGAAGTTGTCTTTATGTATTATTTTGAAGTGGTTTGTATGCAATGTTGTGTTTCAAGTTCACAATTTATCTTTTTGCACTTGTCTGAAACCAAAAGTGTTCTCTCCATTTCAGACATATATGATATGAGAAAAATGACGTAATGAAATGATGAAGGAATGGTTGAATAAATAACCAGGACCAATGAAATCAGATATTGGCCCTTTGTCTGTTCAAGTAGATAACAGCATATAAAATGGTAGCTAGGTTCCTTGTAGTGCTACTTTCTAAAAGTGGCATTTCTAAAATATTGATGTAAACTCCAACTACACCAGTAAGTTGGATTTATTGCCACTACTCGAAACATACCAAGCATGGCAATGCCACTCCTTTCTGATCAGAAATGACCACTTTAAAGTATACACGGGAATTCCCAATGCTAGCTAATGAGAGGAGTAAGCCACACAGCAGTGAAAAACGAAGTAGGCTATTTGTCACTACTAAGGGCCTCGATTACGATGCTGTTCGGAAAGGCTCCGAATCGGATTCGGGCCTGCCGAATCCGATTAGGAACCCGTCTTTCAGACCGATTTGGAAAGGTTTCTGAACGACTGATTACGATGTTCGGAAAGCGTTCGGACTTTCCGTCTCGGTTCTGGTAGGCATTCGGAGGAATCGAGTAGTTCGGATCCGACTCGTACAGGTCAATGGACCGCGTTTCCGACCGAGCGATTACGATGTCAGATTCGGACAGCCTTTCTGAATCGGCTGTTCCGACTCGGATCGGCTGTCGGAATCTGACATTGGGTGTCCACAGCAGGCCCCCCCTTCACCCAAAGCCTCCTGAATCGGGCACGTCGGGGTACCCAAGGGACCCCCTTTTCCAACCATGCACAGTATGGCTGGCACCAAGGGGTGCCCGCGACAGGGTGCATGATTTTCCCCACCCACCTCTTTCTTCAATGGGAGCCTGTGTATTCGTCGGAACACAGGCTCCAATTGAAGTCAATGGGAGTCCAACCGAATCGTATCCAGAAGCCTCCTAATCGGTCGGTCGGGCTCCCCGGTTCCGATTCGGCTGGAAACCATTCCGAGACCGATTCGGTCGGAATGCTTTCCGACCAGCATCATATTTGACCCCTAGGAAATGCAACAGATAAAGGCACCTGTCCTACCTTTTACTTACACAACACCCTGCCCATAGGGCTACCTAGGGCCTATCTCAGGAGTGACCTCTATGTAATAAAAGGAGAGTTTAAGGCTTGGCAAGTAGTTTTAAATGGGCCTGAGACAGGTTTGAAAGGCTACTTCTATGAGTGGCACAATCAGTGCTGCAGGCCTACTAGTAGCATTTAATTTACAGGCCCTAGGTATATGCTATGGTATTTAGACAAAATATCGAGTCGCAAATATCGATCTACAAGAATATTGTGTTAAAAATATTGTGACACGGAAATATAGATATCAAGAATATCGATGTCAAGAATATCGATTTGAAGGTAATATCAATTTTTAAAATATAGAAGTCATTAATATCGTTTGCAAAAATATTGTTGTTTAAAATATTGTTTTTTAATTAGTGCTGTGTATTTTAGTATTTATTTTAAATGTATGTGATGTAATTTTTTTGTATGTGTTTATGTTTTTTAGTATATGTGTGTAACCCTGGGCGTAGTTCGCGTAGTAGCGCTACGCGCAGCTACGCTAAGTGCACTTTGCACTACGCGAGCTACGCGTAGCACTACGCGAACTGCGTAGTGCGGTAGGAAATGCTGTTCGCAATGATTGCACAGTGCCGGATGCTTGTCCGCACTGTGCAATCATTGCAAATGGCATCTTGCACAGTGCAAGCGGTTGTTTTCTGCCGCTCAAGTAGATTTGTACTCGAGCTGCAGTTTTCTCAAAGCGGACTGGTAGTTTCTCATCGCGAGCGGTCGCGAGCATACGCGACCACTCGCAATGAGAAACCTGACCTCCCTGCG
Source organism: Calotriton arnoldi (assembly GCA_963921515.1). NCBI lineage: Eukaryota > Metazoa > Chordata > Amphibia > Caudata > Salamandridae > Calotriton > Calotriton arnoldi. Next base: position 927,959 of record CAWUFW010004256.1, on the reverse strand, counting down.
TTGAGAATCTCGCCGGGAGGTTTATTTTCCACGCTCGCGATCGGCAACTTGATGTTGTTGATCGCGAACGAGGAAAAAGTCTCGCCGGGATGTCATTTTGCTCGCTTGCGGTCGCCAACTTGACGTTGAGGACCGTGAGCAAGCAAAAAATGCCCGCTACGCTACGCGTTTTTGCACTGTGCTACGTGCAATTCGCGTAGCGCGTAGTTGCGCAAACTATGCAAACTACGCGAGCGTAGCATAGTTTTCCGCCCAGGCCTATATGTGTGTTAAATTTTTAGTAGGTATTAAATTACATTTAATTTAATTACATTTTGTGTTTCTTAGTTCCGTAGCGCATTGTGGGTTTATAGGGGAATAGGGTGGGAAGCAATTTAATTATAATAAATCAATGAAATTTCATTGTGTTAATTGTGCTTTTAATTCTTTTTTGGTAAATTTTATGTGTGAGTTGCGGGGTTTATAAGGGTAAAGGGTGGGAAGTAATTTATTTTTAATTAATTAATAATTAGTTGTTAATTAATATTAATTAATTATTTGATAATACATTATGTTAATTGTAATTTCTTTTAGGTGCGGGTTGTGGGGTTATAGGGGTAAAGGATGGGAAGTAATATATTTGTAATTAATTAACAATAGTTGATAATTAATATTAATTAATTGATAATTAATTACATTAATTGTTTAATTACATTTTTGTAGTTGCAGGTTTTGAGTTTATAGTGTTAAAGGGTGGGGAGTAAATTAATTTGAATAAATTGCTAATTAGTTGTTAAATACTATTAGTTATATAATTGAAAATGAATTTTAATTGTGTAAATAATGTTTTTTGAAGTTTCATTTTAGTTGTGGGTTGTGGGGATTATGGGGGTAAAGGGTGGGAAGATAAATAAGTTTAACGATTTATAATTTGGTGTCTAATTAATAATATTTGTTTAATCAATAATGAATTATGTTATTTGTGCAAATATTTTTGGGGGGATTTTATATGTGATTTGTGGGTTTTGTAGGGGTATGGGGTGGGAAGTAAATTAATTTTAAGCAATTCATAATTATTTCGTATTTAATATAAATTAATTTAAGAATTAATTATGTTAATTGTGCAAATAATTTTTTGTTAAATGCTATGAGTGCTTTGTGGGGGTATATAGTGGGAAGTACATTAATTATAATTAATCAATAATTAATATTTCATTAATGAAAATTAGTTTGTTGATGAATATTTATATTAATCGTGTAAAGAATTTTTTAGGTGCAGTTTGTGAGTTTTGTGGTGTTATAGGGTGGGAAGTAACTAAACTATGGGGCATATTCACAAGGATTCAACTCCGATTTATCGCCACCTTAACGCAATAAAAGTGGAGATAGATTTAACACCCCATTCACAAGCTGGTTGTCAGGACTCACAGTAGGTTTCCTCCTTCTAACTTAACGCTGGCCACTATTTTCCCCCTACAAACTTACCAAAAGGCAGTTAATCCTTTGAGTTGGAGCGCTAGTTGGCACCGCAGGAACTCCAAAATGGCTGCCAACATTCTGACACTGCAACAGCACATCGCTGTTAGCAGTGTAGTCTTTTAGGTTTAATGACAGTTTGGTGAAGTGCGCTTCAACATTCCAATGCGCACTTCACTGAAGAATTTATTGGAAGAGCACCTGTTTTCCCCAGCTTCGTGGAAGTCAGTCAGGGTAGTTTGCGGTAAAATCGGGGTTAACTTCGTCGGAACTCTTAATTCCTCACAGAAGCAGGTTAGTGTGTTTAAACGTAGCTAATGTCTAATAAATCCTGAGAGAAAAGGTTGTTGAGCATATTGTTAATTTCAATGCGCCCGATAGTGTTGTAACCTTAATAACGATTGAAGCCAGCAAACTAATATTCCCTTTGTGTAGTTATTTTCCTCACAGAGAGTGTTTAAGAAAGGATTTCGGTTCAGCTGTCTTGTCAGCTGCTTCCGAGTAGACAGGCGAGGGCGTGACCTTTCCACATGCAGCGTCTTTCTTAAATGCATTTTCAGAAACTCCTACAGATAGAAATGATTAGTTAGAGTCTGAGATAAACGCAGGCATGATTCTTCCAAATGCTGCAAACTAAGTTGTTGCCAAATAAACTGTGAAAGGGATAAAAAAATATTTTTTCCGAGTAAACTCTATACCAAGAGCCTTGAGAATTTGTATAAAAGTGAAAGGGATTAACAGAATCCATTCTTAGTAAACTCATTACCCAAGGCCCAGAGACATCGTGAAACTCAATCTAAAAGACGGAAGGCTTGTCTTTGTTAACTCCAGAACCCCAGTTCAAGGCTTCACTTCAGTTCATTCACAGTGAGTACAGAGGGAGAAAGGGAAACCCAGACAATACATTATAAAAGAATAAAAGAAACATATACTTACCAATCTTTCTTGTGTTATGGTAGAGCAGGATCAAATGCAGAATGTCCCTGTAAGTGAAAAGCAAGAGAACTGAATGAAGACTTCTTGTAACCACATTGCAGACAATATATAAGACGTAAGAAGAGAAGTAGGCTTCCAAAAACCCTCTGGTAAGATAAGTTATCTATACACAATTAAAAAAGTAAGTTTAAAGCATAATAAGGTAAAGTGACCAATGTAAATATTCACAGTCCTGTAAGAAGAAGACGAAGAAGACGAAGCAGAACAGGCAGAGTTTTGGAGCTGTCTCTTCTCTGTCCCCAACCCCTTTCCCCCCTTAGAACTCACCTGCTAAGGAACACTAAGACCTGGCAGGGAGGTTCTGAGAAGGGCATTGTGACTTAGCGTCATTTTGCTCCTGTGCGGTTCAGGCAGTTTTAAGGTACTAGTCTTGACACAGGTGCAAACTGCAGAAAACGCCAGTATTCCCGCGATAACTGCCCCAAAATCTAACACCACGGCGAACACCACCAACTAACCCTAATGAGATGCAGAGTAGGCGTTCCCGTGCAAAAACACATGAAAAAACAACAACACCACTTTCACAACGAACTGACAGAACTGCGAAGCGAACCAAAAACAGGCGATAAGCCGCGCTAGCCACAGGTATTTAACACCTGCCTCAAGCAGGTGTAAAGACGGACGTCTACCTGCAGTAGGCAATGAAGTCCCGCACACAGACATACCCGAAGAACAAACAACGCCATGGAGATTCTCTACTTGCAGCTCGGAGCGCCAACACGGCCACAACACCCACCGCCACCACCCCCAGGACCGCCACCACCCCCAGGACCCGGACCCGCACCCCCCCCTGGACCACCACAGAGGCAGCGCAGAGTAAGACAGTGGACCTACCGAAAACGCACCACTCTCACAGACCTAGCGCCCGCAGAAGTCATTGCCCACTACAGGCTCAAAAGGACAACCATCCTCCGCATCCTGACCCACATCGCCCACAGGCTGACGGTCCCAACACAGCGGAGAACAAACATCCCTCCGCAGACAAAGCTGCTGGCAATGCTGCACCTGTTGGCCTCCGGGACCTTCCAACCAACAACTGCCAGAGGGGTCTCACAGCCAGCCCTATCAAAGTTCATCACACCTGTCCTGGATGCCATCATCAGCTTCATACCCCAGTACCTTCACTTCCCCAACACTGCGCATGAACAGCTGGAGACTAAGCAAGGCTTCTACGCCATAGCCGGATTCCCGGCCGTGTTGGGGGCAATCAACTACACACATGTCCCACTTGTGCCCCCTTTCGGATACTGCACACCACTACCGCTTCAGGAAGCACACGCATTCCATCAATGTGCAGGCAATAGTGGACCACCGGGGACTCTTCACCAATGTCGTCGCCAACTACCCAGGCAGTGTGCATGATTCCTTCATCTTCCGACAGTCCATCATCAACCAGTGCTTCCAGGATGGCACATATGGAACGGGACTGCTCGTTGGTAAGTACCAAATCAACACACCACACATCCCACAGCCACAAACGCACAAAGCACAACTGTGGGGATGCACACGTGACCTAACTACATCCGACATGTCAAACTACACGACCACCTACCAGTCACGACTACACCACTCCATGGTCATCCTGGGCTACCCCTGCACCCAATACAGACTTCACGTGGCACCACAGCCACACAACAGCTAAACGTGTGGGGATGCAGAATGCAGCCATGACACATGTGAGGCACTGCTCTGCCCTCATGACCCTACCCCAGTCTCCCGCAGGTCAGCGTCCCGTGGTGGTGGGCCCGTGTCGGCCGCTGTGCATACGGGGTGACTAGCCCTGTGTGACTCGAGTCATCCCCCCTTGTAGTTCTGACATTACATGTCTGTGTGTCTGATGACGGTTGGTGTAGTTGCCAGCACCAGCTACTCCCTGAGGGCTGGCTTACACACACCCCACACACAGCCAGCACAGGCATCACTGAATTGGTGGGCCTGCCATCACATCCTGCCGAACCAAGTATTGACTCTTTTCTCCTTGCACTGTCACAGGTGATCAAGGATATGCACTCTGCCCTTGGATGATGACACCCCTCCGGGACCCGAACACACCCGCCCAGAGGCAGTACAATGTGGCCCACATACGCACCAGGGGCGTCGTTGAACGCACATTTGGCGTGTTGAAGTCACGTTTCAGGTGCCTGGACGGCACTGGTGGGAAGCTCCTGTACAGCCCTGACTTTGTGTGCATGATGATCATTGCATGTTGTGTGTTGCACAACATCTGTGTTCGCACCAGGGCCCCATGGATCCCAGTTCCAGAGGTACCGGACGATGATGGTGGTGATGGGGCAGGTGGCCCACATCCCACTGCAGCTGCGGCAGGTATGGCCCATAGGGACTCCATCATTGCCACTTACTTCTCATGAGCATGTCACATTGTGACCATCCGTGGCATTCATGGGACAGTAGTAGATGTCCAATTGCACTGCATGTGTGAATAAAACATATTTGCAGGTTACAGGTTGGAATTGTACATTGTCATGTTACATATCCCTGGGGTTTCAGATATGATTTGCCAGGTTGTGCACATTTTCCGAACCAGTTGTGTCCTGTGTTCAGTTGTGGAGGTGTTGCTGTTTGTACCGGGATGTTGTCAATATCGGGGTGCACTTCTGCTTAAGTGCGTATGCTGCAAAGTGGGTGTGTCGCTCCTGCGGCTCTGATTTGTCTGCCACTGGTCTCTTTCATGAGGTGTGCCTGTAGGTTCTGTTCTTCCACGGTACTTGGATGTTGTGGTGTGCATGTTGTCCTCTGAAGTTGGCCAGGGTGCATCCGTGGTACTCTGCTGTTGATGTATTTTGTTCTGTGGCATTCTCCGTATGCTGTTCTTGTGCTTTTTCCCGCATTGCGCGTGAGTATTGCTGCCCTCGCGCTTGTTGTCACTGTTTTCTTATCGCGCTGTGGCCCATCGCAGCTTTTTTCCCGTTGTGGTTTGTGTTTTTATCTCCGTCGAGGTGGTTGTATCGCGGGCATTGGCTGCGGTGTCGGCCAACTATCGCATGCTACCGCCGTGTTGTGAATTCCACGTTGACACAGGGTTATTTTCCCGCGCTAGGCTGCGATATTGAAAGTTGCGTTACGCTACTCTTGAGGTAGTTATCACATGTTCTTGTGAATATACCCCTATATGTATGTAATAATTAATGTTTTTGTTAATAAATAATTTCTAAATAAAAATATTTATTTGTATGAAAATTATTTTTGTATTTTATTTACAATAATATTTGTTGGTATTTAACATTGTAATATGTTTTTTTTAAACATTTTTAATATTAAATATATGTTTATTTTTCAACATATTTATATATGTTCTTATTTACTTTGCTTTTGAAATAATTTTATTTTGTTGAAGATATATATATTTTTTAATGTTGGACAGACGAGTGGAAATGGTAAATTTTACCCCTCCGCTATCCAACACTTTCCCTACTGTTGCATTTATTGGAGTGGGAATAGTACATTTTACCCCTTCGCATTCCATCACTTTCTCTACTGTTGTAGTGACTGGAGTGGGAATAGTAAATTTTACTCCTCCGCAATCCAACACTTTCCCTACTGTTGTACTGACTGGAGTGGGCATAGTACATTTTAGCCCTCCGCTATTCAACACTTTCCCTACTGTTGCACCCATTGGGGTGGGAATAGTACATTTGACCTCTCTGCAATCTAACACTTTCCCTAGTGTTGTACTGGCTGGAGTGGGAATAGTGCACTTTACTCCTCCGCTATCCAACACTTTCCCTACTGTTGCACTTATTGAAGCAGGAATAGTATATTTTAACCCTCCGCAACCCAACACTTTCCCTACTGTTGTACTGACTGGAGTGGGAATATTAAACGTTATTCCTCCGCTATCCAACACTTTCCCAACTGTTGTCGTGATTGGGGTGGGAATAGTAAAAGTATCCCTTCGCACTCCAACAGTTTTGCTACTGTTGTACTGGCTGGAATGGGTACAGTAAATATTATCTACCTGCAATACAAAGCTTTTACTACTGTTGCATTTAACTGAGGGAGATTTGTAAATTTTAGCCAGCTTTATTATTTTTGTGTTGTGTGACATGGGAGTAGTACATTTTTTATATATTTATTTTAATAGTTGGTGTAGTTTGGTATAAATTGTAGTGGAAATAGTATATGTATTACATTTTATATTTTATAATTTATCTTATGCTGTTATAATTTATATGATTATGTTTTTGTTTATTTAAAATTATAATAGTTTTAATTATTGATATTTTGAATGTGTAAAATAATTTTTGCTATATTTGAAGAATATTAAGTTGTTTAATTTTTTTATTTGATTATAACGGTTTGTTTTTTAAGGATTTTTGGTTAATGGAATATATATATATATATATATATATATCAACAAAGAAATGCTGAAGCACCGCTTGGATTCAAAGTGCTTTATTGATTTTCAACGCAGCAACAAACGTTCAATCTGACGCTTTTCGGGAATTAGCCTTAATCATAGATTAGCACGTTGCGTAACAAAGTGTCCACAGCTGTATCATATACATACGTCACTCAGTAGTTCTAAGGGCCTGTGTTGCCCAGAATGCACCGTCCAGCAAATGCAAAAGGTGAGTATGACACATTACAGCCAATACTTATTTTTCATTTCTTTTATGTCAGTGGCACACATAGTGCTGCTCGTGTTGTTGCTGTATTCATTATTTCCTTGCACCTCTCATCCAAGTACGCAAGAGGTAGTCTCAATACTCCTCTCGCCTCCCTTGCTCATGCCATATTTTCCATTTCATTCAGGATTAATCCTTCGGCAGAAGCAGGTCATGCTCCCCCGTAAAAGTCTCCACAAATTTCTCCGTATGGAGGCTCCCCATACGGAGAAATTTGTGGATATATATATATATATTCACTGAAAAAACACAGGTTTCAGGGACGTTATAGTTAGTTGGACATTTTGCTCGTACAAAACCAGAGAAATTCAGCCGTTATAGTTAGTTTTGCTAACTATAACTCGCGCCCCTGCAATGCACCGCTGATGACGTCAGATATTACATCATTCATGATATGGTCAGTGACATCACTGATGACATCACTGATGACATCTCAAATGACATCACTGATGACATCATCCAGTGACTGTGTGTTTCTGTAAAGTTTAAATATGTTTTTTATATATATATATGCCAAGGTGTATTGAAGAATGAGTGGGCTTATAAGTGTCTGAATGGATGATTTAGTAGGTGCGTGACTGACTGTATAAGTGAGTGATTAAACGTGTCTTACTGAATGCATGGGTTAGTGACTAAACTGTGTGAATGTCTGTATCAGTCTGTCAGTTGGTGTGTAAGCGGCTGCCTGTTTTGGTGAGTAGCTACATGAGTGTCTATATGGGTTATTGATTGGTTGTCTGACTATCTGTATGTGCGCCTGAGTGTCTGTGTGGGTGGGTGGGGGGTATGTGACTCTGTGCATAGATGTGTGAGTGGGTGATTCACTGGGTGTATGGGTTCAAGAGTGCATCTGTCAAGGGCTGTATGGGTGGGTGAGTGTGTGTATGGGTGTGTTGGTTAGTGAATGGATGTCTCAGTAGTACATGTGTGAGTAACTACATATGTAAAAGGCAGTATATGTGAGTGTTGGAGTATATAAATGACTATATGTGAGAGTGAGTGATTGTGAGAGTGGCTGTATGGATGAGTGTGTGCTTGTATCAGTGATTGTATAAGAGAGTAAGTATGTGTTAGTATCTGTATGAATAAGTGAGGTGGTGTGTGTATAACTGTATAGGTGAGTAAATGGGAGTGTGATTGATTCTTTGCATGACTGACTAGGTGTGTGAGTAACTCTATGGATGAGTAGCAGTGTGTGAGTATCTGTATAGGTGTATGAGTGCATATGATAGTGCTGTATTGATGAGTGACTGCATGTATGAGTCACTGTATGGGTGAATGAGTGGATGTGTGTAGACCTAGGAATCAGTGAGTGTGTATGTAGTAAGTGGGTATGTAGTAACTGGTGTGTCTATGGTTTCGAAAATGGTAGTCTGTATTTTAGAGTGGGTATATCAAAGGTTATATTAGGGTATGAGGAGGTGCATCAGATTATCATGTGGATGATGTCATCAGTGATGTAATCAGTGATGTCATTTGAGATATCATCAGTGATGTCATCAGTGATGTCACTGACCATGTCATGAATGATGTACTATCTGACGTCATCAGCAGGGCATTGCTGGGGCGCGAGTTATAGTTAGCTTAACTAACTATAACGGCCAAATTTCTCTGGTTTTGTACAAGTGAAATGTCCAACTAACTATAACGTCCCTGAAACCTGTGGTTTTTTCAGTGAATTTCTAAGGTTTTTTAAATGCTAATTTCTAACTATAATGTCCCTGAAACCTATGGTTTTTTCAGTGAATTTCAAATGTTTTTTAAAAGCTAATTTCGAACTATAACGTCACTGAAACCTATGGTTTTTTCAGTGAATTTCAAAGGTTTTTTAAATGCTAATTTCTAACTATGCCTACAGAGGTTGGACATGTGCAGAAAGGGGAAGAAAAGCACAGAAAGAAGCAAGAGAAATTCAGAAGGAGGCAACAGAAGTCCAGAAAGATGAAGAAAGGTGCAGAAAGAAGCAAGAAATATGCAGAAAGAACCAACAGAGGTGCAGAAAGACGCCTTGTTGCAAAGTCATCCTGTGCCCCCAACTTTTTGCTGACTGCCACCGGTGGTAACTGACTCTGACTAACCAGGCCCGGAGCCAGTGCTATGCTGAAAGACACTTAGAATACAGTGAAAACACCTACATACACTAGGGTACACTATGGGTTGGGTTACCCCTGTGATTGGCATGACCTCCCCTGCAAGACCCTAGTACATAATAGGGCAGGGGGATTAAAACTACCTCTAAGTCAGAGGTGCAGAAAGAGGCAAGAGAAGTGCAGAAAGAAGCAACAGAAGTGCCGAAACAGGCAAGAGAGGCGCAGAAAGAAGCAAGTGAAGTGCAGAAAGATGCAAGAGAGGTGCACAAAGAGGCAACAGAGGTGCAGAAAGAAGGAAGAGAAGTGCAGAAAGAGGCAAGAGAATTGCTGAAAGAAGCAGCAGAGGTGTAGAAAGAAGCAAGAGAAGTGCAGAAAGAGGCAAGTGAGGGGCAGACAGAAGCAAAAGCAGTGCAGAAAGAACCAACAGAGGTGCACAAAGAGACAAGAGAGGTACAGAAAGAGGCAGGAGGGGTGCATAAAGAAAGAAGAGAAGTGCAGAAAGAAGCAACAGAGGTACAGAAAGAGAAAGAGAGGTGCAGAAACAGGCAGGAAAGGTGCAGAAAGAGGGAACAGGGGTGCAGAAAGAGGCAAGAGAATTGCTGAAAGAAGCAACAGAGGTGTAGAAAGAAGCAAGAGAAGTGCAGAAAGAGGCAAGTGAGGTGCAGAAAGAGGCAAGAGAGGTGCCAAAAATGGCAAGAGAACAGCAAAAAGAGGGATGCAAAAAAGGTAAGAAGGGTGCAGAGAGAAGCAAGAGAGGTGCAGAAAGAAGCAAGAGCAGTGCAGAAAGAACGAATAGAGCTGCAAAAAGAGGCAGGAGGAGTGCAGAAAGAGGTAGGAGAGGTGCCCAAAGAGGCACGAAAGGTACAGAAAGAGGCAGGAGGGGTAAAGAAAGAAGCGAGAGAAGTGCAGAAAGAGGCAAGAGAATTGCTGAAAGAAGCAACAGAGGTATAGAAAGAATTAGGAGAAATGCAGAAAAAGGCAAGAGAATTGCTGAAAGAAGCAACAGAGGTGTGGAAAGAAGCAAAAGAAGTGCAGGAAGAGGCAAGTGTGGTGCAGAAAGAGGCAAGAGAGGTGCCGAAAATGGCAAGAGAACAGCAAAAAGAGGGATGCAAAAAAGGTAAGGAGGGTGCAGAGAGAAGCAAGAGAGGTGCAGAAAGAAGCAAGAGATCTGCAGAAAAAAGCAACAGAGGTGCTGAAAGAGGCAAGTGAGGTACAGAAAGGGGCAAGAGAAGTGCAGAAAGGCAAGAGAAATGCACAAAGAGGCAAGAGAGGAGCAGAAAGAGGCAAAAGAGGTGTAGAAAGAAGCAAGAGAAGTGCAGAAAGAGGCAGGAGGGGTGCAGAAAGAAGCAAGTGAGGTGCAGAAAGAGGCAACAGAGGTGCAGAAAGAGGCAACAGAGGTGCAGAAAGACGCAAGGGAGGTGCAGAAACAAGCAAGAGAAGTGCAGAAAGAGGCAAGAGAATTGCTGAAAGAAGCAACAGGTGTAGGAAGAAGCAAGATAAGTGCAGATAGAGGCAAGTGAGGTGCAGAAAGAACCAACAGAGGTGCAAAAAGAGGCAAGAGAAGTGCAGAAAGAGGCAAGAGAATTGCTGAAAGAAGTAACAGCGGTGTAGAAAGAAGCAATAGTAGTACAGAAAGCGGCAAGAAAAAGGTAGGAAAGGTGCAGAAAGAGGCAAGAGAGGTACAGAAAGAGGCAGGAGGGGTGCAGAAAGAGGGAAGAGAAGTGCAGAAAGAAGCAGTAGAGGTGCTGAAAGAGGCACGAAGGGTGCAGAAAGAGCAAGTGAAGTGCAGAAAAAAGCAACAGAGGTACAGAAAGAGGCAAGAGAGGTACAGAAACAGGCAGGAAAGGTGCAGAAAGAGGGAACAGGGGTTCAGAAAGAGGCAAGAGAGGTGCAGAAATAGGGGAGAGGGGTGCAGAAAGAGGCAAGAGGGGAGCAGAAAGAAGCAAGTAAGGTGCAGAAAGAAGCAACAGATGTGCAGAAAGACGCAAGAGAGGTGCAGAAACAAGCAAGAGAAGTGCAGAAAGAGGCAAGAGAATTGCTGAAAGAAGCAACAGAGGTGTAGAAAGAAGCAAGAGAAGTGCAGAAAGAGGCAAGTAAGGTGCAGAAAGAACCAACAGAGGTGCAAAAAGAGGCAAGACGGGTGCAGAAAGAAGCAAGATAAGTGCAGAAAGAGGCACTTGAGGTGCAGAAAGAGGCAAGAGAGGTGCAGAAAGAGGCTCGAGAAGTGCAGAAAGAGGCAACAGAAGTGTAGCAAGAGGCAAGAGAGGTGGAGAAAGAAGAGAGTGAGGTGCAGAAAGAGGCAAGTGAGGTGCAGAAAGAGGCAAGAGAGGTACAGAAAGAGGCAAGGGAACTGCAGAAACAGGCAAGAGAAATGCACAAAGAGGCAAGAGAGGAGCTGAAAGAGGCAAGAGAGGTGTAGAAAGAAGCAAGAGAAGTGCAGAAAGAGGCAAGTGAGGTGCAGAAAGAGGCAAGAGAGGTGCAGAAAGAGGCAAGAGATCTGCAGAATAAAGCAACAGGTGCTAAAAGAGGCAAGTGAGGTGCAGAAAGGGGCAAGAGAAGTGCAGAAAGAAGAAGAAAGGTGCAGAAAGAAACGAGAAATACAGAAAGAGGCAAGAGAGGCACAGAAAGAAGAGAGCTTTGTGCACCATTAGTACCAGTTTAACACCCACATTTTGCAATAAGTAACACCTTGACTACTCCAGCTTTGCAAAGGGCCTTCCACCATGCTGTAACACATGACGCTGCAATTTTTGAGAACATTTGAGCCGTTTGAGCTAGAAACAAGGCTTTTTTGTTCAAATCTGCAGATTAGGCAGCGGATGATGGAATATTTGGCAAATGCAGAAAATGTTTAATTATGTGAAAATTGGTGCAGCCGAACAGTCACATAATTCCAGTGGTCCTGCTCATACCTCCGACTAGGTCCAGAAGTGCTCCTCAGTGGTTCCTTCTTTTATTGTGTCTCATTCGAGTTTAAAGTTTAGCTGCTATGGAAATGAGGAAGACTAAACCTGCGGTTACCACTCCACAACACAGATTACAATACCTCATAATTACTCTCCAAAACACATAATCCCACTCCACATAATTCCTATACACTAAATACCACATACTTTCTATTCACATAATTTCACTGCACAACATACCACATAATTCCACTACACACAACGTACATCCACTCTACACCAAAAAACATTAGTAAAAAACATTTACATTTACAATGCCAATAGCTCTAACTCTCGCAAATGCGAAACCTATTACATTGTAAATGCTTCTTTAACTAGTAGTCGCGTTTACAGAGTGGTGGAGAAAGGGTGCTGGGCCTCCGACCAGCGCTCAGGAATTCCGCTGCATAGGACTTACAGGAGGGCTTCTTACCCCCAAAGTCCCTCAGGAGTAAAGTGGACTTCATCCCCCATCCCGTAGTCTGCCAGGAGGCGCGTTTGCAGAGTGGTGGAGAAAGGGGGCGTGGCCTCCAAAGACGTCTTAGCAATCCCACTGTGTGGGACTTACTGGAGGTAACAAGAGGGGTAGTTGGCCGCCAAGGACAGCCTTGGGAGCCAACTACCCCTCCTATTACCTCCAGTAAGTCCCACAAAGCAGGATTGCTAAGTTCTCATAGCAGGCCACGCCCCCTTTGTCCACCACTCTGCAAACGCGCTCCCTGGTGCGCTCTTGGATGGTGATTGAAGTCCCCTTCGCTGCTGGGGATCCTTTGGGGCCAATTAGCCTACCTATTACCTCCAGTAAGCCCCACACAGTGGGATTGCTGAGAGGTGGACACAGGCCACGTCCCCTTTCTCCACCACTCTGCAAACCCGCCTCCTGGCGCGCTCTTGGTTGGGGGATGAAGTCCCCTTTCCTCTTGAGGGTCCCTGGGGGCCAACTAGCCCTCCTGTTACCTCCAGTAAGCCCCATACAGCTGGATTGCTGAGTGCTCAAAGGCCACGCCCCGTTTTTACACCACTCTGCAAACGTGGCTCCTGGTGCACTGCTGCTCGGGGGATAAAGTCCACTTGTGTCCTGAGGTCCTCAGGACACAAGAGGACCTCATTTCCCCACCAGCAGTGCGCCAAGAGGTGCGCTTGCAGAGTGGTGTAAAAAGGGGCATGGCCTCGGACCACCTCTCAGCAATCCCACTGTGTGTGGCTTACTGGAGATACCTGGTGGGCTAGTTGGCCCCCAGGGACCCTCAGGAATGCAGGGGACTTATTTCCCCAACCCAAAACACGCCAGGAGGTTCGTTTGCACAATGGTGCGGGGCCTCCCGCAACACCGGCTTTTCTTTTTTGTTTTGTTTTTGGAAGGGGGGCTGCGTGGCCCCCCTTCCCTTAATTATTTTTGGGCCCTGGGGACCTCATCCTCCAGGGTCTCAGCATTTTATCTGTTTAAAAAAAAAAACGGGAAAGGGGCCGCATGGCCTCCCTTTCCTGGGCCACTTCTGGCCCTGGGGACCCCATCCCCTGGGGCCTGGCCAGCCTGGAGCTTTTTGGGGGGAGGGGGGCCCCTCCTGAGGCCAATTATGGCCGTGGGAACCCCATCCCCGGGGCCCGGCCTTATTTAAAAAAAGAAAAAAAACTGTCACTATTGGCCACGGAGCCTGGACTCTTTTTTTTTTGTAATTAGGGGAGGGGGGCAGCATGGCACCCCTCCCCGGGGCCACTTCTGGCCCCGGGGACGCCATCAGCCAGGGACGGCCCTCAAGTTGGTGACCGTGGGGGGAGCCCCAATGCCCCCACGGTCTCTGACAGCTCCCCGCCTCCTGCAGGAGCCAGCATTGCTTTTGGGCAAGGGGAGCTGCTAACATGCAGCTCCCCTTGCCCAAAAGCAACACTGCTTTGCTTCATGGAAGCGAGAGCAGGTTTCCTGCTCTCGCTTCCATGAAGCAAAGCAGAAGTTTGCAATGACAGGGCGGGAGCCGTGCTCCCGCCCTGCCATTGCAAACGGCAATGTCCCGGGGGTGGGCACCCCAGGACATTGCAGGAGACGGCCCTGGGGGGTGGGGGTCCCCAGGGCCATCTAGGGCTCCAGAAGCGGGCCTTGCGGCCCCCCTTCCATCATGTTTGAAGCCCCAGGGAGGTGGTGGTCCACAGGGCTTGGAGGGGCCCGCGAGGGCCCCCCTAGATAATCAAAAAAGCCCCGGTGAGGTGGTGGTCCCTGGGGCTTGGGGGGGACTGCGAGGCCCCCCTGCAAATAATTAATGAAATCCCTGGGGAGGTGGCAGTCCCTGGGGCTTGGGGGGGTATGTGAGGCCCCCCCACCCACAAAATAACAAACCCCAAGGAGGTGGTGGCCCCCGAGGCTGCGGGGGAGCCGCGTGCCCCCCACGCATAATTAAATAAAGCCCGGGGATGTGGTGGTCCCCAGGGCTTGGGGGGTCTGGGAGGCCCCCCACCCCTAATTAAACAAGCCCCGGGGAGGTGGCTGTCCCCGGGGCTGTGGGGGCCTGCGCGGCCCCCGCATATATTTACATATTGCCCCCAGGACCTGGCCCACCCGGGGGCTCATTAAAATGAAGTGTGGGAGTCCGCGCTTCGTTTTTAAAAAACAAATTCTCAGCCGGATTGCACCCAGCACAGGGGGTCAGGGTGTTTCTACCCGGCCCCCCTTTTCTTGTTTTTTAACCTTTATTTTACTGTTTTCTTGTGACTTGGTTACGGAGTCATAAGATGGCTGCCAACACATTCTGGTTTGGACTTTTGGCAGCCAATCAGAATTAAGCTCGTGCTCGGGAGGGTTTGCGAATCCTCCTCGGTGCTTAGATACATACATTTTTATTTTTTGAATTTCTCAGGAACTACAGAACGGATTTACACTATTTAAAAAAAGGGCGCTTTCTGAACCAAGAGCTACCTTTTTGCCAAATTTGGTGTAATTCTGTTCAGCAGTTTGGACTGTAGCCTGTTCCAAAATTTCCTATGGAAATTAACATGGTGAAAATGCGTTTTGGGACCCCCCTTTTTTCTCGGCCCCCGCTTGACGAATCACCCCGAAACTTTCAAGACAGGAGCTGACCGGAGCTGGTCATTAGTTTGTAATATTTTGCGAAGATTCGTCAAACGCCGCCAAAGATATTGCCAAAAGAAAAAATGCTTTTTGAATAGAAACAAGGTCCTAACTATAACTACCTACTGGCGACCGCCAGTAGGTTGTATATATATTTATATTTATATATATATATATATATATATTTTATACCAAAGCCGCAGGGGTTTCGAAGGCGCACTCAACAGTACTTGCAAAGCCGTGAGGCTTATTAACTCAGAGAGCTAGCGTTTTCAGGCGAGGTTAAAAGGTTCTTGTCCGACGCCTTTCAAGGCGACAGCCTCTTCCTCATGGACAGCTAGAACATCTGCACAGTTGGCTCCAATCACTTTTTAAAGAGCATGCTAAGATCCGCAGTGGATCGTGGTAAGTGCATTAGTATAGTACAGTGCATGCTGGGATCGGAAGGAAATGGTTACCTTAGTAGGGGGCACAATGGAGTGCAAATAAATGCTTTTAAGTAAAGACTACACGGAACCTACTAAGGTAACAATTTCCTTCCGATTCCAGCATGCACTGTACTATACTAATGCACTTACCACGATCCACTGCGGATCTTAGCATGCTCTTTAAAAAGTGATTGGAGCCATCTGTGCAGATCTTCAAGCTGTCCATGAGGAAGAGGCTGTCGCCTTGAAACTAGGAGTGGGCAATAAACTCCGCTCCGCTAGCGGAGTTTGCGTAGAATTGTTAACTACGCATTCCATTACGCGTAGTGGAATCAGCTACTAAACTGCACCCACAAATGCTTTGATAAAGCAACTTTACATGCTTAAAAGCATATAACCAATTCACAAAAGTGAACTCTGAAATTAAAATATCAGCCAATGAGAGAGGTGATGATTTTGGGATCCCCCCTAACCTAGGGGGAGGACCAAGCAGATGCCTTGAACACAAAGAGCACATCATGCTGAACGATTCAGTGGTGGTCCCATCCTGTTAGGACCACCCCAAGCACAGTTATGGGCAAAAATACAATCCCAACCAAAGGCCCTGCAAAGCATTATGGGATGAGATTAGCAGTGGGCAGTGAATATTATAGTATCCAATATCAAAATAATTCTACAAAGAGCTGCAGTTCAACGTGTCGTTACTAGGAGTCCCTCACGAGTCAAATGCAAAAGCATTGAAATTATTACATCAAGCTGCAGTTCCACTAGTCGTTACTAGATGTCCCTCACGAGTCAAATGCAAAAGCAATCGTGAGAGGTTGCAAAGGCAATTGGAGACTAGATATATTTTGAACTTAGACTCCAAGTCACCTAATGGATTAAATCAGGAATGTGATCTTCATACATTCTTATAATTTGTTCCCGATGTCTTCCGATTTTAATATGGAAAGGCTTATTTATGAGGGCAATAACTGAGCCGCTATCCATCCCTTAAAGTCTTTAATAGTGTGTATTTTCACATCAGGTGTGGGTGTGTGTTTGGGTTTCAGGCAATTGCTTAGTATCAATTGAGAATATTTCTTAACACCATATCACCAAATTTAGAACTTTGACACTTTTGTTCATTATTTGGTATTTTGGGTTTCTGATTATGTGGCTGCAATATTTCATATAACTTCCACCATGTATGTATATGGGATACATGTATTTGATTTTAGACCAGGCTGTGTGAAATACCTATTTGGGTAACCATGGCTTAATTGACAAGTGAATGCTCTTTTATCTTTGTTTAGTGGTGTGTGACTGCAACCAATAATAGTAATGGAATTCATCCTGTGACGTATGTGGTTTGCACATCCATTGCGGATACACACAAATAAGTCTTGTATTGTTATGCTTTGAGTATTAGTTTTAGCATTTCATGTGAATGTTACATTCCATCAAATACATGATGGAAGTACTTGGTTATTTTAACACATATAAACCGATTCATCCAGTAACTTTATTGTATATACCCAGTTTAATCATGTGCAGTAATGAATTATGTGTCTTTTGCAGTTGCTGATTGTACTATAATTTCTATGATAATTTGAGTATACTGGCTGAACTTCACGATAATTGCATCACTATATGTTTGATACTCTTTATAGTTTGTGTCCTATGTCTATACATCATATTATCAGTATCTCTATTGCGGCCTGTATGTGATCAAGGCCAGGATTGGCTGAAACGTATCATAGCGGAAGATACTGCAAAAAATCACCAGAGAAAGTGAAGTGGTGTCTGTGCCTGATTCTAGGTAAATATATTTATAACCTACTGGCAGTCGCCAGTAGGTAGTTATAGTTAGGATCTAGTTTCCATAGGAAGAGCGTTTTGTTCATTTGCCAATAAATTTGGCACGGTTCGACAAATCTTCATGAAATTTTCAAAACTGACATGACACTCACTTTAGCTGCTGTCTTGAAATTTTTGATGTGATCCGTTAAGCGTGGCCCGAGAACCAGGGGGTGCTTAAAAGCACATTTTCCCCATGTTAATTCCCATAGGACCTTTAGGCACAGCTATAGCCCGAACTGCTGAACGGAATTACACTGAATTTGGCAGGAGGGTAAATGTTGGTTCTGGCATGTGCCTTTATGTTATTTGGCGTAAATCCGTTCAGTAGTTATGGAGTTAATTTAAAGAAATTTCCAGTTGTATATTTAAGCACGCGGTGGATCCGAGACCCTTTCCGATCTCGTGCTGAGATCTGATTTGCTACCAGGAAGTGTTGGCAGCCATCTTGTGACTCGGCTGAACTGGAAAAAACATATAAAAAAATGAAAAGGGGGCAGGGTAGAAACACCCTGATCCCCTAGGCCTCTCTTCAAGGCCAAAAAAGCATTTTAAAAAAAAGAAAATTCAGCGGGATCTGTGACTCCCACTGAAACTTAAAAAAAATAAACAAAGTGCGGGCCCCCGTGCTTCGTTTGTAATCAGCCCCCAGGTGGGTCAGGTTGCGGGGCATGTGTATAATATATAGGAGGGGGTGCATGGGGCCCACCTCCTTAAAGCCCAAGGGACTGCCATCTCCCTGGGGCATTTTGATAAAATTATACGGGGGTTGCCAGCCCTGGGACCGCCACCTCCCTCGGGCTAAATATGACAAATGCGGGGGGCCGTTGCGGCGCTCAGCATGGTCCCTGTGTAACATCACGATGAAGGTGCGAACCTACAGAAGAAAAATATTTTAATATGTATAGAGTTCAAATTTGAGTTAAAAATCTAAAATGTGCTGTTATGCATTGAGTTTGTGCTTTTGTGTAGCAGATCCTTGATGGGGTTGCAACTGGAAAAATATTTTTGAGAAATATAGTCCTGTAAAAACTATACTTTTCAGTGTTGGGCTATGGAGTGGCTCTGAGAAGAGCCTTTGTGTTCATTATGACTTTCTTACAGCTACATATAAGTGCTGATGTGCAGTTTCAGGTTGCTGAGAAACACCTGTTGCCTTTATCTGTGGAGTGAACCCCATCACTTCTGTAGATTCCATACATGTCAAAACACAGGTTGTTGTTGTAGATAGAGCCCAAGTTATGGTCTCTGATGTAAGCAGAAACAGTTTTATTGACATGTTTCCTGGCTTTGTCAATCTGTGGACAGAACTGATTTGACCACTTCTATTTCTGTCTTTGGCATATATTAGAGTACACAAAGACAGGGTGAGGGAAAAGTGACATCAGTTGTGCAAAGGTATCCTTCATTGGTAATTTCAGTCCTACCCCAGTTAGTGTGTGTTGGAGATGGCCCTTTTTACAGGGTTATCCCCAAACCTTTAGCTTCTTCCTCCTATTTTTTCCTGACCTGCTGTTGTTGGTTTTAGGACTCTGTGCACCTTACCACTGCTATTCAGTACTAAAGTGCATATGGATTGGTGTTTCCATGATTGGCATATTTGATTTACTAATCAGTCCCTAGTAAAGTGCACTGAGTGTGCCTGGGCCTGTAAATCAAATGCTACTAGTGGGCCTGCAGCACAGATTCTGCCACCCACATTAGTAGCCCTGAAAAGGTAACTCAGACCTGCCACTGCAGAGTCTGCGCACAGTTTGTAACTGCAATGTCGACTTAGCAAGTGCACCCACTTTCCAGGCCCTAACCTTCTCTTTTCTTACATATTAGTCACCTCTAAGGTAGGCCCAAGGTACCCCTGTGGGCAGGGTGCTGTGTATGTTAAAGGTAGGACATGTACTGGTGTGTGTGATATGTCCTGGTAGTGAATTACAGTGAATTTCGTTTTTCACAATTGAAAGGCTATCTGGCTCATAGGAAAGCATGGGAGTTAATTTATAACATCTTATAAATATAACTTCCCATTGGGACCAGATAGGAAAATAAAGTTTAGTATGCCTGAACTCAGAATCTAAAGATGCATCTTTTAGTAAAGGTGATTTTTACATTCTGTGTTTGAAAATACCACTTTTAGAAAGTAGGTATTTCTTGCTTAGCCATCCTATGTGCCTCTGCTAGGATGTTTATTGGCTGTCTGGCTTTGGAGTGACAGGGGCTGTGGATGTGCAGTGGCTCCAGAGAGCCTGGATGAGTCAGGGCTGGGCTGCATTCAGAGTAGTGGGAGGAGTTTTCACTAGCATCTGAATGGGCCCGGTCTGCATTTAGAGTGGTAGGAGGAGATTTCCCTTGCACCTGAATATGCCCTGGCTGCCTCAGACAATGCTGTCTCCGCCTCCTGCTGGGAAGCTGGGCCAGAGAGGACCAAACTGGTTTGGACTAAGCACAGACACTCTCTGCCTGAGAGGAGAAAGGAATTTCAGTATAAATACTGGGGCCCAGACCCCAGAATTTTAGAACTCTTTTGGAACCAAGACGACTGCCAAGAAGAAGAGCTGGAGAAGCTGTGAGGAGAGACTGCCACTTTGCTGTGTGCTTTGCTGTGTTGGCTTGCAGTGGCTGCTTCTGTCTTGGGCAGTGAAAGGACTAGACCGAACTTTCTGCAATTTATTTTTGTGAGTTTTGGGTCTTGTCTTAAGTATATAAAAATATTGGATATTTTTCTAAACTGGTGTGGTGTCCTTTTGTAGTGTCTTCACTGTACTACTATTGGTTATGTGCAAATGCTTTACACACTGCCTCTAAGATAAGCCAGACTGCTCATGCCAAGCTACCAAGGGGGTGAGCAGGGGTTATTTTAGGAGTGTAACTCCCTTATCCTGACTAGAAGGAAGGGTCCCTAGTTGGACAAGGTGCAAACCATTGCCATATAGAGACCCCCATTTCTAACAGTGTGCCTTGGTCATTGCCACCACAGTGCACAAACATGAGGTAAGGGGTTTGGAAATACAAAATGCTTTTAACTAAAGGCAGCACTTGGTGCCACTTTAATCCTCTCTGCCCAAACCATTTAAAATCCATATTATTCAAACCCAAGTCTTTTTCAATACCACTGTCTCTAGGAAATGTTTTGCCCCAGAAACAATAGCTGTGGCCCACAATCCATACTGAAAACATGTTAAAGGAAGGAGGTGGTGGTCCCTCGGGCCCATGAGGAAAGAGCAGTAGGTTTTAGAAGAAGTCTGTAACTGAATGTGACAGTTGATATAATGAAAGGCATCTAAAAGAGAGGAGAGAATCAGGTTTCATAAAAGGAGATAAGTGATTGGGTGTTCAAAAAAATGTCATACTTACAAATAGGTAGTATCTTACTTTGAAAAATAAGTATGTTTGTGATTGGCTGTGCCAAATATTCAAAAGGTATGATACACTGGATATGCTAACATTTTCAAGTACTCAACCACACCTGCTACTGTGCAATTGGAAGCTGGTGTGCTGCAGTTAAAAAGTCTCTGAACTTTTGACTTACTGGTATAATAGAATGTTTCATAAAACGTTGCTATGGAGACTACGTGAAGCAGTGTGCGGGAAGGGTTTCAAGTACAGTGTGCTTTTAAAATATGAAATGGAGTACTTTACATATCTTTTATGTTCGAAAATTGAATTTTCCCAATTCAGTAGTATGTCTGAATGTGAAATGTTGTTGAAAAATTATAGTAGTATTATTGGAAATGGCTTTTTGAACTACTGTGACGATCCGCGACTCCACCGCAAAGTTACACGGGTGGTTCGCCCTGGGCGCTGTGATGGGGTCGCAAATCCAGCAAGTTACACAAGCAAATTGGGCTTCTTTAGAAGAGAGCAATAAAGGTTTAATATAGTTATCAAATAGAAAGTCTTTTTAGATTTTGAAAAAATGAAGGGAATATTTTGATTTGCTACTTACATTGATTACAGTGGAAAAATCGAGGGAAAATTTGCCATTACTGGTTCTTCCTTATTGAGAGTGGTACATCACATTTGCTGCATGAAAAAGACAATTTCCTAAGGGTGTCTGATAATTTAAGAATCTACAGTGGAGTTTCACAGGTAAATTACAAATGCGAAAAACGTGTGAACTATTGCGTAAGAGCCCTAAAAGTGAATTTACTTCATTTTTAAACTATGAGGTGAACTGTTTATGGAAGTTGCGAAGCATTTCATCAGAAACATATGTATTTTCATAACTGCCTCATGTATTGGTGTAAATAATGGTATATCTATATAGTTTGTAAAGGGAGTGACACACTAGTTATTCTGGTATGTGATAAGGTACTGACGCTAAGAAGCCAGCTATTCACAGGAGTTTTCTTTCTATTATGTTTCAGTTTTGCAGAGTAAACTGTGTGTTTCTAATGAAACTGATAGAGAAATGGTAGGTGTAAAACATGTTCTGAGGACTATTAAGCACTGTCCTACTACATATAAGTCAGGGGTCTCCAACCTTTTCTGTAATAGGAGCTACATAGGCTCAATGAAAATCATCCTGAGGTACTAATATTAGTGATGTAATGGTTGACCACTGAATCCAAGATTGTCAGCTATGATTACATTAGTGCATTATGCTGAGTTTCCAGCAGTAATGTAAAAAAGGCTTTGGCAATTTGAAATTACTGTACATGGTTAATACATAAAAGACAAAGATGCAATCCCCTTAGCACCAAGGAAATAATATGAGAGATAAATCTCTCCAACTCATATGTTTTGAAAATGCAATAATTTTTCCCAAACATCAGCTAATGAGTTTTGAAAATACACTAATTTTAGTCTTGAATACATGCATTTTAATTTTGGTATACATATAATAGTTCAACCAAGTAAAACCTTCTATATTAGTAGGCTGGTCTGCACATAGGAGAGCTACTCGCAGGTAGCTGGAGAGCTACTAGTAGCTCACGAGCTACTCGCTGGAGACCCCTGATATAAGTCATCTCAACGGTATACTAAAAATAGGCCAAAGATAGTGATGTACATACTTACAACTGAAAATGTATTCTGTCAAGTTTTAATTTCTAACACCTACAATTTCTCACCTATATCTGTACTTCTACATGCAGTCTCACACCTGAGGTGCAACTCATATACCTAATTTTAAAACTATACAGCCACTCACAACCCCAGTCAGATAGTCCTCTATTCTGTTCCAGACACACAGAGCTCTTTTGTAAGCAGGCCTAATGGAAGACGTTGCACACACTGCTTCGTACCCCAGTGTTCTGTATTATACCCAGAAAGTTATCCACACAGCTTCTTCTACACACATTTACAGAGCCATGCAGTCTGTAACAGAGGTAGTCTAATATCTACTGGCTACTTTACATGTGTCGTCTCAGGCACAAAAAGCACTGACACACTCATTGAGGTATCTGGAAAGGTGCTGACACTAACAAGGCTGGCATGCACAGGAGTCGGTCTTTCATTTTGGATCAGGCCAGGCACTGAAAGCTCTGTGACTCTAATGAAACTGGTAGAGAAATGTGAAGTTTAAAACATGTACCCAAGCATATTAAGCACTAACCTATTACATATAAGTCACCTCAAAGGTACACTGCAAGTAGGCTGTAGATAGTGATGTATGTACTTAAAACGGAAACATATTCTGTCAAGTTTGAATGTCTGACCTCTACAATTTCTCAGTCATGTCTGTACTTTTACATGTTGTATGACACCTGAAGTGCAACTCATGTCTCTATCTAGAAAACTATATGGCCTCTCACACACCCAGACAAATATTGACAGAGCTACTTCACCATTCAGCCCCAGACACTCAGAGCGCTTTTCTAAGTAGGACTAATGGAAGCACTGCCACACAGTTTCATACCCCCAGTATTCTCTATGATACCCAGAAAGTGATCCATGCAGCTTCTTCTACATACATTTACAAGGCCATACAGTCTGTAACCAAGGTAGTCTAATACCTACAGGCTACTTTACATGTGTCATATCACCTCCAAAAGGCACTGAAACACTCATTAAGGTATCTGGAAAAGTGCTGACACTAACAAGGCTGGCATGTACAGGAGTCAGCTTTTTATTTTGGGTCTGGCCTGGCACTGGAAGCTCTGTGTCACTAATGAAACTGGTAGAGAAATGTGAGGTGTAAAACATGTTCCCAAGTGTATTACGCACTTTTCTACTACACATAACTCTCCTCAAAGGTACACTGCAAGTAGGCTGTTGATAGTGATTTATGTACTTAAAACTGAACATGTATTCTGTCAAGTTTAAATGTGTGACCTCTAATTTCTCAGCCCTGTCTGTACTTCTACATGTAGTCTGGCACCTATGATGCAACTGATGACCCTAACTTTAAAACTATACAGCCTCTCATACCACCAGGCAAATATTGACTGAGCTACTTCCCCATTCAGTCACAGACCCACAGAGCTCTTTTGTAAGTAGGCCTAATGGAAGCACTTGCACACACAGCTTCATATCCCAGTACTCTGTATGAAATCCAGAAAGTAACCCATGCAGTGTCTTCTATACATATTTACACAGCCATACAGTCAGTAACAGAGGTAGTCTAATAAATACAGGCTACTTTACATGTGTTATCACACCACCAAAAGGCACTGACACACTCATTGAGGTATTTAGAAAGGTGCTGACACTAACAAGGTTTTAAAGCAAACAAATGATGGACGGAATGCTGACAATGCAAACAATCTCCCCCAGTCAAAAGATCTGGGTTAAATCCATAGTTATTTTGCCCACTACGCCACCCCAGTTTGGACCCAGCCATATGCAAATCAGTCTTGACCCTGTGCCCCATGGGAACAGTCCAGACCGAACTGCCAGGCCAGGTCCTCCCTGGACCGGAAACAAGCATCCTGGGACCGGTTTCAGGGTATGTCACCCTTCTTCAGCCAGGCTAGCTTGAATCCAGTGGCACAGTGAGCAAGGGACCCACGTCTGGGCATACCCATCCCACTTAGGGCGAAAAGTGTTACAGCAAACAAATGATGGACGGAATGCTGACAATGCAAACATTCTCCCCCAGTCAAAAGACCCGGGTTAAATCCATCGTTCTTTTGCCCACTACGCCACCCCAGTTTGGACCCAGCCATATGCAAATCTGTCTTGACCCTGTGCCCCATGGGAACAGTCCAGACCGAACTGCCAGGCCAGGTCCTCCCTGGGCCGGAAACAAGCATCCTGAGACCGGTTTCAGGGTATGTCACCCTTCTTCAGCCAGGCTAGCTTGAATCCAGTGGCACAGTGAGCAAGGGACCCACGTCTGGGCATACCCATCCCACTTAGGGCGAAAAGTGTTACAGCAAACAAATGATGGACGGAATGCTGACAATGCAAACATTCTCCCCCAGTCAAAAGATCTGGGTTAAATCCATCGTTCTTTTGCCCACTACGCCACCCCAGTTTGGACCCAGCCATATGCAAATCAGTCTTGACCCTGTGCCCCATGGGAACAGTGCAGACCGAACTGCCAGGCCAGGTCCTCCCTGAACTGGAAACAAGCATCCTGGGACCGGTTTCAGGGTATGTCACCCTTCTTCAGCCAGGCAAGTTTGAATCCAGTGGCACAGTGAGCAAGGGACCCAAGTCTGGGCATACCCATCCCACTTAGGGCGAAAAGTGTTACAGCAAACAAATGACGGACGGAATGCTGACAATGCAAACATTCTCCCCCAGTCAAAAGATCTGGGTTAAATCCATCGTTCTTTTGCCCACTACGCCACCCCAGTTTGGACCCAGCCATATGCAAATCAGTCTTGACCCTGTGCCCCATGGGAACAGTCCAGACCGAACTGCCAGGCCAGGTCCTCCTTGGACCGGAAACAAGCATCCTGGGACCGGTTTCAGGGTATGTCACCCTTCTTCAGCCAGGCTAGCTTGAATCCAGTGGCACGAACAAGGTTGACATGCACAGGAGCCGGCCTTTCATTTTGGGTCAGGCCTGGCACTGGAAGCTCTGTGTCTCCAATGAGACTGGTAGAGAAATGTGAGGTTTAAAACATGTTCCCAAGTATATTAAGCGCTATCCTACCACATATAAGTCACCTCAAAGATACACTGCAGGTAGGCAGTAGATAGTGATATGTGTACTTAAAACTGAAAACGTATTCTTTCAAGTTTAAATGTGCGATCTCTATAATTTCTCGCTTATGTCTGTACTTCTACATGTACTCTAACACCTGAAGGGCAACTCATGTCCCTATCTAGAAAACTATATGGCCTCTCACACCCCAAGACAAATATTGACAGAGTTACTTCACCATTCAGTCCCACACACACAAAACTCTTTTCTAATTTGGACTAATGGAAGCACTACCACACACTGCTTCATAACCCAGTATTCTCTATGATACCCAGAAAGTGATCCATGCAGCTTCTTCTACACACATTTACAAAGCCATACAGTCGGTAACAGAGGTAGTCTAATACCTACAGGCTACTTTACATGTGCCATATCACCTCCTAAAGGCACTGACACACTCATTGAGGTATCTGGAAAAGTGCTGACACTAACAAGGCTGGCATGTACATGAGTCGGCTTTTCATTTTGGGTCAGGCCTGGCACTGGAAGCTCTGTGTCTCTAATGAAACTGGTAGAGAAATGTGAGGGGTAAAACATGTTCCCAAGTGTATTACATACTATTCTACTACACATAACTCTCCTAATGGAAGCACTTGCACACACAGCTTCAAACCCCAGTGTTCTCTACGAGAGTTAGAAAGTAATCCATGCAGCTCCTTCTACACATTTAGAAATCCGTACTGTCAGTAACAGAAGCAGTCGAATACCTACGTGGTACCATACATGTATAGTCACACCCCCAAAAGGCAGTGACACACTCATTCAGGTATCTGGAACTGCAGTGACATTAAGAAGCCAGGCATGCACAGGAATCGACCTTTCATCTTGTGTCAGGCATGGCACTAGAAACCGTGTGCCTCTAATGAAACTGGTAGGAAAATGTAAGGTTTAAAACATGTTTTTAGGTATATTAAGCACTGTTCTAGTACATGTAACTCACATCAAAGGTAGTCTGTAAATAGGCCACAGACAGTGAGGTATGTACTTAAAACCTAACACGTACTCTGTCAAGTTTAAATATCAAATACCTGCTATTTCTCACTAATATCTGTACTTCTACTGTCAGTGACGGGCCGTGGTCCCCGGCGCGGTAATTTTACCGGGAAAGTGGAGGAGGCGGATCCGAAGCCTGTCAAGGAGCGGATTACGGATGTGCGAGCTGGCCGCCGAATCGTCTCCGGAGACCGCGCTGGACAGCCACTCATCTCGGAGGTATTTTCTGGGAATATAGTGGCGAACAAGGTCCCCCTGCCTCCATCTATGCCCATGTCTTCGCCTCTTCCTGCAACGACGGGAAAGGAGAGAATTGGAGCGGACTCTTCCATCCCTGACCCTGTGGCCTCAGCCCCAGCAATAGATGCACCGGTACAACCATCGGCAGCAGAACGATGCGGAGAGCAGAGTGAGGAGCAGATGGAGCAGCTTCAACTTACTCAGCAGGAGCAACATCAGGCACCGAGGCCACAGGAGGAGAAACTGAGAGGAGACTCATTGACAAGTCAGACAGGTACTGGAAATTCTATGCCTGCCCCAGATAGCTTGATTGCATTAAAAGAAATAGACCCTGCTATTGGAACTAACATTGTGGATGAGGCTATGAGTAAAATTAATGCGCAAGACACCCCTGCAGCCACTTGTCAGAATGGGGCAACAGCGTTTCAAGGGCAGCTGGGCGAAGTTTGGCTGAATAATCCAATGGGAACACCGGATCAGGGGGGAGAAAAGTTTTACTCCCTCACAGATGAGTCTGAGCTCTCAATGTCATCTCCTGGGCTTACTGAGGAAGAATCAGGGTCTGATGATTCCTCAATTAACAAAAACCGGGATAGAGCAGCTACCGTAAAACGCAGATCGAAAGCTAGGGGAAAAAGTCAGCGATCGGATAGTAATGGTGAAACTACTCATAAGCTAAAATGGGACTATTCTGCTACATTATATGCAGTTTTACAGAGCAAAATACCCAAAAACAGAGTTAGTAATGTACTAAGAGATGTTAGTATCTATAGGAAAAAACTCTACATATGACCTGAGACACTTATTCAGATATATAATAGAAACCTTACACTATCAACTGAACCACTGAGACAAGCCCTTTCAACATGTGGCAGGCATAGTGCACTTAAGCCAAGGCATGCAGTTCCACAGCTAGGCCAACATGGTATTTCAAACCTGCTGTAGTACTATTTAAAAGTAACATTTAAGGTACCATGTACGTAGTTCATAGGGTAAAGTATATGTGCCAAAAAAAACATAGATAACTAAAAACATTTTACAGGTACATCCACACTTTTAGGCGCATATACTGAATTATTCATGCAGTGTTCTACATTCAGTTCAATGTTATATAAGGTGTTATGAAACGGCAGAACAACTAATATATCCTGTCAAATAGTATTTAAAGCATTCACACACATTCACTCACATACACTCAAATAACTCTTATGTATCTACTGCTGATGGAGGCATTGACTCTCCCCCTTAAACAACTCATCAATGACTAACACACGCAAGAGACTCTCCGTGACACCCCTTAAATATAGATTTACGAAACCAAGCAACCACAAACAGAACTAGGAGTATGTTAAAAAGTTTACTACATATATTAAAAAACACCCATATAGGAACTGAGAGACTCATCCAGATATGTAGTAAATCTCTGACACTACCATATTAAGCATCCAGACAAATACTCCTTTCAACATGTCTCAGGCCTAGTACACTTGAGTGTGTGCATGCAGTTCCACTGCTAGGCCTACTTGCTATTTAAAATCCATTGACAAGCCTTATTCTGCTGTTCTACTTCTTAAAAGTTATCTCTAAGAAAGCTTGCAGGTAGGCCAGAGGATAAAGTGCAGACCTACTAAAATATCCTCTCAGACAGTCTTTCAAACATCTAAACCTTCACTCACTTACAGAGACACAACTCTTATGTATCTAGTGCTAATAGAAGTAGTGGCACTCTCACAAAAAAACTCATTACTGACAGACACACCCAAGAAACAATCCATGCCACCCCTTACATATAGATTTACAGAACCAACAGCCAGAAACAGAGCCATGAATGTGGTAAAAAACCTGAGATAGGAACTTAAACACTTATCCTGATATATAGTAAAGCTCTGACATTATCAAGAGAACCATGTCTCAGGTCTAGTGCACTTCAGCCTCTACATGCACTTCTACAGCTAGGCCGACTTCGCATTTCAAGCCCCTTAACAAACCTCAACCTGCTGTACTTCCACTTAAAAGTCACCCCTAAGCTAGTATGTGCCTAGGTCATAGGGTACACTGTATGTGCAAAAAAGCAAACATATGTACATAGAAGTTTTTTGACAGGTATATGTACACTATAAGGTGCATATACTGAGTTATACATCCAGTATTCTACATTCAGTTGAATGTGATGCAAGTAGTTGTGAAAGGACAGAACTACCTCCTGTGAAATAGAGTTTCAAACATCTACACCTTCACTCACATGCACAGACATAACTCTTATGTATCTAGCGCTAATGGAGGCAGTGACACTCTCAGTTAAACAACTCATTAGTGACTGACACACCCAAGAAACAACCCTAGTCACCCCTTACATGTAGATTTACAGAGAGAAACTGCCAGAAATAGAGGCAGCAATATACTGAGACTTTACTACATATAGAAAGAAAACAGCCAGATAACAAGTGAGACACTTATTCAGATATGTATTAAAGGTCTGACACTACCAAGTGAACCATGCAGACAAGTAGCCTTTTCAAAATGTTGCTGGCCTAGCACACTTGAGCTTGGGTATGCACTTCTACTACTAGACCGATTTAATATTTCAAACCCCATGGCAAGTTTTATTCTGCTATTGTACTGCTTAAACGTTACCCCTTAGGATTACATGCAGCTAGGCCATAGGATAAATTAAATGTACACAAAAACAAAGACATGTAATTAGAAGTTCTTCACAGATACATGGACAGTTTTAGAGACATATGCTGACTTATACATCCAGTGTTCTATATTGAGTTGAATGCTATGTACGTAGTTATGTAAGGGCAAATCTACTACTACATTGTGTCACAAAGTGTTTCAACCATGTACATATTGACTCACATACACAGATACAACTCTTATGTATGTTCCACAAATGAAGGCAGTTACACTCTCACTGAAACAACTCACTACTGACTGACATGTCCAACAGACAATCCATGCTATCTGTTTTATATGTAGTTTTACAGAACAAAACACACATAAACACAATCATTAATGTACTAAGACAGTTAGGTATGTTTAGTACAAAACCCCACATAGTACGTGAGACACTTATTCAGATATATAGTAGAAGTCTTACACTACCAAGTAAACTATTGAGACAAGAAGCCCTTTTAAAATGGTGCAGGTCTATTATACTTGAGCCTGTACATGTAGTTCCACAGTTAAGCTGACTTGGACTTGGTTTTATATACCCACACATACATCCCTTCAAATATTTAAACAGGTACTCACATTCTTACTCAGACAACTATACACACATTTAAACACAGTCACAAACCTACACAGTTAATATTCACTACATCATGTACCCACTCCCAGAGTCACTAAGTCATGCACCCACTCACACATCCACTCACAGATTGATACACCTATTTCCAGACCCACTCAGACACTTATGCACCCACTCATACACCTATTCAGAGACTCATGCACCCACTCACAAACCCACTCAGATCCTAATGCATCTACTTCCTGACCCACTCACACACTTATGCACACACTCACAATCTACTCAGAGACTCATGCATCCACTGTCACACCCGCTCAGTGACTCACACAGCCACTGACAGACCCACTCAAAGAGTCACACACCTACTCACAACCTTTCTTACTGAGTCATTCATACACTCACAGTCTCAGTCACACACTCACAGACCTACTCAAAAATACAATTAGAGACTCATGCACATATTCATAGACCCACACACTCACACACCCATTCACAGACACAGTAAGACAAACTCACAGACTTACTCATACATTAATCCATCTTGTCACAGACCCACTCAAACAATCATGCACCCATTAATGAACATACTCATACACTTCCACAGCCATTCATACATTTATTTACAAAGTCACATAGCAAATAATACACACATTCATATAGTTATAAATGCACTCACACATTTAATCATAATCACATATTCACTTTAAAACCAACTCACAGACTGTTGCAGGCACTTATGCCTAGATACACACTAACACACTCTATCACAGTCCCACTCATTCACTTACACATCCAGTCACAGACTTACATTTACAGACATACATTTAAAATATATTTTATCTTTTTAACTGGAATAGGTGGTTCTAACAAGAACCATTTTTAACAGTTGTTTTATGTTTTCTAACAATTCTTTTGCTTTTTTGGTGTTTAATATTTTATTTTTCAAAATAACATAAAATCATTCTGAAACAAAGCACAGAAACAATTTGTTCATAAGTAACGAAAAAGCAAAAAAAAAAAAAAAGATTAGCACTTATGTGCATGAATAATCTGAATGAGTGTGGAAACTGCCTGTTCCCCAACATTCAAATGCCAGTTTTTGCAAATTCCATAATAGTAATTGGAACATTTGAAATGTGGCTTCCAGCTGAAGAAGACGTTCCAGCATCAGTTCCACCTGCTACATCCTGTTCTTCTCTGAGTCTTTGCTACTCTGCGTGAGCCAGGCAAGTGGAATGAATGGTGGAAAGATGTTCCCTGAGAAAGGACTTTCTGACATATGTTGCATGTCACCTTTCTCGCATTGATCTTTTTCTCACCAGGAGAAATTGAAAAGAATTGCTAAACAATGTTCTCTTTTCTTTTTGTTGGTGGCTCTTCTTCTTCAGGTACTTCCAGCAGTCTCATCTCCTCTTCTTCTTGCTGCTGAGACCTGGATGCCATTGTAATTGTGAAAAATAAAATAAAAATAGGACAAAAAAAACCTCCCTGCTTCCTATATCAGAAGTAGAAATCAAAATGAGAACCACTCCCTACAATAATGAGAAACAGGTGGGACTTTTAAGTTACCTGTGATTGAAAGCTGCTACATCCATCAAATTAATTTTTTTCTTGGTCCCTTGGAGTGCGTTACTCCAGTGCAATTCCACCGTGCCTGGAGCGGGACTCCGGAAAGAGTATTAAAACATATTAAATTACACAAACTATCAATAGAGTTAATACTTTTATTGTGTTTTGAATAGACCATGACGGAGCGCAATGGTGTCAAGTTTCCTTAAAAAAGTAGAAATATTATCAAAAAACATGATTTTACTCCTAAAAGCATTATTATTTTATTACTTAAGTATATCTTCTATAAATAAAAAACTTAAACTGACGTTATATATCTATTAGCAAAATTAAAACTTTACGAGATCCGCGCACCCAGTGCGACATATCAAAGTTGGTAAAAATGTACTAACAAATATCTAAAATGTTGCTTATTAAATATAAACATATATAAAAGTTTATTTTTTTTTAAATTGTCACCGGGCATTGTGCCTGATGCACGAACCACAAAGAAAATTAATAAAAATAAAATCTTTAAGTGCGGCCTCACACGCTGCAATTATTCAAATGGGCTGCCGAGTTTGCTAGGTCCCGGGGGTTTTTGCATATTATTGGATGGAGAGAAGATGTACCCCCCCCCCTATTCTAGGAGTTAAAGCTGGGGATTGGGGGCGCTAGAGGGCGCCAAGCAAGATGGCCGCACTTGCGTGAGGCTCTTGCTGCTCGGGGCACAATCCATCATAATCCTTCTCACCTGGTGCCCTTTATCGCTGGAAATGGTATCGCCCGCACAGCAGAACCTGCTCTTTACCGGATGCTGCCACAATTGCTAAAAACCACGGCTGAATTCTGCGCCTTCACGTCAAGCTGCTTCCCGGGCCGGCTGGGCTAAGATGGCGGCCGCCATTGTTGTACACCGCTGCCGGCGCTGAAGTCCCGGTGGAGACCGAGTCACCCTGCCACCGCAGCCACGCGGCTGCCTACAACCATCTGGGCCGCTGCTGACAGGCCCCGCTGCTCGGCCAACAGCGGCGGAGGGGCCCTCCATGATCCTGCGGTGCCTGCACCCTGCTGTGGCCGGCGGAGACTACCCGCCCCAACCCTGCAACACTGGATGAGCGTTCTTGCCCTGGGAGGGCTGTTCTGTGCACCTGGGGGTTGCTCTTGACCCACCTTGCCTGATTGGCGGCCCGGCGCCCGGACCCTGCGGCCCACAACCGCTGCACCCCTGATTTGTGCTAGCGGCCTGGTGGCCTACCCGGGATGGGACCTGAGACGCCGGCGACTGCCTCCTGGCCTCACCGCAGCCCGGACATCACCGGATTTCTGTGGCCGCCCGCGGTTGCTGGCAATTCTGCTGTCTGACTTCACCGCTGTGGACCCAGTGCAGGGACGGCCCCCCGGGACAGCCCCCCCCAGACGGATGGCCCGGAGGCGCCCGGGGCTGCGCAGCCTTCTGCGGCCTCCCGTGATCCTGCGGGCCCGATTTGCCGATGCGGCCTGGTGTCACCAGATAACTCCACACTGCATCACGGGGTGAGTGCGCTTTGCCTTTGGGACCGCCTGCACACTTAGCGACTACCCTGGTCCCGCCTCACCTGCCTTGCCTGCGGACAGCCCACTTTTTCAGAGATCCACTGCCGCAGCGCCTCCAGCCCACAAGCCTACTGCTGACCACATCTCCGCCCGCCACCACTCATATCCTTCTCTGGGGCCGCTGCGGACGGCGCGTCCTGTCGCCCTGTGTTCTTGGCGCTATTTCGCGCTCACAACGGCACATAGACTCACCTTGGCAGCTCAGGACTAACCACCATCTGTGACTTCCACCGTTGCAGACAGCGGCTGCTGGGTTACCCATCCACTGGTAGGAGTGCTCCCGGTTGTGCAGCGCTGCGAGCTGCATACCCCTACAGCACACGCCGCCCCTATCTACTCAACTGGGACGCTGCGTGGCCCGCCGGGCCCGTCACTTTCTGCGGCTGCAACCCATCACTGTGCCACGCACCATCTGCTCTGCGGCCCTCGCACACTCAGCTTGCCTGACCAAGGATTGTGCCACCTTCGGGAGCCTCACCCCGCTCTGCCTGGTTCTCGGCAGACCCCCGGCCGGATCGCCGGACCTACCCAGCCGCCACTGGTACACGTCCTGATCTAAAAAAGGGCCGATGCGGCCAACGTCCGTTTCCTGGTGGCTGCCGCGATCTTCCCCTCCAGATTCACCCTCGCCTGGCCCCCAGCTGCTCGCCGAGCGGAGAGGCCACCGGGGGTGGGAGGCCCTGGCTGCCTAAAGACCTTACGCTCCAGCCGCTTCTCGCCACAACTTCCTACCTCTCCTGCTTGCTCCGTATAGCGGAGTGGACACCGATTGCTGTGGGCCGTGCTCCCCCACCTAGCGCTACACCCCATTCTGCAGACACCCTGCGAAGCCTGCCGCTCCAGTCACCGCTCCTCTGTGGCCTCAGGACTCATTGAACCCTCCCAACCATACGCATTGCAGCTGCCTACCCTCCCATATTGCCCGCTTCCCTGTGGATCTCCTCCGGCCTTGATCCCCCCATCATGGGGAAACCCGACGGGCGGCAGCCTAAGATCACCTTGGAGGCCCGCAAATCTACCAGGATGCAGGCGGAAACCGAAGACGGTCAAGATGGGGCCCCGGCCTCTGGATCCACCACCTCCACAGAGGACTTGAAAGAACTTCTTTTAGTGATGCAGTCAAGCCTGACCTCCATTGAATCCAAAATGGATACTATGAACGCTCGCCTGGACAGTCTTTCGCACAAAGTTGAGCGGCATGACGAACGTATCAAAGAGGCGGAGCGCCGCGTCTCCGATCTAGAAGACAACTCCACCGCAACCACAGATAAAACTCTTGATATGGAGAAGATCTTAAAAGTAATTGCCGCTAAAAATGAAGATCTCGCTCAAGGCGCAACAACCTGCGAATCCTTGGCGTGCCAGAATCAACCACTACGGGCAAGATGGAGGACTATTGGGACGCATGCTGATCACGCTCTTCGGCAGGGAGGCCTTTTCGGCGGTCTTAATCGTCGAGAGGGCACATCGCTCACTGGCTTCCCGGCCCGTTCCTGGTTCCCCCCCTCGCCCAATCATTGCGAGACTACTTAACTATCGGGATCGAGATGTTGCCTTACGTCTGTCCAGGGAGCAGGGCCAACTGCGCTTTGAGGGCATAGAGGTATCGCTGTACCCGGATTTTACCATGGCCGTCCAGGAGGAGCGAAGAAAGTTCCTCCCAGTCAAGAAAAAGCTGCAACAAATGAACATTGTTTACACCATGCTCTTTCCCGCACGCCTCAAGGTCACACACCTGGGGAAGCAACACTCCTTTACGAACCCCCAACATGTCCACGACTTCCTGAAGTCCCTGCCCAGATGACCCAGGGATCGAGCCTCCCCCTCCAGCCAGTTGGCTGGCTCCGGTGACATTTCTGATGTGGAGTGATGGCGGCACCAACCCTTGAGCCCCTTGAAGTAATTCCCATTGAACAATTGTTCCCACACTTGGCCCTTCCTCTGCCTCAGCGACCCACATCTCCCTCCTACCATCCCACTGATGCTGGAGATGCCTCGGGGGCAGAATGTGGGCTGCATCACTCCTTGGGCCCTTTCCTCTCCCTTGTCTTTGCTCTACATGATCTCTTTCGGGAGGCTGCTGCGGCCGCGGACCCCCTTCACCTACCGCTGGCCTTGCGGCATCTGTTATCGAGAACTGCTTCAAGATCCATGATGGACCTTTGTGGCTGATGCCACAGCGGATTCTAAACTTTGCCCACCGCCATAGGCTAACTAGCATGATGAGACTCTCTACTACCCCCCCGAGCACCCTCGCTAGTGCGAGGTGCCCCTGGTTCGCCCTTTAGACTCTACCCATCAGGGAACCCCTACACTGTTTCGGCTTAGTACCACTACTGCCTATTGTTTACTCTCCCCTGTTGGGAGTTTAGAACATGGGTTTTTGGGGAAGGGGGGAGGGGACAACGCCACAGCAGGATTGGGCTGCTGATGTGGGTGGGGGGAGGAGGGATGTTTTGTTTACTGCCACTGACAGATGACCCGACACATAATGATGCCGCACATACAGCTGTTCCACCTGACAAGACTACTACACTCTCTTTCATATATCCGACATGCTTCCATGGAGAACCGTCCTGGTCCCCCTAGCTATAATTTCCTAACGTGGAATGCGAGGGGCCTGGGAGACCCGCGCAAGCGCCGACACATCCTTGCGTACCTTGACCGACACAATATACACTGCGCTGCGCTCCAGGAGACACACCTCGGTCCCTCCGCGCCCACCTCCTTCGCATCCCGATGGGCTGCTTACCGCTGTTTTTCTTCATACTCCACCTACGCATGTGGTACCGCCATTCTAATTAAGCCCACGCTTCCCTACACTCCTATGGGGTCCTATACTGACCCGCAGGGCCGATACAGCATCTCATGGGGCAGACTGGTCGCCCAATCCATAACTTTCATCTCCTGCTGCGGCCCGAACACTGACGACCCTGAGTTTTTCCGCGTCCTGTGGGGGAAGATCTTGGACACCGGCTCGTCGCACTTTATGTGGGGCGCAGATTTTAATGTCACCCTGGACACGGCACGAGATCGATCACACCCACAACCTCATCACTATTCCAATGCACATCACGCCCTTAACCACATCATCTCAGACCACAACCTTGTGGACGCCTGGCAAAATCTTCACCCGCACGATAAAGAAGGCTCCTATTACTCCTCTGCCCACTCCTCCTGGTCAAGGATTGACAACTGGCGTATTTCTAAAGGACTGACCCCCATGGCGGTCCTGGGCCCTTCATCTCCCACGCACCTACTCTGACCACTTGCCAGTGCTCCTCACGCTCACTCCCCCCCATACAGACTCACCATACTTGTGCTGGCGATTCCCCACGCAAGCACTGCTGGATTGTGTGTTCAAGTCCGAACTTGAGCAAGAAATTGCTGATTTTTTTCCCCCGGTAATGAGCGCTCAGTCACACAATTTTCCACTATATGGGAAGCTTTCAAAGTCACTGTGCGTGGCATCTGCATTGCCAAGAGTGGAGGCATCCTGAGGGACATTCGCACCACACTTCGTAAATTGGAGCAGAGCTCAAACACATCTCAATCCTCCCCTACTCCAGAGTTGCAATCTCGTCTGAGACACCTACTCACAGAATACCAGGAGACAGCCGATAGAGAGTGCACGTTCAGGGGGAAATACCACATAGCCCGCCGTTATGGGGAGGGAGAGAGACCAGGTACTTAGGAATAGTAGTAACCCGCAACCGTAATGATTTGATGGCAGCTAACTATGGGCGTGCGCTAAATCTCCTCACTGATAAAATCACTAGGTGGATCGCCATGCCGATCTCGATTGCTGGAAGAACCTCGCTTATAAAGATGATAATTCTGCCTAAATTGCTTTACTTATTCATCAACATCCCATATGCCCCCAGCAGATATTTTTTTAAAGCCCTGAAAACCAAACTCATCCGGCTCACCTGGGGTGGGAAGCAACCTAGACTACATTGGGACATTCTCACCCGACCCTACAGCGCTGGAGGGTTTGAAGTCCCAGACTTAGAACTATACTTCAGCTGCGCGCAGGCCCACTACGCCGCATATTGGGTGAATCCCCCTCCTTACATGCCCCACCTTGCAGTTGAGGACGGGTACATGACCCCGACCCCTTGTTCCGCCTATCTGAGCGCCCCTGCTGTTCCGAGACATCTAGCCTCTACCACCGTAGACTGCACCACAAGTGCCAGCGAAACCTAGCCTGGCGCCTCCACATGCCTATACTATACTCTCCCCTGCTGCCCCTCCATAGCAGACTCGACATCCCGGTCACGAAGGAAGGTGGTTGCCGTCAACTCCTTCGAAAACTTCCTGTTCGGACTTGGGGTGAGCTATACATAAATGGTAAATTCGGCACCAGCGACGAGTTCTTTGGCGATGCCCCACCCACCCCCCTGGAACGCTTCTTTTATATCTGCCTGCGGCAGGACATTAGGGCTTTAACCCCGTGTTTCCCACAGGAGCCTCCCATCGTGACCCCGTTGCACGCTCTCCTCCAGAAAGACACCCCCACACACGTAGTATCGTTGCTGTACCGCACCACCCAAAAAGACTGCATACATAACCCCCCCTTGTCTAGGGCGCGCTGGGAAGAAGAACTTAGCTCCCCCCTCTCGGATGACCAGTGGTCCTTCTGCTGCCAACAGACTGGAAATATATCTGCCAGTAGTAGGCTTCGCATCATTCACTACAAATATTTACATCGCCTCTATTACACACCTGCATGACTGATGCGCCTTCACCTGCACGATACCGACTGCTGCAACCGCTGCAGGAGGGAAGGGGCGGATTTCCGCCATTTGGCTTGGGACTGTCCCCCCATCAGACGCTACTGCTTGGAGGTGCTTGCGGCACTTGACCAGATGACTGGGCTGCATGTTCCTGACGATCCCCTAGTTGCACTCCTGGGCTATACCGGGGCCCTGGCTGCACCAATGCGAAGATATGCCTCCTTGGCACTCTTGCTAGCTAAACAACGAGTCGCCTGTAGCTGGGGTCGGGGAAGGGCACCCAAATTTAAAGATTGGCTGAACGACCTTATATTTTGTCAGGAATCAATCAATCAATCACAGAATTTGTAGAGCGCACTACCTACCCGCGAGGGTCTCAAGGCGCTGGGGAGAGAAAAGGGGGGGGGGTGCTGCTACTGGTCGAACAGCCAGGTCTTGAGTAGCCTCCTGAAGGTCAGCAGGTCTTGGGTCTGTCGTAGGCTTAGTGGAAGGGTGTTCCAGGTCTTGGCGGCGAGGTGTGAGAAGGATCTGCTGCCGGTGGTTGTTCTTCGAATGCGAGGGAGAGGTCGGCGGAGCGGAGCTGGCGGTTGGGGACGTAGAAGAAGAGTCGTCTGTTGAGGTAGGCTGGGCCAGTCTTGTGCAGTGCCTTGTGTGCGTGGATGAGGAGTTTGAAGGAGATCCTCCTGTCGACGGGGAGCCAGTGCAGGTTCCTCAGGTGGGAGGTGATGTGGCTGTGGCGTGGTATGTTGAGGATCAGGCGTGCGGAGGCGTTTTGTATGCGTTGCAGTCGCTTGATGAGCTTGGCCGGGGCTCCCGCGTAGAGGGCGTTCCCATAGTCAAGTCTGCTACTGACGAGGGCCTGGGTGACTGTCCTTCTTGTGTCTGTCGGGATCCACCTGTAGATCTTGCGCAGCATGCGGAGGGTGTTGAAGCAGGAGGAGGAGACTGCGTTGACCTGCTTGGTCATGGAGAGCGTTGAGTCGAGGATGACTCCCAGGTTGCGTGCGTGGTCGGTGGGTGTCGGGGCTGCTCCCAGCGTCGTTGGCCACCAGGAGTCGTCCCATGCTCAGGGGTTGGAGCCGAGGATGAGGAACAATTGCACACCTACGCCGAGCTACTACCGCCCTCCTCCCGCCCACGCGACATATGGTCCCCCCTCCAGGCGTACCTTCTGGAGCAGGCGGCCACGGTTGGGGATGACGCGGGCGCACAACCGGACGACTCAGGGGACTTGCGAGAGGGTTGTAGCCCGACCCCTATCACACCTAAGCATGCCTAGACCGTAAATTTCAAACTGTGGGCCATATGTATCAAAATGTCCTTTTGCGATTCTCAAATAGCGATTTTTTGCGAATCGCTATTTGAGAATCGCAAAACACTATGTATGTAGGATTTGCAATACATTTTGGGCATCCTTCATATTCCTTAATTGCGAATCGCAAATTGCGATTCGCAATTAATAATACCTCCCCATTCATTCCTATGGGCCTGGAGGCCCATAGGAATGAATGGGAACATTCTCAATTTGCGATTAGCAATTAGAGAATCGCAAAGTGAGAATGCAATTTCAAGGGTGCCAGAGTGTCAAAAGGACACCCTGTTGCTCCCCTGAAATGTGCATGTGTGCACATGTGGCACACATACGTGCCCTACGGGCATGTATGTGCGCCACATGGCACTTTCAAAAATGCAAAATAGTGCATTTTTAAGTGAAATCGCAAGTTACCACCAACTTGAAGTTGGTGGTAATTTGCGATTCCTTAAGCCCAAATCGCACAACTTGGGTGCTTCTTACATTGCATTTAAGGAATCGCAATTAGCGATTCCTTAAATGCAATGGCAAAATAGGGAATCGCAAAATTTGCGAATCCTTATTTTGCGAGGGGTTTCAGTGTGATACATTGCACACTGCTAATTTGCGATCGCAAATTGGCTTCATACATATGGCCCTGTATGTATAACCGAGAATGTAGTCAGTCAATGTATAGTGTCAAAACACCATTACTATCGAATGTTCAGATTATATGTCCTGTCGGCATTGTCAAGTGGTAACATTTGTCTTTTAAGTTCTGTACACTGTGTTCAAAACTTAATAAAGAAATTAAAAATAAATAAATGCTGGGGGTTGTTTTGTATATTATATTTTGCCACTGTAAAGGACATTTTCACCACTTTTGACTATGTGCCTGGTACACTATGCATACCCATTCATTTAAAATTCTGTGCTTAACAATAACGTCCACGAGCACGTACAAAAGGCCACATATTAACTTACTAATTCTTGTAACATTTTCAGGTAATGCTAGCTGGAATGCCACTTGAATTTCATAACCATCCCAGAAATTCAACTGCTTCAGTATTTGGGAAATGTTATTCTTGCTCAGGAGCCTTGAAAATGTGAAAATCTTCTGCATATCTCCTGGATCAAATGGGAGCCAACCATTCACAGCAGTTAAGTTTCCTAAAGATAGTGAGGATTGAGGAGGCTGGCAAAGAAGACAAGGGAAACATATGCATATGGCAAATTACACCCATTGGAGCGGGGAGAAATTGTTAGAAGAACTTCATTCTAGTGCAAAGCAACTGATCTTTACGGAAAGCATTTTATCCCTCTGCACTACTTTATGGTGGCTCATAACGAGTAGTAGACAACTGCCTCTACAGCAGGAGCTTTTACGTACATAACTTATCTCTAAGCACAGCTCCACACCTACAGCTGAGCTGCAGGTATGGCTGAACCACAAGAAACTAAAGGATCTCTTTGACAAAAGCAAGAAAGAACACAACCCTGTTAAGTGACA
This sequence comes from Calotriton arnoldi, assembly GCA_963921515.1. Taxonomy (NCBI): domain Eukaryota; kingdom Metazoa; phylum Chordata; class Amphibia; order Caudata; family Salamandridae; genus Calotriton; species Calotriton arnoldi. The sequence goes on along the minus strand of CAWUFW010004256.1, from coordinate 887,237 downwards.
AGCATCAGGGGTTAGACTAGAGCATTTTAGTGCAGGCTTCCCCTTTGCTGTACTAAAATGCATTAGTCACACATTACAGCCTCCTCCTACTTCATATGCAATGAGGCGCTGCAGGAATTAACAACAAAAGCAGCCCAAACTAGTTTTGGCCTCTTACTGTGTCGCTGTGTGCCCCATGCTACTTACTTAGGTCTCCTTAGTCCAGGCACTCGGCCTGGGCTCAGTTATATTGATAAAGTGAGCAATAGCCTAAAGTGCGATGGACACTCTGTTTCTGCAGCGATGTGAGGCTTATGAAAAAAAACTGCTTTGGAAGTCCCAGCCTCTGTGGGACATGTCACGTGGATCCGGCAGCAGCGTCAGTCACCCACAGTAACAGAAAGAGTTTGTTAAAATGTAACAAAATGTGCCGCCAGGGCCAGCCAGCCTCTCGTGAATCCAGAGATGCCTTGTGTGGTAAACATCAGTCACCCCACATCCGTCACCCCGCATGTTATTACAACGCGGTCGTTACAACGACCGCGTTGTAACAATGCAATACCATTACCCCGCAAGTCGAAACCACGACTTGTGGAGGGGGGAGAAGGTGTTGGATTTAAAATCCAACACCTTCCCTACTGTCCGCACAGACTGGAGTTGGAATAGTAAATTATACTATTCCAACATCCAGCGCCCCCCTCCGCAAGTCGTGGTAACGTCTTGCGGGGTAATGGTATTGCGTTGTTACAATGCGGTCATTGTAACGACCGCGTTGTAATAACATGCGGGGTGAGGGAAAGCGGGAAAAGGTGTCATATTCGCCTTGTGTTGTTTTTTGGGCCACCTGTGGTCATTAGTCCTGGTGGCAGCTCCAGTCTCTGAAATATATTCATGTTTTTTACTTCACCTTGCAGCCCAGACAAGTGGTGCAGTGCCCAACCCCTCAGTGGTGTGTATGTATAGGCAGTGTGAGGGACGCCAGGGAGAATGAGCAATGATCTGACTCTCTCTGAACCCCCTAGGCCCCGGACATACTGATTTGATTTGGATCTGGCATAATTGTGGGTGGGGGGCAACACTCCTGCCCGTGGGTCAGCTCAGGACATCACCCTCTGTTGGGAAAACACAAGCAGTCCTGGCCAGCCCTGAGCATTGCAGTGTATGTCCGGCAGCAGCAGCATGTCCAAGGAAGCCTATTAAGGCCCCCTTGTAATCATCACTAGCATGTACAATTAGCACTGCCATCAGGCAGCTCGTTCACCCCCATGCCCAGCTGCTGCTGAAGAACATGGTCAGCATGAACAGCTTGGCCGACAAGTGGCAACACACTTCTGGGCAGTCAGGTGAGGACAGCACGGACAGGTTAGAAAAATATAATCTGCTTTTCATCTTTTTACTGACATTTGAGAAAACATTTGTTCCTTGAAACTTTGTGTCAATTGTACGGTATGAATCCATGATATCTGTTAGCCCAAGCATATATCTTCACAGTCCAAATCCTTAGGGCGATTGTACGTATCACAGCCTAGTATAACGCAGCTATTTGTTTTTGTTTGCGAAATAGCTTCTGTATTCATAAATGTCAAAAAGAAAACCATTTTAGAAAAGCAGCATGAAAACAAGAAGGTACCACTTCTCCCCTAAAAAAATCCCACTTGGACCCTTAACAGTTAATATTTAATGATTGCTCACATTTTAAGATGTGAGGTTACAGACAGTGCTTTTGAACTAGAGAACCAGCTTTGAGTCCCAGCGTCGGGTCGACATCCTGTGATTCTGGGCAAATCACCTAGGGGCACATGCATCAAGGAAGGCTTTTGCGATTCCTTAATTGCGATTAATAAGGAATCGCAATTAAGGAATCGCAAAAGCCTATGCATGTAGGAATCGCTATAAAAATAGCGATTCCTAAACATTCCTTAATTGCGACTCGCAAATTGCGACTCGCAATTAAGGAAGGGCTTTCCATTCATTCCTATGGGCCTTGAGGCCCATAGGAATGAATGGGAATTGCATGCGCAATTTGCGAGTACCCATTAGGTACTCAAAAATTGCGCATGCAATTTCAAGGATGCAAGGGTGTCAAAAGGACACCCTGTTGCACCCCTGAAATTGTAATGTGCACCCATGTTGCGCACACATATGCCCCAAGGGCATGTGTGTGTGTAACATGAAACTTTGAAAAATGCCCTTGAGTGCATTTTTCAAAGTTTTTGCAAATTACCGACCTGTTTTATTTTTCGGTAATTTGAAACCCCTATTAGCGAAATCGCTATTTAAAATTGCTTCTAGCATTGCATTTAAGGAATCACAAATTGCGATTCCTTAAATGCAATCGCAATATCCAATTTTTGCATTTGGGATGATGCATCCCAAATGCAAAAATTGCAGTCGCAAAGGCGAGCGCAAAAAACAATGATGCATGTGCCCCCTAATCTCCTTGTGCCTAAAAAATGAATGTTCCCTCATGTAATGTAACTAGTGCTCATGTGAAGCACTGAAATACCTTCCGATGGAGTTTACACTATATAGAGCTGCAAAAACAATGTGTCATGTCTTCAATGAAATTACATTATGATCATATTAGAAAAGGAGAGTGGGTTAGTGAACAAGGGTTTGCACCAGTTTTAAGATCTTTTTAGCTCTTCTCAATCTTTAAAAGGGGAACATGTCTAATAGTTATATAATTCTATGAACTTAATTGCTTGATTTTATTTTTAAGAAATGTCACTCTGAGTGTCATATATTTGTGAGCAGAATGTTGCTACTAGGTGTACATAAACCATGGAAATGTCATACATAACCAATCTGAAAACTTTGCAGCTATGCTCAGATCCTATTTGGTACAGAGAGGTCCCAGAGTGCCCTTCTATTTCTGGTGCTTTGTAGCAGTTTAAAGATCTTCTAAGAGTTACTCTTTGCTTAACTGGGAATCATTTTTGATGTTTACATGTTTTCCTCATCGTCATTGCTTGATTTTGCTTGTGAGAAAATGTCACTCATAGTCGTTGAATGGCCTTCATAATTACACTGAGATTGTGAAAATGTCACACATAAGCAATCTGAAACCTTGGCAGCTATGCCAACAGTAGTATACACAAAAAGGAGGGGTGAGGGTAACGGACTCACCTACTCCGAACCCCCAGTCAATACTTTTTACACCAAAAAGAGTTGGGAGCAATAAAACGTCTACGTCTAGTGGTGGCATGTGCTGTGTGTCTTAATACTGCCCTCACTCACACAGTTGTGTGACATGCTTCATCATAGGGCTGCTACAAAACACCCCTGCGCAGCCAACGTCTGGGGTGGAGCAATAGGGTGGGTGAAGACAAACACAACACAAAAGAGAAACAATGATATCAAAAGTGACTGGGAATGCCGGAAGTGAAAGTGCAGTGTAGTGTAGGTTAAAACTAGCTCAGAGGTGTCGCTGTGCCTATACTTTATTCCTGCACCCTCCGGCCAGGGTTAAAAATGTGAAGGATGGTGGTGATTGGGAGAAGTAATGTGCTCCTTACACGCCTCCTTACTGCCAGGTAGTCGACATGTTTTGGCCGTGTGTTTGTGCCCCTTGATTGGGGTCACGCCGGCCTTCTGCAGGACTCTGCCGGTCCCAGTGTAACTGTGTAACTCTCTCACCTCGGTTCGAGATAAGAGGGTGTCAGAACCCCATGTTCTGTATCTGAGAGAATTCCTCTACGATAATCCTGGATTTACTAAAAGGAACAAGGGGACAAGAGACATAACAGAAAAATTAATTAGAAGGAATATCTCCCTCATGTTTCTAAATATATATGTATAAGTATATATGTACACTGAAGCAGGACCTAATCGATCACTCATTCCACCAATTACCTGGGTACATCACCCTAAAAAAACTCCTGTTAATCGGAGTGAAATAAATAATTCATAATCAACCATTCATACTTGCTGCCTCCTAGGTAGGGGTAGAAACCAGCGTTGCGTGCACCATACTGAGGATCCGTACAATCCACAAAATGCAACAGTAGGGGCTCGGTATGTCCTTACTCACAGAGTTTCACCCTAAGTCATGTTAGAAATGGTGGTAGGCAAGGAGAGACCCCCTGTAGTCACAATCTACGGGAGGAGAAATCACAAGGAAGAAAGACAATGTCGTGGTTAATGGTCATAAAGCGTCATGATGTAATAAAAAAAGTGTCATCTGGTGTGGAAAGTACACACCTCTTACATTATAAGGTGGTAACTCCTCATTCAGCTAGAATATATTCCAATTGTTAGGATATATTGCATGCGGTGTCTAAGCCCCTATTAAAAAGCTAAGTGGGAGTTGAGTGTAATGTCGTAAAACGTGACAGGCAGCGCTGTTGACGCTTAATAAAAGCGGATGACTGCTAGGAGATGAAGATTAGAGCTCGCAATGCATATATTGCCATAATCAGGTGTGCCACCCAGCATGGTACGCTAGAAATTGTAGTCGACATTTGGAGGAAAAAAACCCTTATGCAGCGTAACGCGGGAGCGTAAAAAATGTTTTTTGGTCCATCCTAAGGCACCAAATCACCCCCAATGCTTCGGTGCCTCATGTTAGTAGGCCTGCGATATTCACCCATCCAGAGTACCCCCTGCGTGCCCCCCTCTCTCCTTACTACTCCAAGGGTGGTGCTCCTCCCGTTAGCTGCTCGCCTGCTCCCGCCGTGTAGGTCTACGACAGGGCAGCAAGGCTGTGTTGCTTATGTTTGTGTTGTGCGTCCAGAATAGTTCCGGTCACGTGGGATACGTGGTGACGTGCTTGTTCAGCGCCATGGCAACCCGGCGATAGCCTGAGTCCCGCATCACGTGTCCACAGCGTCCCGTTGTCAAGGTGACCAACCTCCTCTATGGAGACGGAGGATTACGGAAACGGCCCGTTTTGGCTTTAATTGCTGCATTCATCAGAAGGAAGGCCGTGCTGCCACACTATACTATTACAGGGGCAATCCCTTCGTATTTTGAAAAAAAAAATGTCTACTATTATTATTTTATTTTACGAGTGCAAAGTCCTTCCTTAATGTCTCTTATAGTTAAAAGATGAGAGGCACGTGCTCCGCTCGTGATAGTAAAGCGCTAGGGGTGTTTCTTACTCTAAGTACCCACAGAAGGATCCATTGATTGCCGCTCAGGGTAGTATAGTCAAAGCCTGGTTTCTCCCGTTAGAACACACAATGTCAGTTTAAAGTGTGGATGCAGCTGATTAAGAAAGGGACCTGCACATGATATCTCTATAATCATTATGTCAGAGGTTGGGCATTTATCTGCTAAGGGAATGCCACGGAATATCATCGTTAAGGCCAACCAGATGACTCTTAAGGCGATACACCCATTTTTGCTCTCTCAGGAGGAGGGCCCTCGTCCTGTCCCCGATGGAAGGGTTCATAATAGGTTTTTCAATAACCGTCCAAATCAGGTCATCAGTGGTATGGCGTTTCTCCAGGTAGTGAGCAGTAACTTTTGTATTAGACTTCAAGCACCTAATCGTACTTCGATGCTCCATGATGCGCGTCTTGACCTTGCGACTGGTCATGCCCACAAACTGCATGCGGCAGGGACACGTGATGAGGTAGATTACAAAGTCAGAATTGCAATTGGTCTGTGACCTCTGTTCCCATGGATAGGTAAGTCCAACATATATGGTTTTTGTATTGTTAGTAAGGTGGCACACGTTGCATGATCCGCATCGTGAGTGACCTTGTAGGGGAGGTAGTTGACCTGGTGCTGCTAACCTCCTTTCTTGTGGTGCCATAGGTCTAGTGTGCACTAACAGGTCTTTTAAGTTTGCGCTCCTTTTAAAGGAGAACAGGGGCTTCGCTACATTCATACCATTCGAGTTTAGTATACTCCAATGTTTTAGTACCACCTGTTTGATTTGGTGGGAGGCCGTGTTAAATGTAGTGATACACACTGTTTTGTCTGTTTCTAGTCTATTGTTTTTTTCCAAAAGGTTGTCCCTATTGGCATTTGTAGCTCTTTTTCTGGCTCTCATAATGGTGCGTTCCAGATATCCCCTCTGAGTAAGCTTATTAGAGAGGAGTGTAGCTTCCTCTTTGAAAGTGGATTTTTCCGTACAATTCCGTCTCAATCGGAAAAAGTGACCCACAGGCAGATTTTCCCTGAGGGATTTGGGGTGAAAGCTATCATAAGCTAGCAGGGCGTTTTTGTCAGTGGGCTTATGATAAACTCTGGTCTGGAGTTTACCTTCTTTTGTTTCAATCATTATATCCAAGAAGGGTAAGCCTGTCTTGGTTACAGTAGATGTGAAGTGAAGCAGGGTGTTTCTGTGATTCAACCAGTCAAGGAACTGAATGACCGATTGTTCGTCACCCTTTCATATCAACAGGACGTCGTCAATGTACAGACGACACAGTCTTATGTTCTCTGTCCATGGGCAATGTGGATCATAGATTTCAGTCTTTTGGAAGGCGCCCACGTACAGCCCCGCCAGGCTCGGGGCAAAAGTGCTGCCCATCGAGGTCCCGTGGGTCTGTAGGTAAAGGGTACCCTTGAACTCAAAGAAATTCCTTGTCAGGGCTATCTCAGCCAGGTTCAAGATGAAGGCTTGCGGTGTTTGGTAACCCCATTCTTCTTCAAACAGGATACCCTCCAGTACCCGTAGGGTCTCCCTCTGTGGGATGTTGGTGTATAAGGCCTCGATATCAAGGCCTATTAGGTAATCGCTGTTGGGATCGAAGTCCATCTCCTTGATGCGGTTAAGGATATCTAAGGTATCCTGTAGGTAGGCCGGTAGTCTCTGAACCAACGGTTTCAGATAAAATCACAGAATTGTGACAGCGGTTCGAGAATCGATCCGATGCCCGACACGATGGGTCTGCCTGGCGGCGGTCTGGTAGGTTTATGAATTTTAGGCAGTATGTAAAAATATGGTGTTTTGGGTTGGTTTCTGATGAGGTAATCCGCCTCATGTTTCGAGATCCAATCGTTAGCCAAGCCCTCCTCCACAAGAGTAGCAATGTCCTTGGTTATCTCCGTCGTGGGGTCCCTTCCTAGTACTTGGTAATTCCTTCCATCCGATAGGAGGCGTTGGCATTCGTTGTTGTAAGTTGTTTTGTCCAAGACAACTATAGCTCCTCCTTTGTCCGCCGGCTTTATGATAATAGAGGGGTTCTCCTTTAGTTCCTTCAGCGCCTCCTTCTCAATATTGCTCATGTTGGCGAATGAGCATATATCCTGTCTCCGTAGGTTTTCTAGGTCATGTATGACAGCTTGTTCGAATGTGCCCACCTCCTGGGGTAGCATAGCTATCTGGGGTGTAAAAGTTGACTTAGGGCGCAAGGGCGTGTCCCCTGTAGTTGTGTTTCTTTCTTCGGCGTCCTCAAAGAAAACCTTCAATCTCACACTCCTGAAGAATGTAGCCAGCTCCTGTTATAGTAGAAAATGACCCAACTGGTTCGTAGGAATGAAACCCAGGCCTTTATTAAGGAGGTTCTCCTGAGGGCGGGTGGGGATTGTCGAGGAAAGGTTGACCACTAGAGATGTTCCCTGCTCGTTCCCAGTAGCATGCTCTGGGCCATGCTCCTGGTCACTCGTTGGTTCAGTTCCTGATCCTGGTCATCCCAGGTTACTCTCTGTTGACCCTTCTGCTTGCCTCGGCCCCTGCCCCTGCCTAAAAAAGGAACCTGTGGTTGTTGGAACTGTGGTTGTTGGAAATGAGGGTTCAGGTAACCCGGGTGTGGGGGAAATCCCATTCCTGGCCAATTGTAGCCCTGGTTGGGGTAGCCTTGAAAAGGGGCAGGAAAGAAGGGTCTCGGTCCCCTCTGATAACCTCTGCCCCTACCTCTCCTACATTGTGGAAAATCATAGTCGTTGCTCTCGCTACTGCTACTGGCGGTGTCCTGGCGTTTCCTGCCATGCTGGGTACCTCTCTTCATGTCTGTAAGTTTCTGTTAGACATATTCCTTGTTGGTGTAGGGATAGACCTTCTTAATAGAGAATGTTTTTAGGTCTTTTTGCAATTTGGATATTTTTGTTTGCATCAAGTAGTCCCTATACTCTCCCAATTCGGTATTGACCTCATCCAGTTTGTGGTTGAATGTGGCCAATATGACCTCTGTTTTCAATCCCTGTTCGCTTGCTTGAATCTGTATCACCAGGGTATCGGCTAGCCTCCTGGCTGTACTAATGATTAAGACCAGCCAATCCCTGGTGCACTTGCACGCAATGAGTGCCCAGTCCCGTCTGAATGCGGCATCCTCTAAGAAGATGAGGGGTTCGTTGGTGATGAGGAGACCCCGTGGTGCTGCGTTCCCCCTCAAATATTCAGTCAGGATAGCCCCGTGGAGTATGGTCTTGACATGTGTTCTCTTGAGTTCCAAGAGAGTGTCCCAGCCCTCCCCTTGTGTGAGGACTTGGTTTAATGCTATGTCACCCAATAAAGAAGGACCCGCTAGGATCTCTGCTACCATATCCTCTCCGAAGGATAGTCCCTGATCCTGTGCCATTTCGAATAAAAATAGTTCACCCTAGTTATAGATTGTACAAAAAAGTAGGTGCAGCGCGCTAGTAGACTACTCAGGTCAACAAAATGCAGTGGTTCCGTATTCCCCTGCGGCTGCGCCACCGCTCTAAACACTAGTATACACAAAAAGGAGGGGTGAGGGTAACGGACTCACCTACTCCAAGCCCCCAGTCAATACTTTTTACACCAAAAGAAGTAGGGAGCAATAAAACGTCTACGTCTAGTGGTGGCTCGTGCTGTGTGTCTTAATACTGCCCTCACTCACACAGTTGTGTGACATGCTTCATCATAGGGCTGCTACAAAACACCCCAACGCAGCCAACGCCTGGGGTGGAGCAATAGGGTTGGGGAAGACAAACACAACACAAAAGAGAAACAATGATATCAAAAGTGACTGGGAACGCCACCCAAAAACCCATACTCACCCTAAACCCTTAAAAATACACTTGCAACTATATATATATATATATATATATATATATATATATATATATATATTTATTTAAAGAGTTGCCCTTTCGTTGAGCTGCACTCCAGGGCGGCTCCCAGCTGCAAACACAAGCGCTCCAAGTCTGAACAACAGTCTCCTTCTGTAATGCCTACGCGTTTCGGGCCAACGCCCTTCTTCATGGGCAATGAACACAGAGAAAGGCAAACGCATGGATGACCAGAACATCCCATTTTATTGTTAATTAGCAAACTCCGGTTTGCAGTTTTTGATGAAAGTCAATTTTAATCGAGCAAATGTACAACGTGTTTCGACTCCTTCCGGAGTCTTGGTCACATGACCTTTGTAGGAGTAACCATATTAAATAACCAGACGTCCTACATGACGCATGTTGCGAATTAATAGATATAGACAACATACTGTCAACATTATATCTCAGTGAAAATTGCCCTTGTTAGTTAATAAAGTGAACATGATACGTCTCATGTTTAAAAATAATACAGGTTATAAACGAACACGATTAGTGCAAAAGTGAAGCAAATATTTACATTTACATAGCTGAAAACCTTTGCGCGATGTGTTACGGTGTGAATTGCTTAACATCCGCTAATTCCAGTCAAATATCACATTCATAATCTGTATTGACATTGATACAATGACTATGAGTTTATATACAATGTATTGTGAGTAAAGTACCCAATTTTGATATCCTCTTGGAGCATTAAAGTGATATACATAGTAACGCTTTACGATAGGTAAATGTTGATACATTACCATACTTGCTGTGAATGATGGCATCGATATACTTAGTATTTGGGTATAGTACCCAATACATACACCACATGAGAAGTACCAAATTAATGATGCCATATAATGGGACATTGCCACTGGGTCCTGACCAATGGTCGTACAATCTTTTCATACATAATTTCTGTATTTAGTTGTCGTTCGGGTATAGTACCCTACCATATATTGACCACAGTTACATGATGCGTATTCTCATGAAGACATCCTGTCTCCCATTGCTCAATGTTATCATACATATGTAAATTCAATAGTGGTATATTCAATTATTAATACAAATTGTAGTTTATAATATAAATTTAAGTCGATGTAGTGTGAACTAGGCCGGATCTCCGTGCTCTTGTACTATGGCTACTCTTTCTTGTCAGGTGCTCTCTGGATCTCATTCTGTGAGAGAGTGAACCAAGGAGACAACATTAAATAAATTTCATGTATCAAGCGTTCTAGATATAAAAGAGAGTTATAACAACAATATTGTTCTCAGCGATTGTAAAGAGGTACTGAAATGAAAAACAAGGTGAAAAAGTGCTAAAGTTAAAGTTAAAAATTCATTACTATTGCAGGTGGTATTACGGTAACTCTCTAATAGAAGTACAGAAAAAAGGTTGGGATTCTCAGGGACCTACAGATGTACATGTAATTCCTCATCATTATTCATGCCTATAGGAGGAATGCTCCCGGCTTGTAAGATAAATTTTGATTCTAATCGGCGTAGTGCTTCTGTCCGGTTGCCACCCCTAGGATTTTTTGCGACACAATCTATGCCAAAATATTTGGCCTTCGTCCAATTACTATCATGTGCTTCATGAAAGTGCTTTGCTGTACGTGAAGTCTTTGTTTGTGATTGCCCTCCAGTGTTCCAGAATGTGTTTTTTTCCTGAAAGATTGTTGATCCAATGTACCGCTTGCCGCAAGGGCAAGTGATAACATAGACCACAAATTCAGTGAGACAATTAATGTTTTAGAGATCTTCCATTGTCTGTTGGTTCTCATGAGTTTAGCTTCTGTAACATTCTCACTGGGGCTACAGGCTTTACATTTTACACATTTGTGGAATCCTCCCCCTCTATCTAGCCAATTAGGTTTTAATGGTGCCAGGTGGCTTTTGACTAGTTTGTCTTTCAGGGATGTTGGTTTCCTGTAAGTAATGGAGGGAGTCTGACCTAATTTCTTCTTCAAGATGGGATATTGGGTTAAGATATCCCACCGCTTCGTGTATGATATTTCTTAGGTCTGTTGCCTGAGTGCCGAAGTTTGTTATGAACCTTATGGGTTCTTCATGTTCCTGGCCTTCTCTTTTAGGTTTAGGTGGTTGAAAGAGTGTCTCATTTCTATCAATAGCATCCGCTTTGATAGCTCCCTTTTTTAAGGTCTTTTGTGTGTAACCTCTTGCCCGGAATCTCTGTATCATCTCGTTCTTGTTTTTTTCATAGTCTTCACTAGAGCTACAGTTCCTTTTGGCTCGTAGGTATTCACTGATGGGAATGCTCCACCTAAAACTGGGGGGATGGCAACTAGCTGCATGTAGACCAGAGTTCCCTGCTGTTGTTTTCCAAAATAAATTAGTGGAAAGCACTGCTTTCTCTACGCTTATTCTTAAATCAAGAAAGTCCACTGTTTTCTGACTGTGTTGCAAGGAAAATATCAAATTTACATTGTTACAGTTTAGTTCTTTGACGAAGCTTATTAGATAATTGTCATTGCCCTCCCACACAAAAAATACATCATCTATATAGCGTAGCCAAAGATTAACTTTGTCAGTGAAACATGGTGACTCCTACAAAGGTCATGTGACCAAGACTCCGGAAGGAGTCGAAACGCGTCGTACTTTTGCCCGATTAAAATTGACTTTCATCAAAAAACTGCAAACCGGAGTGGCTCGTTTCTCCGCCGGAATGTAGGTGAGAAGAGTGTGTATATATATATATATATATATATATTCACTGAAAAAACCATAGGTTTTAGGGACAGTTATAGTTAGTTGGACATTGCACTCGTACAAAACCCGTGAAATTCCCCGTTATAGTTAGTCCAGCTAACTATAACTCGCGCCCCGCAATGCACTGCTGATGACGTCACATATTACATCACTCATGACATGGTCAGTGACATCACTGATGACATCTCAAATGACATCACTGATGACATCACTGATGACATCATCCAGTGACTGTGTGTTTCTGTAAAGTTTAAATATTTTTAATATATATAGGAAAAGACGTATTGAAGAATGAGTGGGTGTGTAAGTGTCTGTATGGATGATTTAGTAGGTGCGTGACTGACTCTATAAGTGAGTGATTTAACGTATCTTACTGAATGCATGGGTTAGTGACTAAACTGGGTGAATGTCTGTATCCGTCTGTCTGTTGCTGTGTAAGTGGCTGCATGTGTTTGTGAATAGCTACATGAGTGTCTATATGAGTTATTGAATGCTTGTCTGAGTATCTGTATGGGTGCCTGAGTGTTTGTGTGGGAGGGGTGTGTGCAACTCTGTGCATAGATGTGTGAGTGGGTGATTCACTGGGTGGATGGTTTCAAGAGTGCATCTGTGATAGACTGTATGGGTGGGTAAGTGTGTGTAAGAGTGTGTTAGTGAGTGAATGTATGTCCCAGTGGTACATGTGTGAGTAACTACATATGTGAAAGGCAGTATATATGTGTGTTGGAGTATATAAATAGCTATAATCGAGAGTGAGTGATTGTGATAGTGGCTGTATGGATGAGTGTGTGCTTGTATCAGTGATTGTATAAGAGCGTAACAATGTGCTACTATTTGTATGAGTAAGTGAGCTGGTGTGTGTATAACTGTATAGGTGAGTAAATGGTAGTGTGTTTAATTATTTGCATGACTGACTAGGTGTGTGAGTACCTCTATGGATGAGTGGTGGTGTTTGAGTGTCTATATAGGAGTATGAGTGCATATGATAGTCCTGTACTGAGTGACCGTAAGTATGAGTGACTGTACGGGTGAGTGAGTGGATGTGTGCGTAGACCTAAGAATCAGTGAGTGGGTATGTAGTTATTGGTGTTGGAGTGTCTATGGTTTTGCGAATGGCAGTCTGTAATTTAGAGTGGGTGTATCAAAGGTTATATTGGGGTGTGAGGAGGTGCATCAGATTATCACGTGGATGATGTAATCAGTGATGTCATTTGAGATGTCATCAGTGATGTCATCAGTGATGTCACTGACCATGTCATGAGTGATGTAATATGTGACGTCATCAGCAGTGCATTGCGGGCGCGAGTTATAGTTAGCTGGACTAACTATAACGGGGGAATTTCACGGGTTTTGTACGAGTGCAATGTCCAACTAACTATAACTGTCCCTAAAACCTATGGTTTTTTCAGTGAATTTCAAAGGTTTTTTAAATGCTAATTTGTAACTATAACGTCCCTGAAACCTATGGTTTTTTCAGTGAATTTCAAAGGTTTTTTAAATGCTAATTTGTAACTATAACATGTCTGAAACCTACGGTTTTTTCAGTGAATTTCAAAGGTTTTGTAAATGACAATTTTTAAATGTATTAATTGTTATATAAATTTTTTTCATACTGATTTCCAAATTTTTTAGAAACAATTTTTTTCAATATTTTATTTTTAAATTACATTGTAATTACATTATACATTACAAAAATACTTTCTCAGAATGAATTACTTTAGTTTAAATACTTTGCACATAGGCAATAGACTTTTAAGTACAGTAGTTACAGTTGTTGCAATGGGCAACACATTTTCAAACACAATGCAACATTCAGCTCAATGTGAATTTCTAGTTAAATGCAATTAGTTACTTTATGGATTACTTTTCTAACCACAGGACTGGATCCTAGATTCAGTCCTGGGACATCTCCTGTAAACAGTTGAGTAAAAGCGTTTTGGTTACAGTCGTGATTTTTAAGGAATATTATTGTACTTTAAAAGTTCACACTTAGAAACTTTTTCTCATAGAATCACCAATGTTATCCTATGGAAGGAAATTCACTTAGAAGTTAAAAACTGTTATCGTTACTTTTTCTTACTCAGTGTTGGATCCTGGATCCAGCACTGGTGCATCTCCTGTAAACAGTTGAAAGAATGCGTTTAAGTCATACAGGCGATTTTTTAGGAATATTTGTAGTTTGTGAAAATCGACACTTTGAAACTTTTCTGCTGAAAACCAGACAATGGATTCCTATGGAAGAAAATATAAGTTACTGGTAAGTACGGTTAAAATTACTTTTCAGGGTCAGTGCTGGGCTAAAAGATGCAGCACTGGGTTCTCTCCTGATAACAGGTGAGTAAATTGGAATTCGTACTTTGGTTGATTTTAGAGGAATATTATAAAGTTCCAAAACTCCACACTTAGAAGAATTTCCAAGTGAAACCAGTCAATGTTAGCCTATGGAAGGAAATTCAAGTTACTGGTAAGTACGGTTAAAATTACTTTTCAGGATTAGTACTGGGCTGAAAGATACAGCACTGAGGTCTCTCCTGATAACAGGTGAGTAAATCGGAATTCGTATTTTGGCTGATTTTAGAGGAATATTTTAAAGTTCCAAAACTCCACACTTAGAAGAATTTCCAAGTGAAAACAGTCAATGTTAGCCTATAGAAGGAAATTCAAGTTACTGGTAAGTACGGTTAAAATTACTTTTCAGGACCAGTACTGGGCTGAAAGATACAGCACTGAGGTCTCTCCTTATAACAGGTGAGTAAATCGGAATTCGTATTTCGGCTGATTTTAGAGGAATATTTGTATGTTTCAAAAATCAACACTTAGAAACTTTTTCAACAAAAAGCAGGCAATGATATCCTATGGAAGGAAATTCAAGTTACTGGTAAGTACGGTTAAAATTACTTTTCAGGACCAGTACTGGGCTGAAAGATGCAGCACTGAGGTCTCTCCTTATAACAGGTGAGTAAATAGGAATTCGTATTTCGGATGATTTTAGAAGAATATTTGCACAATGGTGAAGGGAGGGGGCGGGGCCTGAGGTGACATCTGTGCAAACGCGCCCCGTAGCGCGTTTTAAGTTGGGGGATTAAGTCCCCTTGAATCCTGAGGGTCCCTAGGGGCCAACTAGCCCACCAGGAACCTCCAATATGCGCCAGGGGCTGCGTTGCAGAGACGTGTAGAGAGGCCACACCCCTTTTACACCTCTCTGCAACGAAGCTCTGTGGCGCTTTCTGGATGTACCTGTTGGGCTAGTTGGCCCCCAGGGACCCTCAGGATTGAAGGGGATTTAATTCCCCATCTTAAAACGCGCCACGGGGCCTGTTTGCACACATGTCACCTGAAGCCCCGCCCCTCCCTTCACCACTGTGCAAACGCGCCCGTGGCGCGTTTTAAGTTGGGGAATTAAGTCCCTTGAATCCTGAGGGTCCCCGGAGTCCAACTAGCCCACCATATACCTCCAAAAAGCACCACAGAGCTGCGTTGCAGAGAGGTGTAAAGGGGTGTGGCCTCTGTACACCTCTCTGCAAGGCAGCCCCCTGGCGCATACTGGAGGTTCCTGGTGGGCTAGTTGGCCCCTAGGGACCCCCAGTATTCAAGGGGAATTGCCTCTCTGCAAACGCGCCAGGGGGCGCGTTTGCAGAGTGGTGAAGGAAGGGGGCGGGGCCTGCGGGCCCGATCGTTTAAAAAAAAAAAAAAAAAAATTGTGTCCCCTGAAGGGGGGCTCTGTGGCCCCCCTTCCTTTTTCCAGTTTTTATGCCCTGGGGACTGCATCCCCCAGGGCTTTACCCCTTTTTTTAATTACAAATTTTAAAAACGGGAAGGGGGCCGCGTGGCCCCCTTCCCTGGGCCTGTATTGGCCCGGGGACCCCATCCCCGGGGCATTGCCTCGATTTTTTTTTTTTTTCGTAGGGAGGGGGCTGCGTGGCCCCCCTCCTCAGGCCATTTAAGGCCCCGGGGACCCCATCTCCCGGGGCCGGCCTTTCCGTTTTTTTGTTTTTTTTGGGGAGGGGGGCCGCGTGGCCCCCTCCCGGGCCACTACTTGCCCCGGGGACCCCATCCCCCGGGGCCTGGCCTCTCGTTGGGGACTGTGGGGGTCCCCAATCCCCCACAGTCCCGCCGGCTCCCCGTGTCCTACGGGAGCCGGCATTGCTTTACACATGGGGAGCAGCTAACATGCTGCTCCCCATGTGGAAAGCAATCGGCTTTGGATATTGGAAGAGAGAGCAGGTTTCACTGCTCTCTCTTCCAATATCCAAAGCAGTTTGCAATGACAGGACGGGAGCCGCGAGGCTCCCGTCCTGTCATTGCAAACAGCAGTGTCCCGGGGTAGGCACCCCGGGACACTGCAGGAGCCGGCCCTGGGGGTGGTGGTCCCCAGGGCCATCAAGGGCTCCAGGAGGGGGCCGCGCGGCCCCCTCCCTTTCAGTTCACAGCCCCGGGAGGTGGTGGTCCCCGGGCTCTGGGGTCCGTAACGGACCCCCATATTTAAATGTTTAGTGCCCCGGGGAGGTGGCGGTCCTCGGGGCGTGTGGGGGCTGGAGCCCCCCACACAGGTTTTTTAATTAATAAAAAAGCCCCGGGAGGTGGTGGTCCTCGGGGCTGCGGGAGGGCTCAGAGCCCTCCCGCACCATTTTAAAAAAACCCCGGGGGTGGCGGTCCCCGGGGCTTGGGGGCCCTTTGAGGCCCCCACACATCAAATTATCCCCCCCACCATGCCCCCGGGACTTGGGCCACCCGGGGGCAAAATTCAATCGAAGCACGGGAGACCGCGCTTCGATTTATTTTTTTTCGGCAGGATTCGCGCACCCTGAGCGCACCCCGGGACACTGCAGGAGCCGGCCCTGGGGGGTGGTGGTCCCCAGGGCCATCAAGGGCTCCAGGAGGGGGCCGCGCGGCCCCCTCCCATTCAGTTCACAGCCCCGGGAGGTGGTGGTCCCTGGGGCTCTGGGGGTCCGTAACGGACCCCCATATTTAAATGTTTAGTGCCCCGGGAGGTGGCGGTCTCGGGCGTGTGGGGGCTGGAGCCCCCCACACAGGTTTTTTAATTAATAAAAAAAGCCCCGGGGAGGTGGTGGTTTCTGGGGCTGCGGGAGGGCTCAGAGCCCTCCCGCACCATTTTAAAAAAACCCCGGGGGTGGCGGTCCCCGGGCTTGAGGGGCCCTTGAGGCCCCCACACATTAAATTATCCCCCTCACCATGCCCCCGGGACTTGGGCCACCCGGGGCAAATTCAATCGAAGCACGGGAGACCGCGCTCGATTTGATGCTCGGCAGGATTCGCGCACCCTGAGCGCATCCTGCCGATTTTTAAAAAAAATTTTTTGCCCAGGGGGTCCTTGTGGGCCCCCGGAGCAAACCTAGGGGGTCAGGGTGTTTCTACCCTGCTCCCTTTGTGCGCTTTGCGCACTTGTTTCTGTCCCTCGGTTCTACCGAGGGATAAAATGGCTGCCAACATTTCCTGAATCGGAATGTTGACAGCCAGCTGACAGCCAATTAACATGCAGCTCGTGATCGGGAGGGTACGCGGACCCTACTCGGCCATAGATATCACTATCTTTTTACTTTTGATTTTCTCAGCAACTACTGAACGGATTTACACCATTTAACAAAAAGGGTTCTTTCTGAACCAAGAACTACCTCTTTGCCAAATTTGGTGTAATTCCGTTCAGCAGTTCGCGCTGTAGCCGTGTCTAAAGTTTCCTATGGAAAATTGCATGGGGAAAACGCGTTTTGGGACCCCCTTTTTCTCGGCCCCCGCTTGACGAATCCCCCGAGACTTTCAGGGTAGGAGCGGACCGGAGCGGGCCACAAAGTTTGAAAATTTTGCGAAGATACGTCAACCGGCAAGAGAGTTATTTCAAATAGAATGTCGCGGATTTCCTATGGATAATAGGTTGTAACTATAACTATCTACTGGCGACCGCCAGTAGATAATATATATATATATATATATATATTACACATAATACTTACCTTTAATACTTACCAAAATACTTACATTTTAAAATAATTGTTTTTTACTGCGCGTATGCCTTTACCTTTAATGCATTTACAACTAAATTCAAACACGTTTTCACATAATGAACACTATTCTAGAAAACGGTTTCCTAAACTTATTTTGTTAAAAAACAACACGGCCATCCACCATTTTATCAATAGTAATACATCTGGCATATACAATCCAAGAGTACCATCTACTGGCCAGAGGTAGTTGCAAATGAATTAGTGGTGAAAAGACTCGTGATTCAGGTTCAGGTCGTTGTTAAGGAGTCGTGGTTCAGGTCCTTCGTGGTCAATGATTCGTTGTAAAGGCCGTTTCCCCTCGGATACAGAACTAGGGGTTCTGACACCCTCTTATCTCGAACCGAGGTGAGAGAGTTACACAGTTACACTGGGACCGGCAGAGTCCTGAAGAAGGCCGGCGTGACCCCAATCGTAGGGCATAAACACACGGCCGAAACATGTCGACTACCTGGCAGTAAGGAGGGGTGTAAGGAGCACATTACTTCTCCCAATCATCACCATACTTCACGTTTTTAACCCTGGCCGGAGGGTCCAGGAATAAAGTATAGGCACAGCGACACCTCCGAGCTAGTTTTAACCTACACCACACTGCACTTTCACTTCTGGTGTTCCCAGTCACTTTTGATATCATTGTTTCTCTTTTGTGTTGTGTTTGTCTTCCCCCACCCTTTTGCTCCACCCCAGGCGTTGGCTGTGACAAGGTGTTTTGTAGCAGCCCTATGATGAAGTATGTCACACAACTGTGTGAGTGAGGGCAGTATTAAGACACACAGCACATGCCACCACTAGACATAGAAGTTTTTTTGCTCCCTACTCCTTTTGGTGTAAACAGCTATGCCAACAGACCTATCTACATAAAATGCATGTCAGTGATAGCAGAGTACATGTTGTTGTTGGAGGCATGTAAACCATCTGCACTAATATATGGTACCAAGCAGGAGCATATTGCCCTACACCTGTAGAATGTTATAGAAAGATCAGAGCTGGGCGGTTCTAATCTTAAAGTAGATCTGCTCCAGGAACACACACTGTGTCTTTCTTATAAATACCATAATCCCTACTTCTCAGGACCTACACTTTTTATGCAAGCTGCATGGCTGATCCTTCCCTCCTCCCCCCATGATAGATTCATACATATACAAAATAAAAATGTGCGAGAAGCAATTTAGATTGTCTATTTTAGCTTCAAAGGCCTCTTTCAATAATCAACTACATCAGGACTACTTAAATTAGACTCTGCACACTTACAGCCCTTATGTCTCTTTCATTTCACTACCTCAAAGACACAACAGACCCACGTGCCTGTAAAACTGCAGTTTCTTTTACTTTTGCTTTGTCAATATTTTGACAACTGTATCCCATCTTCAAATAGAATCATAGTTGAAAGTAAATACAAGAGCATGTGTCTCTACACACTGCAAATTGGCCAAGAATTAGATAACCATGTATTGTAACCACCTTTTGGACCCACTGACAGGCTCAGTCAAGGAACTCACACTGCTATCATCTTCAACTATAGAAGTCTTGATTGTGGCTTGTTATAAACAGCTGGAGGTGAATAGTTCAAACTATGCACTCACTAAACAAGTGTAAAATGCTACACAAAAAAAAACAGATACACATCTTAGAATTAGGTAACAATCTAAGGTACAACATTAAGGAGCATGTGAAAAAATTACTTCAAGAGTACTGTGATACAGCCAGGGTATGTAGTATGGTCACGAGCTTCAACAGCAGGCACTTCAAGAGTATGACATGACACAGACGATCAGTTACACTTCTCCACTCCTGACTTAAGACAGTGTGTCTTACACACTAGCAGTAATGGACCTTTCATTAGAGCAAGGCATGCAAGCGTAAATAATTACCCCCCCACCCAGCCTAACACACACATCCAGGAAATAACATGCTGTTTATGTAACAAAAACAATCCAGCCAGTGAAGTCAGGGTCTAGCGTGGACTATGAGAGGAAAGTGAAAGCACACAGCTTTCCCCGGTATCACAATAAACTCTGATCACACTACTATGACTCAGACAGGCAAATACCCACCACTCATGAATCGCTCAAGTTAAAAGGTGCCACTTGTCCTGGGGCTTAGCCATCACAAAAAAGATAAAACAATCCCACAGGTGCACTCCCCTACTCGACAGGACCAATGATGTGGAGTGCAAGCTACGCCCGAAAAACAGCTTTAGAAGCCATATGCACATACTTTATACGGCGGCTTCTGTTTCTCTATTTGTACAAGGTTTTCCCATGCAGCACAGAAACAAATGTATCAAACTCTTTTTTTTAATTGCCAGGTCAGCACAGCAATGACTCAGGACTGTCACTGAGCCTTAAGAGGATATTAACTATTAATATGCCTGCACAGACAAACCACTGCAGCAGTGCAAACCAAGTGACACATATGGGCTGCTTTCATTAAGCACAGCACCTTATGATCCCAGAGGAAGTTTATAATTGTGTGACTAATGCATTTTAGTGCGGTATAGCAGACACCACTACTTAAATGCATTACTCTAAGCTCTGATTCTTAGTACTTAGCAGGTCTGGGACCACTACTTTCCCTGCCCTTATTTTGTTAAATCTATGCAGACAGTGGTTTAAATGGGCCAGTTCTCACAGGATTGAGTACCAGCACTTCTTATTTTTTTCTCTTTAATTATCAGCACTTCTTCACTGCCAAGGAGACTAGCAGTACTCATAATACGTAGGCTCACCATCGTAAATGAGGATGTGTCTGTCAAACTGCATCCCGTCTATTCAACACATGAACTTTAACTCTAACCTGTGCTGAGCCACAGCAAAACCATTCAGTAGCAACTCATTCACTTACTATTAGGGATGTGTACTTGTTGGAAATGTATACGCATGTTGTGCTTCATAGAGAAGGCTCCATTCAGGAACTACAATCTCAATCACATTCATACTATTGTGTGCATTTGTGCACACACTGGAATGCAGACATTCAAAAAAGCCTTACAAAGTCACTGAAAAAAACCTAAGGTTACAGGGATGTTATAGTTAGGAATGAGCATTTTAAAAACCTTAAAAATTCACACAAAAAACAAAGGTTACAGGGGTGTTATAGTTAGGATTACATTTCATTCATACAAAACCTGTGACATTCAGCAGTTATAGTTATCAGAGCTAACTATAACTCACGACCCGCAATGCACTGCTTATGACCTCACATATTACATCACTGATGACATGGTCAGTGATATCACTGATGACATCACTGATGACATCTCAGATGATATCACTGATGACATCACTGATGAGATCATCCACAGAACCATTGAGACATCCACTTGCACCCACATTGAGTCTCTCGTATGCCCACTGACACACCCACACAATCACTCACATACCCATTCATAGACCCATACCAGTTCTCATATCCCCACTCACTCCTCCATAGAGGCAGTGGCAAACCCACTCGCTCACTCACTCATCCAGCCACTCATACAACCATTCACTCACCCATACAGCCACTCATACAACCAGTCATTCACCCCTACAGGCACTCACATAGCCACACAATCACCCATACAGCTACTAACACACCCACTTATTTAGCTATACAGTTACTCACACACCCACTCACTCACCCATACAGCCTATCAAGAGAGCCACTCACTCCCCCATACAAGCACTCATACACTCACTCACACACCCACACAACCACTTGCATACCCATTCACTTATCCATACAAGCACTGACACATACGCTCACTCAGCCATATTAATATTCATGCAACTCTCCAATACTGCCCCTCACACACCAACTTATTTAACCAAACACCCACTCACACACCCACACAGCCACTTATACATCTACTTATCCACCCATAGAGCCACTCACACCACCAATCACTCACTCATACAGCCACTGACACACCCACTTACTCATCAATACCACCCTTCACACAGCATGTCACTCACCCACACAGCTACTCATACACCCACCTATTTACCCATACCACCACTTACACACCCATACACACAAGGATACATACAGTCATGGAACCACTCACATAATATTCAATAGAAGTAGTATCACTCAGTAGTAGTGCACCTAGTATACTAATTTAACTTTTGTAGTAGGTTAGTATATATGTTTAATACCCATAAACTCTTGAAAACACTTATACTCACCTGATGATGTCAGTGATGACATCAGTGATGTCATTTGAGATGTCAATAGTGATGTCACTGACCATGTCATGAGTGACGCAATATGTGAGGTCATACGCAGTGCACTGCAGGGGCATTAGTTATAGTTAACTCTGGTAACTATAACTGCTGAATTCACTGGTTTGGTACGAGTGAAATGCAAGCCTAACTATAACGTCCCTGCAATCCTTTCTTTTTCTGGAACAAACCCCCTTCAGTGTTGTGTTTTTGTGCCCCGGGGAGGTGGCAGTTCCCGGAGCTGTGGGGAGCCTGTCTGACCCCCTGCATTCCTAAAGTACAGTGCCCGGGGAGGTGGCAGTCCCCGGGAAGGCAGGGTCCGTGAGGCCCCCCCATATAATGTTAATTAGCCCCTGGGAGGTGGTGGTCCCTGGGGTAGGGGGGCACCAGGCCCCCCACACAATTGGAATTAGCCCCAGGGAGGTGGCGGCCCACTGGGCCTGCCCCCATTCCAAATTAAAAATGGGGAGGTTGCGGTGCCCAGGGCTTTGACAAGCCCAAGAGGGGGGTCTATGCACTCCCTCCTATATTCGCCATAAGCCCCCAGGACCTGGTCCACCCGGGGGTTATTGTAGCACTTACCATTTAAAAAAAAATAATTGCCACAAATTCGCGATTATTGCGATTTTGTGGCAAATGTCTTTACAAAAAATGCTTTTATGCAGTGTCGGGGTTCAGGGGTAATCCAACACCATTGCTTGGGGGTCAGGGTATTCCTACTCTGTCCCCTTTACTTTATTTCCACTTTTTTGGCGGGACTCAGTGAAGAGCTGTGCATTTCCGTGCACGAGCTTGACTTTTTTCGTGAAGGCTTTGCGACCAGAGATATCACTGTAACTTTCAACTTAAATTGCTGTAAAACTACTGAACGGATTTACACCAAACAACAAAAAGCACAATCGGCATAACGTCTCCTACCTTACTGCTAAATTTGGTGTAATTCTGTCCAGCAGTTCAGGCTGTAGGTTCGACAACGCGCTCCTATGAGAATTAACATTACAAATGCTCACTTATTTCGCACCCCTATTTCTTGGTCCTCATTGCACTGATCACCCCTAAATTATTCATGACACACAGAACCTACTTTGACACTTTTTGGGGAAAATTTCATGAAGATTGGTCAAACAACACTAAAGTTATAGGCAAGTCAAAAAATGCTTTTCCTATGGAAACTTTGGTTCTAATATACATATATAGAGATATAGATACATATTACCTACTGGCAGTCGCCAGTAGATAGTTATAGGTAGGACCATGTTTCCAAAGGAAAAGCATTTTTTTACTTGGCTATTTCTTTGGCACCATTTGACGAATCGTCAAGACATTTTCCCAAAAAAAAGTGTTCCGGTGATTCTAGTTCTGCATGGAATATTTCAGGGTGATCCGTGAAGCGGGGGCTGAGAATAAGGGATGGTCAAAAAAAGTGCGTTTTCCATGTTAATTCCCATTGAGATTTTGAACTTGATTATAGCCCGAACTGCTGGACAGAATTACACCAAATTAGGCTGAAAGGTAGCGTTTGGTCCAGAAAGCACACTTTCTGTTATTTGGTGTAAATCCAGTAAGTAGTTTGAGCGTTATTAGCAGAAACCAAATTTGGAAATCTAGGGACGTGCATCCTTCATAAATAATGTTGAGCACATGCAGAGATCTTGGGACATCTTGGGACTTGGCTTCAGTCCCCCAAAAAATACAAAAAAAGGAAAGAGGGCAGGGTACAAATACCCTAACCCCTTAGGAATATTTGCGAATATCGCATTAAATAGAAAAAAACTTGGTCTCCTGTGCTTGTTTTCAATGTAGGCCCCAGGTGGGCCAGATCCTGGGGTCATGCAGAGATTAACAAATAAAATGGAGGGGGGCACACAGGGCCCCCCTCCAAGGTTTCTTTATGCCCCTGGGACCACCACCTCTCTGGAGGCTAATGTCAATATTAAGTGGTGGGGCGCTCACTAACCCTGGGCGTAGTTCGCGAAGTAACGCTTCGCGAAGCTACGCAAAGTGCAGTTCGCACTACGCGATCTACGCGTAGCACTACGCGAACTGCGTAGTGCGTGTTCGCAATGATTGCACAGTGCCGGATGCACTGTGCAATCATTGAAAACGGCATCTTGCACAGTGCGAGCTGTCTTTTACTGCCGCTCGAGTAGATTTTTACTCGAGCGGCAGCTTTCTCAACGCGGACTGGTAGTTTCTCATCGCGAGCGGTCGCGAGCATACGCGACCACTCGCAATGAGAAACCTGACCTCCCGCGTTGAGAATCTCGCCGGGAGGTTTATTTTCACGCTCGCGATCGGCAACTTGATGTTGCTGATCGCGAACGAGGAAAAAGTCTCGCCGGGATAGTCATTTGCTTGCTCGCGGTCGCCAACTTGACGTTGAGGACCGCGAGCAAGCAAAAATGACCGCTGCACTACGCTACGCGTGTTTGCACTGTGCTACGTGCAATTCGCGTAGTGCGAAGTAGCGCAAACTTCGCAAACTACGCGAGCGTAGCGTAGTTTTCCGCCCAGGCCTAGCGCTCACATGCCCCAGGGACCACCACCTCCTAGGGACTATCAAAAAAAATTATATAGGGCAGGCCGCATGGGCCCACCTGGCCTCGGGGACAACCACCTCCCCTGGGCCAATTGCTTTTTTAAAAAGAGGGAGAGGAGCCTTGTGGCCCCCCTCTTGAGCCATAAACAGGCCTGGGGACCAACACCTCCTCAGGGCCGGCCCATGCAGAACAAAGGAAGGGGCCTCATGGCCCTCCTCCTGGAGACATATATGGTCCTGGGGACTGTCACCCTCTTATGGCCCGCTCCTGCTATCTCCCAAGATGCCCACCCTCAGGAGATAGCTGTTTGCTTTTGCTTGGCAGGAGCTGTGACAGCTTCCGCCAAGCAAAAGCAAACACTCTGCTTCCAGTAAGTGGGAGCTGTCAAAGTGCTCCCGCTTTCTAGAAGTGGAGTTTTCACCTATTTCCCTGCCCGCAGGCATGCAGGTAGGGAAAGAGATTAAAGTATTGCTCTCCCATGCAGGGAGCTGCATTTCAAGCAGCTGCCTGTGTGCAAGAGCAATGCCAGCTCCCACAAGAGGCGGGATGCCGGCTGGGACCCCAGAGGCCTAAGGCTACCCTTCGGTCCCCAACATGGACATTGGGCACCCTGGGTAGAACAAGGGCACCCAGGGAGGCATGGCGGGGCCGTGGAAGATGTGGTCCCCGGGGCCGAAATTGACCTTGGAAAGGGGGCTGTGAGTCTGGCAAGTTTTCAGTTTACACATGTGTGTGATATTTCCACCTCTGAGGTGTGCTCATGTAGGACATTTTCACATTTAGTGTGACACTTTGAGTGACAAAATCGCTTCAAGTTGCACCTCCCTAAATATTGTTCTAGACACCCAAAAGTGTTGCTGAGTACTCAGCTTGATCCCAGTACCTCCATATCTTTAAACGTCCCTCACAATAACAACTTTAATACAACTCTGCTTCAAGGAACCTACAGAAGTTTGAAGCGTGAATGGAAATATCTGCTCTTTTCCGAGTTGCCAAAAACACAGCGGATTAACTGCACTATCTAGTTCCATAAATACAGTAGATGTTGGCTTCTCATCATTTGCAAAGCCAGATAAAAGGCTCCAAACTCAGCTGTACAAACAGCCTACAAAATCACAGACTCACAGTGATCTTACTGCCCCTCTCTCAAACTATGCATGGAAGGCTTCCCGTTCCAAATGTAAGCCTGTCACAGCTCCTTAAGTGTAGAACAGTCATGCTTTCATCCCAATCACAAGCTTGCAGCTTTTAAGCAAAATAAGTAAAGGCTTCTAATCGCCTCTGTAAAGCTGGAATTTGTGATACTATCAACCAGCCTTCTTTTTTTAGCCAAATGCAGTTTCTATTCTAGACATAAAGGCCTATACCCATAATCTGAAAACTAAAATTGCTCATGCTAGAATACAAAGTTTTGTTGCTTTAATAGTTAGAACTCGCAGGACATTTCAGAGATGACAGATTTGTTAGTTATGTCAGCACTCCACTTCTGGGAACGTCTTGCATACACAACATAATCTGTCACTAACCTTCAAGAGGGACCATCTTTAAATAATGATATAGAAGAAGTGTGAAAGAAGAAAAACTAAGTACATAAGGGACCACCACCTCCTAGGGACTATCAAAAAAAATTATATAGGGCAGGCCGCATGGGCCCACCTGGCCTCGGGGACAACCACCTCCCCTGGGCCAATTGCTTTTTTAAAAAGAGGGAGAGGAGCCTTGTGGCCCCCCTCTTGAGCCATAAACAGGCCTGGGGACCAACACCTCCTCAGGGCCGGCCCATGCAGAACAAAGGAAGGGGCCTCATGGCCCTCCTCCTGGAGACATATATGGTCCTGGGGACTGTCACCCTCTTATGGCCCGCTCCTGCTATCTCCCAAGATGCCCACCCTCAGGAGATAGCTGTTTGCTTTTGCTTGGCAGGAGCTGTGACAGCTTCCGCCAAGCAAAAGCAAACACTCTGCTTCCAGTAAGTGGGAGCTGTCAAAGTGCTCCCGCTTTCTAGAAGTGGAGTTTTTACCTATTTCCCTGCCCGCAGGCATGCAGGTAGGGAAAGAGATTAAAGTATTGCTCTCCCATGCAGGGAGCTGCATTTCAAGCAGCTGCCTGTGTGCAAGAGCAATGCCAGCTCCCACAAGAGGCGGGATGCCGGCTGGGACCCCAGAGGCCTAAGGCTACCCTGCGGTCCCCAACATGGACATTGGGCACCCTGGGTAGAACAAGGGCACCCAGGGAGGCATGGCGGGGCCGTGGAAGATGTGGTCCCCGGGGCCGAAATTGACCTTGGAAAGGGGGCTGTGAGTCTGGCAAGTTTTCAGTTTACACATGTGTGTGATATTTCCACCTCTGAGGTGTGCTCATGTAGGACATTTTCACATTTAGTGTGACACTTTGAGTGACAAAATCGCTTCAAGTTACACCTCCCTAAATATTGTTCTAGACACCCAAAAGTGTTGCTGAGTACTCAGCTTGATCCCAGTACCTCCATATCTTTAAACGTCCCTCACAATAACCACTTTAATACAACTCTGCTTCAAGGAACCTACAGAAGTTTGAAGCGTGAATGGAAATATCTGCTCTTTTCCGAGTTGCCAAAAACACAGCGGATTAACTGCACTATCTAGTTCCATAAATACAGTAGATGTTGGCTTCTCATCATTTGCAAAGCCAGATAAAAGGCTCCAAACTCAGCTGTACAAACAGCCTACAAAATCACAGACTCACAGTGATCTTACTGCCCCTCTCTCAAACTATGCATGGAAGGCTTCCCGTTCCAAATGTAAGCCTGTCACAGCTCCTTAAGTGTAGAACAGTCATGCTTTCATCCCAATCACAAGCTTGCAGCTTTTAAGCAAAATAAGTAAAGGCTTCTAATCGCCTCTGTAAAGCTGGAATTTGTGATACTATCAACCAGCCTTCTTTTTTTAGCCAAATGCAGTTTCTATTCTAGACATAAAGGCCTATACCCATAATCTGAAAACTAAAATTGCTCATGCTAGAATACAAAGTTTTGTTGCTTTAATAGTTAGAACTCGCAGGACATTTCAGAGATGACAGATTTGTTAGTTATGTCAGCACTCCACTTCTGGGAACGTCTTGCATACACAACATAATCTGTCACTAACCTTCAAGAGGGACCATCTTTAAATAATGATATAGAAGAAGTGTGAAAGAAGAAAAACTAAGTACATAAGGCTTTGAGGATGAGCAGGTATTCAGTCTGCCCTTAGGCGGTCATTGTAGCTACAAAAATGTAGTTTACACAAACAAAAATGTTTTCAACGAAGTTGTCAAGTTTCCAAGTTCAATCCGTGAGGAGATAATCCAGTCCATTTTTTTCTTTTTATTTAACAGTTTGTAGTCGTGTTGTGCCTTATTAAGTCAGGACTACAAATCCGGCAATGCAAAGAAAACAAATGGACTGCACAAGCTACTCACACATGAGACTGGTAAACATTAGAGCTTTATTAGCTTGGAGTAGCCAGGTTTGAGACTGCATAAACAGAGCAAACAGCTGGTCACAGACAGTGGGACTCTTGGAAGAGAGGCTGAAGGCAGCAGGAGGAAGCTCTATGACTTAAGGCTGTATAATATAATCTTCAGCCCCAGCCCCTGCTGACTGGACTCTCCTGAGATCAGTCATCCTCTGCCTCAGTATGCTCAGCTTTAAATGGAGCAGCAGGCTGGCAATTGCAGTTTATGTGGGTTCCTGCATTGTGCAGCTTAAAAATCAGCTTAGTGCCCTGCAAAAAATATATCCCCGACTCTCACACGCCTGTATCTCAGGGTTCACAGAAGTTGATAAATGGGTAAAGCAGAAGTCACATGCACTGCAGCCTCACCTTGTTGCTGCTACAGATTCTGCTAACACTCTCAATTGTCCCAGATGCTCTCTGCTATGCTGAGCAGTGGGTGCATTGCCCAGAGCCAGCAGATGGGGTGTGCTGGAAGGACCTGTATTATGAAAACCCTCTTCATTGCCAGCTCTGCATCGGGGAGTCATACACAGTCGGTACCATTGTGAGGGGGGTCATGCATGGGACAGAAAGGTGCCAGTTTTCTGTTCAGGGGCTCAAGATTGGTGACCAGCAAGGCAAGAAAAAAAATGTCAACCACCAACTCCGCCTATTGGACTAATTATTCTCTAAACCCAGGAGGGTAACTCCGCTCTGCCAGCGTAATTTACAGAGCTGTGCCTACTCCGTGTTCTGTTGCGGATGCGAAGTTTAGGTAAAACTCCACCTCCGTGGCGGAGAGGAGTTAGCCGGCCCCTCCACCCTCTCAAAGTAATTATAATGTACAAAATGGCACTTACCTTCTGTGGCTGCCTCCTCCTCGCCATGGCCGCTCTCCTTCCTCGCCATCCTTCTTCTTTGATAACCCCTACGTTGTACGTCTTGCGCGGAGCGGAGTTCCACTGAGTTTTTTGCCAACTCCATGGAACTCCGCATAGAGGCAGTACGCCTGCTCCGCCCACCCTTAAATCTCCTGTGTACCTTCAGCAGAGGGGTGGTGCCAGCCTCCAGAACAACAAGGCAAGGCACACCCGGATCCGGATTGTACCTTTGTTATTTGTTTCACTTTCACAACCACCACATGGACCAGGTCCTCTAATTACACTCAGAAGCCGGTCCAGCTTGATCATCTGACTGAATCCCAGGGCTGCCCACTGTGATTGTAAATAGTGACACCGCTAGCGCAGCTCTTAATTAATGTATGATTTCTGAGTGATTGAGTGATACAATTAATTTCATCATTGCAGGCTGCCCAGTTATTAATGCTACAGAGCTCTGGGATGTACACGGTGTGCTATAATGCATATTAAATGCATTTTAGTGCAGTGATGTCGAAACACCAGCACTAAAATGCATTAGTCTAACCCCTGATGCATGGTACTTGGCAGGGTTGCCCCTTCCCTTTCAGTAACAGTGTGCAAGTGTGTTTCCTCTCGTATTCAACGTTTAAAAACGATCTGAAATGGAGGTGACTGCATAGTTAATCTATTGGAGCGCAATCTGATCTGGTGTTCCTGTGGCGAGTGACCTCTTTCTTGTCTTCTGGTGGCAGCAGAGGCCATGGTTCTCACTTTTGATTACCCTGAGAATGCAAATGCCCAAAAACATCTCTAAGCTCTGCTCATTTGGCCCACCCCATTTTCCTTAGCAGTATGCAGAGGTCTTCCCACCTTTTCCCACGTTGATGGACAGCTTAACAAAAGGCCCTCAAACCCATTTCCCACAAATTTTGGTGATGCGTTATTGATGCAGAGTAATACGATGACATCTCCACCAAAAAATGCAACACTTACTTCATTTAGTTAAGAGGAAGCACCCGTGTTTGGTGGAGATTCACCTCTTTGTAGTCTCGTCATCTTCTCTTGATGAGGATTCATGTTATCACAGATTTGTGGATGAAGACACACGAGGAACAATCACTTTGTTAAAATTATATACACACAAGGTCACTGGAGACATTACCCTGTGGACCTTTACGCAGCTGTTGTATAGAATATGCATGAGATATTTACCCAATGAGTTAACACTTGCTAATTAACCAAATGAAAGTACTACAGTTCAGTTGGGAAGATCGTTTTCAGCAAAACTGGGGACTCTTCTTGGAAAAAATGAGGTTCGATTCTGGCACTGGTGCTGAATTCACGGAAATGAAACCTCAACGGGAAGCACTTATAAATAGAAGCACAGTAGGTGCCCCAGTTGAAGCTCCACTTCAATAAAGCAGAAACAGTCCTAACTCCTTGGGTTTGGTGAAGGCAAACCAAGTGTGCTCTTGTATTCCACGTTGAAAAATGGTATGAAATACTTAATGGAGGTGAATTCATAATTTATCTATTGGAGCACAATCTAATGTGTAGTGACTGTAATGAGTGGTTTCTTTCTTGTCATCTGCTGGTGAGAGCAGTCTATGGCTCTCCCTTTTAAAAACCCTAAGTATGCAAATGCCTAAAATGCATGGCACTACTCTCAACTCTCACACACACTCACAGACATACAAAGGCACTCACACACCCACTCACAGACCCACACAGGCACTCACAGACCTACTCAAAGACCCACATAGGAACTCACACACCCACTCAGACACTCACACAGGCACTCACCGACCAACAGACCCACTCACAGACACACACAGATACTCCAACACCCATTCACACATTCACGCAGGCACTCACAGACCCACACAACCACTCACAGACCCACACAGACACTCCAACACCCATTCACACAGGCACTCACAGACCCGCTCACAGACCCACACAGCCACTCACACCCCCACACTCAAAGGTGGCAGGTTACAGTTAGGATTAAAAAGTTTTAAAAAAGCAGAAATTCTCTGAAAAAAACAAAGGTTACAGGGATATTATAGTTAAGAAATAGAAATAAAAAAACCTTAGAAATTCTCAAAAAAACAAAGGTTCTAGGGAGGTTATAGTTAGGCTCAGATTTCACTGGTACAAAACCATTGAAATTCAGCAGTTATAGTTACCTGAGCTACCTATAGCTTATGCCCCAGCTATGTACTGCTTATGACATCACACATTACATCACTCATGTCATGGTCAGTCACATCACTGATGACATCACTGATGACATCATCCACAGAACCACTAACACACCAACTCACACCTCCACAAAACCATTCATACGTCCACTCACACATCCACACAACCACTCACATACCTCTTCACAAACACATTCAATGACTAAAACGCCCACACATACAGCCACTTACACACCCACTCACTCACTCAAACAGGCACTCACATACCCACTCACTCACCCATACAACCACTCATATTAGCTTTCACTCACCCATACAGACACTCACAGAGCTACTCTCTCACTAATACAGACACTCACACAACCACTCACTCACCCACACAGCCACTCACACTAGCACTCACTCACTCATACAGCTACTCAGATAGCCACTCACTTATCCATAGAGCTGCTCACACATCCATTAACTAATCCAATTAGCCACTTACACACCCATTCACACATCCATACAAGCAGTCACACAGCTACTCACTCACCTATATAGTCACCCACACAGCCACTTACTATGCAAAACAGCCACTCTCACACACTCATCCATAGAGCCAATCACACATTTACACAGTCACCAACACAGCCACTCACACACGCCCTTTTAGATATTAAGGTAGCCACTCACTCACCCATACAGCCAATCACACTCAATCACCAATGCAGTCACTCACACAGTCACTCACACACCCATACAGCTACTCACACACCCCCTTATTCACCTAAACATCCACTGACACACCCACTCACATACATACACGCTCAAACACCCACTCTTACACTGATACAGTCACACACCCACTCAGATGACATATGTTAGAAACAGTATCACTCATTACTAGTTTAGAAAGCATATTAATTTAGCCTATGCAGTAGCTTACTATATATCTTTAAGTCTCAGAAACATATACAAAACACTTTCACCCACTGGATGATGTCATTTGAGATGTCATCAGTGATGTCACTGACCATGTCATGAGTGATGTAATATGTGAGGTCATAAGCAGTGCATTGCGAGGCGTAAGTTATAGTTAGCTCAGCTAAGTATAACTGCTGAATTTGTCTGGTTTTGTGTGAGTGAAATGTGAGCTTAACTATAATGTCCCTGTAACCTTAGTTTTTTCAGTAAATTTCTAAGGTTAAAATTTTTTTTATTTCCTCAGCATTAACGTCCCTGTAACCTTTGCTTTTTTTCAGTGAATATATATATAGTTAGGACCTACTTTCCATAGGTTTTGCTGATAACTTTAGCACCATTTCACGAATCTTCGCAACATTTTCAAAACTAGTCTGCCAGTCACTTCAGCTGCTGTCTGGAAAGTGTTGGGGTGATCCGTAAAGGGGGGGCAAGAAAAACGGGGGTCCCACAGCGCATTTTCCCCATGCAATTTCCCATTGGGATTTTAGATACAACTACAGCCCAAACCGCTCAACGGAATTACATCAAATTTGGCAGAAAGCTAGCTCTTGGTCCAGGAAGAGTGTTTTTTGTAATTTGGTGTAAAACTGTTCAGTAGTTTTGGAATTAATAAAGCAAAAATATTTAAGTATATGCAGAGATGAGAATCCACCGCAGCGGATATGCAGATCCACGCGCCAACAGCAATGTCCTGATTGACTGGCCGCAACCTTAGAGGAATGTTGCAGCTACCATTTGGGCATCAGGGCTTGGTTCCCATGGAGGGAAATTAAATGTAAAAGTGATAGAAGGGGTCTGTGAGGGACCCCTCATGCATGAGAAATTATCCCCAAAGATTTTTTAAGTGCGCAAGGGCCTGTGTATCCATGCAGCACTCAGCTCAGCCCCCTGTGTGCTCTGCAGTGAATCCACGGATCCAGACCCCAATTAAAAACACATTCATCTACTCACAGACCCACACACCTGCTCACACACCCACTCACACACCCACTTACAAACCCATACAGCCACTCACACACCCACTCACGGACCCACAAAATCACTTACACAGCTTCTCACAAACCCACACAGTCACTCACACAGCCATTCACACTCTCAAACAACCACTTACAAACCCATACAACCACTCACATACAGCTACTCACTCACCGACTTACAGACCTACAAAACCACTCACACCCACTCACAGATCCACACAGCCACTCACACACCCACTCACATATCCATTTACGTACCCACACAACCACTCACATACACCTACTCACACACCCATACAGCCACTTACACACTCACTCACAAACCTACAAAACCACTCATACATTCACTCAAACTCTCACACACCCACTTATACACCCACACAACCACTCACATACCAGTACAGTCATATATGTGAGCATAAATACTTTACACATTGTCTCTAAGTTACCCCTGACTGATTTTGTGCAAAGCTAACAAAGGGTTAAGCGCAGGTCAATCTAGTGACTTTTTGTGGTTCACCCTAAGAAGGTTTGTGGTTGTTACCTGATTAGGGTTTCCACCCCCTCAACCAATAACCCAATTTCTTACACATCAATTGAAGGATAGAAACAGTCTGAGATGTGCACTTGTGACAGTATCATATCTCAGGACCTTATGGTTACAGCAGTGCTACAGACAGTTCAAGTTCACTTAAAGGCCAACAGGCCTGTGTGCATTATGCAGGCTTGCTACTATTCCATGTCACAGAAAATACCTGAATCCAAATGGATTCCACACCCTTACACGCTATGAGGGACAGTAGAAAAATGGACCTGTGGGGGACCCTTGGAAATATTTTTCCCTGGATCTTCTGAGACCTGGGTGTATAGGTTGGTAACCCTCAGTAGAGGGTAGTCTCCTACCTTCTTCAAACAGATCTGTGCCCATGAAGGAGCTCTTGGGTCCTGAAGGGTGTGAGCAAGGTGGGTATTTTACCTTGAGGAATATGTGGTGGTGTTGGAGGTGACCCCAGACTCAGGAGAAGACCAGGTGTTGGATAGAGGACAGGTCCTGGGTAAGGAGCAATTGGGCAGGATGGTAGGTCCTAAGTTTTTCTTTTTTAGAGGGCGAGCAGTGAAAAACCAGCCCCATAAAGAATATAAACCTTTAGAGGCCAGGACACCAAGAATCAAAAATCTTGCAGGTGAGAGCCCGCCACTAGGAGTAATCCGATACTGGAGCGATCAATAATAATCCAGACACACCAGGAAAAAAGATCTCTCCCTCAGTCATCGAGGGAGGAAGAACACAGTGCCAGCCACCTCCACTTTCAGTTGCCAAAGTGCTCTGGGAGTCAGCAGGGGTTGCGGGGGAAATGGGGCTCCCTCCCAGTCTCTTACAAAGACCATTGCAGATGCCCAATTGAGCACCAGCTGAAAATGACACATGCTGGTGTTTGCATTTTCTTTTAAAAAAAAGAACTCAAGAAGAATATAGACAGCGTGGCAAACCAAGATGGCCGAGTGGAGGTAATCCACAAGGGCTCCGTGGCAATCAGGAATAAAACTCCGGAGTCCACATTATAAAACGATGATGGGCCACCAGAATTTTCTCCCCTGAAGGCCAGAGAGAGCCCGGGCTGGAGACAAGTAATCTCCGCCTGTCGGAACACGGTTTGTGAAAGAGTGCAGAGGAGCTGGAGGCACGGCCTGCGGGAGGCTGCCATCACGAAGTGAACAGAGGACCGGGTGCGGCTGGGTTTGACAGTGGCACGGAGAGGTTGAGGTAGCCAAGGGGTCTCTCCCCTGCGGCGCCTGAGACCAAGACTCTGGTGGGACACAGACAGCAGCGGGAAAGAACAGGCGATCCAGCCCCAGCAGTCTGAGCAGCGCTGAGGCAGCAGATTGGGCCCCCGCGATCATAAGCATCCTGGTAAGCGGGCATTTGGAGGCTCAAGCGCGCAAGACACGGGCTCTAACTGGGGCGAAAGCCACTGCTCATGGGGAGATCGCACAATTCAGGCAGTCGACCCGCCATGCTGCCTGACCTCAAGATGGCGGCTGGCTCACGGACGCGTTGCCGCTGAGGGCCGTGTAACAGAAGATCCTCTCAGCAAGCACAGAGAAGGCACCCGGCGGTCAGGCAACTCAAACCTGGGGCCCCATTTCAGTACACAGGAGGCATGGAAAGAAGTCCCCTAGATCAGATGATGGGGGAAAAAAGAGATGACCTCTCTGCCTGATCTATAATTTGACAAATATTAGTGGAAGAACGCAGACTTACTCTCCTGAACAAGTTTGGAGACCCAATATACAATATAGGTTTGGGAGCTGGAGGGTGACCAGACCTCACCATATCCTGGAGACACCAATGGAACAAACTGAGGGAACAGTGTGCAGAGGGCTCACTACAACTTCTCAGGGTGTGGTTAAGGCAAAAGAGTGCATAAGAGCAGTGAGGGCCCCTCAAGCCACCCTAGTGCAGCGGGCACGAGGGCAGAGATGTTGGAAGGCGAGGGGAGGCCTAGGAGCAGCCTTCGGGCAGAGGAAGAATCTGCACAGGAAGTGCTCCACGGTGCCTGTAAGCAGACTGCGCCTATGCCACCAAAGAAAAACCAGGGCAACAGGGTCTCCAATTATTTTACTCCAGGGGAAGACCGCAAAGGGACACCTACCTCTCAAGCAGACGGCGCAATGGCCCTCACAAATGAAGACCTCCTCACATCCCTGAAGGATTTCAAGTGTGGACTGCGAGAGGAACTAAAGGCAGATATGGCTTCCTCTCTTGAATCTCTCTGCGCAGACATTAATACCCGCTTCGTGACACTGCAACAAGACGTAAGCTCAGTAGGGGCGGTGGACTCTAGACTTGGAAAATAAGCTCCAAGAATTGGAACAACGCACGATCCAGGCAGAGGAGGCATCAGCGAGGCTCACTGCCCAACTAGAGCAGTCCATACCTAAATGTGAAGATCTGGAGAACAGGTCCTAAAGAGACAACACACGCCTAAGAAACCCGGCGGAGGGATCGGATATGGAGGCCTTTTTGGTGGGTCTCTTTTTCACCCTGTTGGGAACCATGCAACTCAAAATCAAGCTCAATAGAGTTCACAGGGTGGGCCCAATGCCACCGGGGGAGAAGAAACGTCCCAAGGATGTGCTTGCCAAGTTACAGTCCTTCAAGGTAAAAGAAGCTATTATTCAGGCAGCGTGCACATCCAATGAGGTGACCATTCAGGGGGCCCCATGCTCCAATTTTCAAGATGTAGCTCCTGCAACCCTTGGGAGGTGCCTACAGTTCCGACCAGTGACTGACAGACTACGACCCGACCGTATAAGGTATCGATGGACGTACCCTTTCGGTCTGGCTTTTGAGTGGCACAATAGAGCACATCATGTCACAGATCTCCAGGAGGCGCTGCAAATTTTGGGCATTAGAACAGAGGCAGAGAGACCACTGACAGGAGGAGCGGGAAGCACAGGGGAGGTATCAGGGGACCGAAGACCACAAAGTCAATGGCTCACTCAAGGTCATCCTAGAACACAGAAGAAACTTGAGAAAGGGGAAAATGCTGCCGCTCGTAATGGGAAGGAAAAAGAAGGTGGTAATGGTCCGGAAGAAGACAGAAGTGGTCCCTAAGCAGAATTGAAAGGGGTAAGTCAGTTAAACGAACGATTATCTAAGGACCCCAATTATGATAGACACAGGCAAGAGGAAGAATCACAGGAGACAGGGTTCAGTCTGCACATCTGCAAAAAGCAGTGGAGCTCTCTGAAGGGAGCTCCTGAATGGGTTTGGTGGATTCTTGAGGACTATTAAGCAGACATGGGCTAGGTTGCCTTAATGGATAGTGACCTACACACTTGAAAGTGGACCTAACCTGAAGGAATGGCGAGTTTGGGAAGAAACGTTTATATTCTAACTGTTAATATTGGGAAGCTGTCTCTTGGTTTCTCTGCTTGGTACAGGGGGCTTACAAAGCTTCTTACAGAAATACCCAGGGGGGGTGGGAGGGGCGTCATCCGGAGAACAGAGCGGGGAGAGGCAAGACATGTGGTTCGCAATGGCTGAGTTGGCAAAAGATAATCACCTTTGTTAGTGGGGTATGGCAATCACAACCCTTACTTGGAATGTGAGAGGATTGAGCTTGCCTGCGAAAAGGCAGAAAATGTGGAAATATGTGCTGGATTAGAGGCACAATGTGGTGGCTCTGCAGGAGATGCTTATTAAACGCACCGAAGATCATGGGTTAAAACATAAAAAGTACCCCCTTATGTACAAGTCCTTGGCGACAGCCAAAAAGAATGGGTAGCTCTCTTTTTCCACTCCTCAGTCTGGTTTCAAATGGAAGGCTCCTAGTCAGACAAAGAGTGAAGAATAATCTTAATGAAAGGTACAATGCACGGGCGTAAATGCACCTTTGCCTCTCTATATGCGCTCAACACAAATCAAGTAACTTTTCTCCCCACATTTCTCTCTATGTTGGGGGGTTTTGCAGAGGGCGACATTCTCCTCATGGGAGACTTTAACCTCACATGGGATGCGAGGGCAGATAGTACACAGCCTCACATAACTAACACCGGGAGCTTCCCGAAAACAATGAAGAGGGAGTTTAGGGACTTAGGACTCCATGATGCATGGCGGCAGCTACACCCAAAAGACCAAGACTATAAATTTTGTTCGCACTCTCATAGGAGCTACTCCCGGTTGGACTATATTTTTGTGAGTAGCACACTGATCCCAGCCTTACAGGCGGTCACCTTTCACCCCATAGCACTCTCGGATCATGCTGCAGTGGCCATGATACTGGAGTGCGAGGTACCCCACCGAGATACCGCAGGTGGTTCTTTCCCATTTCTCTACTACGGGATCGACTGCTATGAGATGAGCTGAGAGAATCCATTAAGGACTACTTTCAGACAAATATCCCACAAGACACCTCATACTCTACCCATTGGGGTGCCTTTAAAGGAGTCCTTAGGGAATAATGTATAGCATTGAACGCATCTCTAGGCTGGAACATTTCCAAAGAAAAAATGGTTAAAACAATCCAAATCGACCCCTGCGATTGGTCAGACCATCATATTATCACCTTCCAAATACCCCCTACAAGAAAGAAACCAACTTCACAATCAATCAAACCTAGACAATTGGGTTTGTGACACTAGAAACCTAAAGTTGGAGATACTAGCAACTCAATGCAAGAAAGAACATTTTCCTCCCATTAATATGGAGGACGTCAATGAACTTACAGAACAACTCCACAATAACAAAAATAATTGACTACATAGCCCCACCAAAACTCAAAAGGATACCAGACAAAGACAAAACCCTTGGTTCAATGGATCGCTCAATGAAAAAAGATGGAAACTGAGCCTAACTGAACGGCAATGGAGACAATCAATATCCTTCTGCCCCTCACTTAAGACTGCTAAGAAAGTCCAGAATCCCCTACAACAAAAGTATCCTTAAATCAAAAAAAGACTTCTTTAGATCGGAACTTGACAAAGCCAAAAACAGACTGAGGAAACTATTCGAAATATTAAAACAACAATAAAACAAAATGGCCAAATCCGCACTCTTGACATCAAAATCACACCTAAGTAGCAAAGAATTCTCTTCCTTCTTTACAGCTAAAGCCATTTCCCTAGAGAATGAACTCAAGACTGCCGCTGACAACCCAACTACCCCTAAAAATTCTCCAACCGATCGTCCAACCCATCCTACTATGTCAGTGCCCAAAAATAAAGCCCAGTGGTCTTCCTTCAAACTTTACGACCACAGAGATATTACCAAAACCTTATTGAATAGAAAATTAAACAACCACTACAACGACCCTCTCCTGTGCTTGCCAGCTATCAACCATACTGTCATCCCCATTTGGACCAAGATAATCAATGCATCGCTTTCACAAGGATCCATCCCAGATTGCCTAAAAACCGGCCAAGTCATCCTCATCCTAAAAAAACCAAAAGAGAACCCTTCGGGCCCAAACAATGTCTGACCGATAACCAACATTCCCATGCTGGGCACAGATTGTACCTGTCAGCTCCAGGCACTGTTTCATCAACAAAAAGGGGTTGAAACTCAGGCTCAGAATGGCAGGACGACTCAGGTGCCTGTGAATCAGATGGGAGAGAAACTGGGGCTGCCCTTGTCTCCGGAGGGACCGCCTTAAGCAGGGCGGCGTCACTCTCTGCTTCCGTCTGTACCCCCCTTAGCTGGGCGTCAGAGAAAGGAACAAAGCGGGGCACCCTTTCCCCTTCTTGATCAGCAATACCATCTCGCACCCACTTGTCGTAGGGGAGTGGGAGAGGTATCCTTTTGCAATGGGTGGCATGCACCCAATGTTTCCAGCCGTCGAGTTTCACCGCTGTTCGGGTGGCAAGCAGGACCAACAGGGGGCCCTTCCAACGGGGCTCCAGGCAGTTCTTCCTCTGGAAGTTCTTGACTAGTACATATTCACCGGGCAGTAGCTGATGCCCGGGCCCCTCTGGTACTGGCTGCAATGTCTCCTGAATCTGTTGGTGAAGAGAATGAAGATCTTTAGTTAACTCATACAGATAGTCTATAAGTAAAGGGTGCTCAATTTCAGAAAAGCGCTTTGGTCTTGGAACGCCCCAGATATTGGCAGGGCGACCAAACACTACCTCATACGGTGACAACCCTGTCCTAGAGTGTGCCGTCGCCCTGGTGGATAACAAGGCCAAGGGCAACGCATCTGGCCATCGCAATCCTGTGCTTTCCTGTATCTTTGCTGTAGGAGAGTAGGATCTGCTTCACAGGGGTACCCCCACTTTTTGCTGATACTTCACTGGTTTTCGACATTAGTCTGGCTGGGGCCCTGCTATTCAGAACCCCAGCCTAGCTGTTTCCTCTTTAAAAGGGTCTCCATGTGCCTTAGGCACATCACTGATTGGGATCTGGAGTGCCCTTGTAAGTCCCTAGTATATGGTATACTATGTACCAAGGGCATAGGTACTTCAGAGGCCTGCCAGGGGCTGCAGCATATATTATGCCACCCCTGGTAGGCCATCCAAACTGACACCACAGGTCTGCTACTGCAGCCTGGGTAAGGTGGTGCATGCACCCCTTGCTGTGGTATAGGTTACCTATATCACTAAATGCATACACACATATAAACCTATAAGTCACTCCTAAGGCAGGCCTTATCAATCCTAAAGGCAGAGTGCATGGTTCCTATGTGAGAGGGTGCCCCTGCCTGAGCAGGGCCCCTCTGCAGCGTTCGGAGACCATCTCTGATGCTGTTTGTAGTGCAGCCTGACCATATACTCTTAAACGCATTATATCCTCGCGGTAAAATGCTAACTATGGAATGGCTGCACCGAAACATGTCGTGTTTGGTGTCAAACATCTTGGAATACTACCCCCCGCCAATTCTGGCGGCGGGGGTAGCATTCCACCCTTCTAGAGGGAAAGGCATGTTAACTCTGACGAGTCCGGTAACTTCTTTCCAGAGCCCTGGCATCACAAAATGGATGCTGCTGCCACAGACACGAGTCTGGCCTCCTGCTGCTGGACGAAACTCCGGCAGGGGAGGCCTGGACAATAGGTTTCTGTCCCAGGGAGGTGTGACCACCTCCCCAGACAGGACAATGTGTATTGGGGCTGGGCGGGAGCACTTTCGGGTGCTTTGAAGTCCTGCACTGGGGGCACATTTGGTGTCCCTGTGCATACCCCAGTTCAAACCGGATCAGGGGCTTGCAGCCCCTGCTTTGGCGCGAACTGGACAAAGGGAAAGGGGTGTAGCCACCCCTCTGCCCTGACCCACCCATAGGTGGGGCCACAGAGTAGTCCATCCCCTATTTTTAGAATAAAGGTAGGAACCCAGTCCTTAGGACTTTAGATTATACCTGGACGAAACTCTGACACGGAATCCTGGACCTTCGACGCTCTACGACAAGATTAGAGGACTGAAGAATCTCCCTTGGGGTCAAGGAGTGACTCCCCTGCTTGGCAGGCACCAAAGAAGCATCTGTCCGGTTCGCATCACTGAAGCTCCCGTCGGACGCCGAAGTCATCGCATCACCAGAGGTGGATTCTCAGACTTCCCCGAGGCTACCCTGAGTCCCCAGCAAAGCTGAGGCCCGTGGCTATCGTGGGTGACTTGAGACCGTGACCCCTGGACACCGAGCACACTTGCAAGTGCACCATCTTCTGGGTCTCCCAAGAAGTCGTGCTTTGGGCTCCGAGTAGCCCTAGCCTCCAGCACCACCTGCACCGAAGATCACTGGCCCCCACTCCACGAGTGTCCTGTAAGCCAGCTCCACGTGCGGCGTCACGAGGCTCCTTCGCGGTCGCTAGCCCGTTGGCTAGTAGCCCTTACCGAAGGCCAATCTTTTCTTTACTGGGCAGTCTGGTTGCTCCAGGCCTGCCCTCACTTACCCTTGCTGGGTGAGTTCCCCAGACCTTGCTGGTCTGCATCATCGACGATCTACATCTTACTCGAGACTTGCCGTTGCCAAGGCCTGTTGGGTCCAATCTGGTCACCGACACCTCTGCACTCGACAGACATCGAGCAACAGCCCGAATCCTGCTCCTGGTCGCCGACAACGCCTCCCGGACCTCGTGGCTGAAGAGTCAAGACGACCGTCAACGAACTTGAAGCACTCGACATCGGTGGGCATCTGTCCATCGCCCTCCTGGTCACTGGCTAGTGACCCAGACTCTGTCCCCTCTGCTTTCAGGTTCTTCAGAACTCCGATCCACTCTTGGATCCACCCGGACACTTTTCTCCTGGTCGCCAGCAGCACTTTGCAGCAGATCGCCATAAGAAACGACGACGAAACCCGACCCCGAAAGGCACCTATGCACCCGGCTTCCCTGGGTGAGGTAACACGAGTACTCCGGTGCTCCCGTGGGTAGAGACTCTTCAAAGTCCTAGATCTCAAAGGGTTTTGTCCTAGTCCTCTTTAAAGTGTCCCTTTCCTCTATTTTCCCGATCCCGACTTTCTCCATAGAAGTTAACGGCGTATCGCGGTTGTGTATTTACACTGCACGCGTCTCCCGTGGGTCCCCTGTGTCACTACCTTGGGTGGTTCCTTGTGGTCCAAGCACTTCTAGAGGCTCTAGGCCTAGTGTCTAGTTCAGTCGTGGTTCGCATACCACTTTATTGGTATATGGTTTGGTACGCCCCTAGGGCCCAAACGTGTATTTGTGCTATTACTGTGATTTAAGATCTTATAACCTATGTATTTCGAACTCTAGCCTCATAAAGAGACTAGAGGGGTGTGTTTAGTAATAAATACATATATTTTGAATATATACCTGGTGTGGTGCTCTTTCATTTGATCACTCAAGAGATTATAGACTGGTAAAACAAGCTGCTTTACATTCCTTCAAGACTTAGCCTGAAGGCTGCTCTCCATAGCTACCACTAGGATAGCTTTCAATAAGGTTGTCTTTAACCTACCTACCATAAGAGTCGATTTGGACTGGTGCAAGGTGCCCACTATAATTAGTGGACAGCATATGCCAGGCCAACTTCTCACATTGGTGTGCAGCGTGTGGGATTCCAGCTTGCTATTGTTTTACCAGATAATCTCAATTGAATTGATCAACTGAAAACCACTAAAGGTACCTAAGGTACATATAATTTAAGCTTAGAATATCAGTAAGTTCTACTGAACTTAGAGTTGTGTGTTAAGGGATAGCACAACCCTTTCTACAACTCAAGAGAGTTTAGTAGGCCACACTAGAGTAGGTAGTGCATACACCACACCACACTAGTAATGTCTTTAAAAGCAGGATCTAGAGATGCCCTGCAGGAAGCCATTGAGCTTCCCCTCCAAGTGTGACACACTCCCATTCTTGGAACTGAGAGCTTTGTGTAACGTGAGGAAATTAAGGACAGGCCAAAGTCCCACCACCCAACACCTCCAGGAGATGTTGGTGGCTTATGATCTTAGTAAGTCCTCAGAGACTGAAGGGGTAGGAGCAGAGGGTGGGCCAGCAGATGAGGAAGGGGCCAGGGGTACCACTACCCCCAGCCCCCCTCTGAAACTGACCAGGAGGGTGACAATGACCCTGACCTGGAAAACCCAATCCCTTCTGGGGAAGATGAAGATGAGGATCTAGAGAACCACACCTTTGTCCCCCCAGGAAGGATTATGAGTGTGCTCAGAAAGTCTAGGTCTCCTTCTCAGGAGTCTAACCACTCTGGCACCTCAATAGGGAGCTCTGTTTCTTCTCACAGGAGGGAATCCTCTCATGAGAGAAGAAAGAGACTGGTCCAGTATGAGGAAACTCAACTGGAGATCAGGAAGAAGCAATTGGCTTTAGATAGAGAATCCCTAGATCTCCTTAAAGAGAGAAGAAAGTTGGGACTAGAGTCCCATGGTGGCAGCCATATCCCTAGAGATAGGGAAAGGTCCTATGACCATAGGAACCTGAGCAAGATTGTCCCTCCCTACCAGAGTGGGGATGATATCCACAAATGGATAACTGCTTTAGAGAGGGCCTGTAAAGTACAGAAGGTCCCTCAGGAGCAGTGGGCAGCAATCTTGTGGCTCTCCTTTGCTGACAAAGGTAGAGACAAGCTCCTCACTGTTAGAGAGGAGGATGCTGACAATTACAAGGTCTTGAAGAGTGCTCTTATTGATGGGTTTGGCCTAACCACTGAACAGTACAGGTTGAAGTTCAGAGACACCCAAAAAGCACAGACTCAAGACTGGGTAGACTATGTGGATTGTTCTGCCAAGGCTCTGGAAGGCTGGTTGATGGGCAGTAAGGTGTGTGACTTCTCAGGATTGTATAATCTGATAATGAGGGAGCAGATTCTTAATAACTGTCAAAACCAGCTGTTGCATCAGTACCTGGTTGACTCTGATCTGACCTCTCCCCAAGAATTGGGAAAGAAGGCAGACAAATGGGTCAGAACCAGGGTGAAGCAGAAGGTACAGAACCAAGGTGGGGAAACCAAGAAGCAAGATGCTAAGAACTCTGACAAGGGTGGGGAGAAGGGTAAAGATCAAAAGTCTTCATCAGGCCCCCAAAAATCTTCTTCTGGTGGGGATTCCCAGTCTACCAAGGGTAAAGGCCAAAGAAAACCATGGTGCAAGGTCTGTAAGCAAAAGACCCACTGGACCAGTGATTGCACCAAGTCCAAAGACTCCAGTCCAGCATCCACCAATGCCCCTAAGGCACCTGTTCCCCCTAGTACAGTTGGTGGAAGTGCTCCAGCAAAGGGTTTAGTAGGGTTCACCCTGGGAACTGAGTTGGGCTCT
Source organism: Calotriton arnoldi (assembly GCA_963921515.1). Classification (NCBI taxonomy): domain Eukaryota; kingdom Metazoa; phylum Chordata; class Amphibia; order Caudata; family Salamandridae; genus Calotriton; species Calotriton arnoldi. The sequence continues at coordinate 843,126 of CAWUFW010004256.1, read as the reverse complement.
GACTTAGTCAGGGAACTGACTCAGGCTGTGTTAGTCTGTGATGGAGGCATGGATGTGACCTCCACTGTGAGTCCCAGTAATCTGGGCAAGTACAGACAACAGCCTTTAATCAATGGACGAGAGGCTTTGGCATTTAGGGACACAGGGGCAAGTGTCACAATGGTGACACAAGACCTTGTGCTACCTGGGCAAGTTATACTTGGTGAGATGTACCAAGTGACCAATGCTAGCAATGTCAGAACAGACCATACTCTGGCAGTTGTTAACTTCTCCTGGGGAGGGGTAACTGGCCTTAAGAAGGTTGTGGTAAGTGCAAACCTACCAGTCGAATGCTTGCTTGGCAATGACTTAGAAACTTCTGCTTGGGCAGAAGTGGAGCTCAGGACCCATGCAGAAATGCTGGGGATCCCTGCAGATGTGTTTGCTGTGACCAGGTCACAAGCTAAACTGTCTAAAACTGAACAGGCCTTGGATTCTGGAAGAATGGACCAAGTGCCTTCCAAGAGGAGGAGTAGTAGGGTTAAGGCAGTGCCTTCCCCTTGGCTCAGGAGGGAGATCAGTCCCTTGAGGGGGATGATCTCAGCCCTGAAGAAGGAACTGTCCCAGAGGAACTTGAACCTGAACAGGTTGAGTTCTTGGGGACAGGGGGACCTTCTAGGGCAGATCTGAGCCAGGAGCAGCAGAGCTGCCCCTCCCTTGAACCCCTCAGACAGCAAGCTGCTGCTGAGGCTGCTGGGAAAGCTAGTGGTCCCCATACAGTGTATTGGGATGATGGACTCCTGTACTCAGAGAGTAGAGACCCCAAGCCTGGTGCTACCAGGAGGTTGGTAATACCTTTGAAGTTCAGGGGCTTCCTATTGACCCTAGCCCATGATATTCCCTTAGCAGGACACCTGGGCCAGAACAAGACTTGGGACAGAATTGTCCCTCACTTTCACTGGCCCCACATGTCTGAAGACAGTAAGGAGTTTTGTCGCTCCTGTGTAACCTGCCAAGCCAGTGGCAAAGCAGGTGGCACTACAAAGGCCCCCTGATACCACTACCTGTGGTGGGGGTGCCCTTTGAGAGGGTAGGGATTGACATTGTTGGTCCCATGGATCCCCAAACAGCCTCTGGGCACAGGTTTATCCTGGTGGTAGTGGATCATGCCACCAGGTACCCAGAAGCTATTCCCCTTAGGACCACTACAGCACCTGTGGTGGCAAGGGCCCTCCTGGGAATTTTCTCAAGAGTGGGCTTTCCTAAGGAGGTGGTATCAGACAGGGGTGCAAACTTCATGTCTGGGTACTTAAAAGCAATGTGGAAGGAGTGTGGAGTTACTTATAAGTTCACCACACCCTATCACCCACAATGCAATGGTTTAGTTGAGAGATTCAACAAAACCTTGAAGGGCATGATTAAAGGGCTCCCAGAAAAGCTTAGGCGTAGATGGGACATACTCTTGCCCTGCCTTTTATTCGCATATAGGGAGGTGCCTCAGAAGGGGGTTGGTTACAGCCCTTTTGAACTTCTGTTTGGCCACCCTGTGAGGGGTCCACTGTGCTTGGTGAAGGAAGGATGGGAGTTACCTCTCAAGCCCCCAAAGCAAGATATAGTGGACTATGTACTTGGTCTCCGCTCCAGGATGGCTGAGTACATGAAAAAGGCAACCAAAAACCTTGAGGCTAGCCAGGAACTTCAAAAGGCCTGGCATGACCAAAAGGCTGTTCTGACTGTTTACCAGCCAGGACAGAAGGTGTGGGTGTTGGAGCCAGTGGCCCCAGCAGCTCTCCAAGACAAATGGAGTGGACCCCACACTATTGTTGAGCAGAAGGGTGAGGTCACTTACTTAGTAGACCTGGGAACACCCAGGAGTCCCCAAAGGGTTCTCCATGTCAACAGACTTAAGCCATATGTGGACAGGGCAGACATGGGCTTGCTCATGGCTACTGATGAAGGGCAGGAGGAAGAGAGTGACCCACTCCCTGACCTGCTCTCACAGAACCCTGACGATGGGTCAGTTGATGGTGTAGCCTTGTCAGGCAGCCTCACTACCCAGCAACAAACTGATTGCAGGCAAGTCCTCAATCAGTTTAGACATATGTTTTCACTGACACCCAGTCAGACCACCTGGTGCACTCATGAAGTGGACACTGGGGACAGTCTGCCTATTAAAAACAAGATTTATAGGCAACCTGACCATGTCAGGGACTGTATCAGGACTGAAGTCCAGAAGATGTTGGAATTGGGAGTGATTGAGCCCTCAGATAGCCCTTGGGCTAGTCCAGTAGTCCTAGTACCTAAACCTCACACCAGTGGTGGGAAAAGAGAGATGAGGTTTTGTGTAGACTACAGGGGCCTCAATGCAGTCACCAGGACTGATGCCCATCCAATACCAAGGGCAGATGAGCTCATAGATACTTTGGCCTCTGCCAAATATCTCAGCACATTTGACCTAACAGCTGGCTACTGGCAGATCAGACTAGCTGATGCTGCAAAGCCCAAAACAGCATTTTCAACCCCTAGTGGGCATTATCAATTTGTGGTGATGCCCTTTGGTCTGAAAATGCACCTGCCACTTTCCAGAGGTTGGTGAACACAGTTCTCACAGGACTGAAGCCTATAGTGCAGCTTATCTAGATGATATTGCTGTCTTTAGCTCCACCTGGGAGGATCACCTGGTCCACCTCAGGAATGTTTTACAGGCCCTGCAAAAGGCAGGCCTGACTATCAAGGCCACTAAGTGCCAGATAGGGCAGAGTCAGGTTGTGTACCTGGGCCACCTTGTGGGTGGAGGCCAGGTTCAACCTTTGCAGAGCAAGATCCAGACCATCATGGACTGGACTGCTCCCACTACCCAGACTCAGGTGAGAGCCTTCTTAGGCCTGACTGGGTACTATAGGAGATTTGTCAAGGGGTATGGATCAATAGTGACACCCTTGAATGACTTAACTTCTAAGAAAATGCCCAAAAAGGTTCAGTGGACAGTTAGCTGTCAAAAGGCATTTGATGACCTCAAGCAGGCCATGTGCACTGCTCCAATTCTGCAGAGTCCTGATTACTCCAAGAAGTTCATTGTTCAAACAGATGCATCTGAATTGGGGGTAGGGGCTGTACTGTCACAATTGAATGAAGAAGGTCAGGATCAGCCAGTAGCTTTTATTAGCAGAAGGCTGACCCCTAGAGAGAAACGTTGGTCAGCCATAGAGAGGGAGGCCTTTGCTGTGGTCTGGGCTCTGAAGAAGTTGAGGCCATACTTGTTTGGTACACACTTCCTGGTTCAGACAGACCATAAGCCCCTCTTATGGCTAAAACAAATGAAGGGTGAAAACCCCAAACTGCTTAGGTGGTCCATTTCCCTACAGGGGATGGACTTTACAGTGGAACATAGGCCTGGGAGTAACCATGCGAATGCAGATGGACTCTCTAGGTATTTCCACTTAGAACATGAAGACTTAACTGGGCAAGGTTAGTTTAATGTCCCTACGTTTGGGGGGGGTTGTGTAGGAGAGTAGGATCTGCTTCACAGGGGTACCCCCACTTTTTGCTGATACTTCACTGGTTTTCGACATTAGTCTGGCTGGGGCCCTGCTATTCAGAACCCCAGCCTAGCTGTTTCCTCTTTAAAAGGGTCTCCATGTGCCTTAGGCACATCACTGATTGGGATCTGGAGTGCCCTTGTAAGTCCCTAGTATATGGTATACTATGTACCAAGGGCATAGGTACCTCAGAGGCCTGCCAGGGGCTGCAGCATATATTATGCCACCCCTGGTAGGCCATCCAAACTGACACCACAGGTCTGCTACTGCAGCCTGGGTAAGGTGGTGCATGCACCCCTTGCTGTGGTATAGGTTACCTATATCACTAAATGCATACACACATATAAACCTATAAGTCACTCCTAAGGCAGGCCTTATCAATCCTAAAGGCAGAGTGCATGGTTCCTATGTGAGAGGGTGCCCCTGCCTGAGCAGGGCCCCTCTGCAGCGTTCGGAGACCATCTCTGATGCTGTTTGTAGTGCAGCCTGACCATATACTCTTAAACGCATTATATCCTCGCGGTAAAATGCTAACTATGGAATGGCTGCACCGAAACATGTCGTGTTTGGTGTCAAACATCTTGGAATACTACCCCCCGCCAATTCTGGCGGCGGGGGTAGCATTCCACCCTTCTAGAGGGAAAGGCATGTTAACTCTGACGAGTCCGGTAACTTCTTTCCAGAGCCCTGGCATCACAAAATGGATGCTGCTGCCACAGACACGAGTCTGGCCTCCTGCTGCTGGACGAAACTCCGGCAGGGGAGGCCTGGACAATAGGTTTCCTGTCCCAGGGAGGTGTGACCAGCTCCCCAGACAGGACAATGTGTATTGGGGCTGGGCGGGAGCACTTTCGGGTGCTTTGAAGTCCTGCACTGGGGGCACATTTGGTGTCCCTGTGCATACCCCAGTTCAAACCGGATCAGGGGCTTGCAGCCCCTGCTTTGGCGCGAACTGGACAAAGGGAAAGGGGTGTAGCCACCCCTCTGCCCTGACCCACCCACAGGTGGGGCCACAGAGTAGTCCATCCCCTATTTTTAGAATAAAGGTAGGAACCCAGTCCTTAGGACTTTAGATTATACCTGGACGAAACTCTGACATGGAATCCTGGACCTTCGACGCTCTACGACAAGATTAGAGGACTGAAGAATCTCCCTTGGGGTCAAGGAGTGACTCCCCTGCTTGGCAGGCACCAAAGAAGCATCTGTCCGGTTCGCATCACTGAAGCTCCTGTCGGACGCCGAAGTCATCGCATCACCAGAGGTGGATTCTCAGACTTCCCCGAGGCTACCCTGAGTCCCCAGCAAAGCTGAGGCCCGTGGCTATCGTGGGTGACTTGAGACCGTGACCCCTGGACACCGAGCACACTTGCAAGTGCACCATCTTCTGGGTCTCCCAAGAAGTCGTGCTTTGGGCTCCGAGTAGCCCTAGCCTCCAGCACCACCTGCACCGAAGATCACTGGCCCCCACTCCACGAGTGTCCTGTAAGCCAGCTCCACGTGCGGCGTCACGAGGCTCCTTCGCGGTCGCTAGCCCGTTGGCTAGTAGCCCTTACCGAAGGCCAATCTTTTCTTTACTGGGCAGTCTGGTTGCTCCAGGCCTGCCCTCACTTACCCTTGCTGGGTGAGTTCCCCAGACCTTGCTGGTCTGCATCATCGACGATCTACATCTTACTCGAGACTTGCCGATGCCAAGGCCTGTTGGGTCCAATCTGGTCGCCGACACCTCTGCACTCGACAGACATCGAGCAACAGCCCGAATCCTGCTCCTGGTCGCCGACAACGCCTCCCGGACCTCGTGGCTGAAGAGTCAAGACGACCGTCAACGAACTTGAAGCACTCGACATCGGTGGGCATCTGTCCATCGCCCTCCTGGTCACTGGCTAGTGACCCAGACTCTGTCCCCTCTGCTTTCAGGTTCTTCAGAACTCCGATCCACTCTTGGATCCACCCGGACACTTTTCTCCTGTTCGCCAGCAGCACTTTGCAGCAGATCGCCATAAGAAACGACGACGAAACCCGACCCCGAAAGGCACCTATGCACCCGGCTTCCCTGGGTGAGGTAACACGAGTACTCCGGTGCTCCCGTGGGTAGAGACTCTTCAAAGTCCTAGATCTCAAAGGGTTTTGTCCTAGTCCTCTTTAAAGTGTCCCTTTCCTCTATTTTCCCGATCCCGACTTTCTCCATAGAAGTTAACGGCGTATCGCGGTTGTGTATTTACACTGCACGCGTCTCCCGTGGGTCCCCTGTGTCACTACCTTGGGTGGTTCCTTGTGGTCCAAGCACTTCTAGAGGCGCTAGGCCTAGTGTCTAGTTCAGTCGTGGTTCGCATACCACTTTATTGGTATATGGTTTGGTACGCCCCTAGGGCCCAAACGTGTATTTGTGCTATTACTGTGATTTAAGATCTTATAACCTATGTATTTCGAACTCTAGCCTCATAAAGAGACTAGAGGGGTGTGTTTAGTAATAAATACATATATTTTGAATATATACCTGGTGTGGTGCTCTTTCATTTGATCACTCAAGAGATTATAGACTGGTAAAACAAGCTGCTTTACATTCCTTCAAGACTTAGCCTGAAGGCTGCTCTCCATAGCTACCACTAGGATAGCTTTCAATAAGGTTGTCTTTAACCTACCTACCATAAGAGTCGATTTGGACTGGTGCAAGGTGCCCACTATAATTAGTGGACAGCATATGCCAGGCCAACTTCTCACATTTGCTAACTTCAGTTTGAGAGTACCATTGTACTTCTCAACCAGACCTGCTGACTGGGGGTGGTTGGCTGCATGAAACTTCTGCTTGATGTGCAAACCTTCGCACACCAGTTGGATGACCTTGGAATTGAAGTGACTTCCGTTGTCACGTGGCAATCCGAAATGCGGGAAGAACTCTTTTAGGAGTGCCTTCGCCGTCGCCATAGCCGTATTCTCTTTAGTGGGGTAAGCTTCAATCCATTTACTGAATGCACAAATCACTACCAGCACATACTTCAAATTGTTGACTCATTCCATTTCGATGAAATCCATCTGGAGGACCTCGAAAGGGAAGGAAGGCGATGCAAAATTACCAGAGGGTGTAGGAGTACCTTTCCCAGGATTATGTGTAATACAAATCATACAGTGTTTCACTAAATGAGTGGCTACCTTGGAAATATTGTCATTCTGCCACATTGGGTCCAACACCTTACATATTCCCTTGGCGCTAATATGGGCTGGGCCATGGGCCATGGTAACCACAGGAAGTACATAAGCATTAGGTAACATCCATCGCTGTTTCTCAGACCTATCAGTCCACCACCCATCCTCATCTAGACGCCCTGTACTCTTCTGCCATATTGCCAATTTGTCTAAGGTTGCCTCGCTTTGTATCTCTTTGACACACTCTACTGTATCCTCGAACATTCCATTGTCTGGGACCCACCTAGCCGGACCTGCCACAAACATCTTTTTCATCTTCGATCTCGCTGTCTCCTTAGCTATTTGATCTGCGAACGCATTTCCTCTACCCACATCATCTGTTATTGCTTTGTGGGCACTACATTTTATTATCGCTAACCTTTTGGGAAGTGTTGGAGCTGACAAGAGTCTATGTATCAATGGGCCATTCTGTATTCGTAATCCATGTGATGTTAAGAATCCTCTCTCCGCCCAGAGGCGTCCAAAATTATGGGCGACCCCAAAAGCGTACTGGCTGTCAGTATAAATATTGACAGACAGTCCCTCACTTAACTCACAAGCCCTAAGAAGAGCAACCAGCTCCGCAGCTTGGGCTGATTGGTATGGAACACAGGATGTCTCAACTATAGTGTGTAATGTTGTAATTGCATATGCTGCAGTGGTGGTGCCATCTGGTAGTTTGAAGCAAGAGCCATCGATCGACATATAGTTCCCCTTGGGGTTCAGATAGGGGAACATCAGTCAGGTCTACCCGTCCTTTTGTTTCCTCTTCCGTTCTGTATACACAATCATGTGCATCTGTGTCATTGCCCGCCGAAGGGAGGGGTAGTAACGTGGCTGGGTTCAGAGTGGCACATCGTTTGATGGTAATGTATGGAGCAAACAAGGTTAGCTCATATCCGGTCAGACGTGCACTAGTAAGGTGCTGTGTCTTTGTCTTATTCAAAAGCGTATCCACAGCATGGGGTACCATTACCATTAGAGCAGTATCAAGAACGAGCCCCGCCGATTGTCTGATATAAACCGCCACCGCCGCAGCAGCTCTCAGGCAGCTCGGGAGCACTCTGGCTATGTTATCCAGCATTGCAGAAAAATAAGCACAGTGTCTTTGCTTACCACCAAAGCCCTGTGTTAGAACAGAAAGCGCGCAACCGTCTGCCTCATGTACGTAAAGCACAAAAGGCTTCTGGTAATCAGGAGTACCAAGCACAGGAGCAGAGCAAAGCTCAGCCTTTAATTGCTCAAAAGCTTGCTGGCATGCAGATGTCCAAGGCAGGGGTTCATGCACTTATTTGGTGGTTAGGTAAAGGAGGGGTTTTGTTAGTAAGGAATAATTGGGGATCCAGTGTCGACAATACGAGGTAATGCCAATAAATGCGCGCACTTCACGTTGAGTCCTGGGAATAGGCATATTAGTGATAGCAGCTATGCACTCATGTGTTAGCTTGTGACCCTCCTTCGACAGTAGGTGACCTCCTGTCGACAATATTGAAATTTAGAAAGGGACACCTTATGGCCATGATGTGCCAAATGCAACAGCAATTTAACGGTGGCGTCTCTGCAACCATCCTCAGTATCAGAGGCCACAAGTAGATTGTCCACGTACTGCAAGAGCACATTACCAGTGGGAAGCACCAAAGAATCCAATTGACTTTTCAGAGCTTGACTATAGATACTAGGACTTTCTGTATAGCCTTGAGGAGCACGACAGAATCTAAATATCCTGCCAGCTAATGCGAATCCAAACAAATATCTGCTATCTGTATGAACTGGAATGCTAAAGAAAGCATTCTTCAAATCAATGACGGAAAAGAACTTTGCTGACGGGGGAATCATTGTCACCATCGTGGTAATGTCTGGGACTATAGGATATTGGGGCACAACTATTTTATTGACCTCTCTGAGGTCAATTACAAAGCGATAAACATCCGGGTGAGCATCAGAAGAGTCCAAGGGGGCCCTCTTAAGAATCGGAAGGATAGGGCTGTTACACACATTCGTTACTGTCTCCTCAACCACACCAGACTTAATCAAATTTGTATTATTTGCAACAAAGCCCTTTCTCCTGCTTGTGAAATCTTATACTGGGGAGTACGTGGCAATACAGCATTATCCTTAACCGTAATAGAGACTGGCTGGATCTGGAGTAACCCTACATCCATGTCTCCTGCTGGCCATAAACTACAGGGCACGTCCCTGAACTCTGCGGGGAGGGGGCATCTTTTGCAAAGCATTGTTTTGCACGAGCCACTTGTGGCCCAACAGTCATGTAAAAACAACAGTTGATGGACAGAATGCAGAACAATGTCATACATTCACCCCAGTACAGAGATCTGGGCCTAAATCCATCGTTTTTTTGCTCACCATGCCCTTCCAGTTTGAACCCAGCCATATGCAAATCAGTCTTGACCCTGTGCCTCATGGGAACAGTCCACCCCGAACTGCCAAGCCAGGTCCTCCCTGGACTGGAAACAAGCATCCTAGGACTGGTTGCGGGGTTTCACCCTTCTTCAGCCAGGATAGCTTGATTCCAGTGGCATGGAGAGCACGGGACCCACGTCTGGGCATACCCGTCCCACTCGGGGTGACACATGCAAAAACAACAGTTGATGGACAGAATGCAGAACAATGTCATACATTCACCCCAGTACAGAGATCTGGGCCTAAATCCATTGTTTTTTTGCTCACCATGCCATTCCAGTTTGAACCCAGCCATATGCAAATCAGTCTTGACCCTGTGCCTCATGGGAACAGTCCAGCCCGAACTGCCAAGCCAGGTCCTCCCTGGACTGGAAACAAGCATCCTAGGACCGGTTTCGGGTTTCACCCCTCTTCAGCCAGGATAGCTTGATTCCAGTGGCATGGAGAGCACGGGACCCACGTCTGGGCATACCCGTCCCACTCGGGGTGACAAATGCAAAAACAACAGTTGATGGACAGAATGCAGAACAATGTCATACATTCACCCCAGTACAGAGATCTGGAACTAAATCCATCGTTTTTTTGCTCACCATGCCATTCCAGTTTGAACCCAGCCATATGCAAATCAGTCTTGACCCTGTGCCTCATGGGAACAGTCCAGCCCGAACTGCCATGCTAGGTCCTCCCTGGACTGGAAACAAGCATCCTAGGACCGGTTTCGGTCATGTAGACACCATCCGGAGAACAAAAGATGGTGGCATGTAATCTCTTCAACAAATCCAATCCCATCAAATTCTCCCCACAATTTATCGTTAACAGAAATGGCGAGTCCACCGTAAAGGGACATATAGTCAAAGCAAGAGGTTTGGAAATGGGGCTAACAACCGGCATTCCTGAAAAACCTACTGAAACATTGTTTTGGCCAGACAGAGCTGCCCCTGGGACCAGCGAACGAGAAACAGAGCTATTCATAGCACCCGTGTCAAGTAAGAATGTCTTGGGCGTGCCCTGTAGTTCTGCAGTGACATAAGGTCCCTGCTGATCTACAGGCACTGGAACCGGTCCCTTACCCTGTCCCTGGCTGTCCGAGCTGTGGGACATCCCTGTCACTTCATCCATGTCATAGTTGTCATGATAGTACTGCCTTCCCCGATGGTCGTCAAAATAGTTCTTACTCTGCTGATCATACGATGCATCCTCAAACTGACCCTCTCTGCGGCCACCTCCTCCTCTACCACGTCCTCTGAAACCCCTACCTCTCGGGGCCTCAACTTTCTGCAGCAACTCCGGACACACACTTCTCCAATGCCCCTCCTTTTTACAGTACGCACATTGGTTGTACCCTACGGGCGCACCCGATGTACTATTCCAATCAGACCGGGATCTCCTCAGAGCGGGACCCGAACCCCTTCCTCTACCGTTCCCCCTTGCCACCTACTGCATCAACACCCTCGTCTTCAACTTTTTTGACTTTTTCTCCACCTTCTCTTTGTCCTCATTCTCCTTATGCTCGTAGTACTGTGCCATACTCAATATTACTGACGGGGAGGAGGTGGTCCAAGTACTTTCCGCTGCCTGCAATCTAGTCGCAATCTCAGGAAGCAAATTAGTGACAAACCTGTTGACAAACAGACGAACACCACCCTCCAGCGATAGATCCTGACCACTAAAATCTAGAAACACCCCTTCAAACCTAGTAAAGAAATCAGACACACTTTCATCCTTCTTCTGACGACATGCAGTCAACTTGTCCCAATCCACTCGTCTTGGCGGGATAAGGGAGTGCATGTAAGTGATAATACGTCCCGGCAAAGCCAGTAGCTCCGCTTACGGCTTCTCGCCGGGCTTGCGCTCCTTATCCCATGCCCTAATCTCATCCCATGTTCCACCCAGTTCCACCACGTGGTCCTGCATATGCACCTGTCTCCATATATCCACCAGTACCAACAGACCGAAAAACAACTCTATATCAGCTAATGACATCACTGTGGAGGAGGACGCCTCCGTCAATTCTTTATAGTATGCTGTCGGATTTTTCCGAGGGTCTGGTAACTGCCCTTTTAGGGATATTACCTCACTCCTCTTCCAAGGAGTGTAGATCCACTGTTCCTGGAAATGGGCCGCCACTCGTGGGCGAGTAACAATATTATTCCCATCTCGCAACTCTGGTATTTCGAGGTGGTAAATGGGATGAACTTCCCTCATGGGGAACTGTGACACTGTTGCCGGGACCTTCTGAAGCAATCTACTGCGATAACCCACCAATGTCGTCACATTTCTGAAAACCTCATTTGGGGCCATATCTGTAGTATATACCCTGTCCCGATGTCATAAATTATCTGCGGTGCAATACCCCTGAAACACTGTTCCCACAATCCTATCAGCGTGGCCGACATATGCTTAAGAGCATGTTGCTGTATAAACGGCTCGTAATCTTTCATCACACTCCACACATCTTCCACACTATAAATCAGATTCCGGGCCCACTGTGCAGCCTGGTCAGCCACCATTCTCTTTTCCTCTTCACCCACAGCAGAGCGCACCAACACTTTATCCATGCGTTCACGTGCCGCAGCCCAATTCACGTCATGCACTCCACGCACAGGCGTCTCGGCATTTCACAATGTCTGAGGTAACACACCCAAAGGGGAAAGAGCAGACGAAGAAACAGGTACCATCGCGCTCAAAGACTGTGCCTCAGGAGTAAGAGGAGGCATGACCACGGGCACGGGGTCGGGAGACAGAGTAGAGGAACGGAGGGCACCCACCCCTGAAACTGGCGAAAGTGGGGAAGAAGCGGGCGGGCCGAGGCTGAAGCAGTAGAGCTAGAAACAGAAAGAATAGGAATAACAGAACCAGAGGCCGAAGACTGACGTGTTGGAATTACGGGATATAGTCGTTCGGGGGCATAGGGTGGTGGAGGTCGGGAATCCAACAACTCCTCAACGAAGACATCACCTTCCTCCCTAGCCACGTAAAACTTCCTGTCCGCACACTCTATGCCTTTCTCGATCTTTTCTCTGTCGTAAGCTATTGCCTTCTGCGTTATCGTTTGTGTCTGCCGCCTCCGGGCTTGCCTCTCTGCCCTCATATGTTGCTGCTTCGCTTCCTTCTGCCATGTTCTCAGAGAATCAAACATCGACTGTCTGCTCTTTTTGGCGAACAATTTATCCTGCAAGTAATTCTATTTTTGCTCATCAAATGTGCCAGTAAGCGGCCACTGTAGATCGACATTGTCCCTCGTATATTTATTCCACAACGTGCTAAACATAATAGGGCCAATGCCATGCTTTACGTATACATGAAAATTTGGGGTACCCTCTGGAGGCGCCGGCTGCCTCTCTTCCAATCGAGCTTCAGTGGAACAACACCGACATCCAAAACACCCTAACTTACTTAGACAAGGCATCTTAATATAAGACACATACACTGTCCCCAATGGACAAACAGAATACCAACCAACAACTGATTCAAGAGCCAAATCCAAGCGGTCCAACACTGCACAAGACAGTCCGCAGACTGTACCAAGACAAGAAGACAGGCTCTAGCCCCAGACCTTTTCAAGAATAAGCCGAATTTCCAGTTGGCCTGGCAGATTGTTCGCAAACAGCCACAAACCTTTTCAAGAATGGGCTGAATTTCCAGTTGGCCTGGTAGACCGTTCACAAACACTCTGTGTCTTTCAAGGGTCCGCAAACCCACCAAGTTCAAGACAAGACAGTCCGGAGACTGTACCAGACACAGCCCGTAGGCTCGTGCCGTTCAACCATGGCGCCACATTTTCAAGTCACTCACCTGGTGCACTCAGGTCGAGCAATATTATTCTCCACTGCCGACTCTTCAGACCAAACGGTCAAATCCAAGGTTCTGCCTTCTCAGGACTCCGGCCAGCGACCACTAGACGAGGAGTCGCCCGATCAGCCGGGCGGGGCAGCCAAGAGAACCAGGCTCTTATCGTGTGGGGATCCCCGATCCGCCCAACCGACCGGACGGACACCACCCCGACCCTACAACCCGATTATGGGTGAGTCGGGTCACCTTGCGGAGTCCCTGTTCGGGCGCCAACTGAAGGAAGTGACCCGAAAAGGGTCACCCAGGTTTCCTACAACCACCTTATAGCATTCTCCAAAATGAAGAGTCGGTCAGACAGTAGAGAATACAAAACAATCGTTTATTACCAATACTCTGCAGAGGAATCCAATCTGACCTGCACCCTAAGTTGTCTGCCGAGGGACTGCCCCCCAACAGTCGGCAACGCATAATCATTCCTCCCAAAGGTTTCCTAACCAAGCCCACAAAGGAAAGTTACCGGCTTAGGCCGAACATGAACAAAGGAGGCACAGAGGGATGGACTACCACCTGCCAGATGGGTACATGTTATCACTATCCCAAGGTTGCCGTGCTGGGTTTCGGTGGCTCCTAACGTGGGAGCCGAGCTACTCACAAAGATAGGTATGCGAGGGCAAAATGGCCTATTCATTAGTAAGTCAGAAGGCAACCTTGAGCAAAGGAGAAAATAATAACTGAATACAGCGTTCTGCTGAGGCAAGCAATACGAAAAGTGAGGCCTGGTGCAGACACAGCCTAATTGGGATTACGAAATACAAAATGGAGTCACACTTGCTAACTGAATCCCGCACATTGCATGGATAACTCAGTGGGTTACATGACATGAATATGAATGATGTCTCATTTAGCCGCACACTGCTAACCTAATATAGTGTAAAACGAGTATATAACGAGAATGGGATTTTCAAATCTAACAATATAGGGTACCTATATGGAATATAACACTACTTGAGCCTCAACTGGAGTAAGAATAATAATTCTCCTCCCCTACCCCAGTGTGTACACTATCCCCAATTTATGTTAAACTGGAGTCAGGATTGCAACTCTAGCCCCACAATGTATACAATGTCTCTATTGTTAGTTAGACTGGAGCTAGAATAGCAAATATTTCACCCCCTCCCCCATGTTTTCATTTTTACCAATGTTTGTTAAACTGGATTGAGATTAGTTAACACCTAAACCATCCACCCCCCATGAGAGCACTTCCCTACTGTTAGTTAGAATTGCACATCTGCACCCTTCTCCACAATGTTGATAGGTCATCTTTAAGGATTGTATTTATAATAGTTGTAAGGAACTGGATTATTAGTTGAGAGGGGTAAGAGTCCCACTCAAGTAATAAACACAATCCTTGTCAGAGTGAACCACAAAAGTCACTAAATAAACTTGTGCTTAACCGTATGGTAGCTTGGCACAAATGTTGCCATGCTTAATTAAAAGGCAATGTGCAAAGTATTTATCCAGCACTCAAGCAGTAATAAAACAAAAAACACAACACAAGAAACATGCCAAACTAATTTAGAAACATTGAGTAAATTGTAAAAAATTAAAATACATCAAAATAACAAAACTCCAAGCAGTAGAACCAGAGTTATGAATTTTAAATGTTTCAGGTAGAAATAGTAGAAAAAACACAAAGTGCCATTCACATTTAGCTGGTTGCATGGGATGGAGTCAAAGTCACAAGTTCAGGACCATCGCATTGGAGCGCTAGCTGAATACAGGGATCAGGTTCATCCCGGTAAAGAGTTTATCTTCTAAAAGTCCAAGTCACATGAAGAGCCTAAGCCGGAGCATCATGTTGGCGGGAGCTGCGAAGAGATGTTTGTCGGCGTGAAGAGCAGGTCACAGCTGGAGCTTCACATTGGCAAGAGACGCGGGCAATTACTGTTGGTGGAAAGAGCAAGTCACTGTCAGAACTTTGCGTTGGTAGAAAAGGCGGGCATTCGTTGCTGACGCAAAGAGTCCGCTCGTGTTCGCAAAGAACCCAAAATCTCTTGATTTTCAGTAGGTCAGTCTATGCAGGTTTAAAGTAGGAAGAGTATGCTCTGAAGCCAAATAAGGGTCCAGGACCTGGTTGGGCACCGCTTGACGATCAGGGCCACTTCAGCCGAAGTTAAAAGCAGGGCTCTGGCAGGTCCAGTTGGTGCTCATCAGTTGGGCAGTTACAGGGAAGTCTTTTGGAAGTTTGCCCTGTAGCTCAAATGGGAGGTCCAATAACTGATCCTTGGAGTCACTTTTGGGGATCATACATTCAAGGCAAGCAGTACAGCCTTCCTTCTTCAGACAGCAGGGAAGCCCATCCTCTGAAACTTTCACAGGTTCAGGAGTGCTTTGATGAGAGGTTCGGAAGATCCCACTTTTATACCCAGTGCCATTCAGTGAGTGTCGGCGGGGGTCCTCTCTTTGTCAACCTCAAACTGGTTCTGGTCAGTTCTGCCCTGTCCCCTGGGCTTGGCTTCAAACTATCTAGGTTAACAAATGGCAGGTAGGCCCATGTGTCAGCTGCATTTGTCACTAACAGAGCAATCAGCTTCAGAAGTTAGGAAGGGGTGCGCACAGCACTCAGGATAACCTCTGAAACCCAGGAGAGGCTGAGTATAACTCCCAGGCCATCTCACTCAGGAGAGGAATACCCTTCCCCATACCCACAGCCTTTTTATTCCCTGGTTTGAAGGAATACATGTTACACCACAGGAAAGCCATTACAGTCATGTGACACTGAACACTGACAGAAAGGCATATTTAGTTTGGGCAGCAAAATGCCAACTTTCTAAAAGTCTCATTTTCAAAATAGTAACTTAAAATCCGACTTTGCCATTAAAAAGGATATACAATTTCAATTCAAATGAATGGAAGAAGTATTTCTCTATCACTTATTAAGTGCAGTAAGGTACCCCAGTGTTAGTCCATGGAGAGATAGTGAAAAATAACTTTAGGAGTTTTTCACTGTCAGGACATGTAAAACAAAAATACCCATGTCCTACTTTTTAAGCACCATGCACTCTTCCCTATGAGTCTTTATGGCCTACCTGACAGGTGACATACAAGTATTAAACAGGAAGGTTTGGGCCTGGCAAAAGGTTTATTTTGCCTAGTTAAAATGGCAATTTAAAACTGCACTGCAGGCTGCAATGACCTGCCTGAGGCAGGATTCACATTGCTACTTTAGTGGCAGGCAGAAGAAGTGCTGCAGCACACTAGTAGCATTTAGGTCCTTAGTACGAGTACAGCAGTCCTGGGACCGCCATACTTGCGGTGGCAGTCTGACCGCCACTACCCGTCCGCCCTATTATGTCGACTCCACCGGGATCAAGGATCCCACTGCGGCGGCGAACTTCAAAGGGCCTAAATATGCTGGCGGTGTTGATGCCCGCCCCACCGAGCATATTATGACCTGCATTTTCACCGGCCATTTCATGGCGGGCACCCACCCATGAAAAGGGTGGCAGAAATGCAGGTAAGGGGGCCTTGACAGGGCCCCGGCCGAATCTGGGTTTGTGGGAGCATGCGGGGGGCACATGTCGTGCCTCCCTGGAATTACACCTTTGTTCCTGCATGGTGTTGCATGCATGTCATGGTGCATGCCACACCATGCAGGAATCAGCTGCAGGCTTTCTGAAGGGGCGAGTATGCTTGTTAGGCTCTCCTATGAGCCTAACATACTGCTGCCATGAGAACGGGAGCACCACGGGCTTGGCAGGCTTCCTGGGACCACGGTGGTCCCAGCCAAAGACCGCCAAACTCGTAATAAGACTGTTAATATGCAGCCCTTGCCTACATGTAGTACCATTTACTAGGGACTTATAAGTAAAATAAATATGCTAATTATGTATATAAAAAAGGGTAGTTAAGGCAAGAAGTATGAAGGACTAAGATGCCAAAGGTGCAAGTCTAACAAAAGTGTATTTAAAAAGTTTAAGTATACTATTTTAGCAACAATCCAAAAGATACATACTGTTGAGTTAAAGAAGCTATAAATAATTTAAGAAATGAAAATTATTTAAAACATTTTTATTTCAAATGTTTGTCTTTTCATTTATTTATTTCCTTTTATTATATTTCTATTGTGTCTTTTAATTATTTTGCATTTTTTAAATTAATTATAATGGTTTACATTTAAAACATGTTTTTATATTTGGCTAATTTATTAGTAGTTATTTTTGTTTAGATGGTGTTTGTTTCATTGTTTAATAATACATAATACATTTAGGTACAATTATCTTTATTTTTAAGATTTTTTTAAAATAAATTCATTTTTTTAAAATATATATTTTTATTTAGTTTTTCTCTTAAACAAGACTTGTAACAGAACAGCACTTCTATCAACAAGGCTACGTGGGGTGAAACATATAAATCTCGCAGTGTTACAATATTACAGTACAGTATCAGCATATTCTCCGTGGTACACCCCCGTGGGTCTGAAACTCCTCATTCTATGTTTGTATCCTTCAGGGTCGTTGCATGTTGGAGGGCTTTTCTCCTTCTCCACCCTTATATATATTGCAATTTGTAAGCCGGGGACCCCACACTTTATCGAATTTCTGTGGACACCCTGTTGCCTTGAATGTAACTCTCTCAGCTGCCATGGGGAGGTCCATTCCTAGTTTCCATTCTCTAAGGGTAGGTGACTTGGAGGCTCCCCAATGTCTGGTGATGTCTCGCTTCGCCACCCCAAGACCTAGGTTGCTAAAAAGGAATTTACTCCTGGGCACATCTACCTCTGTGGATATCCCCAACAGAACAAATGTATGGTCCATTGGCAGGCTGACACCCACTACCTTATACAGTTCTTTCACTATGAGCTGGTCTCTGGGTAGGACCATATCATGGTATAAGTGACCCAACCTCTTCTCCACATCGCAGGCAGTTGGGTTGCAGCCCTACCAAATCTATGCAGATGGGCGCTGGCATAATACACTCTGTGGAGGACTTTAAATTGAATAAGCCATAGGCGGGACTTCATTGCCACCTCCCTTGGGTGCGTTAGGGTCGCCTCCCAGTCCGTTGTGTCTAGTTTGCCTACATCATCTTCCCATAATGCTTTTTAGTTTCGTTAAGTTGTCTAGGACATTATTAAGGATAGTCCTTTATGTCCATGATATCGCCTTCTCAGCTAACTCCCCTTGGAGGAGTACCCCCTTTAGTAGTGCATACTCCTGGAGGTCATCCACTACTATCCTTTCCGCTTCCCAGGTATGTTGCTGTTACAGGTATTTAAAATATTGGGTACTGTGTAAATGATATTCCCGCTGTAGGGAGCTAAAGGGGATTAATGTACCCTCCTCAGTGAGGTCCCCCAGTTTGGAGAAGCGTATTGTGTCCCATTGTCTAAAGCCCTTTAACTTTCCAAATTCCTTTAAGCGTGTTCCGACCCACAGGGGCATCTCTCGAGCCAATCTCCTGTCCCATTCCATTAACCTTTGCACCACTTTCCATGTGGCAATGGTCATCTGGGTTGCAGTCAACAGGTTGTGCGACCCCTTACGGTAAAGAAAGAAGGTACCCCCTATATATATTTTTAGGTCCAAGAGTGAGGGGGAAGAATAATCACTGTAAAAGGGTACTCTTGTCTGACCTATATTTCTTTATATGCGGCCTCCTATAGGCTCAACTGTTAGACTAGGCCCCAACCCGTATATCAGACATGACTAATTATTACAAAAATATGATCAATTTATTTATGGTTTTTTGTACATATAAAATACTTTTTCTCTTTTTTTTAGGTTTACAATAATATTCTATAATTTAACTTTACATCAGTTCATTTATAACAGATTCTAACAAATATGATACAATTCATGTGTGATGAGACAATTAGCCTTTACAAAGCATAAATACAAAGACAAAAGATATCATTTTATAAAAACATATATGACACAACAGACTTATCATACAGAATCAGTGATTTAGTATACTCAAAATCGACAGTAACCCCATGCCACATCCTCACACATCACTCTCGTCAGGCAGACACTCACATATACCCTAACACACATGCACAAAACAATACCATTGCACTGGGAAATCCTACTGTTGATATAGACATACACTGTTAGCCTAATACTTTATTTAGTAGGTCTAAATTACTTCCACTCGTGTGTTGTCTTAAGACGGATTTCCCATGAGAACAAATATGGTCCGACCATGTTTTGTGCATGTGTGTTAGGGTATGTGTGAGTGTCTGCCTGACGAGAGTAATTGTGTGATTCTGTATGATAAGTCTGTTGTGTCATATATGTTATTTATAAAATGATATCTTTTTGTCTTTGTATTTATGCTTTGTAAAAGCTAATTGTCTCATCACACATGAATTGTATCATATTTGTTAGAATCTGTTATAAATGAACTGATGTAAAGTTAAATTACAGAATATTATTTGTTTATTTTTTTGTTTTGTTTTTTATTAAAGTTTTGGCAAACACAGAAATCCATGCATAGCGTATCATACAATATGTGGGGCATGTACAACCTTATACACCCAGATTACAATGACAAAGCCTCCTGATTACCCCATCTATAATCCATCTATTATGCAGTGTTCCATAAGACTAGCCAAATAATGGAGATAAAAGGAAATCTTACATACAAAGGCAATAGAAGAAGAACTAGAGTAAACATTGCAAAGCAGTGTACCATTACATTATTCAGTCATTGATTATTGTCCATCAACTTAGCTTCTTGTAAAATTATCACCAATGTCCCGGAAGTACAGTAAAGGATGGAGGAGACTATTCCACATTGGACTGGTGTAACATAAAAAAGGTGAATGGAGCCCAAAAATCTTTTGGCCGAAACGCCTCTGGGAGTGTTTCCGCATACATGGCCAGTTGTTCTTTACAGTAAGCGATCTCTTTCAACCATTGCGACACCTTGGGAGCAGTTTCCCCCCCCCCAATGTTTAGCTACTAATCATTTCGCTAATAAGGTAGGGACAGCGACTATACACCTGTTACAGGGTTTTAGTTTCTGTACCAGCCCCAATAGGCAGATCTCAGGCACACAGTTCACTGCCTCATTTATCATTGTTGTCAAGGTGCGAGTCACGTCGACCCAAAAGCCATGAACCGGACCACACGTCCATGCCAAATGTACAAAATTGGCCCCATCCATCCCACATCTCACACAGCAAGCATCTTCATGCAGACCGTAGCGTTGCAGTCTCAATGGCGTATAATATATTTGATGTAAAAACTTAAAATGAATCATGCGGAGATTACAATTTGCAGTTAGATGGCCTGTTAACGCATAGCATTCCACCCAATCCTCCCAGGGCAATGGGCTACTCAGCTGTTCATTCCATTTGTCCAACGAGCGGGAGCTCTATACCTCCGTCTTCCGTTGCGAAACCGAATACAGCCTGGTGATGAGGCCTTTCGACTCCTCTGTGGATATCGCAACTTGCAAGGCTTTTAACATTCTCGGCTCGTCTGGGAAACCGGGGTCAAGTGCCCTAACAGCAATTCGCAATCGGGTATAAACAAACCGCTGCATAGCAGTCTGTGGAAGCCCGGCGGTAAAATTAGCAAAGGTAATAAAGTGACCATCAGCATACATGTCCCCCAGTTTGGTAAGTCCCGCCGCTGATAATATACTCAGCGCACCCACCTCCTGAGTGACCGAGATATCTGGATGTGCCTTGAGTGGCATTGCAGGTGCGTATATGTCCTGGGAACCTGCCCGTTTATTTAAAGCCCCCCATGCCGGAACAGTGCATGCAATTGTGTCAAAATTTGTATAATCTTTTAAGGTTTTATGCTGCAATACCATGTCCGTCAGCGGGGTCGGGTACGCGGCATCCGCCTCCACTGCTAGGTGTGGGAGATAGCGTTGGGGAAAGAACCAGTAATGAATAAATTGGGCTTGAGCACAAAGATAATATAATCGCGTATCCGGAGCTTCAAAACCTCCCCTGTTGAATGGCAACGCAAGTGTTTCCCAGCTGCATCTTGGCATCTTACCAGCCCACACTAGCCGCACCAAACAAGATTGTATGGCTTGGAAAAAAGCTGTGCCCAGCCTTACAGGAATGTTCACAAACATGTATAGTAGCTTGGGGAGAATAGTCATCTTGGTCAGGGCTATTCTGTCCGCTAGGGACAGGGGGAGTCTAGTCCATCGGGCAACCTGCTCACTGAGTTTGGTGATCATCCTACCATAATTCATGGTAATCACGGTATCAGGGTCCCGATGTATCCATACTCCCAAGTAGCGCACAGGGTCCTGGGACCAGCTGAGCGGATACTCCAACTCAACTCGTGCTGTGCAGTCAGTGAGTGGCAACACTGTGGACTTATTCCAATTGATGCCAAAGCCAGCATATCCCTCAAAGCGCACATATTCTCTCAAAAGAGGTGCCAAGTTTTGGGCAGGGTCTTTGACGTATAGCATGATGTTGTCCGCATATAAGAGATTGCCAGGGGCCTCTGCCTGAAGACCCAGGCTGCCGTGGCATGGTTCTGCCTTATCTTACACACTAGGGGCTCCAGTGCTAGTGAAAACAGCAGAGGGGATAACGGGCATCCCTATCTAGTGCCCCTGTAAATATCAATTGGATCAGAGACCACCCCATTCACCCGTATTCGGGCTGTCAGTCCGTTGTATAAGAGCCGCACCCATTGTAAAAAAAATGGTGGAATCCCCATACATTGTAGCACCACAAACATATAATCCCATCGCAGGGAATCAAAGACCACCCCATTCACCCGTATTCGGGCTGTCGGTCCGTTGTATAAGAGCTGCACCCATTGTAAAAAAAATGGTGGAATCCCCATACATTGTAGCACCACAAACATATAATCCCATCGCAGGGAATCAAAGGCCTTGGCCGCATCTAGTAATACGGCCGCAGCCGGGAACTCGGCACTCAAATGGTCTAAGACCGCAAAGATCGTCCGAAGGTTGTGCGAGGTGGAATGTCTGGGCGCAAATCCAGACTGGTCTGGTAACACCAGCTTGGGAACCAGAGGTAATAACCTATTGGCAATTATTTTAGCTAAGATTTTTGTGTTCAGGTTAATCCTAGACAGGGGCCTATATGATTCACATCTGTTGGTAAATGTTTCAGGCTTTAATAATGTGACAAGTAAAGCTTCCCGTAGAGAAGGAGGGAGGATGCCCATCTCGTAAGCCTCCGCATAAACCTCCAATAACCGGGGGGCCAATAAGTCTACATAAGTCTTATAAAACTCACCTGGCAAGCCGTATAATCCAGCTGCCTTGCCGTTGGGGAGCGACAATATAGCCTCCTTGACGTCTTCCACTGTTACCGGCTGAGTGAGGTCTTCCCGCTGCCCTTTTGACAGCCATCCGAGTGCAATGTCATCAAGGTATTGTATTAGATCTGATTCAACTTGCGGTGATACTGGGCCGTTTAGTTCAGAAAAAAACTGCTGAAATGCCCCGCTAATGGCAGATGTGCTGTGCTGGGGGACAGAGTCCTTATCTAATATTTATATAATATGCTCTTGGCTGTTTGGGGATCGCAGCTTACCAGCCAGCGCTCGGCCAGGTCTACCTCACTCACCATACTGTCTAGCAACCCCTCTCCTGGACCTATGTTGTGCCTCTTGCTCAGCTGTGTCATCATACTCAGATACTAAGTCCCTAATCTGGGCCAGCAACTCGGGAGTCAATGAACCAGCATACTCACATTCCAACTTATGTATCTTGTGTTCCAGCATGCTTAACCTAGACCTGAGTGATTTCAAGACACCAGCCTGGGTCCCGATACATTCCCCCGGATTGTAACTTTGAAGGCCTCCCACAATGTGCCCGATCCCTCAACTGTACCCTCATTCTCTGAGAAATAATTAACAATAGCCTCCTGAATCTTGGATTGAAACACCAGGTCCAGCAACCCTGTTGGCTGGAGGCGCCATTGAAAAGCTGGCTTCGCAAAGGACGGCACCTGTATTTCTAGCATCACAGGGGAATGATCAGACAATGTTTTAGCCAAGTGTCGGACTGATGTAACCCATGTACTGACTTCCCTGGACACGAGCCAATAATCTAGTCTGGACCGTGTGCCATGTACTGTAGACACAAATGTACCCTCCCTAGCTGTCGGATTACGGACGCGCCATGCATCCACAATCCCTTCCGCCTCCATTATCTCACTGATTATTTGTGCTGCATGTTTGCTGTGTCCAATAGTATCCGCAGACCTGTCCATATGGGGATCTAAATGCACATTCAAGTCCCCACCCCAGATCACCGCTGCGGGGGGCGCTGCAGCAATGCGTCTCCAAACATTAATATAGAACGCAGGGTCGTCCACATTCGGGTCGTACACATTGACAAAGAGTAAACACGTTCCTCCCAAGCAGCCCTGCAACAGGACCACACACCCTTGATCATCTGTTTCGGTACTGGTTAACACAAATGGAGTACCACGCTTGATCAATATTAATACCCTTCTCGAGTATGTAGAGTAGGACGATGCAATCTTTATCACAGCCCAACGTGCACCCACCTTCTGTTCCGTATGTGTAGTGAGATGTGTCTCCTGTAAAAGGGCTATCTGAATATCATTTCAGTCCAAATACGCTAAGACATTGCGGATCTTTTGGGGATTATTCAGTCCCCGCACATTCCATGTTAACAACTTAATGGACCCACCAAGACCACACACATGTTATCCATAGTCAACCAGTCCATTATTGTCATCAATCATGACCATAGGGCACATTGGAGCCGCTAATTCAGGTAGTCTACACTGCATCTGTATAAAAACAGAAACAATAAATCCCCCCACCCACTTCAGCACCCCCAACTTGCCAAAGCCATCCCAAAACATTAATACCAAAACCCCCAGTAAAACCCTGTTATAGAAGTAGAGATGGGGTACACCCATGTGGAGACATCAGAGTGCGTTCAGCCTCCCAGATGTAAAGGGAGGTGGCCAAATGGAATTTAGTTTATGCTCAGCAACAACCTCAAAACCTGTACACGAAAGCTACGCTCAGGCCACAAATCATTAGTTGTGGGTTTTATCATACGTACACAGTATAATTGGTAAAGAAGCATACAGATTACTTTACAGTCTATCGCGCACCAACGTGCCGATATATTCACAACACATGTTTGTACAGTACCCATATCCAGCGAAGCACCAGAGCAACAACTAAGGCAAGTTAACATTGTGGATAGCATACTGTCAGTCCTCTTCCTCATCTGGAGAGTTCGATGCCCCACGTCTGTTCCGCTTCAAAGACCTGGCGTAGTCCATTGCTGCTTTGGGGTCGGTGTATAATTTTGCTTTCCCCGCAGTGCCAATGCGCAGTCGGGCCAGATACAACATGGCGTACTGGACATTCTCGGCCATTAACATCTTTTTTACGGGTTGGAACTCCCTCCTAGCCGCCTGAACTGCAGCGGTGAAATCTGGATAAAACGCCAGATTGTTGCCCTGATAGGTAATGGTTCCCTTCTCGCGTGATAATCGTAGCACTACATCCCAGTCCCTATAGTTGAGAAGGCGAGCCAGGATAAGCCTCGGCGGGGCCCCAGGGGGCGGACGAGCCACCAGGGTTCTATGCGCTCGCTCAACGATCAGCATCATGGAGAGGTTTTACTTGCCAAATATCTCTTTGAGCATATCCTCAACATAGAGCTCCAGACGGCCAGTATTGGTGGATTCCGGCAGCCCCGTTATTCGTAGGTTATTACGTCGGGACCTGGCCTCCAGGTCTTCATTTTCGGCCTGTATCACTGCGAGTACTTTCTCCATGTCGAGTGTCTTTGTTGCCACAGTCTGTATGCTGGCCTCCGCGTCGGATATTCGCTTCTCCGCCTCACCTAGCCTGACACCCTGCTTGTCCAGCTTGGCAGACATGACATCCATTCGAAGGTTCAGGGCGTCAATTTTACAATCTATAGATTGCACGCTCCCTTGCATAGCGAGGAGAGTGGCATCTAACGTCGAAGAACTCTCCGATGGGGCCTCAAGTTCAGAATCAGATGTGGCGCCCCGTTGCAGTTTGCTCGACTTCCGTGCCTCAAAGGTGAGTCGGGGCTGGTTCTTGTCTGTTTTGCCCATGTTGAGAAAAGCCAGTGCGCCACAGCCAGCACTAACCAAGCACACGCCAGCAGTCAGCCCAGGTACGCAGTCCAATAGAGAAAACGGGCCAACACTTGTAGTGAGGGAGCAGATGCGTGTACCAATATGCCTTCGGCGCCTCACTCCGGCCCAAGTCCACCCAGAGCACCATGCGGGAAGGCCCGTACAGTGCTTAATGAGACCTGCCCCTCCAATGTCTCAGTCAATGCAGGAGCAACCCCAGAGACGTGCGCAAAACGTCACGCACAGGCTGCGCAATCTAAATGGATCAAGTGTCAGATGATGGCTTCAGCAATCTAGAAGAGTATCCACCCCCTGGGGGCCGATCACCATGTAGCACGGGGCACCGCAGTGCTGCCCGTGTTATCTGTAGGGCCTCCCCTCAGCCCCACGGCAGGCACCAGAAAATAATGCGGGGCCCCAGCTTCTGGCAACTGGCTCCGGTCGCACCACTGCCCCCAGGTGCCCGCCCGATCCCCGTCAGTTTAGCAGTCCCGCCCAGATGCAGGCACAATGCGCGTGGACTTATCTGGTGCAGCAGGTGTCCTTCATCATTCCGCCGGCCGCCACTCCCTCCATCCACCAGTGAGGCCTCGCCCGGGAGTCAGCATCCGCCGTCCTCAAGGCAGGGGCGCGCACCGATCCTACCACCACAAGAGCGCCGCAGCCCCCTCCGTCTGCCAGGATCAGCTGCTCTCAAGGCGCCAGGACAAGGATCGTTAGTCCGGTGTCCCCGGCTCCGGTCAGCTCCGTAGAATCAGGCCTTCATAAACTTCTGAGAGCCACCATGATGGACGCCGGTCCGTATCAGGAGCAGGAGAAATTCGCAGTTCACCAGGCGGGTATGCAACAGATCGCCTCTCTAGGAACATTCACAGAGTCCAATCACCGACCTCCACCAAAATACAGGGTTGGATTACAGCCATAGCACTGGATAATGGGAGGAGAGTGCGCTTGGCCGGCAGAGCTGCACTTAGGCACAGCCATCTTGCCATGCGCCCTCTAGCGTCCTTCCAGAATATTATTGTAAACCTAAAAAAAAGAGAAAAAGTATTTTATATGTACAAAAAACCATAAATAAATTGATCATATTTTTGTAATAATTAGTCATGTCTGATATACGGGTTGGGGCCTAGTCTAACAGTTGAGCCTATAGGAGGCCGCATATAAAGAAATATAGGTCAGACAAGAGTACCCATTTACAGTGTGCAACCCCTTACCCCATATATGTAGTGTAAGTATGAGTGGGCCTGGAATTGGGTCCTCCCTAGCGCATAGGTTGGGTGATTTCCGGGCAGGTATCCCCAGTCGTTAACCACAGCTAAATGTTCTGCCCAGTAGTAGGCCCGGATGTTGGGGAGGAAAATGTCTCTGTTAAATTGTTCCCTTTGCAGTGTCCCCAGTGCCGCTCTAGGATGTTTCCCATACCACAACAACGTTCAGGTTTCACTGTATATTCTAGTAAACATGTTTTCTGGGATACCATGGAAGGTATTTTGAAGTATATGTAGGAACTTGGGGAGTGTTGCCATCTTGTACATGGCCGCCTGCCCCAAATACCATCAACGGCAGCTTACTCCATCTATCAATATCCCATTGGAAGTCTGTAATTACCCTCCAAGTATTATGATCTAAGCTAGTTTCAATGTTAGAGATCACATAGATATCGACATTTTTAAATTGCCGCCTATCAATACGCAACTGTCCTTGACAGTCCTGTTCAACAAAGGGGCCACCCATGGGGTATAGACTGGATTTGTCCCAATCAATTTGATAGCCCGCAGGTGCCCCAAATCTGTCAAATATTTGAACTATGGCAAGAAGTGACACAGATGTTCTGAATACATAAGGACATTGTCCACATATAACAATATTTGTTTATCACTTGGGTCCTCTTCCCTTGTTCTGAATAACACTATGTCCAGGTTAGTCCTAACTATGATCGCTAGGGGCTCTACTATAGGGAAAATAGAAGGGGTGATAAAGGGCACCCCTGCCTCGTGCCCCTCTCTATGGGAAATTCAGCAGTTAGCTCACTATTTACATTGACTCTAGCGATCGGGTTCTTATAGAGTAGGTCAATCCAAGCAATAAATTTGAGACCAAACCCAAACTTCACCAAGACCTGCCTCAGGCCAATGGACGGCATCAAATGCCTTTTCAGAATGTAAGAGCAGGGTGACATGGGGATCTTTTCTATTTTGGAAGAGTCTGTAACCACTTATATAATCAGCAGAGATTGAATCTGGTTGACCATTTTGGCATAAAGACTGATTGGTCCAGATGTACTGAATCTCTGATCACCGATATGAGTCTGTTGGCCATTATGGTGGCTAGTATTTTCATCTCAATGTTAAGGAGGGATATCGGACGGTAAGAACTGCATTGTGTTGCTGGCCTACCCGATTTATGGATTGACACAATAGTGGCACTGCGAAGGTCCAATGGGAAGGCTCCCACTTCTTTAGCTACTCAAAACATCTTAAGCAAATGTGGGCCTAGGATTCCAGTGTTCTTTTTAAAAAGTTCAGCCAGTATGCCATTAGGGCTCGGGGTCTTCCCAGTCTTTAATTGACCAATGGTGATTAGTACTTCTCGTAATCTTACATTGTCCTCTAGAGACTGTTTCTGTTCCCCCGACAGATTTGGGACCATTACCTCTTCCAGATATTTCTCTACTTGAGTCGGCTCTGCCAAAGGCAGAGCCTTATAGAAGGCCACATAGCATCTTGCAAACTCAGTCACAAAGGCTCTGGGTGTGGCAAAGGAGACACCATCTTCTCCTACGATCTAGCCTACGCTGCCTTCCTACCCAGCCAGGATAATAGTCACCCACTTTATCCCCGGTGTCGTATAGCTGGTGTTGCTGGGTTAGGGTCACAGCTCTAGGTTCTTGCTACCCCAATGACTGGTATTCTCTATGTATTATCACAATCTTGTGCAAAATAGTGCGATCTAAGTGTGCCCCAGGCCTCCCCTCTAGTTCCATAAGTGGCTGTTCCAGTTCCTCCATATCTTGTGCCTCATTTTTCTTCTTGTGGACTATGATGTTTTGTGCCCTGTCTCTAAATACTGCGTAGTAAGCCTCCCAGATGTCTATAGCGGATGAGACCGTGTCCTCATTCTCAGTGAAGTAAATGTCTGTGTCTACTCTAATTTCCTTGGCTACATTAGTGTTTCTAAGTTCCCAGGCATTTAATCTCAAATTCAGCATCTCTCTACTCTTCTGGGTCCCAACTTTGAGCCATAGTGGGGAGCAGTCTGAAAGGCCCCTGGCTCAGTATTCAGCTCTTTCCACCCCTCTTACTTCGCCCGCCAGTGCAAAGATTTAATCCAATCTGTAAAACACATTATGGGCTCCGGAGTAGTATGAATACATACGATCAATGGGGTGGTTTTTACGGCAAAGGTCGGAGAGGCCCATGGTAACCGCAAAGTTTGCCAGGACCGTCTCCTTCTGTGTTCCACTAGTCGGGCTGGTGCCGTCCAGGTTCAGGTCGATTACATCCTTAAACCGATAATATGTAAGGAGCAACCTGCCTCCAATAAAATCCCTACCTCAGCATCTAGCATCACCTTTTGAAGTCTTGGGGGGCATAAACACTGGCCAAAGTAACATCTCTTTGACCCCAAACACCCTTCATTGCCACGTATGTCCCACTGGAGCCAGCCCATGTTTTCTCTATGTGAAAGTGTGGGGTTTTCATGACGACAATGGCCACTCAACAAGATCCTGTGGTGAAACCCGCATGCGACAATGTTTTGTAGGCCCCTCTCCCTAGGAAACTGCAATGAGAGCCTCATAAATGGGTCTCCTGCAGGAGGACTACATCGGGTTTGTGTCTCCTAATATATCTGGCCACCAGCCATCTCTTGACCTTGTTGCCAAGGCCATTCACATTCCACAACATTATTGAGCACCTCTCATTACCATGTTGACCTGGTACCATCATTCACATTCCAAGGCAGTGTCTGGCCTTCCCACGTTGGGCCCCACCGTCTACATCATTCTAACTCATGTACATACCCGACTTAAAGCAACAACATGTTGTATATAGGTGTGGCGCAGCGGCCAGGGTGCCTGATTCCGGACCATGGTTCGATCCCCGGGACCGGCGGCAGGTTAGCCCAGCACCATGTGACTCTGGGCAATAGCTTGCTTAATCTTCCCGACGGCCCCTAGCGCCGGGACACCTCTCCGGAGGTAGCTGTACGCTTTACAAATGCTGGTATTTTATTATTTATTTCCCTAACTGACTTCCCATCCCTCCCTCCACCCCAACTCTGCCCCCCCACCCTCCCCACCTCCCGCATATTTCTCCCAATTTGCCAACCTTGCAACCATGTTACGGGCAAGCCAGAGAGATCTGTAGCCCCCCTTCTCAAATAGACCCTCTCCCTTTTACAACCTCAAAACTACTAAAGTATTTAAAAAACTGTAACAATCACAATAAGCTGTACACCAGCTGCTCTGAGGAGCCCCTGTGAGTTCAGAGGGGGAAAAGTAAGGCTCCAATCACCCCCGAGAATTATGATATTGATTCTATGCCACCATTCCATTGCCAAGCTCGTCTTCTCCCATTGTGTCATTCTTTACAGGCGGGACTCACCCCCGGATTGTCCCTGCTTTAGTAGTGCAATTTATTTGGCTAATGGGTGTGGGTTACCTGTATCTGAGGATTGATCTCTGTCTGATCTCTGTCTGAGACAAGGGGAGTCTGACCACTTTGTTCACCAGCTGATTTTGACATTTTAAGTAGTAAGTTTGTGCCCCCTTCAGTGTTTGAGGACAATCCTGGCCTTCGTTCCCATCAATGCATCACCTTTAGGGTCCCCTAGCACCAAGGCCCATCAGGTTGGCTTTGTCTCTTCCTCCCATACCTCCACCGTTTTGGCCATCTTCGGTGTTTCGCCAGGGCAGTCACTCTTCTAGCCAGGACCAAGCCTCCTCTGGGAGTGAAAGAAAAAAGCCTTGCCCTCAAATATGACCTTAAGTTTTGCAGGACACAACAGCATGTAGTTCAGTTGGAGGGCTCTCAGTTTAACTTTGATGGAGTTGAAAGTACTCCTCTGTCTCTGCACCTTTTGAGAATAGTCAAGGAACATTATAATTTTACTGTTTGCATAAGGGACCTCTCCCAGGCAACAGACCTCCCTTAATATTATATCTCTATCTAGGAAATTAAAAAAGCAGGCATCACTGGACAAGGAGAAGCACGCAGGGGCAGTTTGGGAGCTAAGGCCCCGTGAGTGTGTTCTATAATAAAACACGAGGAGAACTGTTCCAGTGGAAGGGAGGCCTGCAGCCAGTTGGTCAAAAAGGCCCTCATGTTAGAGCCCTGGACCCCCTCTGGATAGCCCACAAAATGTAGGTTGTTCCTTCTAGCACAGTTCTCTGCATCGTCCATGCTCTAATTGAGGTCTTTTACCACAGCCCCAAGCTCTGAGACTTCCTTCCATAGACCTCTAAAATCCGTGCCTCTGCCTTGGTGACCCTTTCCGATACATTCCCAGGTCTTGTCTCAAGAAAGACACCTCGGACTGAAGCTCACTGAAGCGTTCCTCAAGGGCCTCCTGCAAGGATTGAATTGCTAATAGCAAGGCTGCATTGTCTGGTATGGTTGGGGCACTCTGTTCCCCCTCTATCAGAGGGGTCACCACTTTTGTATAGCGGTCCAGTTTGCCTTGACTTTGAGGTTTAGGATCCTTCTCTTTAGCCATAGTGACTCTCACTGGAAACACCACTCGAAAGGAATCAGGTGGCACGTTCAAGTCCGGTGGTATTGGCCTCTCATGCCAACCCCGCAGGTACCAAGCGTCTCTCCACTGGTCCTGTGGTTCTTTACAATTGCTGCTGAGTGAGGCAAGGAAGGGTCAGGTGCCTGCTTTCAGACCCTAGATCGCACATTGTGAGAAACCCAGGTGGGTCAACAGGTCCCAGAGGCAGACACGGTCCCCCACCTCAGTCAAGGAGAGTATCCCAGCCGGCAGTAGTGTAATGCCAACAGACAGAAGGAGAGGTTCCTGTAGAGCTGCAAAGGTGTCTTTAATGTATCAGGAGTCAAAGGATATCTAGTACTTGCCAGGAGCACAGGGCATTCCTGTGGAACTCGTAGTAAGTTGAGAACAGAAACTTCAAGCAGACTGCAGTAGTATACAATCCATGAGCAAATGGCCACGCTTGCATTCACAGGAGGCCCCCAATGTGTGGTGTAACATGAGCAGCCCATGGCAGCAAGGCCAAGCAGATCTCCATCCCTTTGGTCAGTACTTTATGGTGGGTAGTGGCTGTATCGCACTTACAGGTGGTGGACATAATCTATATTAATGCCCCAGTGATGCATCAATATGTGTGGAGAGTCTCATCTTCCAATGCCCCTCGTAGCCACAATGGAGGGGGGAGGAAAAGGCAGGCAAATGGGGCTCCCACAGAAGCATCAACTGTCATTTTGCTCATAGGAGAGACTCCTACCTCCACTGGTCTTCACTACAGGTCAGGATAAAGGCTCGGCCCATCAGGGCTGGAGAGTCCCAGGTGGAAGAGAGCTTCGGCCCAGAGAACAAACAGCAGCCTGCTCCACACCTCCAGCACAGTTCCCAGGTGACGCAGCACCACCTTCACGGGTCCCCCAGTAGGGACAACGCTTCACTGTATTATGCAGCGGGGTGGGGGCCTCCTCGACCTGGCCCACCCTAATTCTGCCTGCACCTATGAAGGAGGGCAGTCAGACCCACCCCCAATTTTGTCACAGTGTCCCAGCACACAGGCCAGCTGCAAGTCGGTGTCGCCCGGGCTCTGGGCTCCCGCTAGGCTAGGCGTTGTTGCAGCACTTGCATGGTAGCAGGAGGGGGCCCTCCCCCCTCTATCCACGGGGTTGAGGCCCCACCAGCGCCACAGCTGGAGGGAGAGCCAGCGCCAGCTAGCCCCACCTTGTTTCAGGAGCAGTGCCCGTGCCCAGAGGCACACTCGTTCTGCAGCCGGGAGGAAAGCCAGCCCTTACTTGCGATATTTGTGTCCGGGGGGGCAAATGAATGGCCTGCTCCACATCACTCTCGTCTCGGACATCTCCGGAGCCTCAGTGAATATAGGCGGCAACAACTGGGCGACATCCCTCTTATGGCCCACGTGGCCCACCCAGTCTGCGGTTTGTCAGTGGGTAACCGCGGTGCCCGGGCAACTCTAACTCAGATGCAAGTCCGCCCTATCGCAGCTGGTTTGAAGACTTAAAATTGTCTACCCTGGGCTGGTGGTATATAGGTTAAGTGGTGGATGAAAGGGGTTTCATCGCAGAACTCTGTTACAGAGTGTCCACCATGCTGCCCTCTCTCGCCACGCCCCCATAAATTTGTTTTTATATCATTTTTATGTTTTAAAAGTATGATTAAAAAATAATGTAACTTTTATTTTAAATTGTAACATTTATTACAAATAAATACATGGACTTACTTGATATTATATGTACCTAAAGTTCGTATTTTAACAATATAACACCACTCTTGTACTACATTATAATATTTAAAAAAAGTTTGGAGATTGGGATTTTGGATTGTTGCTGTTAAAGCGTGACCAGAGATTTCACACAGGAGGAGAGAGATGGGTGGAAACCATTAATATTAAGTTTGATAATATTATTGAGTTTGCTAACAAGTGTGGAGTCAAATTTGTTATTGTTCGTACCAGTGATGCAGAGATGGTGTTCACCAAAGGGAGGATTCTTACCAGTGGCTCAGAATGATTTAATGTAGCCAATACTTCTTGGAAAGGAATGAATGCAGATTTAGAAAAATGAGAAAGGAGGGACAGGAGAAAAAACTATATTAGAAGAGATTGGGGCCCTCATTTACAATATTTTGGCGTAGGGTAGCGCCGCAAGCAATCCTGCTGTGCTGCTCTGAGTCAAAACAAAAGGGCTGGAATGCGCAGTATCTATGATATACGGTACATTCCAGTCCTCTTTCACAGCGCTGGGGCACAAATGGCTGCCATGCTCCAACTCAGGCACCCTTGCACCATGGTGCAAGGGTGTCTGCACTGAAATCAGGTTGTTTTTGTGGGGGAGGAGACACCTTTCTTCACAAAAACAACCCTTACTCCACACCTGGGGAGAAATAGGCTTTTGACGCATTCCCAGGTTTGCAGCATGTTGTAAATCTGGGAATGTGTCAAATGCAATGGGTGTTAGGTGGGAACAACCACTGTAATGCATATGGCATGCCTCCCCGCAGCGTGAGGCAACGCAGCAACTTGTGTTGCGTTGCCTCACACCATATCTACGTGGCCATGAACAGCCATGCAGGGTGGCTTTACGTGGCCTCGTATATATAGATAAGCCCCATGCGCCGCCGGAACGTGATAAAAATTGACGTTCCCACGGTGCACTGAGCTTGTAAATAATCCCTGTGTGCTCTTTGCACCTAGTGTCTCTCTGGCTCTGCTTAAAAGCCCAAACATAGAGGATACCTCATAAATATGTTGTTATCCTCCCTACTTTTTTCTGGATGCCATGTAGAGGAAATCGAGTAGGTCAGACTAGTGACATGGTTTGTAGAGGTGGTAAAACAGGAAGGCATTGTGCCCCTACTTAGGCACTCTAAACATAGTGGGTACAAAGAGGCTAAGGGGTAAGTAATGAGGGCAAAGCAGGTGCAGTCAATGAAAGAACTTTTAATTTAGCGGTGGTGAAAACGAGGGGCATGGTGAATTCTGCACTTACACAAAAGAAGACAAAATCAGAGTCAAATTTAAAACAAAGGGCAGTATTACCAAGACTAGTATTTCAGTTGAAAAATATGACAGAAATCTTAACTGCAGTCAAGCTTGCTAAATGATCCAAATACTAAACGAGTCTGAATAAAATAAATATTCAATATGTCCTTATGAAGAACAGAAGGGTATATTTACTTCAAGCTCGTGCAATATAGTGCAGCAACCAAAGTTGGGGTGCTACATTGCATGTGAGGGAGAGAGCAGGAAAGTGACATTACTACTAAATATGACACTTCCCTGCTTTCTTCCTAGCACTGGTGCACAATTTGGCTGCCTAACGCCACACGCACACACATCTTTGCACCATAGTGAATGGGTGTGCATATACCGTCTAGCAAAGGTTTTGTACTGGAAGTGTACCCTTGCAGTACAAAATACTATCCCTAGACAAATGTTAAAACTTCTTCCACTTTGGAAGTGTGCTGTAAAACAGTACATGTGAAGTTGGAAATAAGAGCATTTCTCCAAGTTAACACTACTCTCAAGAAGGCATTACTTTTAGGAGCAAAACCCTGTCTAATATTGTTAGTATAGAGGTATTTGTGTCAACACCCAATGGTGGTTGCATGGGAACGCCAAGGAAACAACCACAGAACACCCTGCTGACTCAAAGTAAAGCAGAGCAGAAGTGCTTTGCATTACTTTCTGGCAACATTCCAGTAAAATCAATATTTGCACAGGCAGATAATTTCAGAATTAACACTTTGCACTGGTTTGCATCACTTCTGTGACAAAAGTCCAGCACAAAATGTTGGTACATCTGTAGGGTGTAAAACAAATTACAAACTGCCCAGTCCTGCATGGACAAATTACCCGTCCTGCATGCCTGTGGGTAGGACATCTAAATAAAACCAGTGAACGCTGCATTTGAAACTCCTTCTGCCTCTCACATCACATTTGCCCCTCTAAATGTCAGATCTGTCAGTGAACGAAATAGATTACAGCAGAATGAATCTCACAATGAGGGAGAAGAAAGTTAGGAAATATTCAAAGAACAGGTTGAGAGACACATGAACGTCAGTCACCTAGATCATCTCAGCATATCTGTCATGGAAGGAAGAAGACAGTTAAGACAACTTAAGCATCTTACTTCAATTGTTTCCCACGACTCACCTTACCAGCTCACAGACTTCCAAGATACTGAGCGAAATGTAAATGTTTTGGCAAATTAAGAAGGACACAGCACAACATAGCAATAAAAGTTATTGTCTCCAAAATGGTGGATTCTCTAACTAGTCTCATAAATCAGCAGAGAGTCAACCTAATAGAGAAGATGTGGGGAGTCCATTTCTTTTAAATCATTTGGCTAAAT
The DNA here is from genome assembly GCA_963921515.1 of Calotriton arnoldi. Taxonomy (NCBI): domain Eukaryota; kingdom Metazoa; phylum Chordata; class Amphibia; order Caudata; family Salamandridae; genus Calotriton; species Calotriton arnoldi. The sequence goes on along the minus strand of CAWUFW010004256.1, from coordinate 808,018 downwards.
GAGAAGAACTGGATGAGAGAAGCAAGATAAACTGGAAGGCCTCTGAACCAAATAGATGATTCATGTAAAAAGGGAGTATGCCCTTTGGCATACAAATTTGGTAGATCACATATCCCTACCACACATGCAGCATGTGTCCTAATCAGAAAAACATAAAAAAAGACATTTTGGAATGCCCCTACTGCCACATTTATTATTTCATGACTCAAGAGAGAAGTCATTGTTTCAAATCACCTGTTTCCATTCCACAATTGTTTGCCTGTAGGAATCAGTGCTTAATTTGTAAAATAATAAGCACCAGGCCCAAAGATTCAATAAGAAGTCTGCGGCTGGCACTATTGAAGATCAGGGTGCAGGAAATCAAGACTGTTTAGTCTTGATTTCACCTCATACCCCTTTAATTCACCACTAGATACTCTGGGCCCGATTCACAAAGACAATTTATGTGTAGTAAAGTTACGAGTTCGGAGTCGATGTGTGTAGATCCCTACAGGTTTTCCCAAAGAAACTAACTGTTGAAATAAAGAAATACTGAAAATGAGTAGTTAAAAAAGGCCATTTGTGACGTCTTCATCTATAACTTTTTGTCACAAAAGCTGATTTAGAAAAGCAATATAGCATTACATCTACTAGACCATTCTGGTTGTGGGGATATATAGGGTTTGTAGGTTCTCCAAGAATCCGGGGTACACAGAGTCAACAACTGAACTTCACCATACAATGGTTTTTCATTGTGTAACAAGTATAGACCAATTCATATGGTAAAATATGTAGAGTGAAAAATGGACATTAAGGAAATCTACATATTTCTGAAATGGGCAAGGGACATGGAGTTTAGGAGCAGTGGTTAGTTTTCAATCTCTGAATTTGTGAGTACCCGTACTAGCATATGATTTAGAGGGTATTTTTCAAAATGTCTTCTTTCTTACACACTTCTTTACATTTGTAAGGCACAAATGCAGTGAAATCCAGTTGGTAATAACACATGTTCTACTACACTACGCTCCCACATGTCTTCTAATAAAAATGGTACCTGACATGCGTGGGTAGGCCTGCTACCCGCAACAGGAAATGGGCCAAAACACAACATGGACACATCACACTTTTCCATTGAAAACGTACCTTGTTTCCATGTATATAGCTATGGATTTTGGGCCCTAGCTCAGCCGGCACATGTAGAAACCTAGCAAACCTGTACATTTTTCAAAACTAGACGCTTTGGAGAGTCCAGGGAGGGTGACTTGTGTGGCTTTCACTGAGTATTTTTGCCCAGAATACCTTGCATACATCAAACTTTGACTAAAAAATTCATTTTTCCCACATTTCTGTGCTGGTATCTGTGGGGAGCCACAAATGTCCTTCCACCCAGTGTTTCCCAAAGTTTCTCGATAAAAATGGTGCCTCACTTGTGTGGGTAGGCTTTGTGCCCTAAATGTGACATGGATGCATCACATTTTTCCACTCAAAGCTGACACTTTTTTTGCAAAGTGGGTAGCTGTGGATTTTGGGTACTAGCTCAACTGGCACTTAGGGAAACCTACCAAACTTGCATATTTTTGAAAATTAGACACCAGAGAGAATCCAGGTTGGGGTTACTTGTGTGCCTCTCACTAGTTTGTTTTTTACCCAGAATGTCTTGCAAAGCTCTAACTTTGACTAAAAAAACAAATTTTCCTCAAAATTATGTGAGTGACCGTTTTGCAATCTCCGGGGAGCCAAAAACGTTCTTCCACCCTGCATTGCCCAACGTCTCCTGATAAAAATGGTACCTCACTTGTGTGGGTAGCCAGTGCCTGTAACAGGAAATGGCCCAAAATGCAAAATCTTCAACTCAAAATTGACCCTTTTTTGCAAAGTGGCTAGCTGTGGATTTTGGGCTAGCTCAGCTGGCATCTATGGAAACCTAGCAAACCGGCACATTTTTTAAAACGAAAGAACCAGGGGAGTATAAGATGTGTGACGTGCATTTTCCTCACATTTCTGTAAAGGAAAATACTGAAATCTGAGGGTGGCCACATATTTCTTATCACCCTGAGTACTCACTTGTTCCCCTATAAGAATGGTACCTCACTTGTGTGGGTGGGCCACAAGACCATGACACAAAATGGCCCTAAAGTGCTATCTTGAGAGATACGCAATCCGGGCAGCTGCGTTGTTTGGGCCGTGCTGTGGCACCACCCATGCAAAGGTACGAACCACAGACATTTTTAAAACAAACTAAACAACCAGAGGATTCCAAGGAGGTGTGCCCTGAGTGGTTCCCATGAGATTTTCTTACCCAAAATGCCCTGCAAACCTCAAATTCTGCCTGAAATCACACATTTTCCTTACATTTCTGTGATGGAATCTGCAGGAATCTGCAGGAATCCACAAAATTCCTACACCCAGCATTACCCCACATGTGCCAATACCAACTCTTCACCACTTATGTGGCTGGTACTAGTAGCTACAACAGAAATGGGTCAAACCAAGGTCAATGGGAGCCTTGAGGGGACTCCAGAATGACTGACATTTTTGAGGGGTGTTTGGGGGAGCACAAGCCGTGGCTTCAGGGGCCACCCCTATCCTTGGTGGCTAGTGGGTAGATCACTGCTTGGGTATTCCTCTACTATGATGATCCACAAGCAGGGATCCACTATGGAGATTTCCCCCTTTCCAATGATACCTCTCCCAAGAGAATCAGTGCTCAGGGGGCTGAGATATGCCCCGGAGGGCTGATTCAGTGAAAGTAAAAGAAGCCCATTGGCTTGTTTTACATTCACTTTTAGAAGTAATGAAATGATCATCACTACAAATAAAAAAAAATGCTTACGTTGCCCTGGAAAATCTTCCATAGCAGCCTGAGATACAGAAAAAAAGTTAAGCCTATGGTGCAAAGCCCAGAGGGGCCTTTCTAACACTCCTGCATGTCGGCCAATGGCTGACGGACACGCCAGGGAGGGAGTGCGGCCATCAAATATTGGCCGACACCAGCACTTAACAGGTTAAGCAGTCTCATTGATATGTATTTTTTCCACAAAAGATCTGTGGCATGAGGAGAATGAGATTAAAGAAGGAGGTGAGTCAGCTATTAGAACCTAACAGATAGATCACATAAAATGGCTCATGCATGTTGGCATACCATTTTGTTAGATCAAGTATAATTTTGAGACATGCAGCACATATCCAGTCAAAGAAATATTTATTTAAAAAATCTTACCCATTGTCACTGGAGGGATGTCTTGATTGCAAATCAACTGTTTTCCTTCAGAGTGGTGTGTCTCTTTTTCTGAAGTAGTCACACAGGCACTGCAGTCCTCCCGCTCTTCAGTAATGGCAGCTGAAATTGAGAATTCAAAGTTAGCATGCCACATGTGCATCCAGTTCTGTTATGGAATTATCCAAAGCTGAAGCTGATGTTCAATGATTAGTGGTTGACCTGAAAGTTGAATTACTTGTCCTCAGTCCAAAATGATGAAATCCTTAATCATTTGTTGTGAAAAAGACATTGTTTTTGCCCTGATCATCCCCATTTTTGATTGATACTGGGCTCTTCTTACCAGACCAGGGCCTGTTCTCTGATTATAAGGAATATGGAAATTAGGTTTAATTACAATTGGTACTGACAGCCTAGCTGTAAGTCCTTAGTATATGATATGGCAGGTAGGTTTAGAGGCCCAGTAAAATGCACAAGTGTGCACTACTGTGCTGCCTGCTATCATTTTAAAGCAGCCCTGCTGTTCAGGCTGTGTTTACATTAAAATTATATGCAAATTTGACTTTGGAATTAAAGGTATTTCCAAAGTCTCAGACTACCTTTCTTGTTACATATAACGCACCCCTATGGTCTCCCCTAGATGCCCCAGGGGTAGGGAGGCCTTGTATCTATAAGCAGGGACATTATAAAGGATGTTTTATATGCCCTGGTGAGGGAAAAACTGCCAATAAAAATTTTCCCCACTGTAGCACAATGGGTCCATAGGCTAACATGGGAATACCTTATTAAAGTATAACTATTGAAAGAAAGGAGCTAAGAATATACTTCAAAGCATCTAAATGATAGAATAGATCCAACAACTTGCCACTGTTAGATTTATTATAACTATCACAGACAAGTCGTTATAGAACTATCTTTTCTGTAAGTCAAAATCCATCTTACCAGCAGCCCTGATCTGATTGTTCAGCCTCTGCCAGACTGAGCCAAGCTGTCTTAAAGAGGTGTGAAGTAGCCTGACTAGAGACAAAGGATTTCCTGTTGGAGTAGATCAGCAAGCTGCAGAGCAAAAGGCAGGATGAGGGTGGAGTAGCCAAACTGGTCTTCAAAGAGGGAATGTCAGTTTAGGGCAACACAGGCTCACCCCCACATCCTGCATCCCCAGTCAGACAGGAGCCCTAGTAATTAGATTAGTGAAGGGGCTGGAAGGGGATGTTAGGGAAACTTAGCCAGACCAGTGGGTTGGCGTAGCCAGATCTCCAGGAGAGAGTTTCTCCATTTTGGATTTTGGAAGAAAAGTGCTTTCTAAGACAAGAATATGCCACACTTTGGAGGAAGTGGTCATATACCTAGGTGGCACCCTGCATCCCATTGGTCAGGTGTGCCACCCTACTTGAAGCCCAGGAGCGATGACTAAATAGGGGAGTAATAACCAGCAACTTAGATCCCTGCCTGAAACAACAAGGAGAAGAAGGACGGCCCTGCTGGAACCCTGATCTGCACCCAAAGGATTGCACAGTGAAAGACTGCTCCTGCTGCATAATCGGGAACTACAGCCCTGAGGGCTTTGCCTGGTTTCACAAGGATTAAGGAGTGGACTCCCTGAAAGCAACAGGTTAACAGAGCTCCACCTGCATCATCTCCACCAAAAAGGACCCATGTAGAGTGCGTCCATTGGACTTTGAAGGATTTGGCCAGGTGCATTATGGGAAACGTAGTCCCAACATTTCAAGGACCATCTCAGAGCCTAGACTCTTGGTTTGGTGTTTTGGACACTTTGAACCCACAAAAGGAACTTCAGGAAGAAATTCCAGATGCTTGGAGAAGTTTGGAGCAACTTTGGTAAAAAGCTCCCTAAGTGGACCAACCCGTTGTCGAGAGTCAAGCTGCTGACATTGTATAGGGATCCAGCCTGGATTTCAAGTTTGCCCACTGAAATCCCTGGTGCTCCAGCCATTGATGACACTTCCAGGAGTTGACCAGGGCCTCGGGCAGAACGTCGTCGACGTTGTCGAAGTGGATCTGGCCTGAGGAAGTGCCTTGCTCAACAACGAGAGAAAAAGCTTAAAAAAATGTCAAAGTGTGTAGGTAACATGTTGAACGAGGCCTCCCGCTTACTGTAGCTGACCAGGGCTCCTTCACGGTCAGCCTTAAGCATTGACATTGTCCTGGTCAAGCGCGACCAGATGTCCAAAGGTGGCGCTTTGGGCTTTTAAGCACTAGAAAGTGTTTATTCTTTAAAAATTCATATCTCCAGTTCCCTACATTGGATTTTTGTCATTTTGGTCTCTATTTGTTCATGCTCCTTCAGTGGCTAGGGCCCTACTTGGTGTGTTCACCAGAGTGGGTTTCCCAAAGGAGGTGGCTTCAGATAGAGCTGCAAATTTTGTGTCTAGCTATCTGAAGGCGATGTGGGAAGAATGTGTTGTTACCTACAAGTTCACCACTCCATACCATGCCCAGAATAATGGCCTAGTGGAAAGGTTCAATAAGACCCTGAATGGCACGATCAATGGGTTGTCTGGCAAACTCAGGAGGAGATTGGTTATTCTCCTCCCATTCCTACTGTTTGCATACAGGGAGGCCCCACAAAAAGGGATTGGCTTTATCCCGTTTGAATTGTTGTTTGGGCACCCTGTAAGAGGGCCATTGTGCCTGGTTAAAGAGTCTTGGGAAAAGTCTCCTAAGGAAGCCAAGGACAATGTGCTGGATTATGTACTAGGCCTGAGATATTGCATGGCAGAGTATATTTACAAAGCAAACAGGAAGCTGGAGGCCAGCCAGGAGCTCATGAAACACTGGTATGACCAAACGGCTACCATCCCTGAGTGCACTCCAGGACAATTGATGTGGGTGTTGGATCCTGTAGCTCCTAGGGCCATCCAGGACAAGTGACTGGGCCCTATCCAATCCTTGAGAAGAAGGAGGAGGTTGCCTACCTTTTAGACCTTAACCCCCCCATGGACCCGCACAGGGTCCTTCATGTCAATAGGTTGAAACTCCACAAAGACAGGGCGCACATGACCATGTTGATGGTCACAGATGAGGGAGGAGAGGAGGAGGAAACTGAGCCAGTGCCAGACCTCCTCTCCAGCAATGTGCAAGATGGGTCAGTGGAGGGAGTAGTAGTCTCTCCCAAATTGACATACCAGCAGCACAGAGACTACAAACAAGTGCTGGAGCAGTTTGCTGGTCTGTTCTGCTTGACCCCAGGTATCACTGATTTGTGCATACACAACATTGACACTGGTGACAGACTACCTGTCAAAAATAACCTGTCCCGGTTGTCTGACCATGTCAGAGCCAGCATCATGGCTGAAGTAGCTAAGATGCTGGACTTGGGGGTAATAAATAGGTCTGGGCAGAAAGCTCAGCTCCGCTTGATGAGTTTTCGAAATTCGGGAAGTCCGCGCTACGTGGAGTATCATAAAGTTTCTAGATTCCACCTTCCGGCCTGAAGCTGAGTTTCTGTTTCCGTTTGCGCTCTTGAAATTTCATTCTGGGGCTCACTTGCGAGCACCACGATATTCTCGGGCCGGGAACGCGAGAGAGATTTCGCACCCGCTCACCTGAATTCCGGCTACAATGGCGCCAATATAGTGCCACTCGCGATCATACGTCGAGCAGCTTTTGTGCTCGAGAAGCAGCTAATTCGACTAAAAAAAGGTTTTCGAGTGGATTTTCTTCTTTAAGTCGTTTTTTAGTGTGCGATGCCTTTTTTTTACACTTTTTTTCCAACAGGAAGGAAGTGCCCCAGGGTCTTCAACTTCCTGTTCCTTTCCATCAGGCTCCTCCCAGTGCTTTGCCCATCTCCTTGCCACTTTTCTTTTCAATTTGGAGCAGGGAAGATCACTCTCTTTGTCTGCTGTATATATACCATTGGATTTAAGGACTTTCTATTTGAGATTTCACAAGTAATTAAAAAAACCTCTTGTATAAGGATGCTGTTTGTTTGTTAGAGGGCATGCACTAGTATTTATTTGTAATTTTATTCAATGTTTTTAATTTATTGTAGTGGACGGCCTGCAGTTCCAGTAGGGGCTTACTTATATTTTTCCATTTAATTTATCTTCCTTTGTAAAGAAATTATGTTACGAAGTTCAGTACATTTTCTCCTTGTTTGTTGAATTTGTAATATTTATTTATTTTACTAGGTGGCCAAGTCTGCCAACTGTCATCCAGTCAGTAGGCCCAGGACAGTACTAGTCATGGGTGCATGAAACAACTGTCTCTGACGTATATGCTGTTACAAAACATAAATAAGGGCTGGAATGGCATTGGATTAAATTTAAAAAGTGGTGTTTTATTTGTACTTCACATTTTTTTATGTACAAAAATTGAATATGTGGGGCAATGTTTGATGCCTTGGGAGGATGTGTGTTGTTGCAAAATATTTATAGCTCAGTTAATTTCCGTTTTTGGCATTGCTGAATTAATGGTAGTGTTTTCTTCAGTGTTACCATGCCTCCTTTGTCTGGCCAGTGAGTGTGCTTGCCACAGGCCACTATTTGTCTTTGTTCTACATGCCATGTGGCCAGGGACCATTTTGTGGAGTCTGTGTCCATAGGCCTGAATGTGTTCTCTTTGTTTCCCATGCCTTCCTGCTCGCTGTTGTTGTGTGACCATGTGGCTGGCAGCCATTATGCTCATCCAGCCAGTTTGTTTTTGCCATAGTTTTGCATGTGTTCTTTGTTCCCCATGCCTCCTTGCATGCTATTGTTGGTTGACCATGGCATCCCTCATCACCTTAAAGCATAACCTCTTGTAATAATTTGGATTCCCCTGCAGATAAAAGAAAAGGCTTAAAAGAAAAGGCTAAACTCGGCCCTCAGCGCTAACTGATAGCTGAAAACTGATAAATCTGGATCAGTCGGGATTAGTAAACTGCACAGACGACCCGCGAAAGTGGCCCTAAAATATAACTTAAAATCAGGGAGTTGAAGCCCCCCTTGCTTGTACGGGAGTTTCATAAAGCAAATTGCTCACCTCGCCCACTTGTAACCCCAGATAACGCATCCAATAGCACCTTACAGATGCCTACAAAATTAATTAGAAACTCACAATGGAGCATCTTTGCTCGGCCTGTAAATGGCTGGCCAATCAGAAGAGGCTGCTACAGGGCTAATTTAGTTAACTTCAGGAAAGCAAGTTCTAAAACTACTTCCCTGCAATAGTTATAATAAATTATATCTTGGACAGTTGTTGGATGTATTGTAACTCTTAATTTGATACTTTGAATTATAGTTCTAGCACACTCCTGTCAAAAGCTAGACTTTGTTATAGCTTAAAAAACCTTCCTATGTTAGCCTATGAATCTAGCAACACTGCAATGATGAAAAACTAAATTGGCAGTTTTTCTCTCGCCATGGCATATAAAACATATTGTATAATGTCCCTGATTTTAATTGCAAGGCACCCTACCCTTGGTGCCAGCAGGCCTTAAAAGTGACTTACATGTAATAAAAAGGTAGATTTAGGGCCTGATTTAGATCTCAGTGGATGAGTTACTCCCTCACAACAGTGATGAATATCCCGTGTGCTGAAATAAATCAAATAGGATACAATGGGATTTATATTTTAGTGGACAGGATATCCGTCACTGTTGTGAAGGAGTAAACTGTCCGCCGAGATCTAAATCAGGCCCTTAGTCTTTGGAAGTACTTTTTATTCCAAAGTCAAATTCGGTCACAGTTTTATTTTAAAGGCAGACTGTAAAGCAGGGCTGGTTTTAGAATGAGAGCAGACACCATAGCAGTGCACACTTAAGTGCATTAAATCCACTGGGGTCACTAAACCTACAAGCCCTAACATATACTAGGGACTTAACATCATCTCCTACGCCTCAACATCATCTCCTACGCCGACGACACCCAGCTGATCCTCTCCCTCACCAACGACCCCACCACCGCCAGAGCCAACCTACACGACGGGATGAGAGACGTCGCCGACTGGATGAGGAACAGCCGCCTTAAACTGAACTCAGATAAGACGGAAGTCCTCATCCTGGGCTCATCACCCTCCGCCTGGGACGACTCCTGGTGGCCCCCGGCCCTGGGCACCGCGCCCAAGCCAACGGACCACGCACGCAACCTGGGCTTCATCCTGGACTCCTCCCTGTCGATGACCAGACAAGTCAACGCCGTCTCATCTTCATGCTTCAACATCCTGCGCATGCTCCGCAAGATCTTCAGATGGATCCCCACTGAAACCAGGAAGACCGTCACCCAGGCACTCGTCACCAGCCGACTGGACTATGGGAACACCCTCTACGCCGGAACCACAGCCAAACTTCAAGAGACTCCAGCGCATCCAGAACGCCTCCGCACGACTCATCCTGGACATCCCCCGACACAGCCACATCACCGTGCACCTGAAAGACCTGCACTGGCTCCCCGTCAGCAAGAGAATCACGTTCAGACTCCTCACCCACGCACACAAGGCCCTCCACGACCTGGGCCCAAAGTACCTCAACGACCGCATGACCTTCTACACGCCCACACGCCAGCTACGATCAACCAGCCACGCCCTCGCCACCGTACCACGCATCCGCAGAACCACCGCCGGAGGAAGATCCTTCTCCTACCTGGCAGCCAAGACCTGGAACTCCCTCCCCACTCACCTTCGGCGAACCCAGGACCATCTCTCCTTCAGGAAGCAGCTCAAGACCTGGCTGTTCGAGCAGTAACTTACCCCCTCCCCCAGCGCCTTGAGACCCTCCCGGGTGAGTAGCGCGCTCTATAAATGCCGTGATTGATTGATTGATTGATTGACTTACCGGTAGGTTGTCAGAACCAATTGTAAATTCACCTAGTTACCATACACCTTTTAAACAGAGCACTGGCCCTGGGCCTGGTTAGCAGAGCCCAGGACACAGTCAGAGTCAGTAACCACCAGTATCAGTCAGAAAATGGGGGTGATCAGTGCAAAAAGGAAGACTTTCTCACAATCGATATATCTCATTTTTCAACTTATAACTGACCCTATTTTTGCAAAGTGAGTAGCTGTAGATTTCTTGCCCTAGCTCGGCTGACACCTATGAAAACCTAGCAAACTTGCACATTTTATAAAACTAGACACCTGGGGGAATCCAGGGAGGTGGGACTTGTATGCTCTTACCAGGTTTTGTACCCAGAATATCTTGCAAACCTCAAACTGTGACTAAAAAAATAAATTTCCCACACATTTCTGCGATGGAAAGTTCTGGTATCAGTGGGCAGCCACAAACATCCTTCTACTCAGTATTCCCCTAAGTCTCCCCATAAAAAGGGAATCTCACTTGTATGGGCAGGACCAGTGCCCGTAACAGGAAATGGTCCAAAATGCAAAATGGATGCATCACATTTTTCAATACGAAACTGACCCTTTTTTTCAAAGTGGGTAGCTGTGGATTTTGGGCCCTAGCTCAGCCGGCATCTACGGAAACCTAGCAAACCTGCACATTTTTGAAAACGAAAGAAGAAGGGGAGTATAATGGTGTGTGACATGCATTTTCCTCACATTTCTGTAAAGGAAAGTACTGAAATCTGAGGGTGGCCTCATATTTCTTACCACCCTGAGTACTCACTTGTTCCCCGATGAGAACGGTACCTCACTTGTGTGGGTGGGCCACAAGACCATGACACAAATGGCCCTAAAGTGCTATCTTGAGAAAGAAGCAATCAGGGCAGCCACGGTGTTTGGGCCGTGCTGTGGCACCACCCATTCAAACATACGAACCACAGACATTTTTTTCAAAACTATACAACCAGAGGATTCCAAGGGTGTGTGCATTGAGTGGTTTCCATGATGTTTTCCTACCCACAATGCCCTGCAAACCTCAAACTCTGCCTGAAATAACACATTTTCCTTAAATTTCTGTGATGCAATCTGCAGGAATCCATAAAATTCCTACATCCAGCATTACCCCACATGTGCCAATAAAAACTCTGCACCACTTGTGTGGCTGGAACTACTAGCCACAACAGAAATGGATCAAACCAAGGTCAATGGGAGCCTCAAGGGGATTCCATGAAGACAGACATTTTTGACGGGTATTTGGGGGAGCACAAGCCCTTGCCTTAGGGGCCACCCCTATCCCTGGTGGCTAGTGGGTGGATCGCTGCTTGGGGATCGCTCTACTGTGGCGATCCGCAAGCAGGGATCCACTATGGAGATATCCCCCTTTCCAATGATACCTCACCTAAAAGAATCAGTGCTCGAGGGGCTGAGATATGCCCCAGAGCGCTGATTCAGTGAAAGTAAAGTGAGCTCATTGGCTTGTTTTACTTTCACTTTTAGATGTAATGAAATGATCATCATTACAAATAAAAAAATGCTCAGGTTGCTCTGGAAAATCTTCCAGAGCAGCCTGAGATGCAGAAAAAAGAGGAGTCTTTCTAACCCTCCCGAGTGTCGGCCAATGGCTGACAGACACGCCAGGTAGGGAGTGCGACCTTCGACTATTGGTAGACGGCCGCACTTAAGGGGCTAAGCAGTCCAATTTTTTTTTTAGTTTTATATAGCGCGAACTAGACCCGAGACATCGGGTATCAGAGCGCTTTACATGAGCACCAGTTTCATTACAGAAGGACACATTCATTTTTGTTAGGCACGGGGAGATTAAGTGATTTGCCCAGAATCACAGGATGTTGAGCGCCGTTGCCGAGACTCAAACCCGGTTCCCCAGCTTCGAGGTCGACCGCTCTAGCCGTAAGGCTACATCCTCTCCCTACATCATGGATGTCTAATTTTTTCCCCAAAAGATCTGTTGAATTAGGAGAATGAGATTATTGAAGGATGTGAGTCAGCTATTTGAACCAAACTTATGGATTATGTAAAATGGCTCATGCATGTTGGCATACAATTTTGTTAGATCAAGTACCATTTTGCAGCACATATCCAGTCAAAGAAATATTAAGAAAATCAAATCTTACCCATTGTCACCGGAGAGATGTCTTGATTGCAAATCAACTGTTTTCCTCCAGAATAGTGTGTCTCTCTTTTTCTGAAGTAGTCACACAAGCACTGCAGTCCTCCCACTCTTCAGTAATGGCAGCTGAAATTGAGAATTTAAAGTTAGCATGCCAAATATGGCATCTAGTTCTGTTACGGAATTATCCAAAGCTGAAGCTGATGTTCAATGCCTAGTGGTTGACCTGAAAGTTGAATTCGTTTTGTCTTTGTTTACTTGTCCCCAGTCCAAAATGATGAAATCCTTAATCATTTGTTGTGAAAAAGTCATTGGGCCAGATGTACGACCCTTTAATTTAGCGCCTTGCAATTTGCGACTAATTGTGAGTCGCAAATTGCGAGGCGCTAAATGAAATGCACATCAGTGTTATTACACTGTTTTGCGATTCCCAATGGGATTGCAAATTGCGAGGCTCATTAATATTAATGAGCCTCTAGCAATTTGCAAGCCCATTGGGAATGCCAGCCCTCCCAGGGATGGTGTCCTGCTGGGCTCAGCAGACAACCATGTCTGGGACTGCTTTTTAATAAAGCAGCTTGTTTTTAGAAAAAATGCAGCCCGTTTTCCTTAAAGGAAAATGGGATGCATTAAAAGAAAAAAAAAATGAAACGTTTTCGTTTCGACCCCTTCCAAATTGCGACTGCATTACCACCCTCTTGAAGAGGGGGGTAATTTGCGAGTGTTTTGTGACCGCAATTAGGAAGGGAACGCCCCTTCCTAATTGTGACTCTCAATTCCTAAATAGCGAGTCGCAAATAAATTGCGACTCGCTATTTAGGAATTGTACATGGCCAACAGTGATTTTGCATGCGCAAACGGGTTCGCAAACCTGTTTGCGCATGCAAAATCACGTCGTACATCTGGCCCATTCTGCTTGCCCTGGTCACCCCCATTTTCTGATTGATAATGGTGGTAACTGACTCTGACTATGCCTTGGGCTCTGCTCACCAGACCCAGGGTTGGTTCTCTGATTATAAGGTATATGGCAGTTAGGTTTAATTACAATTGGTACTGACAGCCCAGCTGTAAGTCCTTAGTATACAATATGGCATGTAGGTTTAGAGGCCCAGTAAACTTATTGCACTCAATCTGTGCACTACTGTGCTGCCTGCTATCATTTCAAAGCAGCCCTGATGTTCAGGCTGCATTTACATTAAAATTATATACAAATTTGACTTTGGAATTAAAGGTATTTCCAAAATCTCAAACTACCTTATTGTTACATATAACTCACCCCTAAGATCTTCCCTAAGTGCCCCAGGGTTAGGGTGCCTTGTAACTATAAGCAGTGACATTATAAAAGATGTTATATATGCTCTGGTGAGGGAAAAACTGCCAATTTCATTTTTCCCCACTGTAGCACAATGGCTGCGTGGGAATACCTTATTAAAGTATAAGTAAGAACGTCATACTCAATGTCAACATCATCATTCGGGCCTTTGTTATGTGTAAATAAAACGCTTAACCTTGTCATCGAGAATTTCATAACTTTCGTTTTCAAAGTCCATGCTCACCATTGCTCAGAATAAATTTGCTATTGATAGTTTTTGCTTTACTATGTGGTATTTTTTTGATGTGTCATGGTGGTAGTAGTCTGACCTCCGTCTTTTCAAAGCTATAAAATAAATGTATATGTATAACCTACTAATTCTTAGTTTGTCTTTCAATTTAGTTGCTTGTGATCCTTTTGATTAATCCTACAGTTGGAGATCACCTAGGTTGGATTGGGACCTCGCTGTGAGGCCTTCCCTGTTAGCGCACTACCACTACCATAAAGACACCTTGGGAAACCCTCCAGTAATCTGTTGGAAGATTGACAGAGGGAGCAGCCACCAGCTATCACTTCATCTATTCAGGTAAGAGAACTATGGGGTGAAGTGAACTACTTTAATTAGTACACAACACACTTCTACTGCAGATGAGGTAAGTAATTGTTTATCTATGTTACTGTAGACAATATAGGGAATGGTAGACTACCCTCCTAACTGGCATACACTTTGAGAAATAGATTAACAACAATGTACAAAAAGGCAGCAGCAGGGCAAAGTAAAAGTAAAACAAAAAAAAAAACTCAGGCAACAATTATGATATACAAATATTTTTTCCTTTATTTTAACAGTTTAGAAAAAACCCACCCACTCCAGTCACAATTGGCCCACCCCTATCCACAAACAAATGAACCCATTTCCAACCAATGTCCAAAGAAGAATAAGTCCAAAACACCTGGTCCCAACTCCCTTCTCACCCTCTCTACGCACAACAACAGTCCCTCCCCCCAAAACTATTTTTTTTAAAAGGGCTCATAAGAGGGCATTGTGAATTCTTATCCGGAGCTGGTCCAGACTCTGCTTAATCCTCCCCAAACAGCTCTCTAAACGGCTCTCTAAACAGCTCTCCAAACGGTTAATCAACTGCAGGATAGGTGCGGCAATGAGTGGGGGGCACTGGGAGAAGTGGCGGTTAGGGACTCTACCTTGTGATGGCGATATAAAGTCAGGAAGGCTGGAGGCTGTGACTGGCTAGATGAACTGGGGCCCATGTCAGAGGAGGCTACTTCTGCCTCTTCCCCATTGAGTGCCACTATCCGCCAGTATTCTGACTAGATGGTCTCAAGCCTCTGCAGTTGCAGTTGGGCCGCTATCTCCTGCCTAGTCGATGGTGGTTGTGGACCAGCAGGAGTAACTATATCAAGAGAAAAACAAAAAGAAAAAAGACAAATTGTAAACAATGCTCTGAGTAAACACTTGTTTAAAATTAAATAGTGGTTGGCACAGTAGAATTACATGCGTTGTGTGGCAAAATTAAAATAATTTTCCTCTCATTAATGAGTAAGGCGTTATGCACTATGGGGTACAAGTTGTTGTGCTAAATTAATAGAGGCATGCTAGCCAGCACATTGGGTACTTTGCTACTCTCTGCAACTGAGGCAGCTGTAGTGGACAATTATCTTATTTTAATTCAAATGGCCCTGCTCTTCTCCAAATGCATTTCTCATTCTACCCTGACTCCAAAGAGGCAGATGAATAATAAATAAGATACTACGCCACATAAGTCATATATAAAATGCAGATATCCTTTATGCTGTAAGTAGACGGTAGGGGAAGGGATGCACTGCACTACAGGGAAAGGAACAGGATGTATAGTTTGTGTTTGGCACTTTTGTTACAGAGTATCCCCTACGCCAAACTTGAAATCAGGCACTTAGTTCTACTTTACTCACTGGCCTCGCCCTGCACCCAAATTATTTCCAACAAATTAACTCTCTGGGCAGTAAGGAAAGGAATCTTAACTTACTCTACTGCAGAGTAAGGAAGAGGGAATGGTCCGGGTAGGTAGAGCTTTTGCTATAGAATATTGGGGTGTCACTGATCATCGTCATGTGACTAAGCTTTGGCTCATTCAGTCACTCTAGTTGACCAAAGTTGAAAGGGAAATATTTGAACAGGAGTAAATCTGTTATGGGAAACCATGAAATATATTTATAAATCACTTCACATGGCCATAAAAATGTGATATATGCCAAGAATGTATTTTTTTATGTTTTTGTAGGCTGGGACGGAAGAACTTAGGGAAGAATAAAGGAGTGAAGTACTAAGACCAGACTGGTTGGGCAAAGGAAAACGCACCTTGTGTGCTCAGTTTGCAATACATTGAAAACTTTGTAATTGCCACATTAACTGAAGCAGACACACATTGCACAGCCAACACTGCAATCATGTATTGAACCATACTGCACTTAGGTCATTGGTGAAGAATTGTCACAGACAGGGAGGGGGGTGATTGATGAATGATGATGGATGGGATATATTTCTGCCTTGCTTAACAAAAACAGTGAGTCAAGGGAGTAGACCAAAAATTAAAATAACCCACACTTTGAGTCATAGCTCGAATAATCATAAAACCAAGTAAGCAAAGTAGGTGAGAAGCATGCCCCTCTCTAGAAGAGCTCCCTTGTTTATTCATCCAAGCAACTATTCATTCATCCTTTCATTCTTCTATATTCACCCATATCCACCATGATTTAAACTTTACTTTCTCTCATCCAGTCTTTCACCAAAATTTCCAATCCATATACATCCATTCAGTATCCACCCTTTCTTTCAACCATCCTTTCACCCATCCATCCATTTACCCAATACCTACCCAAGCATCCTTTCACTCATATACCATTTTACCCATCCTTTCTTTTTTAACCTTCCATTCTTCCCCTTTTCCACCAAGCCATCATTTTTAGCGTTCATAATGTGAGCTGTAGCAGAATTGCAGATAGAAGAGGCCATAATAACTCAACCACCGCTGCAGTTGCAAAAGTAGGAGGGTTCATGATCACGAGTCACACCAATGCCCTTGTAGCTAGTGAGAATATTAGTAATTGTCAATAAGCAAGCAATGTGACTTACCACCGCCCGTCCCTGATGCCGCTTCTCTCCCTCCAACCGACTCTTCTCCTTCAGCGGAACTTGAGCCAGCACTGGTGGTGGTCTGGCTGTCTAGAAAAGAATTACACATTTTTTAGATGCCAGATACGCCTCTGCTTATTTTTTTAATCCAGAAAATACAACTGCAATACATCACTACAGTTCGGTTAGCAGTATCTTCTATGAAAAATATCACTCTGGGCATTTTGTTGGTTGACAATGTTAGAAAAGCCAAGTACTCAAGTCAACCAAAAACGTTTTGTAATTGAGGGGCAGAGCTATAGCCTATTATGATGACTCTGAGTGAAGGGTTGGAATAATGGTCAATGAAAGACATATGGTGTTGTTGGCAAATGCAATGGGACCTCATACTTTCCAGCCATGCTGCACTGTCATGGAAACTGCTGGTATACTGTATAAATGAATTACACAGCACAACATTGGGGTGGTGGTGAGGGTGATTGTCATGACCATGGCCACTCTCTTGTTAACTGTTAGAGCATGAACAAGAAAAAGAAAGCCTTCTTAACAAACATGCATGGTGAATATTATTTGTAATACTTCCTTACTTGGGACTGCAATCTTCACAGAAGACAGTAGAGTATCAAATATCTGTTCTTAGTCTTCCAGTATCACAAGATATATAGGAGAGAGGGAAAGATTACTAATAAAGCAGAAGATAACTACAGATTAGTACAGACAGGAGAAATTCAGCAACAAAAAATAAACATGAAACATAGAAAAAAAGATAATGCAAGGATAACAAGAATTTAAAACAATTGGCCAGAGGAGTTGAAAAAAAAGGAGACAGAATAAAAAAATAAGGCAAAATTAAAACTAGGAAAAAATAGTGGGCATAGGGAAATAAGAAAATAAATAATGGGACTTACTGGGATTAGCAGAGCCCTTGGTAGCAGCACTGGTTGTAGGGGCCTCTGCACAAGCTCCTTTGGACCCTCCTCTGTTCTGCCCCATATCTTGCCACTCTGGCACATGGGTATTTGTGTAATGCCAGAGCTAGTTTGATAAATCTATACCCAATGCCAAAGGCACCCATCGTGGCCCACAAACAGTCCCAGGCCACACGGTCGAAAGCCTACTCGGCATCATACAAATTCTAGTGTTGGATTTCCCTGTAGCATCAAACGCTGTGATCGCTGTGTTGGAATTATTTGGCAGCCATTTTGTGCATCCAGCCAGTGTGTTTTGCCATAGGTTTGCATATATTCTTTGTTTCCCATGCCACCTTGCTCACTTTTGTTTGACCATGTGGCTGGCAGCCATTTTCTGTAACTATCCAGTGTGTTTTTGCCACAGGCTTGCATATGTTCTTTGTTCCCCATGTCCCCTTACTTGCTGTTGTTGTTTGACCATGTGGTTGGCAGCCATTTTGTGCATCCAGCCAGTGTTTTTTTGCCACAGGCTTACATGTGTTCTTTGCTCCCCATGCCTCCTTGCTCACTGTTGTTGTTTGACCATGTGGCTGGCAGCCATTTTGTGCAACCAGACAGTGAGTTTTTGCCACAGGCTTGCATGTGTTCTTTGATCCCCATGCTTCCTTACTTGCTGTTGTTGTTTGACAATGTGGCTGGCAGCTATTTTGTTCATTCAGCGCATGTGTGTTTTTGCCACAGGTTTGCATGCATTCTTTGTTCCCCATGTCTCCCTGCTCACTGTTGTTGCTTGACCATGTGGCTGGCAGTCATTTTTTGCATCCAGTCAGTGTATTTTTGCTACAGGCTTGCATGTGTTCTTTGTTCCCCATGCCTCCTTGCTCACTGTTGCTCTTTGACCATGTGGCTGGCAACCATTTTGTGCATCCAGCCAGTGTGTTTTGCCATAGGCTTGCATGTGTTCTTTGCTCCCCATGCCTCCTTGCTCACTGTTGTTGTTTGACCATGTGGCTAACAGCCATTTTGTGCAGCCAGCCAGCCTGTTTTGGCCATAGGCTTGCATGTGTCATTGTTCCCTATGTTTCCTTGCTCACTGTTGTTGTCCGACCATGTCACTAGAAGCCATTTTGTGCATCCAGTCTGTTTGCCACAGGCTTGCATGAATGGATGTGATATCAGTTAATAATATGCTTGAGGAACATTGTGGTATATGTATATTAAGAAGATGATTCTGATGAACAGAGTTTATATATTATATGCATTTGTTTGCATTTTTTATTTTATGCCTCCTTGCCTCACAATAGGTTTCTTCTCATCCTCCCATACAAATATCAGCAGTATGGATCGCTTTTTTAATTTAAATTTTAAGTTTTTATTTTATTTTTTAAATTTATTCTTTTACTTTAATTTTTTTATTCTGATTTCTTATTTACATTTGTTTATTTTATTTGTTAATTGTAATTTTTTAGTTTGATCTTTTTCATTGTTATTTTATAATTGTAATTTTTTTATTCACTTTAAAAATTTTTTTACTTTTTATTTCTTTGTTTTTTAAATTATTTAATGCATTTTTTTGGGGGGGGGGCATTTTGTCTCCATCCATCCATCCACCATGGGCGCACAGTCACACAACAGCATTCCATTTTTTTAGGTATAATTCCATTTCCTCCTAGACACCCTGGCTGTGGTGCTCTGCAGACACATCACCATCATTCATTTTTTTATGATTATTCCATTTCCCCCTGGACCACATTGACTTCCACAAGCGCACACTAACCTTAAATTTAAAAAAAATTATTATTCCATTTATCCATACACTTCCCTGAGGGCCACATGTTTCTCCTTTAGAATGGATGGACATCTATATCTGTATGTTGCTATCGTGATTGGAAATTACATTTTATGGTATGGTGGTGGGGTTTGGTTTTAAAGTGAAAGATTTATTATTACCTAAGTAACCAACAACACTAATATTGCCTTTGTCTGTACTAATTCAAGCTGCAACAATGCTACATTTCACTAAATGTTTTTCTTGCTTGTTTGCTTTTAGGTGCACAAGAGAAGAAGAAACATCACCCGCAGTACTGCCAAACAGAAGGCCTGTACAGTGACATCAGTCCTCCAATCTCTTCTGCTTGTGCAGCTCAGTGCCACTGCCAACTGAGAGCTTTAAGATGGCCCTGAAGAAAGTTGCTCCCAAGAAAGTCGTCAGTGAGAAGAAGCAACTTTCCACCAGTGGCATGCTGACCACAACTTTTTCGGGAGCTGTGTGCCTGCCAGTCCGGCCTCCAGGGAGGAGCCTGGGAGCAGCACTCCCACATCAACAGCACAACCGCAACCTAAACCCAAGACCATGTCCGTCAGTGATGCAGCCACTGCAATCATGGTGACGCCTACGAGCAGTGATGTTGAATTTGATTTGTCCCTTTCGCAAAGTAGTATCCAATTATTTCAGGCAACAGAGCAAAATGGACAGAAGCTGCAGCCAGCAATAGTAGTTACTCCTAAAGTTGGAGCAGTACAGGAGTTTGAGCTTCCTGCCAAGCAATAATCTCCTCTTTTAGAATCATTAGCAACCAGATCTCCAGCAAGGAAAAGGAAGGGTACTACTCCACCATTTTCTCCAAGCACCACTTCTGATGACGATGAAAGGGACATTTGAGTCGACCCCGGTAGAGTCTGGTTGATGACATGAGAGGCAACGGAAAAGAAAAGTTACTGAAAGTCTTAGAATTATGGAAGGGTTGATATGGAGGATGACGATGAAGAGATAGTCATTGTGGAAGCTTGCACAGAGGAGTCGACATCATTATTCAACCTGATCCGAGGGTTGTGGTACAGGTAGCACCACCAGCTTCCATATTACCAAAGCCCCAGCTGCACCAACTCCTACCTCCGTAGACGTATGCATTGCAGAGAGGCAATTAATGACACACCCACCTACCTCTAGTTCTTCTTCAGTCATTGGCAGTGGCACAGTAAGTACCTCTCCACAGTTTGGGACATTTTTACGGTTAGCAAAGAGGGGGAGAACATTGCAGTATGCACCATTTGCCACACAAATGTTTGTCGAGGTAAGCCTGGTTCATATTATGGTACTGCAGGCCAAATGACCCATATGAAAAAACACCATTCAATCAAGTGGGAGGAGCACCTTAAAAAAACTGCTGAACATGGTTGTGGTGGTCAGGAGATCCGGGAAACATCAACTATAAGTCCAATCAAGGTGGGAGGTGATGATGAGGAAGAAAAGGGTGACATCCTCATGCAAAGGAGCCCTGTCCCCAGAATCAGCCAACTGAGCGGCTTCACAATGGCACAAGAAGACTCAGAGTGAGGTGGAGACACCACGGCATACAGTGACTGCCCTACCATGAAGCACATTGAGTCAATCACCACCTAATTCTCGAAAGTCACCTGTGTCATTGGCTCCAGAAACGAAGAAAATACAGGCTTCTATTACAGGCATGTTCAGGCAGGAGAGGCCCTATGACCCCAACTTCCCAACGGTACGTTTGTACAATGGGAAGCTGGCAAAAATGTTAGCACTGGACCTCCTCCCTTTTCCTTTTGTGGAAAGAATGGGATTCTTAGAATTTGTGGCAGCCATCTGCCCGAAATGGAAGGTTCCAAGTCGGTCCTATTTTGCCAGTTACTGTTCCAGCACTGCATCACAATGTGCTGCAATTGGTTGGACAAACTTTGCAGCAAAGTGTTGTTCACACTATCCACTTGATGACAGACATGTGGACCAGTTGTCAGGTGACTGATTACATGTGCATCACTGCACACTGGATATCTTTTGCGGGGTAAGGCAAAAGCTATCTACAGGTGTTGGCCATGAAGGAAGGTTTGAGAGTTTTCGGTGGCAAGCAACAGTAGCTATGTTCACCATTGAGAAATCACATACAGCTGCAAACATCTTGGATGAATTTAACAGCAAGGTGTCTGAATGGCTGTGACCCACAGGTTTCAGAATTTGACTTGTTGCCATGGATAATGGCAGTAACATAGTCCGGGCCACAGCACAAAGTGGCTATTTCAGGGTCCTGTGCTTGGTGCATTGCATCAACCTGGTTGTGCAAGACTTTCTTAAAAAGTATACATAGTCAGCAACATACTGACCACCTGCAGAAGAATCTGCACTCATTTTAGCCATTCTTTTATAGCCCGGAAGCAGTTGCGAATTATTCAGCGTGCTAATAGAGTTCCAGCTAAAGCCCTGACAGAGGAGATGCCAACACGTTGGAACTCTACCTATTACATGTTGCAACGTCTGTTTGAGTAGTACAGACAGATCAATGACTATGTCATTCAAAGATGAGGGGATGCAATTGGGAAAGCTATGACCATGGATGCGGACAAATGGGGCTAGTAAAATGCCTGACACAGATGCTAAACCCTTTGGAGGTTTTTACATGGGAAGTTATCAAGGAGGACAGTACGATGGGCCAAGCTATCCAATTTGTTCCACTGGTACAAGACCAGCTAAACAATGTGTTGGAAACGTTCGCACTCGCAGGTGTGAACGAAAACCCAGAAGCGCATGCCTTCGTTGAGAGCTTAATCTTTCATTAGGCTTGTAATGCATGCCTACAAAATGACATCATCTCCTTCAGAGTACATTTGTGCCACACTACTTGATCCATGGAACAAAGAAATCCTGCCCACTTTTATTCCTTTGTCTGAAGGGGATGTTTCAAAATATAAGAGGTAGATTGTTGAGCAAGATGGAGACCTGGAAGAAGAACGGCTGGAACTTAGAATCCCACTCCGCAGTTCTGGGGTGCCACCTGCAACTTATAGAGAGGGCAGTCTTGTCTCACAACAGCCAATACCAACGACAAGAGCAGCGGCAACAAATGAATTGGACCCAACCTCTGCATTGGCTTGGTTTCAAGTGGCAGGTCTTAAGTCCAGTGCAAAGGCGAAGGCATAAGAGGTCGAGCAAGTGGCAGCACCAATGACCATTCAGAGAATGTTCCAGAAGTATCTGGATGATCCAAAAGAGGTCTATGTGGATCAAAACTCATTGATGTATTGGTATGGGAAGATCCGTCAATGGCCAGAGCTCAGCAGGCTGGCAAAACAGTATCTGGCTCGTCCTCTAACCAGTGTGTCTGTTGAGCGTGTGTTCAGTGAAGCTGGTGAAGTTGTTACAGTGAGAAGGACCAGTCTCTCACCACAAAACATGGAGAGAATGACCATGATTAAAATAAACCCACATTTCGTACCACACAATTACACCATTCCTGAAACAGCACAGGAGGAGGAGGAGAATGATTGGCCAGAATCATATGTGTTAGCTGACCAACTTCTGGGTGAACCACCAGAGTTTGAGGATGAACTCTACTTCCCGGACTGAGTATGCCTATGCCACCATAGAACTTTTTAAGTATTTCTCATTGAACTTCTTTCTTTGCAACAAAAAGAAAGCACCTAGTGGAATATTTTGTTTGTGTCAGATTTATGCAGCCCCACCATTTTTGGGTCACATATAAGGCTGGATTGGATTTGGACCAGTGAGCAGTGAAGAAATCTCCACAATTCATTCATGGCATTGGAGACAGTGCCTGCCTCCCTTGCATACCTATCCTTTTTTTTGCACCATATAGCAGGGCTGCCCCAGAAGATCATTGATTTACAAGAGTGCCAATATCAAATTCCAATGTGTTGCCTGTGTCAAAAATATAATTGTGTACCTACTACCGGATCTACCTATACTTGGATTGGAAGTGGTAACTGCAGCTATCGCAACAATGAGTGAGTGATTGTGAGTGATGAGATGATTGATGATTTACATGGTTGCAGTGAGGGAGGGTGTTCAATTAATAGTAAATTTGATTTTGATGAATTGCAATGTTTAGTGCCTGATGGGTGATCATTTTTCCTGAAGGTGATTGGCATTTACAAACTTACTTAGAGAAAATGTACCTGTACGGTCCCCTCCTTTTTTCAAGTTCTTCAGAGACCAAACCATTCACTTTAGTTAACAAACACAAATCTATACAAAATACTGCAATTCTGTTTCTCTACTTGTTCTTAAACAGCAGTGCACTACACGTCTATTTTGCTCGGGGCAGGACTGGGATCGAGTTACTCGAAGTCAGGAGGAGGATGGAAGGACATAGGGTTGGACTACCACATCAACAGCTAGAATATGGAAGATATCGACTTCAAAGGGAAACCATGACTTTGAGGCCTAGTACTCAGCTATGTGGAATGGAGTGAGTTGCGTTGATTTGGGAAATGCTGCTGAGTGTGTTGGTTGCACTGGTGGCAAAAGTGAAACTGCGAGTCCTCTTGTTTTTTGCTCTGCCTCTGAGTCTTCTTGGTACAATCCTCATGAAGGTTATCTTACTTCTGTCCTTCTCCTTGACTCCACTATACAGTTTCTTTATTACAATCTGGAGGCCTTTTCCTCTTCTGCACAAACAAAATGCAAAAGCTGAGTTCAACACTCCTGCTTACCTCCCGGACTGGTTCAGACAGGCACCCAAGAGTGAGAGACATTCCTGAGGAGAATGCAGATGCTCCGCCCAATGTGGCAATACAGTATCATTTTTCTTTTAACAAACATATTTTTAGAACTTGGTGGATTCAATTTACTCCTCCATAATTAGATTTTTTCAAACCTAGAGGACAGAACATTTAGATATCTAATAACTTCAGGCTCTGGTGCAGAAAGACTGCCTGCAATGCATTTAAATGTACTGTGTCATACTCATTCCTTCGTTTCCTTCCACAACAGATTGATGATGAGGATGTGCTGCTCATTGCCCTGATAAATATTGTTTTTGTGCTGTGTTTGCAACTGATTTGCATATGGCCGGGTCTAAACTGTAACGGCATGGGGAGCAAAAAAAAAAGAAAACAATGGTTTTAGGCCCAGATCTCTGTACTAGGGTGAATGTTTGACATTGATCAGCATTATGTCCATCAATTGTTCTTTTTTCATTTGTCACAGAGTGGGACGGGTATGTCCAGACGTGGGTCCTGTGCTCTCCTTGCCACTGGAGTCAAGTTAGCCTGGCTGATGCCCGAAAACTGGTCCCAGGGTGCTAGTTTCCGGTCCAGGGAGGACATGGCCTGGCAGTTTGGGTTGGATTCTTCCCTTGGGGGAACAGGTTCAAGATTGAATTGCATATGGATCGGTCTAAACTGGAATGGCATGGGTAGCAAAAAATGATGAATTTTTAGGCCCAGATCTGTGTACTGGGGTGAATGTTTGACATTGATCAGCATTATGTCCATCAATTGTTCTTTTTGCATTTTTCACCCCGAGATGGGACGGGTATGCCCAGATGTGGGTCCCTTGCTCTCCATGCCACTGAAGTTAAGCTAGTCTGGCTGATTAGGGGTGATGCCCCGAAACCAGTCCCAGGATGCTTGTTTCCGGTCCAGGGAGGACCTTGCCTGGCAGTTCGGGCTGGACTGCTCCCATGGGGAATAGGGTCAAGACTGATTTGCATATGGCTGGGTCTAAACCGGAATGGCAGGGGGAGCAAAAAATGATGGATTTAGGCTCAGATCTCTGTACTGGGGGGCATGTTTGACATTGATCAACATTCTGTCCATCAATTTTTGGGTTTGTCTTTGTCACACCTTTCCCCAAATCCCTTTTCCCATCTATTCATCAAACTACTAACCCTCTTCCTCTGGTCTGTGTGATTTGTTTGGAGAGGTGTCCTAATTTACACCAAAGAGATCACCCACTTGGTGGGGCGGATTTGGTTAAATGCAACACTAAATCATTGCAGGATCTTCTATTACCTGAGCAATAGCCCACACCAGCCTCACTTACCAAACCACGTATAAGTAAGAACATCAATCCTCAATGTCAACATCATCATTCTGGCCTTTGTTATCTGAAAATAAAATGCTTAACCTTGTCATTGAGTAAATTCTTCCTGAATTGAGGATTTCATAACTTTGGTTTTCAAATTCCATGCTCACCATTGCTCAGATTAAATTGCTATTTCTAATTTTTTTTATACTATGTGGTATTTTTTGATGTGTCATGGTGGTAGTAGTCTGACCTCAGTCTTTCTAAAGCTATAATATAAATGTATATGTATAACCTACTAATTCTTGATTTGTCTTTCAATTTAGTTGCTTGTGATACCTTTGATTAATCCTACAGTTGGAGATCACCTAGGTGGGAGTGGCACCTCGCTGTGATGCCTTCCCTGTTAGCGCACTACCACTACCATAAAGAAGGCGCCTTGGGAAACCCTCCAGTAGGTGCTGGAAGATTGAC
Source organism: Calotriton arnoldi (assembly GCA_963921515.1). Classification (NCBI taxonomy): domain Eukaryota; kingdom Metazoa; phylum Chordata; class Amphibia; order Caudata; family Salamandridae; genus Calotriton; species Calotriton arnoldi. The sequence continues at coordinate 782,304 of CAWUFW010004256.1, read as the reverse complement.
AGAGGGAGCAGCCACCAGCCACTTAACTTCCCACCATTTGCAATAATAAGCTACAACAACAATGGCGAACCTAAACTTACATGGCAGGGTACTGAAAGGACCTATAAAATCAATTGCCCATTTAGACCATACACTACAGACAGGCTGGAGGGGCACTCCTTCAGTTTAAAGACCTTTATCACTAGTAGCACACATGACACATGCACGTACACTTGCTATGATTGCAGCATCTATCCCAGGCACCAATAATTGTCTCTAATCTTTCTCTTGGTGATCATCTACCCCAAATGTCCTTCATGGCCACATCGGATGATCTCATCTCTTAACCCAACGCGGAGTACAAACTTGTCCCCTCAAACCAGCATCCCTTTTTTCTCGATAGAAAGCTCATCAGCAACTTTGAAATAAGCTTGTAAACCATAAGACAACGCTTTCTCTTTAGGCCAACTCCCCATAACGTGTTTCCTAAAACTCTCCAGTTCTTCATCCTTCACTGTTTCATCAATCCACTCCTGTTCTGTGAAAGTAGTGTCTTGACACACATCAATGCTTGCAATTAAACATTCCTCATCGTCCTCCTCCCTATTATCTGGATACTCATAAACACTGTGAGGAGAACAAGACAAATTGTCTGCCCTGGTGTTCTTCTCACCTGGGATGTATTCCACATTGAAATTGTACTGTAACAGTTTTGAACTTAACCTGGGTATTTGATCCTTGATGACCGTCCCCTCAAGAATGCGGACTAAGGGTTTGTGGTCAGTTCTGAGAGTAAACTTTCTTCCCCGGATGAAACTTTTGAAGCGTTTGCCAGCCCAACAACAACCCAACAATTTCTTTTCAATTACCAAAAATACTTTTTTGTTTACTCTTAGAGACCTGGACGCAAACCTCCACTGTCATTTCAGAGGTTCCTTTGAGTTGAGCAATGGTGGCTCCCAAACCGTCATTGCTGGCATCTACAGTGATGATACATTCTCTAGATGGGTCAAATGGTGCTAAAACACCTGCAGAAACAATGTCATTTATGACTGCTTGAAATTTGTCTTGGCACAAGTCTCTCCACTCAAAAGTTTTATTCTACTTTAAAAGTTCCCTCAAATAAACTGTTTTTCCAGCAAAGTTTTTGATAAATTTTACATAAAACTCGCAAAACCCTAGGAAAGATGCTACATGCTTCTTAGTTTTTGACGTAGGTGCTTTCGTAATAGCTTCAACTAACCCAGGCCTGGGTTCCACTCCTTTTTCAGAAAAAAGGTGTCCCAAATATTCAATATTCTTTCTGGAAAATTCCATTTTTTTTAAGATTAGCTAAAATTCCAAACATTTGCAAACTCTCCAACACTGCATGCATACGTTTGTCATGACTGACTGCATCTTCACCAGCCACCAGTATATCATCCTGGAATGTCACAACTCCTTTGATCCCCTGCAACACATTCGCTAGCATACGTTGAAAAACGGAAGCAGCAAATGCAAGCCGAAAGGCATCCTCCTCAACTGAAATGTTCCGCCAGGCGGCACAAAGGCTGTAAGGTGTTGAGATGACTCATCAAGTTCAACCTGATGGTAAGCAGATGCTAGGTCAATCTTAGAGAATACCTTAGCGCTTGCAAAGTGCTAATGATGTCATCAATACGGGATAAAGAGTGGGAATCTACCTAAATCGCCTTGTTAAGACTCCTGAGGTCGATGCAAACTCTTAATTGACAATTTTTTTTCTTGCTATCACCAAAGGAGATAACCACAGGGATGATTCAATAGGCTCAATCACACCAACTTCACAATTTTTTGGGAGTATATCTGCCAATTCATCATGAACACTGAACGGTACGTTCCTTAATTTATGCTTGACAGGGGTAATGTCACTTCGCACGTTGATCTTATGCTTAAATTCCTCAATCCTTCCCAACTTATCACTGAAAACTGTTCCAAATAAACCAGTCCACTTCGTCTTGGAATCAACTTCATCAGGAACTTTATCAGTCGGGACCGCATCCTTGAACAAGGAAACCTGAACTTTCCTCCTAGGCCTCAGTGTCATACTGAACGAACCCTGATGATACCATCCAAGAATGTTCAAGCCTTTTTTGGCAACATACACCTTACCAAAAATAGTTCTGGTTTTAAACCTCAAATGACTTTCAAAGTACCCAGACAGTTCAATCTTCCTCCCATCATATGCTACAGGATTCCTGTCAGGTGAGAGTAGCTCCCTGTCACCCCATACCTCCTGGAACAATTCATGAGTCACCATTGTCATCCTGGCATCAGAATCGATCAATAATCTCAACACCTTCCATCAACGATAATGTCTTCATATGGATAAACACAATTGGATTCGCCACCTTGGACAACCAACACCGAATCTTTCCGCATGACTTGTTCTTCCTCTGAACTGTCACACAACTCGCCGTCCAGTACAGCATTGACCTTATCCTTGGTTGATTGACAAACTTTAGCAAAATGCCCCATTTTACTGCAGGTTCTGCACTCAACATTCCTCGCTGGACATGATCGTCCACTGGGACCATGATTAGAAAATCCACACCTGAAACAAATGTTTTTTTGCCTAATGAATCCTCCTTTAGACTCTTTCCTCTTTGTGGTTCTCTTAAAGTGGGCATTCTGTTTCTCACTGCCTCTTTCGTTTACTACTGACCCACCACTTGGCTCCCTATGTGTCAATTCTTTACAAGACTTGCGTGACATATCAATGCTTTTCCCAACATCGATAGTCTCAGACAAACTCAGATGTTTCATAGTTAGTAGTTTCTCCTGAACTTTTTTATCCCATCAGCGTACAAATATCTGGTCACGGATCAGCTGTGACGTAAAATTCTCAAACTCACATTCAGCAGCCAACATACGTAAGACTGCTACATACGTGTCAATGGAATCATCCTGCTGTTGTTCTCTTGTAAAAAATGTATGTCTATTACCTATTAAGCTGGGTTGTACATCAAATTGTTTTTCGAGTTTCTTCACAGCCAACTGATACTCATCAATCTCCTCATCATACTCTTGTAATTGAAAAGGTGGCAGATGCTCATAAACAGACTGTCCCTCAAAACCCAGATTATGCTCCAACAAAAACCTTTTCCATTCTGGGCAATACCTGTTTCCCCCAATGGCTTCTAAGTATTTAGTGAAAGCCCTGTACCAATTTCTCCACGGAATGGGTTGGTCACCCGATGATTGCAGGAAAGGGGGAGGAGCATTGACACTTTGCATGGTGGAACACACAGGTATTAACTTCTAAATGCTCTAAACCAAAACTGATAAGTGCATAAATTGATATATGTTGTTATAAATACTCCCCGAACAAAACATATGAAAAATGGTACAGTACTGAAGGAAACTGTTTCTGGAACACCAAATACGGTTACTCTATACGAAGATTCACAGACCGTACACTGTTTGTGTGGGAATCACAGATGTGTTAATCCGACTGTATGGAATGTACTCCAACTTCCCTTTCAGGTTGCTGGACTGCGTGTTCTTGTCACAATTGGACAGACCGTCATTAACAGGAATGTACCCAAGATTCCTTCAGATATCCGAAATACGCACAAAGTGTGTGCGGATCACTGATGTGGCAAACTGGACTTCTTTTAGAGCTGCACCGATATCCAATGACGTGCGCGTCTGTTGGTGAAAAGGCCGCCTGCCCCAATACAAAATGGCCGCCGATGTGATTTACGTACTATTAGAGCGTGCTTACGTTTGCATGCTGGATATGCTGCGATATCCCGTGAGAAACAGACGGACAAATGAAGATGAGGACTGGACGTCGGAACGTTATACAGGGTCTCGAGCCCTTGTCACGCCTCTACTGAAGAATCGGTAAGTGCGCGAGCCACGCTTGAACAATGCCGCGCTCCAACAGCTGCTACGAGACTCGTGTGCAGCACCTAGGCAGACCACAATGCCTCCCCTCGTGCCTCCACCTTTCTCCCAAACACCCTCTCTCCATGTCCAGCTTGGGGTCAGATGCCTCCAAAGTTAGTACGGCACATCCATACAGATTTCTGATACTGGCCTCGTTCCGCTTCAGTTTTTGAATTTTGCTAGTATTCTGCCAAGACTGCCAACTGGTGTGCCTCCTAGAAGTATGTGGGTTCCTCACTGTGGCCAGAACGTTGCAAAATTATAGTAACTTGACCTCAATGATGACGCTGGAGTCGTGTTTCGTTCGAGTATGGAGAGTTATTGGCCACAGTGTCCGCAGTCTCACAACAACTGACAATAATGGACTTGTCCACCACCAACCTCCCATACCACATTCCACATTCCAGGCACATAGCTCTGGAATGTGTCAGCAAAGACATCACCACACAATGTCCAAAGAAGAAAAAGTCCAAAACACCCAGTACCAACTCCCTTCTCACCCACCCTCCCCACCCACAACAACAGTCCCTCCCACCCAATTTTTTAAAAAAAAAGGCCTCATAAGAGGGAATTGTCCATTCTTATGCAGAGCTGGTACAGACTCTGCTCAATCCTCCCCAAACGGCTCTCTAACTGGTACTCCAAACGGTCAAACCACTGGAGGATGAGGTGCTGCAATGAGCAGGGGGCACTGGGAGAAGTGGCAGTTAGGGACCCTACCTTGTGATGGCACTGTAATGTCAGGAAGGCAGGAGGCTGTGGCTTGCTAGCTGAACTGGGGCCCAGGTCAGAGGTGGCTACTTCCGCCTCTTCCTCATCCAGGGCCACTAGCTGACAGTATTCTGACTAGATGGTCTCCAGCCTCTGCCGTCGCAGCCTGGTTGATATCTCCTGCCTAGTCGATGGTAGTGGTGGACCAGTAGGAGTAGCTTTATCAAGAGAAAAACAAAGAGAAACAAGCATTTGCAATGCAATAGGTCTCGCATTTGCGAGAGTTTAAGCTATTGGCATTGTAAATGACAATGCCTTTTATTTATCGGTTTTGATAATTAACACATAAATAAAGGCATTGTCATTTACAAGGCCAATAGCTGAAACTCTTGTAAATGCGAGATCTATTTCATTTCAAAGAAGGGGCTGCCATTATCCCAGGCTGCTTGAAAAGTGAAAGCATGCATGGTGCGCTAATTTTGCAGGAAAAGCACGTCGTGCCTGCAGTAGGAGAAACTCATTAAAGAAAATAGTGCTTACAGACTAAATAAGACATACCGTGTAACAACAGAGGTAAAAGGGCCAGTCCTCATGGGATGTTCCAAATGCAGACAAGGCAGTACTAAGGAGGGACTAACAAGCCTAAACGAATCAGAAGTCAGCATTTACTAAGGACATTGACACAAACCAATGAAAAATATGGGCAGAGAGTGGGCGGAGCTTCAACTCCATACTCTAATACAGCATTCCTCGTAAAGCAGCGCATGCGCTGCCCAGGCTCAACCAAAAAATGTTAGGCTTGGAACTCATGGCACAAATGAATGCAAAACAGGCAACAGCGAGTGCTACTTGGTGAAATATCCTACAGCCATTCTTTGTATGAACGCCATGCGAAAGTCCTAGAAAACTAAAAGTCTGCATTTACCATTTTATCTGCCTAACTGACTTCTTTCTTTTCATTCCTACTCTAAAACATACTCCATTCATTCAACTAGTGTTGATGTGGTGCTCCTCCATCTTATCTCCCTAGCTCGAGAAAAGAAAAGGCATTTTTGAAGCAAGGATTAGTAATGCATGCCTGCTAGCAAGCAGGCTCAGGTAGAACAGGCGTGGCAACTCATTATATTTTTAATTCACATCACAAAAAAAAATGATTACTATTGGAGAAAAAGTACAATTGGCTTTGAATTACTATAACATGAAAACATAGATTAAATTCACAAAGATGACAAACAAAAACAAAAAAAGAAAGACTAGAAAGAAAAAATACTGGCCAATTAAAGATTGCCCAACCAGCCTCCCTAAGACTGAACTAGGGCTTCTAGTTTTTTAGGAGGATGTGCACATGGAATCAAGCAATACACTATCACCCACAGTGCATTCGAGCAAATGGCTGAAGTTTCCCTATCCCACTCACCCATACTGTATGCTGCGTGGACGAGGACCAAATGGCAATTGAGTAGACTAAGTAGATTGACAGGCACTTTCTGCCCAGGCCACGACAAGTAAGTATAACTTACTGTGCGCCTAAATTATATTTTCCTTCAGACGTGGCCGCTCTTATGAAAACGGCTTGGGTGTGTCCACATGCTAAACCATTTGGAACCATGCACATGTGTTCTCACTTATTCTGTGCAAGGTCTGTGGGAATGAATGGACCCGTTCAAACACAGCGCCGGGACTGAATTATTCAGTGGAGAAAAAACTAAAGGAGCTCACTCTTTCAGGTGAGTTCGGCGTCTTGTACAATGATCGTAAATATTTGAATATTCTTTTAGGTGGATTCTTTTCTGTAGTTTAAATATTTTTACTTTTCTTTCTTATGCCTTTCCTTTGTATTGTTGTGCTGGTATTATGTGTTAAAATAGTGTAGAAATGCAGCTTTAAGTGGTATTCTGCGTGTGCAGCTACTGTGTGCTTCCTGAATTTGCTTCAGTTGTTCGCCGAGAATGTTAGAGGGAACTCAAACTTCCAAATTGAGACAGCCAGAATGGAAGCATTGTGTTTATGGTTAACACAAAAATGCTATAACATGAACTAAAAAAAGTGTTTTTGAACTCTACAGTGGGCAAGCCCAACAGGTGTTTAAATGCGAACTGAATAGCGTTGGCACTGTAGAGCCCAAAGAGCTGTGTTTGACGTGCCAGTGTGCCCTGACGCCCTTTGTGTTGGCAGTGGTGGAGCGCGTGCCACCTAGCCGTGGCTCCGAATGCAGTGCTGGTGCATCCTAGTGGGGAGCAATGTGTACTAGTAGGGGATGCTTCATGGACTTCCGGTCCGTTCATTACAAGAAAAAATACATCAGTGCAAGGAGCTGTTTATCTCTCGGTGCACTACTTCTATGATTCAATTAGTGCCTCTCCGATGAGGTTAACTGTGTAGTGTTTTTATTCAAGGGGTATTTATTATATAAAACAAGTTCACACGCGTAATTACTTTTAACACACTTCATTTACTGCTGAGCACGAGGTATAGAAGGGGGTGGGGTGTCTCTCACATACACAAAAAAGCAATGTTTCCTTATCGTAAAAACTGTGAAAAAAGTTTACAGGAAGTTCTGCACATCCCTGTGTTCTTACACAATTAGTAGAGGAAACCTACCATTGCCAGGCAGTTGTTTCTGTCCAGCAGTGGCCCAGCTATTTCAAGTGTTGCAGTGCTGAGTTGTGGGCTGCTGCAGGGAGATGGGGAAGTGGGCATGTCTGAGTTACCGTTGCATCTACGGCTGCAGAGCTGATCCCAGGAGAGGCTGACACCGGCCGATGACGAAGCAATGACGAAGCCACTGTTTCCTCAACCCAGCAGCGGGAGTGGGAGGAGCATATGATAGGCAGCCTGTTTTTGTTGGTGGGAGGGCACTCTACAGGGAAATGCAGCTTCGAAGCTGCAAGCAGAAGATGAAAGTGAAACTTTAAAAATGAAGTGCAGCTTAAGTATTCTGTCTTTCTCTCGTGCGCTGCGGGGAGCCCCTGCTCGGACGCATGTCATGTTTATAAATAAAACATGGCTGGTGGTGTTCTATCCTGAAAGCGGGCACTGTGCTGAAAAAAAGCACGGTGCCCGTGTACATAAAACAGAAGCATGGTCATGTTTATAATTAAAACATGGCTGGTGTTGTTGCGTCCTGAAAGCGGGTGCCGTGCTGAAACAAAGCACGGTGCCTGTGTACATAAAACGTATGTGGCTGCAAGTTAAGCGGGCACCAGCGTGATAAATAAGTAGTCCTTAAAGAAACAGATAAGGACGTAGAGTGTAAAGAGTCCGTAGTTGGCCGGTGTTCCTGGATCAAAAACGGATGTGATGTATCGGGAGCACCGGCCAATGAGGAGCCAGCAAATTGGAGCAACGGGGTTGTAAACCAATGGCAGGCAAGTAGGTGTAATTACACTCAGTAGAGTGATTACTAAAGGTCTTGCAGACAGCGCATGCACGCTGATGCTCGACCTAAAAAGACAAATAGTAAACAATGCTCTGAGTAAACACTGTTTAAAATGAAATAGTGGGTGGCACAGTAGAAGTTAATGTGTTGTGTGGAAAAAGAAAAAGAAATTACCTCTCATTAATGAGTAAGGCCTTATACACTATGGAGTACAAGTTGTTGTGCTAAATTAATAGAGGCATGCTAGCCAGCATGTAGGGTACTTTGCTACTCTCTGCAGTCTGCAACTGGGACAGCTGCAGTGGACAATTATCTTACTTTAATTCAAATGGCCCTGCTCTTCTCCAAATGCCTTTCTCATTCTACCCTGACTACAAAGAGGCAGATGAATAATAAATAAGATACTACACCACACACGTCACTTATAAAATGCAGATATCCTGTATGCCGTAACTAAATGATAGGGAAAAGGATGCACTGCACTACAGGGAAAGGAACGGGATGTATAGATTGTATTTGGCACTTTCGTTACAGAGTATTCCATACGCCAAACTTGAAATCAGGCACTTAGTCCTACTTTACTCACTGGCCTTGTCCTCCGCCCAAATTATTTCCAACAAATTAATTCTCTGGGCAGTAAGGAAAGGAAGCTTGACTTACTCTACTGCAGGGTAAGGAAGAGGGATTAGGCCGGGTAGGTAGAGCTTTTGCTATAGAATATTGGGGTGTTACTGATCATCGTCATGTGACTAAGCTTTGGCTCATTCAGTCACTCTAGTTGACCAAAGTCGAAAGGGAAAGATTTCAACAGACGTAAATCTGTTATGGGAAACCATGAAATATATTTAGGACTCACTTCACATGCCCATAAAAATTTGACACATGCCAAGAATGTATTTGTTAATTTTTTGGAAGGCTGGGACGGAAGAACTTAGAAGAATAAAGGAGTGAAGTACTAAGACCAGACTGAGTGGGTGAAGGGAAACACACCCTGTGTGTTCAGTTTGAAATGCATTGAAAACTTTGTAAATGCCACATTAACTGAAGCAGATGCACATTGCACAGCCAACACTGCAATCATGTATTGAACCATACTGCAATTAGGTCATGGGTGGAGAAATGTCACGGACAGGGAGGGGGGGATTGAGGAATGATGGTGGGTGAGATACATTATTGCCTCGGTTAACAAATACAGTGAGTCAAGGGAGTAGACCAAAAATTAAAATACCCCACACTTTGAACCATAGCTTTGATAATCATAAAACCAAGTAAGGGCAGTAGGTGAGCAGCATGCCCCTCTCCAGAAGAGCTACCTTGTTTATTTATCCAAGCAACTATTCATTCATCCTTTCATTTTTCTATATTCACCAATAACCACCATGATTTAAACTTTACTTTCTCTTATCCAGTCTTTCATTAAAATTTCCAGTCCATATCCATCCATTCAGTATCCACCAATTCCTTCAACCATCCTTTCACCCATCCATCCATTTACCCAATACCCACCCAAGCATCCTTTCACTCATATACCAATTCACCCATCCTTTCTTGTAACCTTCGATTCTTTCCCGTTTCCAAGCCATCATTTTTAGTGTTCATTATGTGAGCTTTTGCAGAATTGCAGACAGAAGAGGCCATAATAACACAACCACCGCTGTAGCTGCAAAAGTAGGAGGCTTCGCGATCATGAGTCACACCAATGCCCTTATAGCTAGTGAGTAGAATAGTAATTGTCAATAAGCAGGCAATGTGACTTACCACCCCCCATCCCTGATGCCGCTTCTCCCCCTCCAACCGACACTTCTCCTGCAGCAGGACTTGAGCCAGCACTGGTGGTGGACTGCCTGTCTAGAAAGAAAATTACACATTTTTTTGATGCCAGATACGTCTCCGCTTATTTTTTTTAATCCAGTAAATAAAACCGCAATACATCACTACAGTTCGGTTAGCAGTATCTTCTATCAAAAATATCACTCTGGGCATTTTGTTGGTTGGCAATGTTAAAAAACCAGGTAGTCAAGTCAACCAACATTTTTTTGTTATGGAGGGGCAGAGCTATAGCCTATGATGATGACTCTGAGTGAAAGGTTGGAATAATGGTCAATGAAAAACATATGGTGTTAGTTGGCAAATGCAATGGGACCTCATACTTTCCAGCCATGCTGCCTGTCATGGAAACTGCTGGTATACTGTATAAATGAATTACAAAGCACAACATTAGGGTGGGTTGAGCATGGTGGTCCATGACCATGGTCACTCTCTTGTTAACTGTCAGAGCAAGAAAAAGAAAGCCTTCTCAACAAACATGGATGGTGAATATTATTTGTAATACTAGCTTACTTGGGCCTGCAATCTTCTCAGAAGACAGTAGAGTACCAAATATCTGTTCTTAGTCTTACAGTATTACAAGATATATGGGGAGAGTGAAAGATTTTTTTTTTTTTTAAAGTTTAATTGATTTTTAGAGAAGAACAAAAAAAAACGACAGTAACATCAAGGCTTATCATAGCATAAAGCAAATATCCATGTGCTGGGATACATCATTATACATTTATACGTATTGCATTCCTTGAAACACTTACATGTTTGTCGTTCCAATGGTGCTCACCCGCCTCCCCCAGCATCTTCAACAGCTTAAACAGACCATCCCACGGAGTCAGCACAGTTATCAATGTGTCCCATTCGTCCCCTGCGCTTCTGCCACCTTAATTCACCTGAGCTGGGCCACCAACTCCGTTTCAGCGGTCTCCCTCAGGTATACAACAAAAGGTTCCCAAATATCCACTGGCCTGACACTCTCCGGCATAAGCTCCCAATACGCGCTGAGCTGCTCCTGGCAGTAGGCAGCGTCTCGCAGCCACACAGCCCGCAATGGCGCCAGCCGGCACCCCCAATGAACCGACACCCTACGCTTAGCCAATACAAGCAATATTGTCACCAGCCTACGGCTCGCCACAGCTATCTGTTCAACATAACCCAACAGACAGGTCACTGGATCCGGGACCAGGGGGGATCCCACAATAGCTTCAATTGTGTCGCATACTTCGCACCAAAATTTGGCCACTTTCGGGCATCCCCTAGCTAGGTGCAAAAAGGACGCATCAGGCGCCGCACAGCAGGCGCAGTTTGAGGTTTCGCATAACCCCATCATGTGCATTTGCAGTGGAGTGTGGTACATCTTATTTAAATACTTAAAGTGGATTAACCGTAGTTTATAGTTAGGGGATAGTTTTTCTGTCTGAGCGCAACAGAACTCCCACACCACCTCAGAAACCTCAGCACCAAGCTCCTGTTCCCAAACAACCCTTGCCAAGGGGGGTTCCCCTGTTGTAGAATGGATTGCAATGGAGTACAATCTGTTGACAATTTCTTCGGGGTAGCCGTGGTATACAGATGCTCTAACGCTTCAAAAATTGGGGGTTGCTCCGGGAAGGTGTCAAATAGTGCCCTACAATTTGCGCGTAGCTGATAATAAAGTAGAGTGTTGAGCGCCGACAATCTGCGTGCTTCCGGGCTAGGTATCGAGGTCAGGAACCTACCCGACGGGAACAAATCCGCCACAGTGCGCAATCCTAGCTCCGAAGCTCTATCAGCCATTCCCTTATCTTGCAGCAGGGGCAACTATGGATCAATGGCTAAGCGGGCCGAATGAGCGTGTAGCACGGAGAGGCCAGCGCGATTTCGTAGCCCCCTCCAAGTCCATACCATGCATTCCACCGGGTCAATTTCAATGCGCGGTGCTCTATATGTATCAAATACAGTTGTCGAGAGCAGGAGCGGCGCAGCTCTGTCCCGTTCCACTACTACGTGCGGCTGAAACGGTACGGGGTACAGCCAGTGGTAAAGATAGCTAGCCTGCGCGCATAGGGCATAAGCTTGCAAGTCTGGAGCACCCAATCCTCCTTTCGCTAGGGGACGAGTCAGCGTCTCATATCTAACCCTGGACTGGCGGCCCGCCCACGCCAATGTCACCAAGCTAGAACTCAGTCTTTTGAAGAAATGCGCCGTGAGGGGAATCGGGACATTTACAAAGAGGTATAAAAATGTAGGCAAAACAATCATCTTTGCTATTGCGATGCGGCCCGCCAAAGATAGCGCCAATACTTTCCACACTTGTACCCTCTACTCAAACCACTCAACGGCGCGACCGAAGTTTGCACTCCAGATCTCGTTCACATCTCAACTTAGCCAGATTCCCAGATATTTTGTGGGCTCAGTAGCCCATCTATAGGGGTAGTCCGTGGGGCAAGGGGTGGTAGTATCGGTCAGCGGAAAAAGAATAGATTTGCCCCAATTGATCTGCACTCCAGAGTACCCACCAAATCTTATGACCTCACGCGTCATTGGAGATATGTTAAGGCTAGGTTCGCTATATACAGCGTGACATCATCTGCATAGAGCGACACCACCAATCCTCTGGTAGTGAATCCAATTCCGCGATTCGCGTGATGCTGCCGCAGTCTGGCAGCTAAGGGCTCCATGGCTACGGCAAATAAGAGTGGGGATAGAGGGCATCCCTGTCTGGTTCCCCTGGTTATCGCAAATCTATCTGAGATCTGGCCATTGAAACTCGCCCGGGCCATTGATAGTGTGTAGAGCAAACGGATATTTTTTATGAAGCCAGGGCTAAACTCCAATCTTGCCAGCAACGCAAACAAATAGTTCCACTCGAGTGTGTCGAACGCCTTTGTGGCATTGAGTAGCGCCGACACCGCCCTCATATCAGGACTGAGATAGTGCATTACCGAGAATATAGTACGCAGATTGTGTGAAGTCTCACGCCCCGGAATAAAACCCGACTGATCCGGGCGGGCTATAAGTGGCATAAGTGGCTGCAGGCGGTTAGCCAAAAGCTTGGCGTAAATTTTTGCATCAGTGTTTATGAGAGAAAGGGAGAGGGACGAATCGCAGGACTCAGTTTGTTTGTACGGCTTCAGAATTGTAACGAGTAACACCTCGCGCAGCGACGGTGGAAGTACACCAGTTTCTAATGATTCATGAAACATTTCTATGAGGTGGGGGACAAGTAGGTCCGCATACTCCTTGTAAAAGGAGGGGGTAGCTCAATGTCTCCCGCAGTGTCTCCAGACGTGTACAGATTTTTGAAAAAGGCGGACATCACTCCCGGCAGGGAGTCGGGGAGGTGACCAAATGGCCACTGCTGTCCTGCAATTCAGTAATGTAAGATGCAGCATGCGGTTTGCGCAGCATGCCCACCAGAGTTTTCCCGGGGCGGTCTCCCTCCCCAAATCGTCGGTCCGCCATCTCTTTTCCCAAATATTTTACCTCCCTCACAGCTTCTTCCATATATTCAGTTATTTTCCCTCTAATTTCTGCCAAGGTGGCCGGGTTGGGGTCCATCTCCTGCTCTCTTTCCAGTTTTGAAATATCAACCTCCAAACTCCTGAGTGTGCCTCGAATTGCCCGCAGCTCCCCAGCCTGCTTCGCAATACACTCACCACGGATCACCACTTTGAACGCCTCCCACAACGTGGATGGCGACTCCACTGATCCCTTATTGTTAATGAAGTAGTCTGTTATGGCAGTACGGATCTCTGCACGAAACGCAGCGTCACGCAGGGTGTAAGAATGGAGCCGCCAGCTGAAAGCGCGCGGCGGCGCTTGCGGGAATGCTAGTTTTAAGCGTACCGGGGAATGGTCAGAGAGCGTCCTAGGCAGGTGGTCAGACGACACCGCCCAAGTCGCAGCGTCCCTCGTCAACAACCAGTAATCAATACGCGACCAAGACCCATGGTACGTAGAGCTAAAGGTGCCACTCCTCTGTACAGCATGCATGCACCACCATACATCCACCAGCAAGTTATCTGCAATAATAGTCTTGAGTGCCTCCGCTGCCTGCGTGTGATGCTGTCTAGCCCCAGAGTGATCCAGCTGACTATCAGGCATGACGTTAAAATCCCCCCACAACACAGTTCCAGGTGGCTTACCCGCAACCAATTGCCATACCAATGGTAGGCCTGGGCGTAGTTTGCGGAGTTTTGCTACGCGGAACTCCGCGAAGTTACAAAAAACTCAGCGAAGTTCCGCGAGTGGCGGAGTGCAGTGCGAACTGCAGTTTGTGTTGGCATTCCTGCCGCTCGGGTAGAAATTCTACCCGAGCGGCAGCTCGCGAACTTACCGTTCGCAATCGCGAGCGGGGAAAAAACTCTGCTGCACATCGCAACGGAGCGAAGTTCACCACCCAGGCCTAACCAACGGGAAAAAATGTGGGTCATCCTGGTTAGGCCCGTATACTGCTACTATTGTTAATGGGCGCTGATATAGTCTGCCCACTATGACATACCTCCCTTCTTTGTCAACTTCTGTTGTTGTGGTGGTCCAACACAGTCCTCTCCTGAATAGCACAGAGACCCCCCTGCTATAATTGGAATATGTCGCTGAATGGGACTCCCCCCACCATCGAGCACGGAGCCGGGACAGGGAGGCTCCAGTCAGGTGGGTCTCCTGCATTACGCACATATCCACCCCTTTACCCGCAAGATATGCGTGTACCAGTCTGGATTTCCGATAGTCATTAAGACCGCGGACGTTCCATGTTACGCAAGTGATCTTAGCCATTGCAGACCGTCTGTAACGTGGTCATATGGCGCTGAGTTTCTCCTCGGGGGCGCCGCCCTAGGAACACATGCATAGGTACAGCCAATTGCATCCCACATTTCAACAGTAATGTTCCAGCCTTAATTATACGACTTCTGAATTGTAAGCCTTGAAACATAAAAACAAACTTCTTGGTCCCCCCAAAGTCGAGAACAGAAAACCCACCCTCCCTTCTCCCAATTATTGATATTAAACAAACAAGGGAGTTATCCCATGGGGGCCTGGCTCCACCTAGCATACTCCCCCATCTAAAGACAGGGTAGCCAAGCCACGTTAAGAGTAGGACAGAGTTAGAGGAAACAGTGTGAACTTGCGGATTTGCCCCAGCCCCAGGGCCATAGCACCATCGCCATCATATGCAGCATAATCGACACATAGGACAGGCGTTGTTGTGCTAGTCAGCACACAGTACAAGCAGTACAGAGCAGCCCAACTAGACATTGTCACTTATTCCTCCCACGTCAACGCGCTCAGGGTTGTTTGATACATTACGTTGTTGCTTTTCCAATTACTTGGCGAATACCAGCGCGTCCTTAGGATCATTAAAGAACTGCGTCTGTGCTCCCGTCTTTATTATCAATTTGGCAAGGTAGACCAGAGCATATTGAACATCCTGTTTCTGAAGTATTCTCTTGGCGGGGAGGAACTCATGGCGGGCGGCCTGCACCGCCAGCGTAAAGTCCGGGTAAAACGGCAACGTCTTCCCCTGGTGCCGTATCTCGTCTTTGTCGTGCGCCACGCGTAATACAGCGTCACGGTCACGATAATTTAGGAGCTTAGCAATTATCGGGCGGGCCGGTGCGCCCGGTGGAGGCCGCGGCCCTAGGGATCTATGCGCCCTCTCCACAATGAAGACCGACGAGAGCACATCGCCAAAGAGGTCAGTAAGGTTTCGACAAAATCTTCCCTCCTCGTGATGTTGGAGGACTCAGGTACGCCCGTGATGCGGAGGTTGCTCCTTCGGGAGCGCGCCTCCAAATCTTCATTTTTGGCTTGAATCAGTTCCAGTACCTTGTCCATTTGGAGCATCTTTTGCTTGTCCCCAGTCATCACATCCTCAACATCAGACACCCTCGCCTCCAACTGCGCGATTTGCGTGTCGTGCGTGTCCAACCTGGTCTTCACCCAATCGAGGCGAGCAGACAGTTGATCGAGATTAGAGTCAATACCGCCAATACTGGCCTTGACCTCCAGCAGCAGTGCCTTCAGATCATCATCCCGGGTTGTGCCAGGCTCAGTTTGGGTAGCTTGTTCGCCTGCCTCTAGGGAAGACTACTCCTGGCGAGTCTGCCTTCTATTCTCAAATGTTAATTTAGCCTGCTTGGCATCCGCCTTGCCCATGCTGCCCACAGGACCGGAAGGAGGGGATCCGCAAACAGCTCACCAGGCACCTCGGAGGTAGGCACTTCTATGTCCCAGATGGGGGGGCCTGACAGCAAAAACAGCACCAGCAATGGGACAGGCCTCAGGCACAGGCCAAGAAAAGCGTCAGGTCACTTACCGCCCAACAGGCGCTTACTAGCCACAGCTCGCCGCCACCTCAAATCAGCGCTGGATCAATGCGGCTCACCCAGATAGCACCTAGCGTTCAGGCAGCAGTAGTGGTCAGTGCGGCGATTCAGTAGCGGCAATAGAAGGAAATCAGGCAGGCCTCAGTCTCTTTCCAAAAGCAGCTTGTGTCCTCCACCCGCAGGCAGGCCTCCCCAGCGCAATTCGGGCAGCCCCGTCACAGTGACCCAGCCCGTTGGTCCTGGCAGCAGTCGTGTTTGTCCTCTTAGAAGGGGGAGGGGAGAGGGGGGTCACGGAGTCCTCACTCCACAGCAGGGTAATCTCTCCAGGGTCGGCGCTCACCATCAGATCACTCGGACCCCCTCCCCAGCGTCAGAGTGCTCCACCACAGCGACTGCACAGCTTCGCCCCAGCCTCTTCGTACCGCCGTCACTCACAGGCCCACGACCAGGCCTCAGGATTTATGCTGCGAGGGCAGTCGCACAGCAAAGACGCACCAAAGCGGGGATGCAAGGAGGGCGCAGCGCCCCCATCCCGGGGCCCAACGAGCACGAAAAGAGGCCGCCGCTGACTGTCAGGAGGTAGGCACCCCACCACAGTCTTGCGCCGCCCCAGGCCCCACGGTACGGCACCTGCACCCCCTCACCGCCTCTAGCCAACTCCCGCTGCGTCCGCCCCTCTTACTTGGTGGGCTTAATCGGGGATACCACCCCCGGCACAGCAGCGTGTCTCCGCTCTGCAGCAGTCGTAGTCACGGTCATAGCCAAGGCAGCGTCTCCTCAGCTGGCGTGAGTATTGATGCCGCCCCAATGCCTCAGGGCCCGCCACTTTGCCGCAGCTCTCCGCCACCCCCCGGCCCAGCTGCGCAGCCTCGCGCAGGCCACAGCCTCACACAGGGGGTCCCACTCATCTCTAATGTGCAGTGGCCCGGAAATAAGGCGATCTTCGCACTCCCCAGGGTGCAGGCATCGCAGATCTCCAGGTGGGGGTTGCCAGAACGCCCTGGGTCCGCAGGATTATGCCAGATTATTGGCTTGGCCGGCAGAGCCCACTCAAAGTGCGCCCATCTTGCAGCTGGCTAAGCCACGCTCCGAGGGGGAGAGTGGAAGATTACCAATAAAGTAGAATATAACTACAGACTAGTACAGACAGCAGAAAGTCAGCTACAAAAAATAAACATGAAATATGGAAAAAAAAGGCTAATGCAGGGATAACAAGAATTAAACAAAAATTGGATAGAGGAGTTGAAAAAAAACCAAGGCAAAATTAAAACTAGGATAAAATAGTGGGCAGGGGTAAAAGTTAGGGAAATAATAAAATAAATAATGGGATTTACTGGGATTAGCAGAGCCCTCAGCAGATCCACTGGTGGTAGGGGCCTCTGCACCAGCTCCTTCTGGACCTTCTTCTGTGTTGCCCCTCTTCTTGCCGTTGAGTGCTGATGTAAGAAATAAAGAAGATAAAAAAATAGATCAGTGGTACAGTTAATCTCCACAAAATTATTATGACAGGCAAATAGTAAAATTGTAGTTTTCTAAATCAGATTGCCTATAGTACTAGTATTGACACTATCAGCTATGGGTGAGGTGGCCATGCCAATCCTAAAATCCCTATTACAATTCTTTTTAACAAAAACATAATTTGGAAAAACTGCATTATAATGAAAGAGCTTTGATTCTATTCTCATTTCTCAACCCCCCTTGATGGACCAATTCAGTCTCCCTTTTTTGCAATGCATACATACATATTACACATGACTGTGAGATTGCTTGGGACTTTATGAGCTACATAAAGAAAAGTCACGGAGGCCGCTAACTCACTGATATCGCTAATTCACTATGGTGGCAGGAGGACAGAGGAGTCTGCAATGGCATCTTAAATAATATCAGCCAAAGTGAGCAGCAACGGGTACGATTAGGTAGCGCCGAGTACCTGCCTAGCTCAAACTGGATCACATAATATTCTTAACGTGAACTAAACCCAACTTACCTTTAAGTGCGAGCAGCATGCTATTCAGAATTATTTTTTTAGCAATGTAGAACCCAAACACAACAAATAATTACTCACCGAGCCCCGCAATCTTGACGTCTATCAGGTCGAGCAAGTCCTGCTCTCGGTCCAGGACATCTGCCCAGCGGTGCGTCAGCTGCTGCTCGGTACGCTGGACCTGTGTGGAGTGGCACACACATTTGCACACCCTCCCCAAACACAGCGGATGCTTCCAAAGTGGATGCACACACTTAGGCCTGCTGCCAGCATGGCAGGGAGGTGGCCCTACACTGAAAAAATGAGAGCTGACACCTCCGCTTTGCAAAAGATTGCGTGGGGCTGCCCCCTTTGCCGGCACCGCCATCCACAAAGTAGGCTGATGCTGCTGGCTGTTTGGTGGGGCCTGGAGCTACCGCTCACCTGGTTGCCCTGCTCTGCCATGGCGCTGGGTGGAGGGAGGAAGGGAAAGAAAAAGGAAAAGGAAGGAAGAAAGAAATAAGGAAGCAAAGGGAAAAATGCAAAAAGTCACGAAAAAACACACAAAAAAGAAAAATACATAACATACATAAAATACGCAAACACAAAAACACATACTAATACAATAACTAAAAATGAGGAGTATCTAAATTAGATAGGCGCGGATTGAAAAGATTAAGTAAGGTTTGGGAAAACAGGCCCAGCAGCATGAACAGAACAGAAAACATGGGAACCGCGTGGTGTCATTCGTGCTCAATTCCATGTGCGAAAACATGCTTCGCTCTGCATAAGATGTAGAAATGTAACACGAACGGGCATGCCTAGCAGCTTCACCCTTTCACGGAACTCCACGTAGCATGGCAGAGGTTTTTAACCACTTCACAGAGTTCTGCGTAGTGCAACGTCGTGAACTCAGCTCAGGCCTAGTAATTAAGCCCTCTGACAGCCAATGAGCCAGCCCTGTGGTGCTGCTGCCCAAACCCAATGCCCAGTCACTAAGACTGATGCTCTCCCTGTACCTAGAGCTGAGGAGCTCATTGACATGTTAGGGGCTGCTAAGTACCAGAGTACATTTGATTTGACCTTAGGTTACTGGCAGATAGCCCTCAGTGAAGGAGCAAAGGAGAGGTCAGCATTTTCCACACCAGAGGAGCACTACCAATGCAAAGTAATGCCTTTGGTTTAAAGGGGTCCTGTCTGGGTTGGAACAGTTCAGTGCAGCTTATCTGGATGATATAGCTGTGTACAGTTCCACCTGGGAGGCTCATTTGATCCACCTGAAGGAAGTGCTTCAGGCCCTGCAACAGGCAGGCCTGACTAATAAGGACAGCAAATGCCAAATAGGGCAGAGTTCTGTGGTGTACCTGGGCCACCTTGTAGGTGGAGTCCATGTGCAACCTCTCCAACCCAAAATTCCAGCCATCTTGAATTGGGCAGCCCCTACAACCCAGACACATGTCAGGGCATTTCTTGGCCTGTCTAGGTATTAAAGAATATTTGTTCAGAACTATAGGACCATTGTGGTTCCCCTGACAGAACTCACTTCTAAAAAGCAACCCAAGAAAGTCATTGGACTCCAGAGTGTCAGAAGGTCTTTGACACTCTGAAAGATGATATGTGTTCAGAACCAGTGTTTATGGCCCCTGACTACATAAAGGAATTTGTGGTTCAGACAGATGCTTCAGAACAAGGGATTGGGGCAGTGTTGGCACAAGTAAATGAAGAGTGCCTTTATCAGCCAGCTGTCTTCATCAGCAGGCAATTTCTCCCCGGAGATCAAAGATGCAGTGCCATTGAGAGGGAAGCCTTTGCTGTGGTTTGGTCCCTGAAGAAGTTGAGGCCATCACTTCTGTGTTCAAATGACCACAGACCTCTCAGATGGCTCGTACAGATGAGGGGGGAAATTCCTAAGCTGTTGAGGTGGTTCGTTTCCCCACAGGGATGGACTTTACAGTGGAACACAGACCTGGGACTGCCCATGCCAATGCAGATGGACTTTCCAGGTTTTTCCACTAAGCTGACGAGGGCCACCAGGGTGTAGGTTGGTTACTCATCACCTTTCATTAGGGGGCGTGTGAGACAGTCATCCTTTATACCCTGATCACCCCCATTTTTTGATTTGATACTGGTGGTAACTGACTCTGACTGCTCTGCTTACCAGACCCAGGGCCAGTGCTCTGATTATAAGGCATATGGTAATTAGGTTTAATTACAATTGGTATTGACAGCCTAGATGTAAGTCCCTATTATATAATAGGGGATATTGTTGTAGAGGCCCAGTAGATTTAATGCACTGAAGTGTGCACTACTGTGCTGCCTTCTGTCATTTTAAAGGCAGCCCTGCTTTTCAGGCAGCCTTCACATTACAATTATAAGCAAATTCGGCTTTGGAATTAAAGGTACTTCCAAAGTCTCAAACTACCTTGTTTTTACATATATGCCACCCCCACGGTCTCCCTTATGTACCCCAGGGTTAGGGTGGGGGCAAAAGCAGCCAATTTCGTTTTTATCCATTGTAGCCCAATGACTCCATAGGCTAACATGGAAATGCTTTACTAAAGTATAACTATTGAAAGAAAGGAGCTAAAATATACTTTACAGTATCAAAATGATAGAATAAATCCAACAACTTAGTGCTATTAGATTTATTATAACTGTCACAAACAAGAAGTTTTCGAACTTTCTTTTCTGTAAGCCAAAATCCAGTCTACCAGGACCCCTGCTCTGATTGGTCAGCTTCTGCCAGGCTGAGCCAAGCTGTCTTAATTTAATTTTTATTGTACAGAGTTTTATTTCACAGAGTTTTATATAGCGCGAACTTGACCCGAAGGTATCGGGTATCAGAGCGCTTTACATAGCAACAGTTGCGTTACATGAGGACACATTCATTTTTGTTAGGCACGGGGAGATTAAGTGATTTGCCCAGAATCACAGGATGTTCAGCGTCCTTGTCGAGACTCGAACCCAGTTCCCCAGATTCAAGGACAACCGCCCTAGCCGTTAGGCCAACTCCTCTCCCCAATGAGGTGTGAAGTGGCCTGACTAGGAAATGCTTTATTAAAGTATAACTATTTAAAGAAAGGAGCTTAAATATACTTCAAAGTATCAAACTGATAGAACAAATCCAACAACTTGCCACTATTAGATTTATTATAACTGTCACAGACAAGAAGTTATCGAACTTTCTTTTCTGTAAGCCAAAATCCAGCTTTCCAGGACCCCTGCTCTGATTGGACAAATGCTGCCAGGCTGAACCAAGTTGTCTTAATGAGGTGTGAAGTAGCCTGACTAGAGACAAAGGATTTCATGTGGGAGGAGAACTGCAAGCTACAGAGCAAAAAGCAGGATGGGGGTGGAGAAACCAAAATGGTCTTCAAAGAGGGAATGACAATTTAGGGCAGTGCAGGCTCATCCCCACATCCTGCACCCACAGCCAGACAGGAGCCCCAGTACTTAGATTGGTGAATGGGCTGGAAGAGGGGTGTTAGGGAAACTTAGCCATACCAGTGGGTTGGCTTAGCCAGACCTAACCCTCCAGGAGAGAGTGTCTCCATTTTGAATTTTGGAAGAATAGCCCTTTCTGGGTCAAGAATATGCCACACTTTGGAGGAAGTGGTCATACAACTGGGTGGCACCCTGCAACCTATTCATCAGTAGAGCTGTTATATTCCATATAGGTATCATAACATAAGCCCCAGTAATCTCATTACCCGCCACCTATATTCTCTCCCTACACTGCACTTGTCACGGTTTACAGGGACTGACCTTTTACCTAGATATTACACTGCAGTCAGAACCCGGGTTTTCCCTAGTTCGAAATCTCATACATTATGCATGAGGATTCTTGGAAGCACAGCAGGACTACCATCTCCTGTATAAAATCTATGTACAAAGTTCATGCCCAACGTCATCCTTAGGCCGACACAGTAACACAGCAAGGTAGGACCCCTGGGGAGACCTATGGGTATATATACATCATATCTTGCTAAGATAAGACAGAGGAGACCGAGACTTCCCGGCCGACACACTGACCAGAGACGCTGAGGTTCCTGCATGCAGACACTCCAGCTCGCAGTGGTCTAACATCCCTCACGGAGTGTCCAGCTCGATACCAGGACGGGGTCCCATAGTCTCTCACTTCAGGTAATGGGGTTGACTAAATCCTAGGGGGATTTTTGGCTTAACACCTACATACATGCTAGGTACACTTAGGTACATCTAGTTAGGGAGGAATCGTAGGAGTACGCATCTTTTTATCATGTATTTTATATACTCTAATGTATTCATGATTATTGCAAGATGGTAGAACTATACCATCCATTCACCTTCATCGTACTGCTAATCGTTTATATCTTATACTGCCTAACGGTTGTTGCAGCTCATTTATTCTGCACCAGAAAAACAACTGTTCAATAAATTCTTATTGAAAACGCCCAGCCTGTTTATTCTGTGTATTTCTCTGAGACAGACTAAGTAAGCACGAGTGACTGAGCGAAAGGTAGTATATTGTTTCCACGGTCCTGAGGGATCAGGGTTGTCATTTTCAAATGGCTGCCAAGAACTATTCTCTCCTTGGTAAGAGGGGATTCTAGTGGCACTGTGAGCTAGTTGGTACAAAAAGAGCCAGCATACCCGGTGGGGGTGATCAGAGTTTGTCTGACACCAATCCTACAGTCTATGTGGTCTAAACGCGCAGAACCTGTATACTTTCTATAGGAACTACACGACAGAGCCTCCCCAGGAACTGCGAATAAATATGGGAACATTGCCCAGCAACTAAGATCCCTGCCTGAAACAACATGGAGAAGAAGGACTGCCCTGCTGGATCCCTGATCTGCACTCAAAGGATTGCACTCTGAAGGACTGCACCTCCTGATCAATCTTGAACTACATCCCTAAGGACTTTGCCTGGCTTCACAAGGATTAAGGAGTGGACTCTCTGAAAGCAACAGGTTCACAAAGCTCCACCTGCATCATCTCCACCAAGAAGGACCCATCTGGGGTGCGTCCAGTGGACTTTTTTTTAGAGATTCGGCCAGGTGCATTGTGGGAAACGTAGTCCCAACATTTGAAGGACCATCTTAGGGCTTGTAAACTCTTGGATTGGTGTTTTGGACACTTTGAACCCACATAAGGAACTTCATGAAGAAGTTCCTGAAGTTTAGAGAAGTTTGGAGACACTTTGGTCCAATTTTGGACCAACCCATCATTGACAGTCAAGCTGCTGATGTTGAATCGTGACCCAGGCTGGATTTCAAGTTCATCCCGCTGAAAGCTCCGGAGCTCTAGCTGTCGATGAGACTTCCAGGAGTTGACCAGGGCCAGGCTCTGAACTAAGCCGAACATGTCAACACGGTTCCGGTCTGAAGAAGTGCCTGTCTCGATGACAAGAGAAAAAAGCTCAAAAAAACCTCCTGAATACGAAGGAAAACATTTTGACCGAGGCCTCCCACTTAGTGTGGCCAACCAGGGATCCATTGCGGCCAGCCTCAAACTTTGTCCCAGTCAAGCTTGACCAGATTCCCAAACTGGAGCTTTGGGCTTTTAAGCACTGGAAAGTATTTATTCTTTACCAATTCATATCTCCAGTTCCCTACATTGGATTTTTGTTGTTTTGGTGTCTATTTGTTTATAACAATATAATCTATTTGTATAAGTTGGTGTTGGATTTTTATTGTGTATTGTGTCCTAGGTATTTATAGATTGTTTTTTTAAATGCTTTACACACCTGTCTCCTAAGTTAAGCCTGCCTGCTCGTTGCCAGCTGCCAAGGGTTGAGCAATGGAATAATTTATAGAAACCTTTTATTGTGTTTGTGGCCTTATTACTAGTTATGGGTCCCTACTTACCACTACTAATAAAGCACTTTCTAACATTTGTGATTATACATTTCAAACTAAGCACATTACAAGTCCATTTTGACAATTTACAAATTTTAAGGTGGAAAATGTTGTACAAACAATGCTGTATAAAGAGCTTAGTTGAAGTAGTCCTTTTTACTCTATTTGTACTATTTTCTTACAGTGGACATTGTGTTATTGCACTATGTAGTTTCATCAAAGCTTGTTCTAAAGCATTATATATGTATGATAAATCCCACTCCTCCTCCCTGGTATTTTTGTTAGAACCTTATAATGTTTAGGAATAAAATTGGATTTCCTTCTGATCATGGTTAACCTGTCTACATATTAGTAAACAGAATGGTCCACCTGACAGTGATAAAGGTCCATTGAAAATAAATTCCAAGGATGCACTGGTTCCAGAACATGATATACATTTTATTACCAGCCTGCTGAGATTTGTCACTGTTTTATTATACAGTGCCAGATCAACAATGGTTCCTGATCTGCTGTTGTTTTTTCTTTTCTTTTTAGTCATCCAAGGATTTCTGTAACTTTTTCTCTATTGCCATACTTGAGATTGCATCCTCTTGTGTTTTCTGCAGCAGTATGCTTGATCTAAGTACTATATAAGAAATATGCTCAAAACACAGCACTTTTCTTTTGAAGCTACTGGTATTGATTTTGTATTGAAGGCTGTAACTGGGAACATTGATTTCCTTTTAACTGAATGGACATGTGTTGGTTGCTGTTGCGATATCAATGTGATGCTGCTAGGGTAAACACAGCACTCTGCAGATATGATGAAGAGTGCACTTTAGTTCTTATTGACCTGCATGTTAGTCTTTCATTATCATGTTCAGAAACTCATTTCACAATTTAACTCCTATAATTAGAGAAATTCTCCCCTGAAAAAAAGAGAATGAAAGTAGACATCACACGTTTTGTACTATGCATCCAGACACTAAATCAGATATACACTTTGGAAGAAATTATCTCTTGTTGTAGCCTTTTACTTTCTATTTATAAAATGGTGTCAGCTGAATAATACTATCTGCAGCCTAGACACAACACAAGTTCTGATACACTCCATAACAATATGCAGTAAATTTGAGAAAATCTAGAAAAAAAAGTCTGAAATCTCGGGCCAAGCTAGGACCCAGGGGCCCCTGTGAGAGCAACAGCAAGACATGGAAAAAGAAGAAAATTCTGTAAAAATATTATCAGTGTCATATATACAGCTTAGGCTCCCTTACACACAAATGCAATAAACATTAGATACAAAACAACCTTTGCACACTTTATGGTTGACAAAATTGTTGAACAAGCACATGGCAAGGAAGAAGGTTCGGACAGCAAAAGTAAAATGACTGCCTGCCCTGTAATGCCCCCCACCACCACCAAATTCATGCAGGGCAAGAAGTGCATAAAGATACCACAATCTGAATAAAACCTATGCCCATTTATAGACCCCGAGAATGTCCTGGACAGCAACAGCCACACTAAAATTATGAATACCCTCTCTGGCCTTCAGCAGACTACTACTCAGAACCTCAGGTAGTAAAATATCCCAAGGCAAACAGCAGTAAATTTGGACTAAAAAAATGGAAAGTGAGACAAATATCTTGCATGGTGCCACCAAACTAATGCAGTATAAAAATAAATACCCATTGCCCTTACAGTACACATGTCCCTCTTGTCTATTATTGCTCACGTGGCCCTGACCAAAGTCTGCATGCATCTCCTATATCTTCATGTCCTCTAGAAGTAAGATAAAAACCTAAAAGAAAGAAAATAATTAGTGGTGCTTATGCCTCTCACAACTGTTAACCCAAAGATTAATAGCTTACAAATAACCTACAAATAACTTACATGATCTTAAAAACACGGAGGCTGAGGTGCAGCACTATATCCTCTACTATAAGCTTCATTGACCCTACTAACCAATCTTCTTTAACAAAAAACGAATTGCACATCTGGCAAACTATGTGGGCAGATCAACCAAAGTTATGACAGCTCAAGCTTTGGGCAGGGATAAATGGAAAAGCTGGTTACCAGAAGCAGCAGCACCACTAGCCACAATGCAATCTGCTAGAAACAGATATATAGAAGACGAGGGAGAGGCTGGAGGCATCTTGGGAAGGACGTTTTGGACATGCCGGCAGTAGTCCAGTGGCTTCTTCACTCCAGGCAGCCTATGGATGAGCCTGGGAAATTGAGACAGTCCATTTCTCTGTTAAGTGTCTCAGTGTACTTGTGCAAGCAGCCGGGAGGCATCAATGTGCTGGCTCTCTGTAAGTTTCTCTTTTCTTATAGTTTTATAGCCAGCCGCGTGCAGGGCCACAGCTGTTAACTTTTGAACATTCACAGCAAGACCTGTGAAAATGGACTGTAGTCAGCCCCTGGTTGTCCCCGGCTTGACTGAACTGATTTTTGTAGTTCAGTCAAGCTAGGGAGACCCAGGAGCTGAGCAGCATTCCCCCTACCTCCTTCTGATGCTCAAGTGACTCTGAGCTAGGTAGGAGGGAGGGGGAAGGCTCCAGTGTACCCTGCAGCACAGTCTCTGCTTTTTGCTTTCCCCTGCCCACTCCATGTATTTTGGAGAGGCAGGGAAAGGGATAGGGAGAATCTCTTTATTAGAACTTTGAAATGTTGGGTGCAGCGGACCGATTCCAGTTCATATAGGCTGCTGCTGCTGCTCCATTGTCTTGAATGGAGCTCTCAACATGCCAATGTTTTAATTGTGTTTATTATATTAAGAGTATACGGGGACCAGCAAATTGCCGTTTCCTGCGTTGGGGCACCAGACTACAGCCAACAAGAGCCCTTGCTCCAACTGACGCCGGTTCCTGCGCCTGGAGGCACTTATCTTCACCCACGAGGCCCCGCTGCACGGGACGCGCGCGGGCCATGCCTGGGCAAAGCCCGGACCGAGGGCGGGCCCGTCCTTGCCCGTCATTGCCAGGAAGAGGCAGGGCAGGGCCACCTCTCTTGGTTCTGTGGACTTTTTCTTCTGGACTTGTGGACTGTCATGATACAAACTGTGAGTTGCAGTTATTTTACCACTGACTTTCAATTTCCTTTTTTTTCCCCTTTCCCTAAGAACTACTCTGTGTGCTTTCACTAGATAATTATACTACATCAGTAAGCGCATCTTGCCTGTTTTTTATGACAGCACAAATTAATTCAATTTTCCAGCTATTTTAACATCTAAACTTAGTCGATGATAATATTACCACTAACACTAACATCACCCTGGCCAATAGGTTTCTACCACTACAAGATCTGCCCGATAACTCCCAGGGAAGAATGTTAGAACCAGAGGTGGTTCCCCCCCCACCAAGCTTAGCCATTGAGCCCATAGAGAAAGATTCAAACAAGCGTAGGGGCGAGGGTCTCCCAGAAGAGCTAGTATCAGTAGGGCCGGATACGTTCAGGATTATCACCGAGCTAATGGCCAAAGTCACCATACCTCCCAAATGGACTGCATCGAATTACATCTAAGAGACGAGAACCTGGCACATAACCGCATAACTCTGGAGTCAAGAACATGCTCACCCTCTCCTACTGGCATCCAGATGAAATATAATCCCTTCGGCACATCTCAGCTGCAAGCCCCCAAAAGGTATGGCATCCTGTTGGGTTCTGATTCACCACTGGCTATCAATGATTGACTGGGGCATCAGGTCTGCTCAACCCATACGTCGTCTCGTCATATAGGCAAGGTTGAGCACTTAACTCCCATAGCTAGGCATCACACAGGCTTCTTGTTATCCACAGCACAGCCTTCTAGCATAGAGACCCTTGATCGATTCCAGCCCAGTACCGGCACTCCATCTCTTGTGAGCCCAGAACTGCAAGCAACTAATTCAGGGCCACAGATGGGCTGTGTAATTGAGGGAAACCAATCTGTCTGCCGTGGCTCAGGAGAATTGACCTCTAATTTTCTCATATTGCCATGGAACGTGGCTGGAGAAAGATCAAAGGTGGCACTCCCTCACTGGATCCAACACATAGAGCAATTTGACATCTGTATTCTGTAGGAAACCTGGGCTACCGCCCCCGTTTTTATCCCCGGATACGTCACGCTTTGCTGCCCAGCAGTCACTAGCAGACCAGGACGTCCGGCTGGGGGGCTGATGATTTGGATTAAAATCGATCTTCAATGTACCATCAGAGAGCTCAAGACTAAAAGCCCCAACATCCTAGCGATTAACCTCAGGGGTAGGAGTGGTACGGTGTTGGACCTTTTCAACTTTTATGATCGAGGCACCAAGACGGGCTGCAGCTCCTCAACTCTCCAAGCGTTGGAAGATTGTCTTGAGGAGAGAGTGTCCCAATCACCATTAATAATAGCAGGAGATTTTAATGTCACCTTTGAACCTCTAGATCCAGAAGATATAATCAGCAGTGACCAAGTGGATGAGCCATGGCTCGTTCCCCTCCCCTTGATCTACCACCGATCAAAAAATGGACGCGAGTAGCATTGCAGCTCCATGCCATAACCCTTGAGTACGGGCTAAGGGCTGCCAATGGATGTAACAAGTCCAATAAGATGGGGGCTAACACCTTCAACAGAACCACAAATACGAGCCGCATTGACTATATACTGCTAGACATCAGATTGTGGCCAGGAGTGATGGATATGGTAGTAGGGATGACCACAGACAGCGACCATAATCCTCTTGAGCTTGTCATGGCATCACCCTGGACCAAAAATAGCTGCTTCCCGATACATCACCCGCAACTAAGGAGATATGCCCTACAAACGACAACAGGTGACTTAAATGGGCACGAGTAGCTATTGACACCACCAAGATCGAAGATATGAAGCTTATACTCCTAGAGAGTACAGGCCAGCTACACAACCTACTTGAGCAGCGGGAGGAGCCCGTAAAGATTACGGGCACAAATACACTTCTCTTCAAACAGCTAGCAACTTTCTTTAGAACGCCAAAACAACCCCAGCGTATGCCGTCAACTGCCACCCCACAATCCTCTTGGTTTAAGCAAGAGTGTAAGAAACTACGGTCAGAATTGGCTGATGCGATTAGAACGAATAACGTGGCGGACTTAAGAGTGGCAAGGAGATCCTACAAGATAGCTGTGACAAAAGCAAAAAGGGAATGGGCTGAGAACAGTTGGCTCCAGATCCGTGATGCCTGTCAGAGAAAAGACTCCCAGCAGTTCTGGCTGTTAGTCACCAGGGGAGATGCCGAAAGACCTAGGCCACCCACCAACAACATTGCCATAGCCGCTTGGTTTGATCACTTATCTGCAGTATATACTGGATTAGGAGAGACGGCCATAGAAGGTTCCATTGTCAACTACACCATCGCCCAGTCCAACGATCTATTTTCCTTTTTCTGACTGAGGTATACATTGTTTGTGTCTGTCATTTCTCCTGCTGTGCTGCAAAAGTTGGTAGCAAAGTAATATGGGTTGAACACAGGCTGTATAAGCTGGTATAACAGTACGCTATAAAATTGCTTAGCACTGCTTAGGAGGACCTAATAAGATATGTAGTACTTGCAACTTGGAAACGACAAAAGGTTAACAATAGCCTAAGCCCTGCTTATGCAAGTGACTCAGCTAAAGGCATTTGCAGTCCTATAATATTGCTGCCCCTAGCACAACCGTGATTTTTTTAATTTATACCTTTTGTTTCCTAAATTCTTATCATAGCTGTTAAATATAAAAAGGAGATGACTAGCAAAAGTCTAGCCAAGGGACTTAACAGATTCACTTTAACTCAGGAAGGTGCCAGAGTGGGAGGAGGATGTGGCAGGGGCTGAACAGAGTGCACTAGTATTTCACCAGGATGCTTGTTAAAACATCCCATTAAGTAGCTCAAACAGTCGAAATAGCCTGGATCTCAGCCAGGATGCCCTCCTCCTAAAATAGTCTTCTAAATCAGATAGTAGAAACATCCTGGAGCGAGAGACAGATTCCATACTCACAGCTACTCAAGCGGACTGTACAGAAAGTGTAATGACCTTGGAGTAAAGAAACGAGTAACAAGGAAAACCAACTCTTTCCTGCACCAAACTAGATGGAAATACCCAGGAGAACTCTCTTAGAACCTTTTTTCTGCAACTCCATAGTAATACAACCTAGTCACGGGACTCCGGAACCCCTGAATAATAATGAAAAAAGGGAGTGAAAATATACCAAATGTGTCAAATTCAAAACCAAGTGAGGAAGGATGACCTAAAATTCCTCTTAGAAAATTCAGAACCTAAGGAAAACCCCCTTTCAAGTCCACCTTGGACAAACACTTGAATTCCTCATTCAGTCTGCTGCCTACGTATGACTGTAGTTCACAGGGGCAGACTGTCTCTGATCAGCATCAATATGTTCAATATACCATGGCAGCAGCAGGAATACATTGCTTTCAAGACATATAAGTGCCATGTTCTAATAGACACAGCTTACTGGGGCCTGCTCTCAATACTATAAGGCAAACCATGTCTGAGCAAGTTCCGACAAAAAAAACATGAGTGCTGCCTAGGCAGGACACTCTAAATGATATTAACACTATTGGCACAGAGGATCCAGGAAAATCAGAGAGCTCTCAAGCCCCACATATATCAACCTATTCCTCTGCCTGTGTGTTTAAAACCATTCTGAAAGAAATTAAAGTTATTAAAAGTGCACAAATAGACTAAGGCTACAAAATGGAATCAATGGCAAAAAAAGCGGTGCCTTCGAGGAGAGGCTGGGTACATTCATGGAGAACCACCGGGAGAAGGAAATCAGAGAATCCCAATTAAAGGAGAAAGCAAAGATAACAGCAACCAGGCATGATTTAGCGAACCATGCCTTAACTTGCACATGTGAAGTCCTAGAGAACAGATGCAGATGAACCAACATTAGTGGCACCTTAATGAGCCGAGGCAGGAAAGGCAGATATGACAACCTTAGTGGGCAAATTGCTGGTGGAAAACATGGGATATTAATTAGGAGGAGTCTATGATACCTCAGATCTATCAATTGCATGAGAACACAGAGTACCGACAGAAGAGCATTAAACATGAAGCAAATTGAGGACATCATCACCTACTTTATAACATCAAATAACTGGTCCTCAGTATTGCCAAAGAGAAGAGAGGATTTGTAACTTAACAGGGATTTAACTTTACAATATTTCTGTATCTTCCTTGGGAGCCAACAAATCTATCCCTGTAACAGTGATTTCTGTCCCTGTAACAAGACTTCTTGGATATTAAAGACCCCAGCACTTTATTGTACATGGGAAAGCATCGAAATTGGCTTATTATTTAAAGGGGCTTGAGACTATGAATTACAATAATTTATAGTGCCAAATATGGGCTAATGTATTATGCGTTGGGTCAAGAGGGTAAGCAGAGGGTAAGCCATGGTGACATCTCTGTTACACCTTTTTCATCTCACATAATTGCAGTCATTTTGTGTTACAATTGCTTTCTGAAATGTCCTAAATCATGCAATTATACCAAACCCTGACACTACATGCTGTTTGCTGCAAAATCTAGCACAAGGAAGAAGAAACACGAACAACCCAGAATATTTTGGTGCATGTGTTTTTGCACTATTATTTTACTGCAAAATTAGTCCTTGAATTCAAAATAGACTAGCTGATGCATTTTTGGTTGTGGATTTTGAGTAATTATGCATAGTGTTCTATAATTGTTCTGAAATTTACCATACCTATGCAAAAGCAAATTATGTAAATATTGCTCACTCCTAGTGTGGAGGAGGGAGCCATGTTTGCCACAGGAAAAGGGAGAGAGGAGCCCATCTATCAGCTAGACAGGCCACAGGAAATAAGGCAAACAAAGTAAGAGATGCCAGAAGAGCACCTGGAGGGGGAAGCAAAAGAAAATAGGCAGGTGATTATATAACCAAGATATGAGGATGAGGATGACATATGCATTCTGAAATGATGTAAGCCTAGAAAATTACTTTAAATGTTAAGGGAGCACCATAGGTTACATATTATCTAACGGATTCCTCTTAGACTGCTATAAAATGTAGCAAAAATATGGTATTTCTTCTTATTATGCCAATCAATATAATCTTCTTAAGATTCCTCTTCTTCAATTTCTCTCTTGATCAACAACCTCTGTAACCCCTACACACTTTTCCTCTTTAACATTGGATTTTTCTCACATAAGAAAAGCATTGTGTCTATATAAGATTCTGACTGGCTCTTCTATACCTAGAGTAAAATCTACAATAGAACTACAATGGGAAGTGGATTTGCACCAAGAATTTTCACCTCAAATTTCGAGATCCATATGGACTAAGTTACATACTGCTTCCTGTTCAGCAAGCGCAACTCAAACATTATATTATTTCTACAATAGAACTTGACTCCCAAGGGTCACCATAAGTTTAAGCTTTCCAATGATGCAAAATGTTGGTCATGCCTTTATGAGGGGAGTGACCTTCTACACATGTTTTTTTAATGTCCTTTGGTTAAACAATTTTGGTTACTTATATGGGATAAAGTTAACAACATTCTGTCTACAAATATACCTTTCAATATTTCACATCTTCTTTTAGGAGGTTTCTCTTCAATTTGGCAATCTTGACGTATGATTGGGAAGTTTATTGATTTGTTAATTGCTATTGCTTTGCAAATAATCACTTCAAATTGGAAAGATACTACAAAGATTACATTTATTGGCTGGTGGAATCTGCTCTGTCATGATCACAGACTTGATCAAGCGTATGCCACCTGTCTACCTTTAATGATTAAAAAATATTTGCTATGGTCGCCACTTACATCCTTTTTATCCAGACAAGCTGCTTACTCCTTGCCTAATACTATTGATTTTGATCCCCCATGAAGATTATATATGGTTCTTAAGGTGTTAGAGTGATTATTACAGTGCTGTTAATTGCATGCTCTAGTTTCATCTTTTAGTTCTTTTTCTCTTTTTCTCTCTTTCTCGCTCTTTCTCTTGCCTTTCTTTCCTCTTTTCTTCTTATAAAATGTTAAAATGGATTGGGTTCTTTTCTTTTGTAATATTTATCTTTTAATTCAAGCATTGGGGTTTCAAGTTTATATGAGTATAGTTTTGTATTTCTTAAATTGGTTGTTTATCTTTCACATTCTAAAATTGCTTGATTATTTATACTGATTTCATATAATGTATTGTCTTTTGGATTCTCTTTAATAAAGCATTCTTAAACTAAAAAAAAGTGTTAAGGGAGCAAAACAAAAGAGAGTTAAGTGAGAACTAAACAAGTTAAAGCCCAAGATCACTTGCATATAGAAAAATAAGAGTGGCAAAGAAAGCTAAACTTGTTTATAGGCAGGTAAAAGAAGAAAAGATTTCCAATAGCTATTTGGGGGCTACTATAAAAGGAGTAGTGATTTTCATGGATCGTTGACACAATATTGTGGTAAACAATATCGGTGACAGAAATATTGTGTGAAAAATATTGTTTACCATAATATCATGCTCCTATACTTATCATGGTGAGTACAAAATGTTGAACAAAAATTGTTGACACTAATATCGTCAAAAAATAAACAAAAATATAGATTTTTTTAGTATAGAGTTCAAAGTTGTAAATGTTGACTATCTTAATATATAAATGTAATATACTATAAATAAAAATATTCCACTAATATTTAAAACTATATATAAATACATATATTTATATAAACAGAGAAACAGATGTATATATGTGTTTGTATTTATATATATATAAAATAGAGCCAAAACGCATCCCATTTCTTAAGTGCCTGATGTACTTGGATAATGTTCAGTACTGCCCGATGCAGTAAAGGAGTGAACCTCTGCAGTCTTTGAGTGCAGGCTCTCTTTCATGTTGGAGAGGTTGTCTGGTAGTTTGAAAGGCATCAACTGGGGCTCCTGTCCTTGCACCACCTGCGCTTGGGTAAATGCCGACAAACTGCACCTTTTTTTGAATGTTCAAAGGTCGGCAAGACCCCGGACATAGGAGAGGACTGGAGATGCAGTGGGGGCTGAGGCAGGGGTGAAGCTTAGGCACTCTGGGCCACATTTATCAAAGTATTTTGCATTTGCAAACAGTGCTAATCGCTTAATTTGCCTGTTTGAGAATGCAAAATGGACTTTCTGAATGGATGAAAGGCTTTGGCATTCGCAATTTAGGTAATCGCAATTTTTAGCTATTACCTAAATTGCGAATGCAAATACAGAATCGCAATTTGCGAATCCCTAATAGACACGTAAGAAGCCTTTCCTAAATGCGAACTGTGCATTTAGGAAACAGTATTACCATCAACTTCAAGTTGATGGTAACCATGTGCGAACTTTGAAAAATGCACAAAACAGCATTTTCAAAGTGCCATGTAGCACACACATGCCCCTAGGGTATGTGTGTGCCTTCTATGTGCACCTTTTTTTGGGGGCCGCTTCAGGGGGCCTTAGGACCCTTGCCTTTGCATTACCTAATTTGCGATTACCAGTTAGGTAATCGCAATTTAGGTAATGCAAGACCATTCGCAATATATAGTAATAAAACTTTACAGAAATCTTACACAATTGGTTATACGAACACTTACACTTCAACCTACAAGGGTCACTCAAACAGGTCAACTACAAGGAACCGCAACAAAATTCACCCCACAAATGCAGAACGCAATTATGGGAAGAATGCCCACTAAACGTGAGCAAATGCCGTTCTGGATAGCACAGAAAATACCACAGCTTGAGGCAGTGTTTCCACACACAGGCCACTTGGGGTACAGTTTTTGCTGCAGTGTACACCAGTATTCATAGTACACCCTCAATAGCAGTCATACCAGAAATATTGAAACAAATACAGAATGAGTACGGGGCAGGACCTGCCTTGGACTTAGGGATGACATTGATAGGCAATTTTTCCCAGGTATCCACAATTATGTTAGCAAACATAAAAGGGGAGGCAGCAGCAGTGGCTATACGCCAACGCCTGAGAGAATACACTCTGGAACAACAGGAGAAGGAATTACCTTAAATTATCAAAGAGACCCCCTGCTTCACTAGGTAGAGATAACTTGGGAGCTAGACCTGTGAAACCACAGTTAATGGGTAATCGTGAAAAGGATAACTCCAAGCAGGCACACAATTCTTCTAAAAAGAAATGGGATAATAAACAATCAAAAATCAAGCAGAATGCATCACAATCACAGGGTGGGTCTCCGCAACAGGAGCCCTCTGACAGGAAATATAACCTTAGGAACTGTGATAATATTATAAAACCTGACAGGTATCAGGATACTGACACACGTTCCTCTTGT
Source organism: Calotriton arnoldi (assembly GCA_963921515.1). Lineage (NCBI taxonomy): Eukaryota > Metazoa > Chordata > Amphibia > Caudata > Salamandridae > Calotriton > Calotriton arnoldi. Next base: position 747,131 of record CAWUFW010004256.1, on the reverse strand, counting down.
TCCTTTCAGAGTTCATCAAAAAACCCTGAGAGGGAAGGACTGTCAGAACACAGATAAGAAGAGCGAATCAAGCCAAGAGACACATCTCACTTCAGACCACATTATCAAAAAAGAATATAAACCCAAATCAAAACCTCAATTTAAAAAAAAGGTAGCTGGCCTTAAAATAAGAAATGCCCAGGCTACTGAGGACTCAACTTCGGAACAGGGTATGGGCTCTGATGACGCTAGACAGTGCAGCAGAAGTAACAAAGACTCGCCAGAACCTGATAGAATTTCTGGTGACAGCAGCGTTGAATGAGCATATCACAGTGGAAACGCCTGATACAAGAGTTAGCGTCCCACATCAGTTACATGAAATAACACTCCATATGGAGTGGGACATACCAAGGAAAATGAAAGGTCTCTTTTGGGAGAACCTGACATATGGATATGATCACCTTTTGGCTGAAAAAGATTGGCCACCTGAGTTTGTTATCAACTGCCCAAAAGGAGAAACAGTAATTTTTCCGGCTTTCTCCAACCTCTTTCCAGAATCACTCAAACATTCATACGCTCCCATGAGTGGGCGGTAGCACTAGCTCCTGCATTATACCGCAATCATGTAGGATAGGATGCTGAGTCACCTCACCATGAAATCCCAGTAAAAACTACTCCGACTCCACAGAGGCATACCCAATAAAACATGATGCAAAAAAGCAAGTAAGGGAGATCCTAGATCAACTTGAATACCAAGTTGTGATCGAGAATTGCACCTCTTCCATGAATAATCCTTTGTTTCCCATAATGAAACCCGACAATTCACATTGTCTAGTTTTAGACTACAGGCATTTGAATACATGCACAAAACATTTGCTGTACAAAATGCATACAGTGCCGCATTAATGAATACCATTGTGCGGAAGATATGTAAAACAACATTAGATATCTCAAATGGATTCTTCTGCCAAAATATAGTGCCTGAAAGCAGATATTTGACAGCATTTTCAGCTCTCGGCTCTCAATGTCAATTCTGTAGATTGCCTCAAGGGTATAAGAACAGCCCCGGGTTGTTCTCAGCAAGAGTATCAGAGTTACTTCAAAAGTTTGATAAGGAGGCATTCTCCTATGTAGATGATATTTATCTATTTAACTATTGGATCATTTGACCAGAGTGAACAACATTATTTTGGGGTTCGCCTCGGAGGGTTACAAATTTAACTTTAAAAAATCATAAAATTGCCCACCTTAATGTCTTATATGTAGGATAGGAGCTCTCAAGTGAAGGGAAAAGCCTTGCAGCTAATTCTTTAGAAAAATGGGCACTGCTCCAACCTCCAAAGACTCTGAAAAATCTACAGTCTATTTTAGGCTTCCTAAATTTTGGCAGAACATACATTTTGGATTACACAGAAAAAGTCAAACCTTTCTACAACTTACAAAGACCTGATTTTTCAGTTCGACATTGGACACAGGAAAACACAGAAATTCTCTGTTCCTTTTAAGCTGACATGATAGCTTCCAAACATTTACACACATGTGTGAACACCACAGATTTGGTGATCTGTGTAATCGCGGGTCAATCCGGGTACACTTACCTCACCTTCAATGAAGGTGAAACTGTACAGAATGCGTACAAATCTCATTTGTACACAAATGCTGAAATGCGTTTTGCATCCATAGAAAAAATACTGACAGTGGTACAAACTGCTGTAGTGAGAGAAAGAGCACTAGCTCAGGGGAAACTAATAATTGTCGTAACTCCAGTACCAACCTTAAAGGCTGTTACTAAAGAAAGCATTCCAAACGCAAAAGCACTGCATGAACAATGGATACAATGGGCTCATTCTCCCACTGCAACAGATGTAGACTAAAAATGTAATGATACATTAAAAACACAAGCTTTCATGCACTACGAACAAGAATATCCACTTCCAAATGAAATAATCCCTCTAGATTAGTATGAATATATCATTTACACTGACGGTTCTGCTCAACCTGCTGTAGGAAGTAAACGCTGCATGTGCGATTGTAAAGGGACGTATGCGGGACGGCAAGTTCCGTCCTAGCAATACTCAGATGCAGTCTTTAGGAGATTGTATGGCACAGCTGGCAGAACTAAAAGCCCTGATACCGGCACTAAAAAATACAGATCTGGAATTCGCCACACTTATTGTGTGCGATTTGTTTTACTGTGTCCAGTCATACAATGAAACTCTTCACTATTGGGGCCAGAATGGAATAAGAGATTCCAAAGGTTGCACAATAAAGCATAAGATGCTTTGGGAACAAGTGGCAGAGCTGAAAAAAGGCTTGCCACCGGCTCACGTGATTCATACGCTGAGTCATCAGCATGTTGGCGTGCACGTTGTAGAGAATTAATTGGCTGACGAAGCCGCCAAGGCGGCAGTTCCAACTGATGCCGTTGCTGCAATCACTAGCACGAGGATAGACGGACAGATAATGGTAGCTGTCAACGCTACGCGTAATAAAAGCTCAGCCTTGCCTAAAGGTTTTCCACTCAAGTACTCCTACAAGTTAGATGCGCAAAACATACTGTATGCTCTAATTCCAGGTGCGGGTATAGGGTAATACCAAACATGGATCACAGATTTGGTTTAATACAAGCTGCACATGAGGGTCTGGGTTCAGCACACACATGTATTACTGCAACAGTTTCATTACTGAAACAACATTATTAGTGGCCAGGTCTTACCAAGCAGACCAAGGGCTTTGTCCTTAAGTGCGACATCTGTCAGCGGACGAAGGGTTCCACCGTAGCACGTCCGCCACACACACTACACACTACCACTGATATCAGACAGACCTCTTGCATGTGTCTATTTGGACCACTGCGGCCCCTTACAATCTGACGGGGCTTACCAGTACATCTTGGTGGCAGTGGATTCATGCTCTAGATTCCTGTGGGTTTGGCCCCAGCTCTTGGCTGACACTTGAACAGTTATAAAGGATTTGTGTGTCTTCATAGGGACATACGCAATTGGCACAATGCATTCTGACCGTGGCCCTGCGTTTAGCTCTTGGGCTTACAAAAAAGCCATGGGAAGTTTGGGTGTGGTCTTGCAATACTCCTCTCCATATCATCCCGTGGGGAATTCGATTGTGGAGAGGAAAAACCGAGACTTAAAGCAATCCTTAACATCGAGGGTATTAGGCTCGGGTGGCAGTTGGGTCAATTACCTATATGGGGTCCAGAGGGCACTTAACAACATGCCAAGAAGTTCTAGGAGGCCGCACTCCATATGAGGTCCTGTTTGGGACTACAATGTGGGTACCGGACCTCGATTGTGGCAGCACAGTGGCAGATAAAAAAGCATTTGACATCAATGATCGTTTGGCTGTTGTACAGGAACTCAATGAATTCCGGGCACTACAAAGTAACGTCCAAGTAAAGCGCCCCGCCACTGGGGAAGTGAAAGCAGTTCCGGCAAGACCTGCCTGGGTCCCAAAGATAGGGAACATGGTCAGAGAAAAGATTGTGGACAAGAAATAATTTGGGCCATCTTACAGAGCCTGTACCTGTCTTGGATGTCAAAGGAACAAAAACAGTACTTCTTCCGCCTCTTGCCGGCAAAAAAGAAAAGAGATTCATCTCTATTGATCTGATCAAACCACTCTATGTGGCCGATACTGAAAAGCAGTCCATGTGGGCTCCTGGGTAGCCGCCAATCTCCTCTTGCTACCATACAGAAAGTTCAGATAGAAAGATTAACATTTGAAGATTCGACTCTACGAAATGAAGGAGTTACCAACAATGGAATGGAACTCATGCCTGTTGAAATTGAACAGCTACAAAATACAAATGAAACACAGATCTCAATTCAGCCTAATACCAACATCTATGTGAATATGTCTCGAAACGAGCCATCTGCCAGTTCTACAAAACCTGCTGAGCTACAAAATATAGATCGAACTGCGCCTAGCTACTTCATCAATTTTTGATACTTTCTCTCTGGATCTCAGTGAAGCTGAGTCACTGCCAGCTTCTGTTTCCCAAAAAGAAAAAATATTTGATCTCTACCTTTGGCTGAAAAAGATTTACTTTGTTTCTCCCTGGCTACAGCTCTGGATTGCAATTGGTCTACTTTTCCTAGACCTTTGGATGGGTCTTTTTCCTGCTCCTGAATGGACACTATCTCCCAGAACGCTCCGCAGTACAACCTCATGCATCATATCATCCCGAACAAAGAGACCTTTCCTTTGTAAACATTACAGCAGTTCCAGTTCCTGAAGGAATAGTTTGGGTTAGGGTTTCATATGATGTATTTGGTCCCACTGAACGTTTAAAAATACCACATGTGAGGGGGCGTGGCTAGCAGCCGAAGCGAATGGCGGCTGGCTAGAGAGGCTCCCGCATCCTCGCTGTTCATCCTACAGAATCCTGTGCTCGTATTGACTGCGAAGTGAAGTTAAAGAAGGTTCACCAGCCCTGCAGTTCGCTGCTGTCGGTTTCGGGGAGAAACGGTCCCGCTACAAAAGGCAAAGCGAGGTAATCTGGCCGCCGGCAGCGAGTACTCAGCAGGGCGGCGCCGTGACCCGCGCCCGTAGCTTGGAGTCCGGTGAGGAGTGCAGAGCCACGAGGGTTGGGAGGCGGAGACCCTCTAATCTGAGCGCGGCCGCAGGACTGGGGCTAGGATCGGTGCCCGTGAGACCGCGGCGGCTGAGCGTGTGCAGTGTCAGCGCCGGCACACCGAGGAGGCAGCTAATTGAGCTCCCGGCTTCGGAGGCCTATTAGGCCCACAACGGGGGCGCCTTCTGGGACCCAGGCGCCGCAGGAGAAGGGGACAGGAGAGCAGAGGAGGTGGCGACAAGCTTTAGCACCGCGGCGGCCTGCGATTGGGGCCCCGACTTCTGACGCCGGTAAGGCTAGGTGCTGCGCACCTCTCCGAGGGTCCGGGCAGCCATTCAACACCGCAGGGAACAGGGCCTCCCCCCGATAAGACATCGCTCCAGGTGACTGGCGCTGGGGCACGGCGGCTAACAGGGGGGCATGAGTCCCGGTTGAGACCGAAGACGAAGCGTGCATAGCTGGATGGGCTCTAAGGGTCTGTAAAAAAGCAAGGCATTCCAACGGCCGTAAGACATGGGCGTTGGCATCCACGTCTGCTGGTGGCAATAGAGGGCCGCAAATGCGGAAAACAATAACGAGCTCCTCCCCATACCTAGAGGCCCAGCTGGGCCCCGGAACGGCAGACATACTCCTGGAGATACTTTGGACCTCCTCAGACCCAGAGCAGACGCGAGCGTGGGGGAATAACTGCCAATTCCGTGCTCGATGGTCGTTGGAAGGGAACTCTATACCGGTGCCCTAAGGGGGTGCAAGAAGAGTTGTGGACCGGCACGCTAACGGTTGAGCTTTTGGTTCACCGAAAACACCGTAGAAGACGCCAGCCTCTTGGACGGTCCCAGGCGATTGGTGGTGTGAGCGCCAAACAAGAGTTGTCTCCCGGGACTCTGTCCTGGAACAGCCCGACAGGCCGCCAGCGAGAACAACATCCTCGCCGGGCGGGTGGCGGGACTGCCCTGGTGGCTCTGGGCCCCAGAGCCCCTCCTCGTACACATCATAGCCCTGACATGGCAACAGGTAAAGGGCAGAAGGCAACTGCACACAACAAGCTTGCTAAATTTGCCTGGAGCAAATCACTGGAAGATGGCGGGGTACAACACACGGAGGCACCAGAGACGCGGAAAGATCCGGGACCGCCATCGGAGCCTACACTACGCGATGTCATGGAAGCGATTAACGGAGTGCGATCCTCCCTCGACTCGGTGAATATTGAGGTCTACCTTTTGCGAGTGGACTTTCGTAAAATGGATGACAAAGTGAAAGACCTCAAAATAGTCACGTCATCGCTACAGACAGATACGTCTCAACTCCAGACCCAAGTTACTGAACTTCAAAGTCAGCAGGTACGGATGGCGCAACAACTCGATGAATATGAAGGGAGGGCTCGAAGAAATAACATAAGGATATTGGGGGTGCCGGAGCGGGCCGAGGGACCAGCGGCCGACTTATATGTGGAAGACTTAGTAGTGAAACATCTGCAGCCCAAGAGATTATCCAGTTATTTCTCGATTGAAAGAGCGCATAGAGTGCCAGGAGGTAGGCCGAAACCAGGCGCCCCCCCGAGGCCACTTATTGCCCGGGTCTTTAATTACAGGGACAGAGACACTATCCTACAAACAGCGAGGTCCAATCCTCCACTTAAGCTAGACAACAATGAAATCACTTTCTTCCCGGATTTCACAGCTAAGGTCCAGGCCCAAAGGCGCAGCTTCCAGGCGGTGAAGAAGGAGCTTCGAGACCGTGAAGTGAAATACGCCATGCTATATCCGGCGAAACTTAGAGTGGAATCTGATGGCAAGACATGGTTCTTCACCTCGCCAGAGGCAGCGTGGGACTGGTTGGAGGTATGGCGCAGGGTGGGAGGCCAACGCCACGATCGCACCGAGAGGCCAAGGATGCACAAAGAGAGAGGCGGGACTCCATCCGAAGACGAAACCACCAACGCAAAAGAAAAGTAGAAGACACAGGTGCTACAACCCCGACTGAGGCCGGGACGGCAACACACTTCACGTACCTGAGGGCTCCACTGCAGTGGTGAGACTGTTCCTATGCTATTAGCGAACTGAGGGTCCTAAGTAGACCTGTTTTTTGGACCTACGTTATCAAAGGGGCCCACTTATGATGTGTGACATTTAGATTTCTTACTAGTGGGGCTGGGAGTCAAAGGATTGCGTACAAAAGATTAAATAGCTACAGGCGAGGGTGGGGGGCAACTAACCCACACTTTTCAGAATTTCTGGGGGGGTGAGAGGCACTCTGCCTAGTTGGGGAGTGGGTAGTTTTAAATCCACGGGCAGGGGGGCAGGGAGGGGGGAGATGGGGGGCTGGGGGGATGGGAGTTTACCTTTTCAAGGATTGTTTGATTCACGTAGTAGTGTTTGCATACTGCCATACGCAGACTCTGTCGCTGATGTCAGCTGTAAAGGGGATGAGCAGGGCCACGATCCGCTAGTCTGGATACTGGGGAATGTTACGCGCCCGACACCATTGACCTACTGTTCTCTCACTGTGTTCATATCGGACGATGGGGGATAACAGGGAAGTGACACTATCCATACTTACCTGGAATGTGAACGGTATGGGGGATAAGATCAAGCGGGGTATCGTTCAGCACTACCTACAAAGACAGGCCCCTGACGTGGTGTTATTGCAGGAGACACACATGGTTGGCAATAAAAGCAAAGCCCTCACAAGGTGGGGGTATAAACTCCTGGTACATGCTGACTACACCACAGGATCTCGGGGAACGGGGATTCTTGTTAAAAAGAACCTGGCTCTTATTGTTAAGCGCACCTGGGCGGATCCTGGGGGCAGATTTGCTGTTCTAGAGGCCCAGTGGGAGGGACGGGCGCTTAATATAATCTCACTGTACCTACCACCAGCGCTGGGCAAGGAAGCACTGGCGGATTTAGGCAAAATATTAATTGACCTTCCAACGGGCACCCTGGTCTTGGGAGGGGACTACAACATGACCATGAACGACAGAATAGACACCCGCAGCGGCCGGGGGCGCGCCCAAATGTATTAATGGAAGACTTCACCTCAGCTATGGGACTAACAGAAATAGGGAGCACGCTGAAACCGAATGAGACACAGTTCACTTATTTCTCTAATATGCACAAAAGTTCATCCTGCATCGATTACTTTGTAACGCACACAGCCTCGATTGGTAATTTCCGCAACCCCCACACTCAGCCGAGAGGCATTTCCGATCACTCCCCGGTTACAGTCGAACTCACATACTGGGAACGACAGCCACGGTCCACTATCATGCTAAATCCGTGGTTGTTGAAAATCCCAGACATTAAAAAAGACCTATACACGCAAACTGTCAACTACTTTAATGAAAACGTGGGATCGGTTGCATCGGCACAAATTATATGGGAAGCCTTCAAAGTGGTCCTGAAGGGCCAAGCATTGTCTCTAAAGACGAGATATACTCAGAATAAACGTCGCCAGCTACTCCAATTGGAGGATGAGCTCCAGCGGCTGGAACTCAATAGTATCGCTACGCCATCAGAAGGCACACTCCATCACCTCACACTCAAACAGGAGGAATACAGGATTAAAGCAAGGGAACACATGATGGCTAAACACCTTAACACGCAACATAGGCTGTATGAACTGGGTGATAGAACCGGTAAAACATTGGCCTGGCTAGAAAAGAGAGAGCAAGGGGAAAGATGGGTGCTGAGATTGACTATGTCAGATGGCAGGACTATCACACATCCCAAAGAAATAGCGGAGGCTTTCGCAGATCATTTAGAACAGATATACTCTCCCTCCACTGCATACACAGCAGAGGATTCGCGTCAACTTCTTTCTGAAAGTAACGTATCAATATTATCTGAGACTGATAAAGCGGCCCTAGAGGGGGACCTGACAGACGAAGAGATCCAGAGGGCCGTCAGCCAAATTAACTCCGGAAAGGCGATGGGGCCCTCCGGGATTCCCATTGAATTCCTAAAAGTGACTGCCTCTCAAGTAACCCCACACCTGCGGGCTATGTATAATGAAAGTTACGAACTGGGGAAATTGCCTGACAACCAACGTCTGGCCTCCATAGTCGTGATCTGTAAACCAGGGAAGCCTGCTGACAGTTGCAGCTCATACAGACCGATATAATTAGTCAATGTAGAAGCCAAGATTCTAGCAAAAGTTCTCGCCACCAGGTTGATTGCGGTCATCTCCTCATTGGTTCACCCTGACCAATCTGGCTTTATGCCAGGGAGGAGCACAGCACTCAACATCCGCCGTCTCCATAATGTACTCGCACGAAGAGAATACATAGAGGAAGACACAGTAGTTCTGTCCCTAGATGCCTCCATGGCATTCGACTCTATAGAGTGGCCGTATCTATTTGAAGTACTGGCAAGGATGGGATTTGGTCCAAAATTCTTGAGGTGGGTGAAAATACTCTACACCGACATACAAAGTCAAGTGAGAGTCAATAATTATACATCCCGGGCATTTACATTGCGGAGGGGAACTCGTCAGGGCTGTCCTCTATCCCCACTGATACTCTCTCTCATGTTGGAACCGTTGGCCGCCTGGATCCGTCGGGATGTCCTGGTGAGGGGCTTGAAATGGGCGGAGAGTCAGGAAGACCGCATATCCCTATATGCGGATGATATTTTACTATACCTAGCTTCCCCATACAAATCCATACATCGCGTCCTAAACATCTTCACAAACTTTGGGAAATACTCTGGATATAAAATAAACTGGAGTAAGTCGGTGCTGTTCGTGCTTCAATGCCCGATCCCCTGTCTCCCGTTAAACTGCACGGTTGAGGTGGCAATGGATGGTTTCCGTTATCTGGGAGTGTATGTAACGTCCGACCCAACCCTTTTTTACGATCGCAACTTAGCCCCCCCATTGGCTCGGTTGAGGGCAGACGTGAAACATTGGAGGTCCCTACCCCTATCCCTAGTAGGTCGCGCTGCTCTATTTAAGATGCTGGCTCTACCTCGCTTTCTATACATTCTCCAGAACTGCCCGCACCGAGTCCCAGACACATACTTCTCAGCAGTGGAGAGTGAAATCCGTATATTGCGCTGGGATGGCAAGGCCCCTCGTATTGCACTAGGAAAACTAACTAAAGGGTGGTATGACGGAGGAATCGCCCTCCCAGATCTTAGACTCTACTACTGGGCCTCGCAACTGATGGTGGTAAACCATTGGATTTACCGCCCCCCCAACGATCCCGCCTACCTATTGGACAGATACCAGACGGGGCGATCTGGATACTTGGGAGCATTATACTCAAAAGTCAGGAAAAGGCGGTATTTTGGGCCTACTTCCCACACCATAGCGATCTGGCACCAGGTAAATTCACGGCTGGGTTGGTCAAATGTCCTCACAAAAGCGACACCGCTGTGGTACACCCAGAGACTGGGTTCTCTCTGCTATCAGCCTGGTTTTGACAACTGGGATACTATTGGGATTTCGGTGGTGGGAGATCTGATTAAAAAAGAGTCGATACTTAGATTCGAGGAGCTCCGGGGACAATATCAGATGGCACAAGGGGAACTGTTCAGATACCTCCAAATTAGACACGCCCTCATCGCAGCTTTTCCGGATCTCACGGATATCCCAGAATCGTCACCGTTAGAGGACCGTTTGCTTGATGGGCAGTTACACTCCAAAGCCATATCATTGACCTACAAAAAATTATGTAACAACCTACCTGATACACTCCACAAACTAAGGGAACAGTGGCAGGGAGACCTAGGACCACCAGATGAGGACTGGCAGGCAGCCCTAATGTCCCCCAAAGAAGCGGCTATAACCCTCCGCTTCCGATTAATACAACTTAGGATCCTACATAGGTCATACCTAACAGGAGTGACTTTGGCGAAAATTGGAGCTAGGCCTGATGCACTCTGTCTTAGGGGATGCAACCAAACAGCCACCTTCTATCATACGATCTGGGAGTGCCCTGAGCTATTGCGAATATGGGAGGGGGCCACGACCCTTATCCAGGCTGCACTAGGGAAGGTGATAAGTCTCACACCAGGGCTGGGCCTACTCAACATCTGGACGGCTACAGACCTTACAGAGGTAGAGCAGCAACTGGCTACGCTGGGTTATACCCTTGTTAAGCGGGAAATAGCCAGGGGATGGGGGGCAGCGAGCCCACCGTCTATCCAGACATGGGCAAAAGAGCTCGACAAATGCATGATTGCGGAAAAGGAGGTATTTACAACACGTGGGTGCCCGAAGAAATGGGACAGGAAATGGGGCAAGTGGAATGCTTACCGTGGAACTATATGTGTCTCCCCATTGGTGGATCTTGAACTGAGACGAAGTGGCGATCGAGAAGTAGCTATTAAGTAATTGTCGCTTTTATTCTCTCAATAATGTAAGAATGTTATATTTGATTGGCAAGTAACACTGCTTGGTAATGTATGCATAACTAATGTTGAAAATAAAAAAAATCTTTAAAAAAAATACCGCATGTATTTAACATTTCTTTGAATTATATCATCACCTCCAGTACTTTCTCTGATAATTGGGACTTTGAAACTGTGAATAGTATGCTGTCTGATTTAGAACAATCTGCTGCATTCTCTAATAATATATTGTATGATGATTCATCTGATTTTGACACCATGTATTGTTACCAACATGATGGTCATCATTTTTTGCACAAAGCAAGTATCCCACGTAATCTTTTCACACACCATCAATGGAAACATTGCCCAACACCACCGAAAAGTAGTTGCACCTATAACTGCTGAGAAAAATATGCTCACCAACATGAAACAGATATACTCTGCTTCCTTTATTTCCCAGCTGTCTTTACAAGGTTCCAACTTTTGGAGGGACATCATAGACCCAAATCTGTCTGGGGGGGCAAAAGATTGGCAGGTTCAGGGAACAGAGGCCTTATTTAGAGCATGCCTCATTCCGCAGCAGATCATCTTCCTGAATGACACTGTGCAACAGACTTCCTGCCTTTGGTTAGCTAAGATAAAGGATTTGAACACACCTCGGATTCCCTCACTTATACACTTTAAGGGTTGGCAAAACTATACACACCATAGTACAGATACGCTAGATGACATTATACATGATCATTCATACAATTCATCAGAGCCCAATTGGAAGGGATGGTTGGTTTGGCCTATCAACACAATTAGGTGTCAGCCAAGATTCAGGGGTACCACCAAAGGGTTTAGTATCCACAGGCCTGACCAACGTTACGTACAACGAGAACACTCTGGGGTGCTGTCATCTTACAGTGTTGGGAAGTTATGTCTAGAGTGGCTAAAAACCTCAACACTGTCCCAGGTGAAACAACTCTTGTCCTTACTGTCAGATGACATGGATCTTAGGGATTTTTTGTTAGGTCCCCAGAAACCACGTCAGAAGTGCCTCTTATACGCTATATATAATGAAGTATGGAAAATCTCACAACAGGAGGCTGCTGAGAGATTGCGTGAAATTGACAGGGTTAACCTCGAAAAGGCTTTGGCTGTGGTTGACAACGGCATGACCACATTAACATCCCGGATTTATTCACTGAGCAACATTGTGTCTTTTGCAATAGATATAATGGAACAGGATTTGTCTATTCTCCAACATGAACAATCGCAATTGCAATCCATTCTATTATTAAGCTGAATGCTACAATCATTGCACTCTGGTCACGTGCCCTGGCGGTATATCAACAGTACGTCTCTGTTTTCTGCATACAATTTAACAGACAACAATGGCATGATGAGATGCAAAATATACAATGCTGCACATTGAAAGATTGGACCAATTACCTTTCACCGTGGCTGAGTCACCCTCTAGAGAATCGTTAATCCATGGCCATATTACATTGCCAGTCATGACATTCCAATTTCAATATTGTCAACAATATCACCAAGTAGGCAGGTATGAAGCGTTGGGTAATGAATGCATACATGAATCTTGCGAATTACCCTACAGATTTAGATGCAGGAATCGGGACACTGAAGTCATTCTCAGTGGTTTAGACTGTGAGAATTTGTTAAGTGGGTTTTTTATCAAGATATTATGCTCCTTGGTAAGGTTGTGGGGCTTATAGTGGCACTGTGAGCAAGCTGGTCTACAGACTAACATATCCTTTGGGGGTGTCTGGAATCAGTCTGCCCACCAATCCCTTAGTTTATGTTGTCTCAACGTGCAGATTCTATATAGATTTGTAGGAACTACACGACAGTAACTTATGCCCCCGCAATGCACTGCTTATGACCTCACATATCATATCACTCAATATATGGTCAGTGACATCACTGATGACATCACTGACGGCATCTCAAATGACATCACTGATGACATCAATAAATGAGTGTGAGTATTTTATAAAAGTGCTAAACATACATACCAAAGTACTACAAAGGTAGGTTTGGGCAGAGTTCATGGAGTTTTGCTACGCGGAACTCTGCGTACTGCTGAAACAACTCTGCCATGCTCCACAGAGTTTCACAAGTGGTGAAGTGTGGTAGGTTGCACTACTCGCGTTGATTTTTAGTGCAGGAAGTCTGTCCCACACTGTAAAATCAGCACAAATAGCATCACGCGCAGTGCAAGAGGGCGCTGCTTCTTTCTGCCACTCAAGTAGATGTTCTACTCAAGCAGCAGCTTCCTCAACATGAGTGGCAGGTTTCTCAACGTGAGCAGTAATGACGTGCCACGACCGCCCACATTGAGAAATCTTGCCGGGAGGTGGTTTAGCTTATGGTTTTCCTCGCTCATGAACCTTAACGCTGGCAATCCATGAGAGAGGAAAAATCCCACTCCATGCCACACCTCTTTGCGGACTTTTTTACACAACTGGGCAGTTCACCGCTCACCTCTAAACAAAAGTTTAAATAGTGTACTTTCTGTCCTACTAATGAGTGATAGAATTTCTAATATATATTATGAATTCATCCATTGGTCTGAATGTATTCAAGTCATACATACATTTCAGTATAATGCAGATACAAGATTAGAGAAGCCACTCCCATGTTTGAAATGAAACCAAACAATTAAAAAATTAAATTGCAGCAATTCTGATAATCACATGTCAAGGCAATAACGCTTAATCATTACTTCCCCTGATACTGTGCTAAACATAGTGATCATTGTGGGCGCTATACAGTTGCAATGTATGCTGGGAAATGTAGTCCCTATATTAGCATAGCATGTCTGCCTGGTCATGTTGGGGTAGCTAGGAACCTTAAGTTAAGGAGGAGTTTGATAAGAATACTTCAACTCCAACACAAGACTCAAGTCGGTATCATTGTACGGCATAATACGTCAAACACTTGACTTGAGTGGCATTTGTTAGTCAGTGACTGGAACAGGGAATGCGAAAAGCACTGTAGACAGATACCCAGTGAATAGGGTAATCTAAAGAGGGTGTATTGGCGTGGTACGCTGGCCCATCCTAGACACAGAGGGATCAGTGTGGTGTTTAGAGCTTTGTGCAATGCAAGTATGGTGTTTGCTTGTTGGTGCAAACTGATTACTTCTGTGTGTGCTTATACCAACCATACCACAGGTATGCCTGTATATAATACATGAAAAATTCTATGTAAAAAGCCTAATGTAGTTTACCAATCATCCTGCCCCCATGGGCCAATCTGCCTTCCATTCAATTTTTAAAGGTTCCATGGGAAAAGAGACAGTCCTGCCCATGTGGGCTGTGAGTTCACACAACGCTCGACCTCTGCTAAGGTGATGTTAAAAAAGGTGGTGTGCTTGGCTGGCTCCGCTTGCAATCGCACAGTGCACAAACCTGTGTGGAAGATAAAAACAGTGAAAACAAGTGAATAAAATCAGCTCAGCACAGTGCAGTCTAAAAAGCCAAATGAAAGGACTAAAACTCTAAAGTAAACACAGTAGCAGAAAATAAGTAGCACAAAATCACAATCATTGTCCGAGATGCACAGACAATTCCACACTGTAGTTCAAGCCCACTGGTATAAGAGTCTCGAAGTTACTGCAAATATATTGGGGTTCCCCTAAAAGAGAATCTAATTCCTAAGACATGGACAAAACAACAAATTGTACTGAAAATTCTTAGGCAACTTTATGTTTCAGCAATCAATTAATGTTATCTTTATACTCTTGGGGCATACTAACCAATAACCAAAAACCCAGGATTATTCAAATATAGTACATTTATTTATTAAAAACAGTTTTTTTGTATCTATATCAATTTACATACATAATATTAGAATAATTTAAACTTCATCTAAAGCATACCATCCATGTTGCATTTCATAAATATCTCAAACATGCAATCATACATCCCCTCTCATCCTTCCATACAGTACACTGTGTCACCAGCACATAATCATTTTAAGGTCCATGCAAGGATATAACATGCCTTTCTACATTCAATAAAAAAAGTTCTTATTTCTAAAGTTGGACCAAAATTCGAATTATCCGGTATGATAGCTAAGCAATCACTATGCAATATATTCTTCTTTCTTCATCAGATAATCTTGTAACTCAGGAGCTGTATAATGCATTCCTTCATTTTATCTATCATGGTTGTATAATCCAATCTCAAACGCGCATTTTGGCTGAAAGCCTTCGTCAGGAAGCCATGTATTTGTCAAACAGAACCTGTATCAATGAATAAAAATCTGAATCAAGGCCATGGTTGCCCTCTTAATTAATTTAGGAGCCTGATTAGTACTAGTTTGTATGCCCAGTTAACAATGAGCCACCTTTTATCCCGGAGTGTTAAAAAAAGAGAGGTCCCTAGATGTCGTGTGGATTAATTTGATCACTCTACAAACATAACCCGAAGCATTCAATTGTAATGATTCAAAGCGGCAGAAGGTAGTGGTGAAATTAAAATTAAAAGTAAAAGATAGAGAACCTTTGTGCACCATACTACAGGATATGTATGTTAGTGGTCTGTAGAGACACAAACATCCACTAATACTCAGATAGGTGAGACACCCAAAGATGAGGGCAGAGTGAGAGAAGTAAGAGATTAAGACCGTGCAAGCACATGAATGTCTAGCATCACGTCCCCATGTAAGTTTGACAAAAACTTCACCTGTCACTGATCCATAAATACATTCAATAACAGGAATGTCCTGTGATTATATCTATTTCCAATTTTCAATTATGTGGATCCCAGATCTCATAGGTCTTTAAGAGAAGAAGATAGGAAATATCAGACCTATATTAAACTATAATATATATACCCTATGTATTAGTACCACCGTCTTTGATGCCACAAGAGTCCCGAAGTGCACATTATATCTGAACTCAAGAATCCTAAGTCTATGTTCTAGGTCGCCACCTCTGATATTTGGTGCAATAGCATCAAGGACCACAAACTTCAGTAGTTTCTCATTTGGAAGTGCATTTCACAAAAATATTGGGCTACCGGGTAATGTTTGTCATTGAGCCTGATGGCCAGTTTGTGCTCTACCACCCTTTTTTTTGCTCTACGGATATTACTCCCTATGTAAAATCTCCCACAGGGGCAGATAAGGCAGTAAACGCAATATTCGGTGTTACAATCAAAATTGCCTCTTATAATATGTTCTCTGTTACTATTGGGATCTTGGTACAGTTGGAATAATTAGTACATGCTTTGCATTTCATTCAACATGGAAAACCATTCATTACGTCTTTAGGCCTCAAAAAAGTGTTCGATGTGATCATATTTAGACTAAGAGCATCCCTTAGAGATTTAATTTTTCTGAAGGTGATTTGTGGAGATTCATGTTATATGAAACCCCGAAACCGGTCCTAGGATGCTTGTTTCCAGTCCAGGGAGGACCTGGCCTGGCAGTTCGGGCTTGACTGTTCCCATTGGGTGCAGGGTCAAGACTGATTTGCATATGGCTGGGTTCAAACTGGAATGGCATGGGGAGCAAAACAACTATGGATTCAGGCCCAGATCTCTGTACTGGGGTGAATGTATGACATTGTTCTGCATTCTGTCCATCAATTGTTCTTTTTGCATTTGTCACCCCGAGTGGGACGGGAATGCCCAGACGTGGGTCCTGTGCTCTCCATGCCACTGGAGCCAAGCTATCCTGGCTGATGAGGGGTGAAACCCCGAAACCGGTCCTAGGATGCTTGTTTCCAGTTCAGGGAGGACCTGGCCTGGCAGTTCAGGCTGGACTGTTCCCATTGGGCGCAGGGTCAAGACTGATTTGCATATGGCTGGGTTCAAACTGGAATGGCATGGGGAGCAAAAAAACTATGGATTCAGGCCCAGATCTCTGTACTGGGGTGAATGTATGACATTGTTCTGCATTCTGTCCATCAATTGTTCTTTTTGGATCCATGTTATTTATCCAGTATCTTGTCGTTTTGAGTATATACCAGTTTTTGTTAAAGATTTTCTGACTTTGTAAGATTGTTCTGAGTAGGTCATGATAAATCTGACCTGATAAGAGTCTTTTGAAACCGGGCTACTGCTGGGTCCCCAGGTCATGTCTGATACTCATGTAGAGGCTATTCATATCAAGTGTTAACAACGTGTATTTCTCTTCCCAATAAACATCCTCAATAAGTGTGAGAAAATAAGTAGTGTCCTTTATATACGATGGGAGTGATGTAACAAATGGCCTCAAATAATGGTCTATGTATTTTGAAGTTTGCTCAAGAAGTGAACCGATTGAAGATACTATAGGTCTCCCTGGTGGTTTGAGTGCATTCTTATGTAATTTGGGCACTAGATATAGAACTGGAATTTTGAGGTGGTCGCACTTAAGGAAAAGGTATTCTTCCCACTCCAAAAGTCCCCTGTCTTTTCAATCAGCCCTCAGTACTTGTGTGTAGAGGATGATACCTCAGCTTTGTTAAATAGAATATAACAAGAGGGATCCCCCAGTTGTCTTTCACCTTCACTCAGATACTCCGTCTTGGACAGGACCACCACATTACCTCCTTTATCAGACTGCCAGATAACTATGGTGGGATCACTCCTCAACAGCTCTAAAGATGTGAATTGGGTGGCAGAAAGATTATTCCTGGTGTTGCCTTTGGCTTTATGCCTCATGTTTATCAACTTCTTCATAATACTTTTTTCAAACACCTCTACAGTGTCACAATGGATCATAGGCATGAAAGTAGATTTCGGTTTAAATGTACTCGAACATGTCAAATCCACCTCAATGCCTAAATTGTGCAACTTCAAAAAAAGGTCCTAATGACTCGCTGTTTCATCATCCACTGAGGCAAGGAAGTGGAGGAGCTCAATATCCTCAATGAGTAAGTAGGTCGCTCAGGGCTGGGGTTGGACCTAAGGCACGTGGTTAAGTATGTGGCGTGTGGTACCAACTCTTGAGTTTTAGTTTTCTAAGGAGGCAAAATAAATCTATTCTAGTTTTCACATAATCAAGATTCCTAGGGAGCCAGAAGGAGAGACCCAAAGAGAAGAGCTTGATGTATATATATATAGTGTGTGTGACATAATTACAAATATTGATTCACATTATAGTAATTGATTATATTTTAAATGTATTAATATTTATATAGATATATATATAGATATGCATATGTATATATATATATATATATATATAGATATATAGATATAGATATATATATAGATGTAGATATATATAGATAATGATATACATTTATACCATTTTTAAGTGGGTAACGGGCATGTGATTACAATCAGCACAATCGAGTGGGCTATATAATGACTGTGGAGACAGGTACCGTAGCACGACCGATTTGAGAAGGAGGGAGCATTTTGAAAGAGTATAGCACGGGGAAACCATTTAGGCTCATCGTTGCATTGCAGGCAGGGCTTTTTTAACAGTATTTTGTGAAATGAGTATGGAGTAAGTGTATTGTTAAGGCTTAAGTTTGTCTGGCCACAGCTGTTTACTTTTAGATTCCCATATCGTAGGGAGCTCATAATAAAGTTCATACGATGGGAATGCAGGTCTGACTGCATAGTATAGAAGGAATATTTGGTTTGATTCAGGGAAAGCATTATTGGGGATTAACAATACAATGAGGGGGGGGCGTGGCTTCGGCGCCAAAGAAAATGGCCGCCTTTCCGTGAAGCTCCGCGGCGGTACGGGGACGGAGGAAGTCTCTGTCGGCACCACTCGCCGCTTCGCTGCCCCAACTGGCAGAGAGTGACAATGAAGTCTGTCTCCATCTTTTACGGCGTTCCTGCTCGTTTGGGGTGAGCGCTCTGCCTTCTTTTTTGCTGACTTACAATTCAGTCAGCCCGCGGCCGCCATTTTGAGCGTTTTTATCGCTCAATTTTCAATGTTACATTTAATGCCCATATAAACTCTGCCAAATAAGCGCTCCTGCTCATTTTTGAATGCCCTCACCCCTTTGGCTGTTTTTTACTGTTTTTATTGTATTTGGAAGCATTTTTGCGACTTGGAGCTCTGGAACAACTGCAGTTTATTTTATGGGCTGTATTGTGTGGCTGTAATTTTCACTGGCTGTACTCAAAGTCATATTCTCTTCTTACTGGATGAAGAGCACCTTTACCTTCCAGTTGTACTTTCATGCATGGCAGCCTTGGAATACCATATTAATTACAGTTCACGATTATGCTCCCTTTTTCCTGGCTAAAGATTTTTTGTTTACGTGCTGACTCTACTCAGTTCTCATGTATCTTGTAAGACCACCCAGCTGATGTCTTGAGGCTTTCGTTGACCTGTTTCGTGGGTGCACCGTTTTTTCACCAACGTTTTATCTCCTTTTGGCTATTCTTACTCACCAACCAACTGCTTTTGAATTCCAGTTGACTCAAAGTTACAAATCAGCTTCTTCACGGCTTAATCTCGTCTGCCTTTTTCACAATGCAAATCTGTCATAATTTCTACTGGCTGACTTGAGGAGAATTTCTTCTTATTTCCTGTTTTTCTTCATCAAACTTCTGGCGTTTCCCTTGCAATATAAACAAGGGTGTTAGTATTATTGGTGTATGGTTTATGGCAAAAGCACAAGTTACCCGTGGCAGTGCTCCTCCTCCTGTCCCTGCTACCTTGGTGGACTATAACCCTTTCAGTATTCTGCAAGACGACATGGACGAGATGGAATCAAGCTCTACGTCCTCCGCCACAAGTGGCGCAACATCTGCTACCACCCGAAATGCGCCTAAACCAACTTCTAAGTTACTTTATGTATCATCATTCAACAGGTAAACGTGTCAAAAAAGACCCGCCTTCTCCTACCAATTCTTCAGCATCTATTTCTAAGGAATTACTTCTTGAAGAAATTCGTGCTCTCAAACCTTATATGACGGAAACAAATGTTCGCCTCCAAAGTCTTGAAGGCAACTGGTCTCGTACCAATTAA
This sequence comes from Calotriton arnoldi, assembly GCA_963921515.1. NCBI lineage: Eukaryota > Metazoa > Chordata > Amphibia > Caudata > Salamandridae > Calotriton > Calotriton arnoldi. The sequence goes on along the minus strand of CAWUFW010004256.1, from coordinate 727,285 downwards.
AAGGTTACTCATTTGGAAAATCGAGTTGACTCTGTTCAAGCTGTTGTCAATCAAGTGCCTTCTATACATCAGGAAATTTCCCGCCTAAAACAACAAGTGGAGAATTTAGAAAATAGAAATAGACGCAATAACCTACGCATCTATGGACTTGTGGAGGGCCTTGAGGGCTCTGACACTCTTATTTTCTTTCAATATTTTCTCCCAAAGCTTCTTAATATTCCAGAATCTCCACCACTGAATATCCAAAGAGCACACCGCCTGGGTCGTGCCCCACAAGCTTCTTCTTCATCAACTAAACCAAGAGGTGTTATTCTAAATTTTTTGGAATATACTGACTTACTTAAGGTTTTACAGGCAGCCAAACTTAAGGGAAAATTTCTTGGCAAGGATCTAAACAGTTTTTTGCTCAAGATTATGCAAAAGCGACAGCAGACCGTCGGAATCAATTTCTAGATATGAGACCTGCACTTCGAAGTTTGAATGCCAGATATCGTTTGTTTCATCCATGCCTCTTCAAGGTGACTTACAAAAATAAAACCACTAACTATGAAGACACTGTTCTATTACAGCATTTTTTGAATACCTGTAGGGTAGAGGATATGGAGATGGCTCGTTCTTCGCTGATTTGAATGTTGTGTTAACATTGTTGTTCTCTATTTTTCTCCTCTTTTTTCATATTTTTTCTTATTCAGTTACATTGTCTGTAGAGGGAGCGACTTGACGCCTACTAGTTTTTTTTCTTAGATTTGATTGGTCTGTTTTAACTTTGTCGTTATTTGTTCTCTCCTTCTCTGTTATATTTTTCACATTATATGGTCATGTTTTTTATATAATGTATTTTCTTCTTTTTACCACTAGGTAAGGTTTTTCGTGGTCCCCTGATCTGTGACCGTTACCCAGTCTGGATGTCCTCCTCCTTTTCCCGTCCTCGTCCTGGAGTTTTTCCGGTTGGCTGTGCCGTCTTCCTTATGTGGCTCCACCACCCCCGTTTTCATTGTATGTTCGTGATATGTCTTTTTGTTTTTTCTTTATTTTTTCTATCCTCTTTTGGTCTCTTTATTTGACGATATATTTATTCCCTGGTTCTTTTCTCTACTTACTTCTACATATTCTAAATGTTTCTTCCTTTCCATTTTCCTCTCTCTTTCCCTCTTTCCAGCCTCTTTTTCTTCCTTCTCTCCCTAGTTATTGCATGATCTTTTTCAATTATGTTCCTTTTTCCTTCATATTCATCAACACTATTCCTCTCTTATTACCTTTTTCCTTGTTACTATTACTACTTTACACTATTGTACTCTTTGAATTGTTGCTAGATAAACTAAGATGTCGTTAAAAATGTTATCCTGGAATGTTAAAGGTTTGGGTTCATGAGTGTTGTAATATGTGACGTCATCAGCAGTGCATTGCGGGGGCGCGAGTTATAGTTACCTGAACTAACTATAACGGGGGAATTTCACGGGTTTTGTACGAGTGCAATGTCCAACTAACTATAACTGTCCCTAAAACCTTATGGTTTTTTTCAGTGAATTTCTAAGGTTTTTTAAATGCTAATTTCTAACTATAACGTGCCTGAAACCTATGGTTTTTTCAGTGAATATATATATATATATATATATATATACCTGTTGTCCTTCCTCACTGTTGTTGAAAACACATTCAAATACCTAACAAGCAACCACCCCCTTTGGAGCATATGATTAAGACTCATCTAGAGTTGAAACGCGTTATGCTGTTGCGGTGCCTAATAAGAGAACTTTAAACTGCGCTCTGACTGGTGGGCCTGTTTCGCATCACGGAAGGTGGCGGATGCGTTCTCGTGTGGATATTATGGGATTGACGTTCCCTACAGGCCCCGACCCGACAGGATGGGCATCTTATTTAGTCACACAGCATTTGGAATATATATATATATATATATATATATATATATATATATATATATATATATATATATATATATATATATATATATATCCACCCCTGCTTGGCTCTCCTGCGTCTGGCTTGTTTGGCGCTCTCTTAGCTGTGGATCCACCACGGTAGAACCAAACCGTTATTAATTTCCTCACAAATCTTTTGTTTCCAAAAGACAAACAGGTCGCACTCTTGCAGTCTCTTTAAGCACAATTAATTTATTCTTAAATCCATTACTTCATGATACAGGAAACAGGCGAATAACCAACACGTTTCGGTATTACCTAAATACCTTGGTCACGGTCGATTTTTTCATGAACTCACTCGTTATTTTGTAGTTCAAAGTGTATTACGTCATTTCCTGTCTAACTAGATACATCAAACCACAGACTTCTGGGATATGTAGGCCCCCTATATACAAATTTGCAGAGCCTTATCTTAATACAAATTAATTTACAATGCTAACCCAGTTGATAACCCTTTCATTGTCCAAACTTTTAGTGTGATTTATTTAATGACTTGACGATTTAAAATCGGACCCTTTTCCTTGTTTTTGTGTCCGTGCCTTGTGACTGAAAACTTTATTGTCCCGTTTTCTTGTATCACTTTTTCAAATCCCTCCAGTGGGACTTGGCTCATTATGCCTTTTCTCCTTGTGATTCCCTTGTTTCTTTTACCCTCGGGTATGTGGATTCTGTCAATGTCACGTTGGGGCCCATTTATGTTCACACTCCTTGTTTGGTTTTTGATTTATCCCTCCTAGGTTTTCACAATTTTTTTGTTGTTTTCGAAGTTTTGGCTGTGATCAATCCATATTTAGTTTTAGCTTGCGGGAGGTTAGTGTTAATTTAAAGATGTATATATAACTCTTCCGATTGGTTTAGCCCATATGGATACATGCTTCTGAAATTTTAAATGTGACGTGATTCTTTCTGCCGCAATATTTTCTCCCTGTTACCTCCTCGCTCGTTTACAGGTACAGTTTCAATGCCACAGAACTTCAAAGTCTTCCAATCTCCGTTGTGGTGTGACTCCATATGCTTGGCCACAGCGTTGTTCCTATCCTTATTGACTGTGGCCCGTACGTGCTCCAGCACTCGTTTTTTAAGTTCACAAATGGTGCTGCCCACATATTTTAGTTTGCATGGACACTCAATTATATATACTTTGTATTGGCTTTTACAGGTTATTAGCTCTCGAATCTTCCAGATTTTGCCATCTGCCATTAGGATTTCTGACATTGGCTTCGCAATCTGGCACACTTTACAGCAATGGCATTTCACAAAGCCCTTCGTTTTTAACCAAGATTCATTTTTATGTTTTCCTTTAAGGTGACTGTGCACTTGTCGATCTTTGAGATTTTTGGCTCTGCAGTATGTAATGGTTGGATGACTTCCCATTATTTTTCCCATCGTGCCATCGAGCTGTAAAATTTTCCAATTTTTTCTTAGTATGTTTGCAATGTCCTTAGATTCTTGAGTGAAATCCATGATTAATCGTATTGGTTCGGGTTCCGATTGTTCCCCTGGTTTCTTTGGGATCAAGCATTCCATTCCTGTCTTGATTTTTCATTTGCCTTATTCCAACACCTTTTCACAATGCTTTTATTGTATTTCCTGCATGTAAATCTTTCCGTTGTAATTGCACTGTGTTTCTTCCATTCTTCCTCCTCACTACAGATTCTGCGCAACCGGAGGAACTCGCCAAATGGAATGCTGGATATTAGCGATGGTTGGTGGAAGCTTGTTGCTTCTAGCATTGAGTTGGTAGCTGTAATTTTCCGATGGAGTGTGGTTTCAATATGCATATTTTTGACATAGATTTCCGTGTCGAGAAATGTTACTCTATCACTACTGATGTCATAAGTGAATTTTAAGTTGGTTATACTTGAATTTAGGACTTCAAAATAGTCCTGGAAATCCTCCACATTTCCATCCCAGATGATCAGCAGGTCGTCTATAAAGCGAATCCAACTCACTATTTTCTTCACAAATTTGTCATGTGTTGAATTCCACGCTACTTCCTTCTCCCACCAGCCCATTACCAAACAGGCATAGCTGGGGCTGAATGAAAACCCCATTGCCGCTCCGTTGCTTTGGCGGAAAACTTCATCACCAAATACAAAGATGTTTTTTGTTAGACATAGTAAGATCATTTCTGTTAACATTTCATTGTGATTACTGTAGTGTATGTTTCGTTCTTGTAGGAAGTAGTTGCAGGTTTTTAAACCTAAAGTGTTGTCGATGTTTGTGTATAATCCTATCACGTCCATCGTGATTAGCTAATAGGTGTCATGCCACGGAGTATCCTGTAAAATTCTTAACAGATCGCTTGTGTCTTTGATATACGAGCTGAGTTCCATTACATATGGTATCAGGAAGTGATCGATATAGTTTGCTATTAGTTCTATTAAGGAACCCTTTGCAGATAGGATCGGTCGCCCTGGTGGTTTTTTGTGGTCCTTATGCAGTTTTGGTAAAAAGTAAATAGTAGCCATTACTTGGAAGTCTACTGTCAGATATTTACTCTCCTCTTCATCGATTAGGTTTTTGCGTGTCCATATTTTGATTTTTTCATCAATTTCTTTTTTTATTTGTATTGTTGGATCGGTTTTAAATTTCTCATAATGTTTATTATCCTCTAGTTGGCGATGTGCTTCTGTCAAGTAGGCAGAGCGGTCCCAGATGACTACATTTCCGCCCTTGTCTGCTATTTTGATTATTATTTGTTGGTCGTTCATGAGGTTCTCCAGGGCTTCTCTCTAAGGTTTTGTTAAGTTGTCTTTATATTTAGATCTTTTCAATTTATATAAGTCTTGCACCACGGCTTCCTGGAAAATATCAATTTTATTTCCTGGGGCAAATTGAGGGTAAAATTTAGATTGTGGATGTTTTTTACTTAAACCTGCCCCTAATTGAGGACAAGCGTTTTGTAGAGAGACTTCCTCCCCTTCTTCTGCATTTAAGTTTAGTAATAGTAGGAAGTCATTTGATTCTTTTGCCAGTAAGGTTGACACTGGTTTTTCAATTTTTTTGGCCGGTTTCTTTCTATCCTGGTTCTCCAGAAAGAACTTTTTCAGTTTGATTTTTCGTACGTATAGATACAAATCTATTCTTGTCTGAGCTAAGTCCATTCTTTGAGTGGGGCAAAAATGTATGCCTTGTTTTAAAAGCGATGTTTCTGCCTCTAGGATTTCTCGTTTTGATAGATTTATTATTTGTTATTCATCTACTGCCGATCCCTCCTTTGCCTCATACTCCTCGTTGTTGTTCCGACCCTTTCTGTCGATCCGTTTGTGTCTCTGTCCCCTTCGTCGCGATTTTTTTGGTGCCATTGCTTTCCCCTTCCCCTGCCTCGTTGTTGTTGCGTCATCCGGTTTTGTTCCCACTGGCGTTGTTGCAAAACCAGTCGCATATCTCCTAAAAAAGTTAACCTGGCACCTACAGCCGGATTTTCTGATTCTCCACTGCTTAAATCCGTAGAGGCCAGGGAGGAGAGACTGCTTGATGCACTTGCCGCATAGCCTTGGATTATGTGTTGTTTAAACGGATCGAATTTGTGGGCAAAAGTAAATATTCGGCCTTCGGCATAGTCAATGGTGTCTCTTACAAACTTGTTGTGTTTCCGTTGCCTCACTACTTCTTCATGCTTTTCTATCTGTGCTTCCAAATCATCTCTAAACTTGGTCATTTCCACATTCAGTTTTAAAGCCATTAATTATTTTTCCGCTTCTTGTAGTTGTTCCTTAATTTTTTGTAATGCAATTTCAATGTGTTTTACAAAAATTTTGATCAAGCCCAATGAGGAATTTAGGGTATATTCTCCCCACTCCTGTAGCAGTTAATTCGTAGCATCCTGCTGACTTGGCATTAGCATCATTCTTAAACCTCTAGGGACACGCTGCATCTCCAGGTATTTTTTTAGAGTTATCATTTGCCATGATTTATTGATCTTTTTTCTGCTTAGTTTTTCCCATAGTCTTAATTTACTTTTGGTATCAGTTTTGCCTGTCGCATTTTGTTTATCTTGTTCCTTTTCCATATTGCCTTTTTCAAACATCGTTGTTAATAGTTCTTGTCTTTTTGCCTCCTGTTTTTCCATATTTATCGCCTGTGTGTGAGCCCTGCCCAATCAGGGTAAGAATTTATTCATTAAGAATCTTTTGGCTTCCAATTTGAACGCCGTCGTTGCCGAGATTCTGCGTACTTCTGGAGGAAGAGAGTTCCAAATCTTTGGGGCGGCGCCAGAGAAGGATCTGTGACAGGTTCTCTTTTTCTTAAGGATGAGTGGTTTCAAGAGGAAAGTATTGGCGCTCCTTGAGGCTCTTGCCCCACAAGAAAGCTCAAGTTTTTGCGCTAGGTACCTGGGAGAATTCAAGTGAAGAGCTTTGTGCGTCAGAACAGCAATCTTTAACTGAATACGAGTTTCAAAAGGCAGCCATTTGAGAGATTTTAGGACTGGGGATATGTGCTCATTTCGCTTTGAGCCTGTAACCAGTCTAGCCGCGGAGTTCAGAGATACTCTTAGAGCAGCCCGAATGTATTTGGGTAGGCCGCAGAGGGTCGCGCTGCCGTAGTCAAGCCTCGGCAGGACAAGTGCTTGGACCACCTGCTTGAAATCGTTTTGTGGAAGAAAAGGTTTGATCTTCCTGAGTGTCCTCACCATTGATTTGCTCCCTTGCAGACCTTACTGATGTGATTTTTCATGTTCATGTGCTTGTCCAGGGTGACTCCGAGCGATTTGGCTGAGTCTATGATAAGAGGAGTGCAGTTGAAGGCAGTGAGGTGATTCAAGCAAAGGTCAAGCTTGGGGGTGTGGTTCGGAGGGGAGATGACCATGAATTCCGTTTTGGAGGTGTTGAGCAGGAGATGGTTCTCAGTTAACACAGTTTTGAGTAGAGGATAGGGTCGTGTTGAGAGAAATGAAATTTTCCGGGGAAGAGATTTTCACATAGATTTGCGTATCGTCCGCATACATATGAAAGAGAGTGTCTGTGGAGTTTAAAGAGTTAGCTAATGGTTCCAAGAACAGGTTGAAGAGGATAGGAGATAGGGCGGACCCTTGGGGAACCCCCATATGAACTGGAGAGGGCTGGGAGAGAGAGTGGTTTGCCTTGACCCTTTGAGATCTGTGGTGGAGGAAGGACGAGAACCATTGTAGCACCTAACCAGAGGTTGTCATGATTAACCGTGTCGAATGCTGAGGAAAGGTCTAGGAGGATCAGGAGGCAGGATTCGTTTTGGTCAAGCATTTTTAAAATGTCATCCATAACGTGAATGAGCGCCAACTCGGTGCTGTGCCCCTTCCGAAAGCCAGATTGATGCTGGTCAAGGAGTTGGTACTCCTCTATGTGAGCACAAAGTTGGGATTGAACGCATTTTTCAATGAGTTTCGCTAGGGTGGGAATGTTGGAGATAGGACGGAAGTTATTGAGATCAGTTTTGTCTGCGTTGGGTTTTTTCAGTATAGGTGAAACCTGAGCTGCCTTTAGGCAATCGGGGATTGTGCCTTGAGAGAGTGAAGCGTTTACAATCCTTGTCCAGGTGGGGATGAGAACATTCTGGATTTCTTTGAAGATGGCCGGGGGCAACAGATCATTGAAGTGGTTGGATGGGTTTATGTTATGAAGGATCTTGGTGATGTCTTTTTCACTAAATGGGGTAAAGGTGCTCCAGGACGCATTGTTCTTGATGTTCAGGTTAGTAGAACTGCGTTTTTCACAGAGGTCAAGAGGTGATCTGTCACTGGAGGAAGGCAATAGAGCCTTCTTAGAGGCGAGGTCAATGGTGATAAGTCTTGCTTTCTCAGTGAAGAAAGCAGCAAGTTCATCGCAGGAGGGAGAGCTGCCACCAGGATCAGAGTGGTTTGGACCTACAACTGATTGCTGTTTGACCAATTCGAAGAGTTTCTTGGGCGGTTTGCCGCTTGATCCAGTTGGTGTCTGAAATAGTCAGCCTTTGCGCTCTTAATTTGTTTGTTGTAAAGGCTCCTAGCCTCTCTAAGGAGTTTTAGTTGGTCCACAGAGGGATTGGATCGCCAGGAACGCTCGAGTGATCTCAGGTTGCGGCGTTCCATGTTTAAATTGTCATTATACCAGGGTTTGGATAATTTTGTTGAGGCATTTTTTTGTTGGATTGGAGCGAAGTCGTCCATGATGTTGGAGATGGTCGAATTGTAGGAGTCAGTGAGTGACTGCACTTCGGCCACGTCAGCTCGGGAGGAGAGGGCCGATTTACAGTCGGAAGCTATTTCATCGGAGGTTATTGATCTGAGGTCCCTTTTCCAGATCTTTACTTTTGTAGGTTGAGCCTTCCTCAACGACATCTCCCTGTTGATAAAAAAGAGGATGCAGTGGTGGTCGGACCAGTCACATGGGATAATGGAATCCAAGGTGATGGACTGTTCATTTGAGATAATGAGGTCTAAGGTTTCTCCTTTTATATGGGTTGGTTGGTCACAGTGCTGAGTCAGGTCTTGCTCATTTAAGAACGATTTTAGGCAGGATACCGCGGTGTCATCGGGGTTCGACCAGTGGAGGTTGCAGTCACCAAGGAAGATTTGGGCCACAGTTGAATCAACATTGACGGAGATGATTTCCATTAGTTGCTCGATAAAGGGGAGCTTGTCTCCCGGGGGGTGGTAGAAGGTGTGAAGTTTACAAATCGGTAGGTTCTTGCTTAAGATCCAGAGACAAAGGTATTCACAGGAGGAAGGCGTAGAGGACTCACATTGAGAGACCGAGATTGTGTTTCTGTGAATACAGGCTAGGCCACCACCCAACTTCCGAGCTCTGTCTAGCCTAATTATGTCGTGAGTGGGTGGTACTAGGAGGTCTAAGATAGGAGTGGAGGAGGGATTTAGCCAAGTTTCAGTGAGGATGATGATGTCTAAGTCCTTGTGTTGGATGAGGTCGAAGATATCAGAGGCATGTTTGCTGGCCGATCTGCAATTGAGTAATGCACATTTGAGTCGTAATGGAATGGGGGGGGAGGCGTCTGGGTGACGGCCACACGAGTGAGGTTGTCAATATTGCTGCTTCTAGGATTGCGAGGAGGTTCTCTGTACGGGTTAGCGTGGATAGGTTGAATTTGTCTCGGCTGGATCAAGTTGGGGTTGGACCGGGTGGAGTCAGAGTTATAAGGGACAAGGAGATCCATGGACGAAGGGGGGGACACACATCTTCTAGGCCGGGAGGAATCGTTGGGTAGGGGAATGCATTTCAGGATGGGGGGGCTGAAGGCTGACCGATGCAATCACTCTCCCTAGTGGAAGCGTTGGGCAACTTCGCAGATGGGAGGAACGAGCTGATCACGGGGAAAAGATCATTATAGAGGGCTTTCAGTTCATGTAGCTCGGAGGTGAGAAGGTGCAATTGGAGAGATATGTCATCCAGGTGCGCTGCCAAGTCGGGGTGTTGGGCTGGAGAAGGAGTAGGGAAAGCGAGAGGGGAAGGGGGGTCTTGGCGTAAGTCCTTAGGATCCGGGGTGGAGGTGAAAGGTTCCTTGGTAGGAAGTAGATCAAGTGGGACTAGCAAAGTTACATGTTCTTTTAATAGTGAGGTTGGAGCGTTAGCAAAGGGGGTGTGATCGCTGGGCTGAGGGTTAGGTGTAGTCAGAACCGGAGTGAGTGAGATGTCCTCCAGGAGCGCAGCCAAGTCAGGGAGTTGGGCTGGGAGGGTGTAAGCTGTGCGCCAAGTGAGCCCGAGAAGTCTCTCACCGTCTGAGTCGGGGGACTACCTGGTTGGGGCAGGTCGACAGGGGACAAAACCAATCTGTGACGATCAGAGGGCGAAGAGTGGTTTAAATGGAGATTAGGCCTTAATGGTAGAGGCACATCCACCAGGGAAGGAGCTGATCTCTGAAGATCAAGTGGCGAAGAGTGGTTTAGAGGGAGTGAGGGCCTTCCCGAGGGGGAGGGGGGCGTACTCGACAAATCCTGAGAGAAGGTAGGGATAGTGTATGTGTCATTGGATTTCGATGAGACCGCAGTTTTGAGTAATGGGAAGATAGTGGTAATCTTAACTAGATTGAGATTAGATGCTTGGATTAGGACAATGCCATTGTTATATAGGGTGATGGTGGTATTGGCGTTGAGTGTGGGTGAGGGAGCTGTTGTGAGCTTGAGGCCATGGGGTGTTTTCCTGGTACCTGTTATTCGGAGCATGGAATAGAAGACTTTTCGCCAACAAGCTCTTTTCCTGGTGTAGAAAATAAGATCATTGACTCTAGTACCATTGTTAGAACAAAAATAGACATCGGAGATTAACGTTTCAGGTCTGGCCCTGAGTAGATGATGCTTGTATTTCTTAGCGGCGTTTTTCGAGAGCTTGGGTGGGTAGTTGATGATGAGAGCGTTGGATCCTGACGGATCGGGGCATAGCTCCATTGTGGTAGTGTGAATATTAGCCGATGGTAATATCTTAACAGTAGGGAGAGGAAGCTGTTAAAGTGAAGAATTCCAGTGACTTTATGAACCCGGAGTGGCGGGTATTCCCCAGACTGCCCACTCTCGAGAAGGCACCCGAAAGCAGGGGGAGTCACAGTCCTTTATGCTAGCTATACCCTGCTCAGGTGTGAAAGAGAGAAAAAAAAAGTCATTAAGCCCAATCTGTGAGGGCACCCCAAAAGCAGGGGGTGTACCAGCTCTTTTCAATACCTGCCATGGTGAGAGAAGATAGTGTCCACTCCAATAAGATTCCCCTAAGAAGGGGGTGTAGTCCAACAGCCCCTATTCCATTCAATAGTCTGACCCGGAGTGAGAGATAATGACCACAAACCCATTCCAAGATAGCCACAGAGGAAGACAGAGTAGACAGCCCATTTCTATTTCTATGCCAAGCCGAGAATAGAAATCAGGTAGGGGGCTTCGAGCCGGAAACCACAAAATGGATGCTAGAGATCAGTCCCAAAACAAAACAAACAAAATGGGCACCTTCGAAGAAAGCCTCAGGGAAAGGTCAATAAAGCCAACCAACAAGTCCATAGAACACAGTCAGGCAGACAGGCCAATGCGGTCATCTCTCCCGAGGAGACCTGCATCACCGAGGGGAGCGTGGATAAAAAGGCACGGGGAGAACGCTCGGCGATCCCAGCAGTCGGGAGGAAACTGGAGCGGCAAGCCGTCAAACCGAAGGCCCATGCAGCACACTCAACATCAAATGCCAGCAGGCCCACAGAGCAGAGGGCCCGTAGATCCCCCGACAGTGCAACTCAATGGGATCGGCGGGCCGGGACAGAGAACGAATGAATCAGACCCCAGGCAGTGCACGCAGAGAGATGCGATGCAGAGGCACTGACCAGAAACAAGAGTTGGCCTCGCGGGGGGTCAGACCGGCCAAAAAAGAAAAACTCACCGTTGGCGTGAGGCAGGCCAACTATCGAGTCTGTGACGGAAGCCGAGGCGAAGGCCCAATAGGTTGCAGGCAAAGAGGGCTCCAAGGTGTGAAGGCAAAGTGGTGGCCCGGAGGAAGCAACGCCGCCGCAACAAGGGAGGCCAGCAGCATGGGAGGCCCGCGTCCCATTCAGGGAGACGGACAACGGGGATCTCAGCAGTGTCAGCACAGGTCGGGCGGAAGGGCGATGCGGCCGGGAGGCGCCGCGACGAGTCGGTATCAGGGGAGACCTGGCGCCTATGGGAGGCCCAAGTCCCGCTCAGAGGAAATGATCTTACTATGTCTAACAAAAAACATCTTTGTATTTGGTGATGAAGTTTTCCGCCAAAGCAACGGAGCGGCAATGGGGTTTTCATTCAGCCCCAGCTATGCCTGTTTGGTAATGGGCTGGTGGGAGAAGGAAGTAGCGTGGAATTCAACACATGACAAATTTGTGAAGAAAATAGTGAGTTGGATACGCTTTATAGACGACCTGCTGATCATCTGGGATGGGAGTGTGGAGGATTTCCAGGACTATTTTGAAGTCCTAAATTCAAGTATAACCAACTTAAAATTCACTTATGACATCAGTAGTGATAGAGTAACGTTTCTCGACACGGAAATCTATGTCAAAAATATGCATATTGAAACCACACTCCATCGGAAAATTACAGCTACCAACTCAACGCTAGAAGCAACAAGCTTCCACCAACCATCGCTAATATCCAGCATTCCATTTGGCGAGTTCCTCCGGTTGCGCAGAATCTGTAGTGAGGAGGAAGAATGGAATAAACACAGTGCAATTACAACAGAAAGATTTACATGCAGGAAATACAATAAAAGCATTGTGAAAAGGTGTTGGAAGAAGGCAAATGAAAAATCAAGACAGGAATGCTTGATCCCAAAGAAACCAGGGGAACAATCGGAACCCGAACCAATACGATTAATCATGGATTTCACTTAAGAATCTAAGGACATTGCAAACATACTAAGAAACAATTGGAAAATTTTACAGCTCAATGGCACGATGGGAAAAATAATGGGAAGTCATCCAACCATTACATACTGCAGAGCCAAAAATCTCAAAGATCGACTACTGCACAGTCACCTTAAAGGAAAACATAAAAAGGAATCTTGGTTAAAAATGAAGGGCTTTGTGAAATGCCATTGCTGTAAAGTGTGCCAGATTGCGAAGCCAATGCCAGAAATCCTAATGGCAGATGGCAAAATCTGGAAGATTCGAGAGCTAATAACCTGTAAAAGCCAATACACAGTATATATAATTGAGTGTCCATGCAAACTAAAATATGTGGGCAGCACCATTTGCGAACATAAAAAACGAGTGCTGGAACACGTACGGGCCACAGTCAATAAGGATAGGAACAACGCTGTGGCCAAGCATATGGAGTCACACCACAACGGAGATTGGAAGACGTTGAAGTTCTGTGGCATTGAAACTGTACCTGTAAACGAGCGAGGAGGTAACAGGGAGAAAACATTGCGGCAGAAAGAATCATGTCACATTTTAAATTTCAGAAGCAAGTATCCATATGGGCTAAACCAATCGGAAGAGTTATATATACATCTTTAAATTAACACTAACCTCCGGTAAGCTAAAACTAAATATGGATTGATCACAGCCAAAACTTCGAAAACAAAAAAACGGTGAAAACCTAGGAGGGAGAAATCAAAAACCAAACAAGGAGTGTGAACATAAATGGGCCCCAACGTGACATTGACAGAATCCATCCACCTGAGGGTAAAAGAAACAAGGGAATCACAAGGAGAAAAGGCATAATGAGCCAAGTCCCACTGGAGGGATTTGAAAAAGTGATACAAGTAAACGGGACAATAAAGTTTTCAGTCACAAGGCACGGACACAAAAACAAGGAAAAGGGTCCGATTTTAAATCGTCAAGTCATTAAATAAATCACACTATAAGTTTGGACAATGAAAGGGTTATCAACTGGGTTAGCATTGTAAATTAATTTGTATTAAGATAAGGCTGTGCAAATTTGTATAAAGGGGGACTACATATCCCAGAAGTCTGTGGTTTGATGTATCTAGTTAGACAGGAAATGACGTAATACACTTTGAACTACAAAAAAACGAGTGAGTTCATGAAAAAATCGACCGTGACCAAGGTATTTAGGTAATACCAAAACGCGTTGGTTATGCGCCTGTTTCCTGTATCATGAAGTAATGGATTTAAGAATAAATTAATTGTGCTTAAAGAGACTGCAAGAGTGCGACCCGTTTGTCTTTTGGAAACAAAAGATTTGTGAGGAAATATATATATATATGTGTGTGACAGGCCTGTCACTCTCCACACACTACTATGCACATCCTATATCTGATACAGAGGTCTCAAAAAGGAAAGGCCAGTCCATCCACACACCCTACTATGCACACTTGTCATTCAAGAGATGGGTCTCAACGGAGAGGCCTGTTTCTCTCCACACACTCTACCATGCACCCTTGTCATCTAAGAGAGATGTCTGAAAGGAAAGGCTAGTCCTGCCCACACCCTACTATGCACATCCATCATCTGAGAGAGAGGTCTGAACGGAAAGGCTGGTCTATGTACACATCTTATTTGCACACCCGTCATCTGAGAGAGAGGTCTGACAGGAGAGGCCAGTCTCTCCCCTCACCCTACTATGCGCATCCATCATTACACAGAGAGGTCTCAGTAGAGAGGCCAGTCCCAAAACACACTCTACAATGCATATCTGTGATCTTATGGATCCTACTATGCACAACCGCCATCCGAGAGAGAGGTCTCAATGGAGAGGGCAGTTCCTTCATATACTCTGCTATGCATAATATTCATTTGAGAGAGAGGTTTAAAAGGAAAGGGTAGTCCCTTCTCACACCCTAGTATGCACACCCCTTATCCAAGAAAAGGGTCTCAGTGAAGAGGCTAGTCCCGCCCACATATTACTATTTCCATACAAATATGTTGCGAGCCCACAAGAGTCTCATGAGAGTAGAGTGTAAGGTTCAGGGGGTGAGGTTTGCCACATGAGGCTCGTGCGATCCTGTGAAACACTTGCGAGACCTGCATGGAAAATTACTAGGCCTGCCATGAGATGTTTTACGATTGTATGGGGAAAAGTAATAAAAAAGGGCCAAGGGTCAACCATTAGTTACCATTCTTATTACATTGTTGAAGTAATTATGTGATGCGATTGGGTGGAGAACCAGTTATAGCTCAGTTTGTTCTTGGCCTGCTCTGAAGGCGAAGGAAGTCAGGCCACTCCCTTCTCAGACACTACTTCATATTCCTGTTGCTCTAGGGAGAGGTGTCAGTAGGGAGGCCACTGCTTGCTCACACTGTACTGCTGATTCGTGTTGTCCTGGGGAGAGGTGTCAGTGGAGAGGACAGTATTTCTCTACACACTACTGTATATGTGTATGATGCGAGGGAGAGCTATGACTGAACTGTCACATTAATTCCCAAGCCCTAATATATATGGCTATATCTCTGGGGAGAAGTCTCAGAGGAGAGGTCAGTAGTTGTTATACTTACTATAGAATAGTAAGGTCTTACATGTGAGGTATGTACCTTCACTCCCCTGCTATACATACTGCTGATTTTGGGGAAAGGTGTGAATGGAGTGGCAGTGTCTCTTTACAACCTACTCAACACACTAGTTACCTTCATGTAAGGTCTCAGTGGAGTGGGCAGTGTCCTCCCAAGCCTAGTAGTAGGTGGGATTGTAAGAGTTAAATATTGTAATGAAGGAAAATGTAAATTCTCCCTCTGAAGTATTAGTATGATCTCACAAGAGTCGTATAAAAAGGGGTAGAAGAAATCTTGTGCATATAAATTATACCTATTACAACAGGATATGTTCAGTGAAAAAGCAAATTCCATTTTAAAAATCTGCTCTCGCAAGTGGCTTGTGAGCATAAAGCAGCAAACACTGCCCTCTCTGAGTGGACTTGGAAGACTGTGTGCCTGACTCTCACAAGAGCCTCGCGAGAATCAACCACGCTATGTATGGAAGCATCATGGGTCTCGTGAGTGTCTCAGAAAAAAAGTGATCTTCTTGCATAAACAGCAAAAAATAGCTTTGTTCATATAAGCAGAGTTGTTATCTGCTTGAGTGGTGCGTACCTGGGCCGGCACAGTGTTACCAGTTTGAAAAGATGTGTATGCCCCTGATAAGTTATGAAGCTCTGCAGTACAGGCTAACTCAGCTCGAGTAAGGCATTGAGGGTGCATAGCCCTCAAATGTTGCCACATCCCAGTGTTACTCATGGAATATTGCTTGTCCTGGCTGACCCTGTAGAAATCTTTTTTGCATATGTTGCAAAGTAAATATTTGCAAGACACTTTCTTCCCATAAGGCCTCATCTGAAACAATTGTCAGACAAAGGACTCCCTGGGTGGCTGAGATGGCTGACATGCAGGAACAGGAGTAGGGTTCTCATCTGAATCAGATGGTGACATTCTGATCACAGAAAATCAGCAAATTCAGAGAAGTAGCCAAAAAGCTCTAACCACAGCAAAATCCAATAAGTAAATGAAACAGCAAGGAAGCAATCTTTTTTTGCTAAATAAACAAACCCATATGAACCAATCACAATTCTTACTTGGCATTTCTTTCCTGTCCTGGACATCTAGCAGGTGTCTCGCGAGAGGCCCGCAAGATCGTTAAAACAGAGGACTTTCCTAATATCTTAAATGCAACAATTCATCAACTATTTTTCTAATTTAAGCAACATGTCTCATGACTTACCTTGTTCAAAACGACAAAAATATACGGTATGAACTTAATTCCAAATGTAGGATTGCGTGAGCGGATGGTGAGAGTCAGACAGGAAGTACAGCCGCCTCGTAGTCCTGCAGGGGACTGTGTGTTCTACTCCCTCGAGCATCTCACGAGAGCCGTAAGTTTGTAAATTAAATACCTAATACAATATACATACTGCGCTGACTTTATTATTAAAGATTAACATTCAATAATAACTGACAAAATGAAAAAGATGTCTGTACAACAGATTAGAATTTTTTTTATAACTCCACAATCTTGCGAGCCTCCCGCGAGTCACCCACGAGCCTCTTGTGAGAGTGGTCACACACCTTAAAAATGGATGTACATAGTAAAAACACATAGTTGACTTTACAGGAAAACCAAACTAATCAGTGTGTTTTTCAAATATAAATATGAAGTTTATGTAAAGGTACATCCAAAGACTATGAAAGGTATGCTGGGAATATTTCTGTGCATGTGAGTTGCAGAAACTAAGAAGTTGAACATTCTCAGCATAAACATTGTTAGAGTGGGTAGCTCCTATGTTTTTTTTAAAATAATTTAATTTTTTTTACAATAAACTGTAAAAAACAAAGCTTAAAGTAACATTATAGTTAGGTGTAATAAAAATATGTGTTTTCGATTAAACAAAAACCTTAGAAATTCACTGAAAAATACAAAGGTTAAAGCAAAATTATAGTTAGGTGAATTTCTCAGTGAACTAGAACAAAACCACAGAAATTCAGCAGGTATAGTAAGTAGCACTAACTATAACTTGCGTCCCCACCATGTACTGCTTATGACCCCACATATGATATAACTCATGACATGTTCTATGACACCATTTATGACATCATTCATGACATCACTGATGGCATTATCCAGTGAATGTGTAAGTTTATTTGTTTCATAGCTTACATTGTGGCAAATAAACTACCCTATTAATTCTACATAATTATAAACAGCTTGGGTGGAGCTCATGGTTGTAAGTGTTTACAAAACATGTGTGCTCCTAATGAACCATAGCTGTGTAGAGGTATTAAACATGTTATAAATGTTTGAATTCAAGAGTAACTCTATGTGTAAGTGACAGTTGACTTGTGTTCACTATGCTCCACACAACTTTTTGGTTCTGCTGAAAACGTTTCCAACAGGAGAAAGAATAAACAAAGTGGATACTAGCTTTTGCAAGCAGCCTTGAGTTATTAGAGATAATTGGTAGTAACCTATGTATGCCTGCTTGTTTTGCTTCAGAAGAAGGGCTATCTGTAAAGTTCCCCCACAGTATGAAGGGTGCATCTAGTATGATATTGCGCTCTTTCAAATCTTGGTCATTTTTAGCAAATATCGTTTTTTAGACAACTGTTGCAAAGAATGTATACTGTTCTGAGTAGATCCTTTTGAATACTCTGTGATGTGTTTCACATGCAAGTTTCACTGTTTGCAAGTGGCGGAGTGCAGTGCGAACTGCAGTTTGTGCTGGTATTCCTGCCGCTCGGGTAGAAATTCTACCTGAGCGGCAGCTCGCGCTCACGAACTTACCGTTCACGCTCGCGAACTTACCCTTCGCGATCGCGAGTGGGGAAAAAACTCCGCTACACATTGCGAAGCGGAGTTTTCTGCACTTCGCGAGCTCCGTGGAGTGCGGAGTGCAGAGAACTCCGCAAACTCCATGAACAGAGCGAAGTTCACCGCCCAGGCATAGTAGTAGGGTGTGTGGAAGGACTGGGCTCTCTGCTGAAACCTCTCTCTGTAATGACAGGTGTGCATAGTAGGGTGTGGGGACGGACTGGGCTCTCCTTTCAGACCTTTCTCTCAGATGACGGGTGTACGCAGTAGGGTGTGTAGAGGAACAGGCCACTCTGCTGAGAACTCTCTCTGTAACGATATGTGTGCATATTAAGGTTTTGGGAGGGACTGGCCTCCCCTTTCAGACCTCTCTCTCAGATGATGGGCGTACGCTATAGGGTGTGTAGAGGGACTGACATCTCTGCTGAGACCTCTCTCTGTGTAATGATAGGTGTGCGTAGTAGGGTGTGGGGATTGACTGGGTTCTCCTTTCAGATCTCTGTCTCAGATGATAGGTGAGTGCAGCAGGGTTCTGGATGAGCCTTAATTCTACTCATAAATCTTCTCAAACCAATGAGCATAAATAGTACAGTCTGATAAACACCATCTCCAGAAAGACTCCTTCATACATTAACAAGTGTGCTACTTTTCAAGAACCTGCGAGAGTCTCACAAGATTATAACATATTTAAAAAA
Source organism: Calotriton arnoldi (assembly GCA_963921515.1). Classification (NCBI taxonomy): domain Eukaryota; kingdom Metazoa; phylum Chordata; class Amphibia; order Caudata; family Salamandridae; genus Calotriton; species Calotriton arnoldi. The sequence continues at coordinate 708,974 of CAWUFW010004256.1, read as the reverse complement.
AAAGATTTAACTTTCTAATCATCACAGTACTTATCTCTTAAGCACTTCCTCTCCACAACAAGGAACGCAATATGCATTCCTACAAATAGAGTGCATTAAGAACTCATCTACTCCTTTTTATTATTCATGAGCCCACAAGAGTCCTGCAAGATTGTAAAAGTTAGTTAAAAATAATATACTTTTATTTTCTTCACAGCATGGCTCTCTGCTACCCCTATATAGTTTTTTTAACTTCATTTCCACAACACCTCAATTTTTCACAATAAACGGTAATGGCGGGCATTTAATTTCTAATTAAGCAGAGCACTCGCTCTCATGAGACTCGCGGGAGCCTCTTGCCCAGCGAAAGTGTGAAGGATCACGGGAAAAACTGGCCTCTCTACTAACCCTGGGCGTCAAATTCCGCTCCGCTCGCGGAATTTGCGGAATTTAGGCAATTTCGCGTTCCGCGGAGAACGGGGAATTGCCAACAGTGTGGTATAAAATGAACTCTCTCCATAGAGTAAACACTGTTTACAGTATTCAGTTTTCTACTGATATCAACTTAATTTCTTAATGTAGGTTTGGTGCTTGTCAGGGGTTTGATACAGATAAAAGCTGTCTGTAGAAGGGCATTAGTCTTGGAATTAGCATTCACTATTTTCGCTTTCTCCGAATAGTTGTATGCAGTTTGTACACAGTACACAATGAGTGTTTGACATATATCTGTGGTTGATTTGTATAATAGCGTTTGAAGAGTGACTACTATCTCTGCTGAGACCTCTCTCTGCAATGATAGGTATGCGTAGTACCGTGTGGGGAGGGACTGGCTTCTCTGGTGAGACCTCTCTGTAATGACAGGTGTGCATAGTAAGGTGTGGAGAGGGACTGGCCATTTTATACAGACCTCTCTCAGGTGACAGGTGTGCAAAGTAGGGTGCGGGGAGGGGCTGTCCTCTCGTCTAGGCCTGTCTCTCAGATGATGTGTGTGCGTAGTAGGCAGGCCTGGGAGTAGTTCGCGGAGTTTTGCTATGCGGAACTCCTGCGAAGTTACAAAAAAACTTCACGAAGTTCCGCAAGTGGCGGAGTGCAGTGCGAACTGCAGTTTGTGCTGGTATTCCTGCCGCTCGGGTAGAAATTCAACCCGAGCGGCAGCTCGCGATCGCGAACTTACCGTTCACGCTCGCGAACTTACCCTTCGCGATCGCGAGTGGGGAAAAAACTCCGCTACACATTGCGAAGCGGAGTTTACTGCACTTCGCGAGCTCTGTGGAGTGCGGAGTGCAGAAAACTCCACAAACTCCATGAACAGAGCGAAGTTCACCACCCAGGCATAGTAGTAGGGTGTGTGGAAGGACTGGGCTCTCTGCTGAAACCTCTCTCTGTAATGACAGGTGTGCATAGTAGGGTGTGGGGACGGACTGGGCTCTCCTTTCAGACCTTTCTCTCAGATGACGGGTGTACGCAGTAGGGTGTGTAGAGGAACAGGCCACTCTGCTGAGAACTCTCTCTGTAACGATATGTGTGCATATTAAGGTTTTGGGAGGGACTGGCCTCCCGTTTCAGACCTCTCTCTCAGATGATGGGCGTACGCTATAGGGTGTGTAGAGGGACTGACATCTCTGCTGAGACCTCTCTCTGTGTAATGATAGGTGTGCGTAGTAGGGTGTGGGGATTGACTGGGTTCTCCTTTCAGATCTCTGTCTCAGATGATAGGTGAGTGCAGCAGGGTTCTGGATGAGCCTTAATTCTACTCACAAATCTTCTCAAACCAATGAGCATAAATAGTACAGTCTGATAAACACCATCTCCAGCAAGACTCCTTCATACATTAACAAGTGTGCTACTTTTCAAGAACCTGCGAGAGTCTCACAAGATTATAACATATTTAAAAAAAAGATTTAACTTTCTAATTATCACAGTACTTATCTCTTAAGCACTTCCTCTCCACAACAAGGAACGCAATATGCATTCCTACAAATAGAGTGCATTAAGAACTCATCTACTCTTTTTTATTATTCATGAGCCCACAAGAGTCCTGCAAGATTGTAAAAGTTAGTTAAAAATAATATACTTTTATTTTCTTCACAGCATGGCTCTCTGCTACCCCTATATAGTTTTTTTTAACTTCATTTCCACAACACCTCAATTTTTCACAATAAACGGTAATGGCGGGCATTTAATTTCTAATTAAGCAGAGCACTCGCTCTCATGAGACTCGCGGGAGCCTCTTGCCCAGCGAGAGTGTGAAGGGTCACGGGAAAAACTGGCCTCTCTACTAACCCTGGGCGTCAAATTCCGCTCCGCTCGCGGAATTTGCGGAATTTAGGCAATTTCGCGTTCCGTGGAGAACGCGGAATTGCCAACAATTCCGCGATCCGCGGCGTAGCGGAATTATTTTCTTGTTCGCGCTTTAAAAATGCGTTCTAGCGCGCGCGATAGCGACTTACCGGGATTCCTGCGTTCGCCGACAGGTTTTCCTATCCGTTCGCGTGCGCCACGAAAATTTCGGTAGCCGGCCGCGCGATCCCGCGAGAGTTTGCAATCGCGAACACGTCATTCGCCGCGCCATTGGACAACGCGAGAGTGTGCGATCACGAACACGTCATTCGCCGCGCCATCATGCACCGCGAGAGAGATTGCGATCGCGAACACGTCATTCGCCGCGCCATCGGACAACGCGAGAGTGTGCGATCGCGAACACGTCATTCGCCGCGCCATCGTGCACCGCGCGAGAGATTGCGATCGCGAACACGTCATTCGGGCGCGCCATCGGACATCCGGCGGAATGTTGGTAAAGCTCGCGATCCCGAACACGCAAAATTTTCAATCTGGAGAAGAATAATATCTCGAGCAGCATTAAACCTTCTATAAAATGATGATTTGGATGAGAAAAAAACCTCAGATTGATATTTGGCTGTCCTTTTTTGTCAATTTTTTGGGGGGGAGAGGGAGGGAGTGCCACAGAGTCTCCTACTTCCTGTTCCTGTCCAGCAGGCTCCTCCCAGTGCTTTGTCCATCTCCTGTTCATTTTTCATTTGGATTTGAGCTGGAAGGATCACTCTTTGTGTCTGCTGCATCATTATCATTGGATTTGAGGATTTTTGGATTTGAGATTTTACAAGTAGGTTGGTGTTGTTTGATTGGGGCATTGCAGTTGCTGCAACTACAATTTTTGTACTTTTCATCATTTTTAAAAATAAATAGTTGTGGGTAGCCAGTAGGCCCAGAGCTAGTCATGGGTGGGTGCATGATGAAACATGATGAAACAACTGTTCCTTTGCTGTGTGATGTATTTATTAATTTCAAACATCATTTAGGGCACATGGATGGCATTGGATTGAATTGCAAAATGTGTATTTTTGGGTGTATTTCAGTTTTTTGGGCTGTGTGTTAAATACATGCCTTAGTTGTGTGTGGTGTGCTGCAGGCCTTGTTTAGCCCTGTGGATTTTCGTTTTTGCATTTTATTGCATTACAGGCAAAGCAGTGTGGTTTAGCATGCAGCCTTTGCCTGGCTATTATAGGCCTGTTTTCAGTACATTGTTTTCCAGGCCTCCTGCTTGTTGCTTGTGATTTGTGAGTGTCCATGTGGCTGGTAGCCATTTCTGGTGGAAGTTATAAGTGTGCTGCTTTTGCCATATAGGCCTGCATGTGTTTCCTTTGTGGCCTAGGCTTCTTGTTGTGGTCCTGGCCATGAGGCTGGCAGCCATTTTGAAGCCAGGCAGTGTGCTTTTTGCCATAGGCCTGCATTGTCTGTCTTCAGTTTCTTGTTGTTGTGGGCCTGGCCATGATGCTGGCGGGCATTTTGAAGCCATGCACTGTGCTTTTTGCCATAGGCCTGCATTGTCTGTCTTCAGTTTCTTGTTGTTGTGGGCCTGGCCATGTGGCTGGTGGCCATTTTGAAGCCCGGTAGTGTGCTTTTATCCATAGGCCTGCAAGCTTGTGGCCTAGTCTGCCAACAGGCCTTTCATCCAGTAGGCTCAGAGGTAGTCAGGGGTGCATGAAACAACTGTTTCTGTGTGTTCTGTTGAATTTAAACATCATTTAGGGCATGGATGGCATTGGATTGAATTGCAAAATGTGTATTTTTGGGGTGTATTTCAGTTTTTTGAGCTGTGTGTTAAATACATGCCTTAGTTGTGTGTGGTGTGCTGCAGGCCTTGTTTAGCCCTGTGGAGTTTCGTTTTTGTATTTTATTGCATTACAGGCAAAGCAGTGTGGTTTAGCATGAAGCCTTTGCCTGGCTATTATAGGCCTGTTTTCAGTATATTGTTTTCCAGGCCTCCTGCTTGTTGCTTGTGATTTGTGAGTGTCCATGTGGCTGGTAGCCATTTCTGGTGGGAGTTATAAGTGTGCTGCTTTTGCCATATAGGCCTGCATGTGTTTCCTTTGTGGCCTAGGCTTCTTGTTGTGGTCCGGGCCATGAGGCTGGTGGCCATTTTGAAGCCAGGCAGTGTGCTTTTTGCCATAGGCCTGCATTGTCTGTCTTCAGTTTCTTGTTGTTGTGGGCCTGGCCATGAGGCTGGTGGCCATTTTGAAGCCAGGCAGTGTGTTTTTTGCCATAGGCCTGCATTGTCTGTCTTCAGTTTCTTGTTGTTGTGGGCCTGGCCATGAGGCTGGTGGCCATTTTGAAGCCAGGCAGTGTGCTTTTTGCCATAGGCCTGCATTGTCTGTCTTTAGTTTCTTGTTGTTGTGGGCCTGGCCATGTGACTGGTGGCCATTTTGAAGCCCGGTAGTGTGCTTTTATCCATAGGCCTGCAAGCTTGTGGCCTAGTCTGCCAACAGGCCTTTCATCCAGTAGGCTCAGAGGTAGTCAGGGGTGCATGAAACAACTGTTTCTGTGTGTTCTGTTGAATTTAAACATCATTTAGGGCATGGATGGCATTGGATTGAATTGCAAAATGTGTATTTTTGGGTGTATTTCAGTTTTTTGGGCTGTGTGTTAAATACATGCCTTAGTTGTGTGTGGTGTGTCGCAGGTCTTGTTTAGCCCTGTGGATTTTCGTTTTTGCATTTTATTGCATTACAGGCAAAGCAGTGTGGTTTAGCATGCAGCCTTTGCCTGGCTATTATAGGCCTGTTTTCAGTACATTGTTTTCCAGGGCTCCTGCTTGTGATTTGTGAGTGTCCATGTGGCTGGTGGCCATTTCTGGTGGGAGTTATAAGTGTGCTGCTTTTGCCATTTAGGCCTGCATGGTTTTCCTCTTGGCTTACTGCTTCCATCCTTCCCCTTTGCCAGCTGCAGCTCCCTGAATGATGTGATGAGCAAATAATTTAATGCCAAACAGGGTCCACTTCTATTACATTTGTATTTGTGTTGTTGTTCCTCTTCTTTCCTATCCTTCCTGAGAGTGTACACAGTATACCATGAAAGCCCTTGTTGACAGTCTCACAAATGGCTACACTAACTTATATATTTTATTTGTTTGTTTGTACTACTAGTAATTGAACCACAACAACAAATGCAACATTTCACTGATGTTCTTCTCCTGGCTTCTTTGCTTTTAGGTGCACAAAAAGACAGAGGAGGAGGTGTCATCATCATCACCCGTTGTACTGCCAGGCAGAAGTCCTGCTGCGCACCACGTCACGTCCACGTGTGACCACAGACATCTCTGCAACTGGTGCACCTGCGTCCTGCTGACATCTGAAGAAGATGGCCCCAAAGAAAGGTACCAGGTCCTCCAGTACCAAGAAAGTTGCCAGTGAGAAGAAGAAGGAACAGAAGAAGGAAGTGGCACTTGCCAAGACTGGTGTGCCGGCCGATGTGTTTTTTGGTAAAAAACTTACGCCTGCAGCAGCGGTGTCCGGCGGGGACCAAGCTGGGAGCAGCACCTCCGCATCAGCGGGCCCACCCCACCAACCTAGGCCCAAGCCCATGAGTGTGGCAGAGGTAGCCAGTCTACTAACGAGCAGTGATGTTGAAATGTCATTATCGCAAAGTAGTACCCAATCCACGCACTCGCAGGCGGAAACTCAGCAGATAAGTGGGCAACCACAGCCGCAACCACAGCCGCAACCACAGCCGCAGCCGCAACCACAGCCGCAACCACAGCCACAGCCGCAACCACAGCCGCAACCACAGCCGCAGCCGCAACCGCAGCCGCAACCGCAGCTGCAACCGCAACCACAGCCGCAACCACAGCCGCAACCACAGCCGCAACCACAGCCGCAGCCGGAACCCCAACCACAGCCCCAAACGGAGCCCCAACCACAGCCGCAACCACAGCCGGAACCACAGCCCACAATAGTAGTTGTTCCACCTGAAGTAGGGGCAGTTCAGGAAATCGAGCTTTTTGCAGACGAAGAGGAGCAAGCCACTGTTTCAGAAGATCCATTGTCTTCCAGACCCCCAGCAAGTAAAAGGAGGGTTAGTCTATCAACTTCTTTTTCAAGCCCCGCTTCTGATGATCTAGATGCCACTTGGAAGCCACCAGCTCAGTCTGAGAGTGATGCACGCCACAAGACAAGGCTAGTGAAAAGGAAGGTTCCAGAAAGCCTTACAGTTATGGAGGTAGATGTAGACGAGGGGGGTGATGATGATGAAGAGCCAGTCATCATGAACATCACTCCTGGGACTGCGGAGATGGAGACAAACATTATTAGACTATCCAAAATCGCTGAGAGGGATGTAGCACGGATACCACCAACACAGGTAACACCAACACGACCTCCAGCTTCCATATTTGCCTTTGCAAAGGCCCGGCAGGGACCTACATCCAGCTCAACCACCACCTCAGTAGGTGGTGGTGGTAATGTAAGTGCACAGAGTCAAATTCCAGGCACACCCTCCAGTTCATCTGGTATTGAAAGTGGCACCTCCAGCAGCGCCAGAAAGTTCTCCTCCCCAGTTTAGGACTTCTTTTTGGTTAGCAGTAAGGAGGAGAACATTGCTATATGCTCAATTTGTCGGCAGGCTGTTAGGCGGGGTAAGCTTGGTACAAACTATGGTACCGGAGGACAAACAAGTCATCTAAAAAAACACCACAGTATCAAGTGGGAGGCTCACCTACTTCACTTAGAAAAAGTAAAACTGGACCCATTGCTGTTGTTGGGGATGAAGAAGTAGGGGAAGATATGATCGCGGTGGAAGGTCAACAAGAGGGAGACATTTCTAGCCCTATCCCCAGCAGTGTAGTGGTACCGCCCACATCCTCAGCAACATCTCAGTGGCACCGTAGTAAGAGTCAGCCTGAGACACCAAGGCAACCGGGCACTGCAATGAGCAAAAGTGCGGCGTCGTTGAGCCTAACTGGGTTCAAGAAGAAAGGTGCACCACAAAGGAAAATATTCCAGCCTACCATTGACAGCATGCCTAGGTCGGAGGGGCAGTACCAACGCAACCACCCAATGGCACGGTTGTACAATACGAAGCAGAAAGAAGCAACAGATCAATCAATCAATCAATCAATCAATCATGTCACTTATAAAGCGCACTACATACCCGCGAGGGTCTCAAGGCGCTGGGGGAAGAGGGGGGTGGTGCTGCTACTGATCGAAGAGCCAGGTCTTGAGGAGTCTTCTGAAGGCCAGTAGGTCTTGGGTCTGTCGGAGGTTGGTGGGGAGGGTGTTCCAGGTCTTGGCGGCGAGGTGGGAGAAGGATCTGCCGCCGGCGGTCGTTTTCTGGATGCGGGGGACTGTGGCGAGGGCGAGGCTGGTCGAGCGGAGCTGGCGGGTGGGGGTGTAGAAGCTGAGTCGTCTGTTGAGGTAGGCTGGTCCGGAGTTGTGGAGTGCTTTGTGTGCGTGGGTGAGGAGCTTGAAGGTTATCCTCTTGTTGACAGGGAGCCAGTGCAGGTCTCTCAGGTGGGGTGTGATGTGGCTGCGTCGGGGGATGTCGAGGATAAGATGTGCAGAGGCGTTCTGGATGCGTTGCAGCCGTCTCAGGAGCTTAGCCGTCGTTCCTGCGTAGAGGGCGTTTCCATAGTCCAGCCTGCTGGTGACGAGGGCCTGGGTGACTGTTTTTCTTGTTTCGGTGGGGATCCACTTGAAGATCCTGCGGAGCATTCGGAGGATGTTGAAGCAGGATGAGGAAACGGCGTTGACCTGCTTAGTCATGGAGAGGGTGGGGTCGAGGATGACCCCTAGGTTGCGTATGTGGTCGGTGGGTGGCGGGGCTGTTCCCAGTGATGTTGGCCACCAGGAGTCGTCCCAGGCTGAAGGGTTGGAACCAAGGATGAGGACCTCCGTCTTGTCCGAGTTCAGCTTCAGGCGGCTGGTCCTCATCCATTCGGCAATGGCCTTCATTCCTTCGTGGAGGTGGGCTTTGGCGGTGTGAGGGTCTTTGGTGAGGGAGAGGATCAGCTGGGTGTCGTCGGCGTAGGAGATGATGTTGAGGTTGTGCTGTCGGGCGACGTGGGTGAGGGGTGCCATGTAGATGTTGAACAGCGTTGGGCTGAGGGAGGAGCCTTGGGGTACGCCGCAGATGATCTTGGTGGCCTTGGATCGGAAGGGGGCGAGGCGGACGCTTTGTGTTCTGCCGGAAAGGAAGGATGTGGTCCAGTCCAGGGCCTTCTCTTGGATCCCGGCGTCGTGAAGGCGTGTTCGTAGTGTGTGGTGGCAGACCGTGTCGAAGGCGGCTGATAGGTCCAGGAGGATGAGGGCTGCTGTTTCTCCGTTGTCTAGCAGGGTCCTGATGTCATCGGTGGCGGCGATGAGGGCGGTTTCGGTACAGAAAGAAGCAAGAGTGGTACAGAAAGAGGGAAGAGAGGTGTAGAAAGAGGCAAGAGAGTTGCACAAAGAAGGAAGAGGGGTGCAGAAAGAGGCAAGAGGGGTGCAGAAAGAGGCAAGAGGGGTGCAGAAAGAAGCAAGTGAGGTGCATAATGAGGCAAGAGAGGTGCAGAAAGAGGCAAGAGTGGTGCAGAAACAGGCAAGAGAAGTGCAGAAAGAGGCAAGAGAAGTGCAGAAAGAGGCAAGACAATTGCTGAAAGAAGCAACAGAGGTGTAGAAAGAAGCAAGAGAAGTGCAGAAAGAGGCAGGTGAGGTGCAGAAAGAGGCAAGAGAGGTGCAGAAAGAGGGCAGACGAGTGCAGAAAGAGACAACAGGGGAGCTCATAGCAGCAAGACAGGTGCAGAAAGAAGCATGAGAAGTGCAGAATGAAGCAACAGGGGTGCAGAAAGAGGCAAGAGAAGTGCAGAAAGAAGCAACAGAGGTGCAGAAGGAGGCAAAAGAACTGCAGAAAGAGGCAAGAGAGTTATAGAAACAGGCAAAAGAGGTAGAGAAAGAGGTAAGAGGGGTGCAGAAAGAAGCAAGAGCGGTGCAGAAATTTGCAAGAGAGGTACAGAAAGAAGCAAGAGCAGTGCAAAAGAACCAACAGAGGTGCAGAAAGAGGCAAGTGAGGTGCAGAAGGAAGCAAGAGAACTGCAGAAAGAGACAAGAGAGTTCCAGAAACAGGCAAAAGGGGTGCAGAAAGAGGGAACAAGTGGGCAGACTGAGGCAAGAGAGGTGCAGAAAGAGGGAGGAGGGGTGCAGAAAGAGGCAAGAGAGATGCAGAAATTTGGAACAGAGGTGCAGAAAGAAGCAAGAGCAGTGCAGAAAGAACCAACAGAGGTGCAGAAAGAGGCAAGAGGGTTACAGAAAGAAGCAAGTGAAGTGCAGAACAAAGCAAAAGAGGTGCAGAAAGAGGCAAGAGAACTGCAGAAAAAGGCAAGAGGTGCAGAATGAGGCAGGAGAGGTGCACAAAGAGGCAAGATGGGTACAGAAAGAGGCAAGAGGGGTACAGAAAGAAGCAAATGAAGTGCAGAAAGAAGCGACAGTGGTGCTGAAAGAGGCAAGAGGGGTGCAGAAAGAGGCAAGAGAAGTACAGAAAGAAGCAACAGAGGTGCAGAAAGAGGCAAGACAAGTGCAGAAGCAGGCAAGAAAAGTGCAGAAAGAGGGATCGGGGTGCAGAAAGTGGCCAGAGGGATACAGAAACTTGCAAGAGAGGTACAAAAAGAACCAAAAGCAGTGCAGAAAGAACCAACAGAGGTGCAAAAATAGGCAAGAGGGGTGTAGAAAGGGGTAGGAGAGGTGCACAAAGAGGCAAGTGGGATACGAAAGAGGCAGGAGGGGTGCAGAAAGAAGGAAGAGAACTGCAGAAAGAAGCACACGAGGTGCTGAAAGAGGCACAAAGGGTGCAGGAAGAGGCAAGATAAGTGCAGAAAGAAGCAACAGAGGTACAGAAAGAGGCAAGAGTGGTGCAGAAAGAGGGAAGAGAGGTGTAGAAAGAGGCAAGATAGTTGCACAAAGAGGAGTGTAGAAAGAAGCGAGTAAGGTGCAGAAAGAAGCGAGTGAGGTGCAGAAAGAGGCAAGAGAGGTGCAGAAAGAGGCAAGAGAGGTACAGAAACAGGCAAGAGAAGTGTAGAAAGAGTCAAGAGGGGTGCAGAAGGAGGCAAGAGAACTGCAGCAGGAGGCAAGAGAGTTGCAGAAAGAGCCAAGTGAGGTGCAGAAGGAGGCAAGAGAACTGCAGAAAGAGGCAAGAGAGTTGCAGAAACAGGCAAAAGGGGTACAGAAAGAGGGAACAGGTGGGCAGACTGAGGTAAGAAAGGTACAGAAAGAGGGAAGAGGGGTACAGAAAGAGGGGTGCAGAAAGAAGCAACAGAGGTGCAGAAAGAGGCAAGAGAAGTGTAGAAAGAGGCAAGAGAGGTGCAGAAACAGGCAGGAGAGGTACAGAAAGAGGGAACAGGGGTGCAGAAAGAGGCAAGAGAGTTGCAGAAAGAGGTAAGAAGGGTGCAGAAAGAGGCAAGAGGGGTATAGGAAGAAGCAAGTGAGGTGCAGAAAGAGGCAACAGAGGTGCAGAAAGAGGCAAAAGAGGTACAGAAACTGGAAGAGATGAGCAGAAAGAGGCAAAAGAAGTGCAGAAAAAAAGAAAGGTGCAGAAAGAAGCAACAGAAATGCAGAAAGAGGCAAAAGAGGCGCAGAAAGAAGCAAGAGTGGTTTGCACACTTAGTACCAATTTAATACCCACATTTAGCAATAAGTAATAGGTGACCTTTCTAGGTTTGCAAAGGGCCTTCTACCATGCTGTAACACTTGTCGCTGCATTTTTGGTAGCGTTTGAGCAGTTTGAGCTAGAAACAAGGTTTTTTTTTCCAAATCTGCAGATTATGCAGCAGATGATGGATTATGTGGCAAATGCAGAAATTGTATAATTGTGCGAAAGTCGGTGCAGCTAAACAGTCGCATAATTCCAGTGGCCCTGCTCATACCTCCAACTAGGTCCAGAAGTGCTCCTCAGTGGTTCCTTCTTTTCTTTGTCTCATTGAGTTTATAGTTTAGCTTCTATGGAAACGAGGAAGACTAAACCTGAGGTTACCACTCCACAACACAGACTACCATACCACATAATTACTCTCCATAACACATAATCTCACTCTACATAATTCCTATACACTAAATACCACATACTTTCTATCCACATATTTTCACTGCACAACATACCGCATAATTCCACTACACACAACGTACATCCATTCCACTCAAAAAAACATTAGTAAAAAACTTTTACATTTACAATGCCAATAGCTGTAACTTTCGCAAATGCAAGACCTATTACATTACAAATGCTTCTGTAACTAGAAGTTGCGTTTGCAGAGTGGTGGAGAAAGGGGGCTGGGCCTCCGACCAGCGCTCAGGAATTCTGCTGCGTAGGACTTATAGGAGGTACCAGGAAGGCTTCTTGGCCCCCAAAGTTCCTCAGGAGTAAAGTGGACTTCATCCCCCAACCAGTAGTGTGCCAGGAGGTGTGTTTGCAGAGTGGTGGAGAAAGGGGGGCGTGGCCTCCGAAGACTTCTTAGAAATCCCACTGTATGGGACTTACTGGAGGTAACAGGAGGGTTAGTTAGCCCCCAAGGACATTCTTGGGGGCCAACTACCCCTTCTATTACCTCCAGTAAGTCCCACACAGCAGGATTGCTAAGTTCTCATAGCAGGCCACACCCCATTGGCCCACCACTCTGCAAACGTGCTCCCTGGCGCATTCTTGGATGGGGATTGAAGTCCCCTTCGCTGCTGGGGGTCCTTAGGGGCCAACTAGCCTACCTGTTACCTCCAGTAAGCCCCACACAGAGGGATTGCTGAGAGGTGGACAGAGGCCATGCCCCCTTTATCCACCACTGTGCAAAGGCACCTCCTGGCATGCTCTTGGTTGGGGTATGAAGTCCCCTTGCCTCCTGAGGGTCCCTGGGGGCCAACTAGCCCTCCTGTTATCTCTAGTAAGCCCCGCTCAGCTGGATTGCTGAGAGGTGGTCCAAGGCCACGCCCCCTTTTTACTCCATTCTGCAAACGCAGCTCCTGGCGCACTGCTGCTTGGGGGATGAAGTCCACTTTAGTCCTGAAGTCCTCAGGACACAAAGGGACTTCATTGCCCCACCAGCAGTGCGACAAGAGGCACATTTGCAGAGTGGTGTAAAAAAGGGGGGTGGCCTCGGACCACCTGTCAGCAATCCCACTGTGTGGGGCTTACTGGAGGTACCTGGTGGGCTAGTTGGCCCCTAAGGACCCTTAAGATTCTAGGGGACTTAATCCCCCAACCCAGAATGTGCCAGGAGGCGCGTTTGCAGAGTGGTGCAGGGAGGGGGCGGGCCCTCCAGCTAGATGCAGCTTCTCTTGCAATATCTCGAATTCAAGGCCAGCTTTCCAGGAAAGCTTGCAAATAAACAAGTCTGCTGCCATATTCCATACAAAAACGTGTTTATGTGCAGTGGCTGGGCGCTCTTGTAATATATCGCTACTGTAGTAGCTTTAGAATTGATAGGAAAAATGACATACTTTGATTTAATGCCCGTAATTCACAGGAAATAGCTTATTCCTTAAATTAATAATTGTTCCCATAAATGAAGAATTTTAACCAAAACTAAAGTCATGTGTTTTTCACATGTATTATAAAAAAACATGTAATGTGAGGCACGGAACATATCCAATCACAACAGTATCTTGGGTTTCTGGATCATTCTATGTTTTCATGTCAGCTGATTTTATTGCTGTTTCTCTAGTAGTAATTCACCCCCCACCCTCCTACCGATTTCACTGTCATGTCATACCTGTGAAATATACGGAATGGCTAGTTTCACTGTTGTCTAAGCATGCCAATGCATTTAGTTCAAGGCAGCCCCAACCCACATGGCTAGCCTTCACCATTACCCATAGCTTAATCAATCAGGGCTCTCTTCGTGGAAAGTAAACAACACTTGAACGTGCTGGGTGGAATCAGGGCCCTTTGTTAGCTTCAAGGACATATTACTCCCACTGTTAGATTGTGCTCAGTAAAGGAGAACGCCTCCACCGAAAACTCACCTCCTGAAGTGGAGAATTACACATTTCTTTTCATTTTAAACCACCAAACTGCGTGTCTAATATTTAACAAATTGTTTTTAAAAAACGCTTTTCTTCTGAGGAAACATTTTTTGAGTGCAGATTGCTTCAAACAAATAATACAAAATCGCCTATTGAATAACTTGTGTTATTCTCCAATGGCGCAGTCTTGGGGTTCTGGTGATATTTACACCCCACCTGGCCCTCGGTGTAACTGTAATGTAACCTATGGGATTGGGGGTGGGGAGGGCGTTACGCGCGTGCGTGTCCGTGTGTGGATACAATGCCACTGAGAGCCTATTCATCTCATAAATCATGAGACCAAATGATATGTAAATGCCAACAGAACCTATAAATCGCATTTTATTGCAGAACATCCAGCGCCTGGTGTTCAGTATAGCTACCTCAGAAGGATGAATGGCTGAGTCAGCAGTGATATGCACATGTAAAACTTAGATGGCAGCAGTAAGTCTTTTGTCGTTTATTTTAAGCCCATAAGACATGGGTGCGCACCCAGTTAAACTGCACTCAGATTGTGACATAATGAGAAGAACATCTAACCCGACACAGCTCCTCCTTTCAGAAGCACACTGGTTGCATCGTTGTGTTATGTTGTGTCATTGCTGGACAGCGCACTGGAGCCGAGGCTTTGTTACACAAGAGGGTATGGGTTTTAGGTAGAGCCACTGGAATTCCGAGACTGGGGAGCACAACATTATGCGGCAGCGTTGACTACATTTTTCGGCATGAAAAGGCAAATTATGCGGCATGATGCGGCACGTTTTTGATACTATTACTTCATTATTTTGCAATTTTACACTTGGTAATACAGTCTGGGCAAGGGTTTCACCTCATTCGTACCAGTTTAACAACCAAATACACAGAAAGCTTCCGAAAGATGACCAGTTAACATTTACAAAAGGTATTTCACAAAGTGCGAACCCACGTCACCACACTTCAGTAACTTTTGATCTGTTTGAGCTAGAGACATTTTATTTTTAATCTGCGGATTATGCGGCAGATGATGGATTGCATGGTAAATGTGGCAACATCCATATTTATGTGGAAAAAGCCGGCCCGTGGAATCACATAATTCCAGTGGCCCTGGCTTTAGGGAAAGCTGCAGCACGGGCATGAACCCGCGGAGCTCTCAGGCTGCTTTGGCATCAATGCAGGCTGTCTCTTAGACAACTTCTCGGGTAGATTTACAGCCGAGCAGCGTCCTCTCTCTTCTACCCCCTTCCCTCGCTCGCCTTCCCTCCCTCATCCTTCTGCCCTCCTTCCCTCCCTCGCCCTCCTCTGCTCCCTTCTGCCCCCATCCCTCCCTCGCCCTCCACTCCTCCCTTCTGCCATCCTGGGCAAGGCCAAGCGCTGCTTAGCGCGGGCCGCCATTATGGCGGTCGCACCGGTCCCCAGGGGCCCGGAGGAGGTGTGGGGGTCGCCGCGCCCGTGATGACGCGGTGGCCCACCTCCCCTGAGCAACCAATGGCAATGCCCCATGGGGGCGCGAACCGGAAGCACTTCAGTGCTTCCGGTTCAGCGCAATCTGGAGACGTTGGGGCATGCCGGTTTAGACCGGTCTGCCCTCTGCCCCCTTTAAAAAGGGGGTGAGGGGAGCGGGAACAGTCTCTTGTTCTCTCGCTCCCCTCCAGCCAGCATACGGGGCCGGGCCCTCAAAAGGCCCGTAACTTGTTTTTCTTTTGTATTTCAGGGTTTCGTTGGACGATCGAGGAGCCGTGGAGCTGAATCAGCTGTTTGCGGGGATCGGGGCTATTCGGGGAGCTGCGGGCCATCTCAGCTGTTTTGCTGGTGCCTTGAGCAGGGGCGGTCGCCTTGGCAATGGATCCGCGGTCGCTTGCGGTGGATCGGGAGAGCATTCCGGGCAGCAATATTCAGGTGAACGCGCTTGGCGTGTGGTTTGCTTTTGGGCATCGGGGGCGTTTTCATTGGTTCAAGGTGCGCTTGGCTCACAGGGGCTGAGAATGCAGTTTCGAGCCTGAGGTCCGCAAAGATCCAGAGAGTCGAAAATGAATATGTGCTTGTGTTCTGTAACTGGTACTCAAGTTTGGCTATACAACACTGAACAATGAGTCTTTTAAAAGCCGGTAAATTGTCAGCGAGTTGTGGTAAGAGTAGCCGGTGTTATGCTTAGTGTTCTTTGGAGTCTGGCAGGTGGGCCTTAGTTTCCCTTCATAGGGGCGGAATATTTTCTCTTAGATGCTAATTTCCTTGCGCATTCTCTTTTCTGAAATGATGCCTGGGCTTTGCAGAAGTTATGAATCAAACCACAGGGAATGTTCACCCTTAAAAGGCGATATTCTTTCCACTGCATCCTGTTTTTTAAGCGATTTAAAGATCATGTATGGAGGAAGCCTTGCCAGGGCTCAAGTGGTTTTGATTTTCCTTTTTTCCGCCAGCCACCTGTACAAGAACAGTAGGAGATTATACAGTCTGGTTATATGCATAGCTTGACAGTTTTTGGCGCGGACCATTGATGAGTTAATCCGTCGGTGTATATATATTTATTTATATAAAGTTTTATATAGCGCTAGCTAGACCCGGGGGTATCAGAGCGCTTTACATACACAAAGGAAGGAAAAGTTGCACTACACCGTAGGACATGAGGATGCATAAAATATATAAGCAAAGACATCACACTTAAATATACATTGAAGAAGTGAAAAACGCATGTGGTTGAAACGCAGGTGGTTGAAATATATGTTTTTGTCTGTGTTGAAGTGGTGCACACATTCAGTGTTTGAAGTGAACAAATCTCCCGGAAGGATTGCTGAGCATTGCTCTGTTACCCATGCCTTCTGGGTGCCTGAGTAATAAATCGTTGCACGTCATTGCAAGGTTTGCACTTTCATTCAGTAACAGGGTGGAGTATTTGCCTTACACGCTGCGCCAGATCACTGCGGTGCGCTCGACTGATGTATCCATTAATCTCTCCTCCGATCAGAGGCAGGCGCTTATGACCACAGACACGTGTGGACGCTCGTGAGGGGAGCTAACCATTGCACGCATGTTCTTAGCGAGGATGTGTAAGAATATAACAACCCCTTGTTTAAATGAGCCCATGTCTCACTGACAGTGATGGCCTACGTGTGTGTGGTTAAAGGTAAGGTGCCAGGTTTTTAAGCCCAGGTGTGCGCGGAAGGGTGAGGCTGGAATCTCCATAGCACAGAAATCTGTGAGATTTACGCTGCCAAATTTCTTTGCACTTAGAGCGGTGAAATCGGCAACAGTTAATATAAATATGCCAGCCAGGAACCCCTTTGTGGATTTCACAAAGGCATACACGTGCACACCCTTAAGGGTCTGAGTAGGAGTTTCGTTACAGTATAGTCATGTACCTATTTAAGGTATTAACACTTTTAGTAAAACCTTAATGGCATTCCAGCCTATTGGAAGGGAGGGAAATAAAGAGGGCACGTCACTTTCTCATTATGAGTCATATCCTACGGTTGGGATCCATGGTGTTTGTGGCAGCGAGTAACAGCTGTCATTGCCAGCAACTGTGGCCTCAAATACTTACTAAGTAATTACTGGGTAGCTACGCTTCCCCATCAGCGAAGATGCTCAGTTTCATATTCTGCCCTTTCCCTTGTCGAGGGGTGCGGATGGGAAATCTTAGAGGGAGAACAGTGGTAAGCTTTTGCATCGGTATTAAAGGGCTCCAAAGTTTTAGTGTTTTGGGGGCGGCCATGAAGCTGGGGAGCTGAGTATGTCGGCAATGGCGTTGAACACATGTGATGCTGGGCGAATCATTTAATCTCCCGGGCGAATATGAAGGGGTCTTCACGTTATGCACCTGGTGCTATGCTAAGCGCTCTCGTTTGATAGTCTGATTTCATTGATCCTCAGGCAATGCGACTGGGGCTAGGCTAAGCGCTCTCATTTGTAAGTCTGATTTTAATAATCCTCATTTAATGCAACTGGTCCTATGCTAGGCGCTCTCAATTGAAAGTCTGATTTCGCTGTTCCTCGTAATGCAATAGGTGCTATGCTAAGCGCTCTAAATTGAAAGTCTGTTTTCAATGTTCATCATGTAATGCAACGTGTGCTATGCTAAGCGCTCTCATTTGAAACTCCGATTTCAATGTTCCTCATGTAATGCGACGTGCGCTATGCTAAGCGCTTGATTTGTAAGTTAAATTTCAATGTTCCTCAGGTAGTACAACTGGGGCCAGGCTAAGCGCTCTAAATTGAAAGTCTGTTTTTCAATGTTCATTATGTAATGCGACGTGTGCTATGCTAAGCGCTTGATTTGTAAGTCTAATTTTCAATGTTCCTCAGGTAATAAAACTGGGGCTAGGCTAAGCGCTCTAAATTGAAAGTCTGATTTCACTGTTCCTGACGTAATGCAAATGGTGCTATGCTAGGCGCTCTCAATTGACAGGCTGATTTCAATGTAAGTTTTAAAAACCCAGCTTCGGGTCAGCCAGCCCTCGCAGGCTGAAGTACACTCATGCTTCAAGTAAGCGTGGGGCCGGTTCACAGGAAACGCACGTTACCGGTTACCTTTATTGTGGTTGCGCAAATTTACCATGGCTAAAGCGAACATACCCTTGGTAGCTACAGATTGACGACAGCCTGGCTAGCTCGCTTGGATTTTGTTTTGTGCATTTATTTACTTGTGGAGTTACGATTAGCGGGAAAGTGTCTGGTGAACCAGAGTACACAGAACTCAATGTTACACAGCCCTGGTGGGTTTTTAACGTTCACATTTTAATTGGGCCAGCCACAAATTTTCTGTTTTCAGCACTATTGATGGTGCTGTACACTGTGGCGGGCGCTCAGTGCAGAGCACTGCTGGTGTGAAGGGCACTCTCGTAGACGGTTAGCGACTAATTGCCAAAAAATGATGGGCATTGACAAACTCGGGGGGCCCAGTGTTAAGGTTACACGAGTTCAAGTCAACATTTAGCGAGCGTAGGGTCAGAAGTTAAGCTGGGTCTAGCACGTGTCCTCTTGGGGCTCTTGAAAAGCTGAGGATATGTATATGGGCCTACTGCTGTAACTAGCAGGATTGGAAGTCTAGTATAGTGAATCCACAATTTAACGTGAGTCCTAGCACTTCCCTTTTATCTCTAGGTAATGAACGCAGCATGGCACATGACCTACAGGGTAACATCACAGCCTCCACAGCCTCCAGTTACCTTCATTAGCACTGCATACCGGCTTCTCATACAGTAACTAGCTCTTGGGGAAGCATCACCGGATATGTGTACAACCTGCTTTTCATTGTTATTAGTCTTCTTTATGAGAATTGTGCTTGAAATCCTGTGGGTGTGGGTCGTAAGGGGGTGGTACAGTTTCATGACGTTGACGAAGGGGCTGGCATGAAAACTGTAGCTGTTATCCAAAGGCTAAGAGCACTAATCATCTGTGTTTTGTGTTCCTTTATGTATGTCTGGACCCCTGACTCTGACACCTGGGAGGTGATCCACACTGCAATGACGGCAAGACACCTGGGAGGTGATCCACACCGCAATGTCGGCAAGATGTTGACAGGAAGTCGGACCGGAAGATCCGGGACAGGTGTGGCAAGCGGAGGATCATGTGTGATGAGCGATCAAGAAAAAGGGCTCGGAGGTGCCAGCATGCATGGGGCGGAATCACATCACGAGGACGGCAAGATGCAGGCATGGTCTGGGGGCAAAGGATCTCGCAGGACAAGACTTCGGCTCCTGCTATGCTGTCAGGTTGTCCTAAGGTGGCAAAAAGCTTTAAACACTGCATGTAACAGAATTGAGTGGCAAATGTTTAAGCACTGCTTTTACTCCTACTATGCTGTCAGATTGTCCTGTAGTGGCAAAGGTTCACATATTGCTTTTTAAACATGATTTAGGGGCAATTGTTCAACCACTGTTTTAATTCAGCAGAAGGTATTTAACAGTCATCTGCAAGTCAGGGTAAATGTCTTGCCTTCGGGGCCAATCTGGGGGGCTGCGTACACCTATGCATCTCGGCGTCCAGTTGAACTGCTCAGAGGGCATTATTTTACTGCATGTGTGCACGCAAGTGCGAGTAGCAGTTTTCCATGATTCAGGGAATTGGGCTGGCCAACATGCCTAAACTCGGGCGGCCGCGTACAAAGGCAGCACATTGGCAGCTTGCTGAACGGGAAGTAGTGGTGGCCGAATGTTTAAGGCAATGGGCTAGAAATCCAAGGGAGTCTCCCCGCACAGGTTTGATCCTGCTGAATAGGGGTTCAGTTAGGTCGGTAGGCTGAACGGGTGCGGGGGCCAGGGAGTTACTCTTCCAGTGGGCCGGGCGGCCAACCCCGCACTTGAGGCAGTAGTTTACTGCAGTCATGCACGCAGGTGCCATCCAGCAGTCCTCTGTGAACCAGAGAATAAGGTCTTGCCAGCGTGCCCAAACTCGGCAATGCTTACAGAGCAGCATTTTATAAATTCGGCCATTTTAGCCAGGCGATCTGGGTCTTCCAACGCGAATCATTCCCACAAGAGGATGGGCTCCCAGCATTCAAAGGTTGTAGTGGCAGAGAGAAATTGTGCTGGGTGATTGGGGGAAAAACGCTCCAAGTCACTTATAGGTGGTCACACGACTCCCATATCACAGTCTGTCTGGGCTCACAAATCATTCAGTAAAAGTTCTTGACAAGCGGTTTGATACATTATACAAGACTTCAAAGCTGCGGGCAGTAGGGCATTGGTGCCTTCATGGAAAATATTTTCCGCTGCAGCATAGGGTACACCTCTCATGAGTGGGTAAGGAGGTCTCTTAAAGTAAATTCACTGGCTAGGCATGACCTTTCTAGTAGGCTATGGGGGAGGCCAGATAGTCGGTCAACTATACTGGCCTGTGGCGGTAAGGTCATGTTTGGTGAGCATAGTTTCGGTCGTAGCGGGCATCACCATTTATCAAATGGGGACGCCCGAGGGGGAGACAGAGGGTCTCACATGGAATTCCAGAGGCAGTTACAGCCGGTCGATAGGCTGAAAGGGTGCGGGGGCCAGGGAGGCACTCTTCCAGTAAGCTGCCGCACGCGCACGCGCACAAGGGCGCAAGGATGCAGAATTGCCGCGCCCCTTTATGGCGTTAAGGCTCTGGGCGTAGAGGGGGCCTGGGGGACACATCCGTCCGGTAAGCTGGACCCCCTACGCAACGTTTACAACTCCAGGGGCGGTGACAGCCGGCCGGTAGGCTGTCGGGGTGTGGGGGCCAGGGGAGTCACTCTTTCCAGTAGGCCTGTGGCCACCCACGCATGCGCATCAGGGCGCAAGTATGCAGAATTGCAGCCCCCGTTATGGAGTTAAGGCTCAGGGCATTGGGGGGCCCGGGGGAAAATATCCGTCCGATAAGCTGTACCCCCTATGCAGGCCTACTCCAGTGGAGTCTTTGTCGTCTTAACGGGATTTGGGGCCGCCAGTCATTGACCTTGCCGTAGGTTCTAGCGGGGCCACGCAGAAAGTAATGTATATACATGTTTAGATTACGATAGGAATTTTATGTATTAGTAACATGTTAAGGTTAGACAAGTAACCTCGTGTATCAATCAAGGTATCCAGACTTTCTGCGTAATTGTACACAATGTAAATAATATCAATGTTTTTTAATTATGTAATAAATACGGCCGGCGGGTTACTCCCCCTAATCCAAAAGAGTGTGGTCTGAAATGCTTGCCTTGGAGGAGGGAGGGAGTCCTCATCCAAGGGCGGTCTTGGGTATTAAAGAAAAGGGGACCTAGGCAGTACCAGGCCATACTCACCCTAGCACTCCCTGTAATTAGCCGACGGAGGTGTTCACTGCTCACATACATCACAGGAGCCTTCCTTTGAAGGGCACTTATCTGCAGCTCACATCAGGGTCGGGGTCAGATCCGGGGAAACCAGGGGTGCTGGGGGTGGCTGAGGAGTCCCCCGTGACTATTGAGCAGCCACGGGAGCCACGGCCACCTCCGCAGGGCAGGGAACCTGTACTGCTGAGTGCGGCCTCTAAACTGGGGAAGCTGGTTCGAGTCCCGGCATCCGCTCAACATCCTGTGATTCTGGGCAAATCTCTTAATCTCCCCGTGCCTCAAACAAGCAGTGAGTGACATTGAGTAATGTAACTGGCACTTGTGTGAAGTGCTTCAATAACTTCGGGCCAGTTCACGCGATATAAAACTATAAAATAAAAATAAAAAACACTCCAGGGGGAGCCTATAGCTCCATTTGAGGCGAGCGGCACCAACTGGAGTTCACAGCTCCATCAATGAACGAATTAGAGCTCCGCCTCCGGCTCAGAGCTCCAGCCGTGACATGCAGCTCAACCCAGGGCTCACCACAGCTCCACTTGGGCTTAGAGATCCCTCTGGGCCTACAGCTTCACCCAGGGCTCACCACAGCTCCACTCGGGCTTAGAGCTCCATCTAAGGCCTGCAGCTTCACCCTAAGCTCACCACAGCTCCACTCGGGCTTAGAGCTCCATCTAAGGCCTGCAGCTTCAACCAGGGCTCACTACAGCTCCACTCGGGCTTAGAGATCCCTCTGGGCCTCCAGCTTCACCCAGGGCTCACTACAGCTCCACTCAGGCTTAGACATCCCTCTGGGCTTGCAGCTTTAGCCAGGGCTCACTACAGCTCCATTCGGGCTTAGAGAGCCCTCTGGGCCTACAGCTTCACCCAGGGCTCACTACAGCTCCACTCGGGCTTAGAGATCCCTCTGGGCCTACAGCTTCATCCAGGGCTCACCACAGCTCCAGTCTAGGCTTAGAGCTCCACCCGGGCCATGTAGCTTCAACCAGAGCTATCCACACTTGGGACTTACAGCTCCATCCGGGGCATGCAGCTCCTTTTAGTGCTCACCTCAGCTCCACGAGGGACATGCAGCTACACCCAATTGCTCACCACAGCTCTACTTAGGGCTTAGAGCTTCATCCGGGAGATGTAGCTTCATCGAGAGCTCACAACAGCTCCTCTCATGGCTTAGAGCACTATCCGAGGGCTGCAGCTCCATTCAGCGCATGCCACAGCTCGAACCAGGGGCATAGAGTAATAATAATAATAACCAAAGCCCACTACAGCTCCCTTTGGTGCCTACAGCTCCACCCAGAACCTGCGCCTCCACCCAAGGCCTGCAGCTCTGATCCAGCGCACACTCCTCGACCTAATGCCCGCCACAGCACCACCTGAGGCCCACAGCTTCTCTAACTGCCCTCAGCATACCGCACTCCCCTCCACCTATCCAGGATCTGCAACTTAGTGACTCAGCACCTGCAGCTCCATACATTCAATGTACACAGCTCCATTCAGTGCTCAGAGCCCACAGGTCCACCCATTGCCTACAGCTCCACCCAGCTCCCTCCTCCTCCATGAAGTGGTCGTAGCTCCTGCTCCATACAGTAGGCACAGCTCCACCCAGCGCCCACCACTCCACCCATTGCAGGCTACAGCTCTGCCACAACCTAGAGGTCACAGCTTCACCCCGTGCCCCCCAGGGCTCCAACAAGTACATAGGGCACAGCCCAGAATCCGCGGCCCCACCCTTTAAGTACCAAAAGCTCCACCTGGTCCACCCGTGGGGCACACCTGCACCAACCCCTACAGGGCCCAGGAGTGCCCCCGACCACTGAACAAAGAGCCCAGAGTGCAGTGCAGCGAGTTGCCTTTAGCACCAGTGAAACAGCCGATCACACTCGCACAAGCGCACTGTTCGCGAGTCACTGTGCGTTTTATGTTATTTCGTTTTTACAAAGCACTAGTACAACTCGTGAATACTTCATGGGACTTCATCAAAAAGCAACAAGATCCTTGCCTGTACTAATCCTTAATTGGAGAAACAAATCACCAAGGTGACAACAATCAAATTAAAGTCAACCTCTTCAGTAATTATTCAAACGATATGATTCAAAAATATATTTTTTAATTTTTACAAAAATCATTTTGCATACATTTTATCACGTGTACCATATATTACAATTCAAAACTTTTACAAAATACACCACAAGACCAAAAACATTTGACCTAACAAAAACACTTAATGACTCTGGGTCAATACACCATTAATGGACAACATCAAAACGACTCACTAACGGACAATACATATAACACATAACACATAACCAAGTGATCTCTTTTTGTTTATCAATTTTTGACATTGGTTTTTCAGTCTGAAAAACCAAAAACAGTGTGAGTTCTTAGAGAGAAACAATTTCTGCACTGCGCCAATTTATGGACACAATTTCATAATTCATCAAACCAGGCAGAAAAGATCATATCATTAGTCACACTTGTTTTTCAGAACACAACAAAAAGGTCGACGCGTTTCGAACCCCGTTAGTTGTTGACTGGGGGTTCTCTTCAGGACCAAACACTAGAAAAACAATAATAAATAAAAAAGATTTAGGAGCATGTCCTTCTGTATACAAACTGCTTAATGCACTAGACCTTAAATACCCTTGGGGCAAGCAGTTCCAAGGCGACTTTCTTAC
Source organism: Calotriton arnoldi (assembly GCA_963921515.1). Lineage (NCBI taxonomy): Eukaryota > Metazoa > Chordata > Amphibia > Caudata > Salamandridae > Calotriton > Calotriton arnoldi. Next base: position 685,266 of record CAWUFW010004256.1, on the reverse strand, counting down.
CTATTCGGCGAAATCAGCCGATTTCGCATTCAGACTCAATCAATTCCTGTCTTAAATTTTCTGAAACAAAATAAAAAAAGAAGAAAAAACGTCTAAGGAAAGTTTTTCAGTCATGTCGTGCAAGCAGCAACACACTCGTGACTAAGCTACTTACTTAGTGTAAGAAGAGCCTGTCTGGCTTCATGGTGGCTTGAGAAAACGCTTGTTGGAGGGAGGGGTTTTCCTGGAATGCAATGAGGACAATATAAAAACGAAGCAAGGACGGCTTAATCTGAAGGACATGCTCCTAAATCTCTTTTATTTATTATTGTTGTTCTAGTGTTTGGTCCTGAAGAGAACCCCCAGTCAACAACTAACGGGGTTCGAAACGCGTCGACCTTTTGTTGTGTTCTGAAAAACAAGTGTGACTAATGATATGATCTTTTCTGCCTGGTTTGATGAATTATGAAATTGTGTCCATAAATTGGCGCAGTGCAGAAATTGTTTCTCTCTAAGAACTCACACTGTTTTTTGGTTTTTCAGACTGAAAAACCAATGTCAAAAATTGATAAACAAAAAGAGATCACTTGGTTATGTGTTATGTGTTATATGTATTGTCCGTTAGTGAGTCGTTTTGATGTTGTCCATTAATGGTGTATTGACCCAGAGTCATTAAGTGTTTTTGTTAGGTCAAATGTTTTTGGTCTTGTGGTGTATTTTGTAAAAGTTTTGAATTGTAATATATGGTACACGTGATAAAATGTATGCAAAATGATTTTTGTAAAAATTAAAAAATATATTTTTGAATAATATCGTTTGAATCATTTCTGAAGAGGTTGACTTTAATTTGATTGTTGTCACCTTGGTGATTTGTTTCTCCAATTAAGGATCAGTACAGGCAAGGATCTTGTTGCTTTTTGATTAGAGGCTCAGCCTTACTGATTAGAGCCAGACCCACTGTTGTTAGACATCATGGCACTTCATGGCATCTGTGTGTGCGCATCTGTGTGATGTGTCTATTCAGTGCAGGCAATAAGTATTGCGGTTCATTTTCATTTCAGAACCTATTAGGAGCGCTCCGCCCCCAAGAGCAAAGGGACAACATGCATCAGCGCAAGCCACAGCACAATAATTACCAACCAACAGGAAAGCAATATAATGGATTTTAACGGGCCCCCGCACTATATTTTTTGATTGCCCCCTGGACCTGGCCCACCTGGGGGCTGATTACAACGAAGCGCGGGAGACCGCGCTTCGTTTAAAAAAAAAAACTATTTGGCCAGATTCGCGCACCCAGCGCAAATTCTGATAATTCTTTTTTTAAAAATGATTTTTTTGGGGCCTGGAGCAGGCCTACGGGGTCAGGGTGTTTCTACCCTGCCCCCTTTTCTTGTTTTTTATCTTTTTTTTACTGTTTTCTTGTGACTCGGTTTTACCGAGTCACAAGATGGCTGCCAACACTTCTTGGTTTGGAGTGTTGGCAGCCAATCAAAATGAAGCTCGTGAGGGTCGGCCACTAGATGGCAATATTTTAATTTTTTTAATTTCTCAGGAACTACTGAACAGATTTACACCATTTAAAAACAAGGTCGCTTTCTGAACCAAGACCTACCTTTTTGCCAAATTTGGTGTAATTCTGTTCAGCAGTTTGGGCTGTAGCTTTGTCTAAAGTTTCCTATGGAAATTAACATGGAGAAAACGCGTTTTGGGACCCCCCCTTTTTTCTCAGCCTCCCCTCATTGAATCACCCCAAAACTTTCAAGGCAGGAGCTGACCTGAGTGAAACATTAGTTTAAAAAATTTCGCGAAGATTCGTCAAACGGCGCCAAAGATATTGGCAAAAGAAAAAATGTTTTTTTAATAGAAACGAGGTCCTAACTATAACTACCTACTGTAGGTAATATATATATATATATAAATCACAAAGATCCTCCGCCAGCTCGCAGCGCTGTCAGCCGCTGCTTCAGCCGCAAAGGAATCACGAACCACCGGAATGTAGGCAATTAGATGTTTATTTCAGTTTTCCTCAGATTACGCGTTTCGGGCACCACTTGCCCTTGATCACACAAGCGAGGGATAAAAACGCCATGTTTTTTAAATGCTGAAACCACGTGATAGAACACACAAAAAACGTGAACATAGTGAAAATACATACACCAGCCTTTGTTACATAGTCTTTCTTCTTTTTTCTTCTTTTCTCTCACTCCGTTTTTTTGCTCCGTTTTTATCTCAGTTTATTCTCTTATTTCTCTTCTCTTGGTTTAATCCTCTTTTTTAATTTTCTTTTTTATTATAAATGTCCATGCATGGGTAATATGTCCAAAGTTCTGTGGCACTTTCAATAAATACTATAAATAAATAAATATTTCCAATTTAATCTGTAATATAGGAGAATATAAATAAATAAATAAATATATAAATAAATATACATTTTATTAAATACCCATAAAAACACTCTTAATTAATAATGTCACCAACATAGTATCTAATACATCGAGATGTGTGTTTACATGAGTTCTCCTAGATGTGAATATTTATTGCAGATCTCAGCGAGTGCTGGACCAATCAACCTGTAATAAAACTGCCTTCAATTCCTGCATAAATACTGATGTGTCAGAACTACTTCTAGAGCATACTCCTTATTGTTATACTTAAAAACTACAAATACCTGTCAACATTCCTGGCCTAAAGTGCATCAAGTGTATGAAGTGCTGTCCAATGTGCAAAATGACATACCGTCCTAAAGTGCAAGTGCTACCTATGTCCCATCAACAATCAATTCATAATATAAAAACAATTCTCAATTTATGGGCCTTAAAATATTGAATGCAACAAAACCGAAAGAAAATTCCCATTAAGCTTGCATCCAATAAAAAAATGGCCGCTGCCGAAAATTAATACCTATTTACACACGGATACAGAAATTTCATCACAATTAAATGAGGGCCCACAGGTGTATTATTAATAAAGCCATATGCCGATTGATCCCAGCCGACCTCTATAAAAAATTGTGCAAGTCTTCCGTATTGTTCAAACCATAAGGGAATTTGCTGTCTAGATCCAAAATCATTTTAGTCTCCAACTGTCTAAGAGCTCTTTCTCGATCTCCCCCTCGACGTAATTTAGGGATAGCTGCCACCACAAAGTAACTTAAACAACTGAGATCATTATTATGTGTTTGCTTAAAGTGGCGAGCCACTGGATAGGAAGGGTCATTATTGACTATGGCACGCAGGTGTTGTAATATTCTGACATGCACCTGCAATTTTGTGCTGCCCACATATCTCAGTCCGCAGGTGCATGTCAGAACATACACTGCGAACTCCGTCCTACATGAAAAGTTACCCCTAATGGCTATTTTGTCTGAACTGAAAGGAGATGAATAGTGTGTAGTATTCTTTCCGAACTTACATGCTCTACAAGTGGAGCATTTTGTAAAGCCATTTTTGGGTTGTAACCACATTTTTATTGCTGCCAACTCCGGGCAGGATTTCCCAATCTGCGTGTGCATAGAGATGCCCTTCCTATAGGTAACAATTGGTTGAGACGGTAATCTGGCCGACAACACCCCATCTGTCAAAACAATCGGCCAGTGTCGTTTAATAATGGCACGTACTTTCCTTTCTTGTTTGCTAAAAGTAGTGATCAATCTGGGGACAGCATTATCATTCTTGGTAGTTTGTAAATCTACATTATTTACGAGTAGGGAATCCCTTGATCGGTCCTTAGTTTTATTAATAGCTGCCTTTAGAATCTTCTCACTATAGCCCCTTTGTCTGAATCTCTGATAGGCCTCATATATATATATATATATATATATATATATATATATATATATATATATATATATATATATATATATATATATATATATATATATATCCACAACAGAGGTTGCCCTTGATGGAAATGCCACACATCAGGGAGTTATCACCATATTTATTGCAGGTTAGCAGTCACATCACGTTCCCTCCTGAGTTCTTATCACAGGCCAAACGCGTTTCGGGCAGCACTCTGCCCTTGATCACTGGCGGCTTAAACAGCAGTCCCGGCAACAATCAGGAAACCATATTTAAACATTAAGACCCGCCCCAGTGGGCGTGCAATCACGATGCCTCATGGTCTTTGAAGTCCCTCATTGTTTTACCACAGTGGGTGTTGTCGAGTTCTGCAAAAATTTAAAAACAGTACTTTACCCAAGTGGGCTACTTGAGGAGGAAAACAATGATTATGCTGCTTATTCCACTTCCCACAGTATAGGACTCCCTGTCCACTCGACTCCCGACACTTCAGGAATCGCTGGTCCGCTGACATGCGGAGGGGCGCTTCCGCGGCTGGGCTGCCGCTCAAAATATCCACAACAGAGGTTGCCCTTGATGGAAATGCCACACATCAGGGAGTTATCACCATATTTATTGCAGGTTAGCAGTCACATCACGTTCCCTCCTGAGTTCTTATCACAGGCCAAACGCGTTTCGGGCAGCACTCTGCCCTTGATCACTGGCGGCTTAAACAGCAGTCCCGGCAACAATCAGGAAACCATATTTAAACATTAAGACCCGCCCCAGTGGGCGTGCAATCACGATGCCTCATGGTCTTTGAAGTCCCTCATTGTTTTACCACAGTGGGTGTTGTCGAGTTCTGCAAAAATTTAAAAACAGTACTTTACCCAAGTGGGCTACTTGAGGAGGAAAACAATGATTATGCTGCTTATTCCACTTCCCACAGTATAGGACTCCCTGTCCACTCGACTCCCGACACTTCAGGAATCGCTGGTCCGCTGACATGCGGAGGGGCGCTTCCGCGGCTGGGCTGCCGCTCAAAATATCCACAACAGAGGTTGCCCTTGATGGAAATGCCACACATCAGGGAGTTATCACCATATTTATTGCAGGTTAGCAGTCACATCACGTTCCCTCCTGAGTTCTTATCACAGGCCAAACGCGTTTCGGGCAGCACTCTGCCCTTGATCACTGGCGGCTTAAACAGCAGTCCCGGCAACAATCAGGAAACCATATTTAAACATTAAGACCCGCCCCAGTGGGCGTGCAATCACGATGCCTCATGGTCTTTGAAGTCCCTCATTGTTTTACCACAGTGGGTGTTGTCGAGTTCTGCAAAAATGTAAAAACAGTACTTTACCCAAGTGGGCTACTTGAGGAGGAAAACAATGATTATGCTGCTTATTCCACTTCCCACAGTATAGGACTCCCTGTCCACTCGACTCCCGACACTTCAGGAATCGCTGGTCCGCTGACATGCGGAGGGGCGCTTCCGCGGCTGGGCTGCCGCTCAAAATATCCACAACAGAGGTTGCCCTTGATGGAAATGCCACACATCAGGGAGTTATCACCATATTTATTGCAGGTTAGCAGTCACATCACGTTCCCTCCTGAGTTCTTATCACAGGCCAAACGCGTTTCGGGCAGCACTCTGCCCTTGATCACTGGCGGCTTAAACAGCAGTCCCGGCAACAATCAGGAAACCATATTTAAACATTAAGACCCGCCCCAGTGGGCGTGCAATCACGATGCCTCATGGTCTTTGAAGTCCCTCATTGTTTTACCACAGTGGGTGTTGTCGAGTTCTGCAAAAATTTAAAAACAGTACTTTACCCAAGTGGGCTACTTGAGGAGGAAAACAATGATTATGCTGCTTATTCCACTTCCCACAGTATAGGACTCCCTGTCCACTTGACTCCCGACACTTCAGGAATCGCTGGTCCGCTGACATGCGGAGGGGCGCTTCCGCGGCTGGGCTGCCGCTCAAAATATCCACAACAGAGGTTGCCCTTGATGGAAATGCCACACATCAGGGAGTTATCACCATATTTATTGCAGGTTAGCAGTCACATCACGTTCCCTCCTGAGTTCTTATCACAGGCCAAACGCGTTTCGGGCAGCACTCTGCCCTTGATCACTGGCGGCTTAAACAGCAGTCCCGGCAACAATCAGGAAACCATATTTAAACATTAAGACCCGCCCCAGTGGGCGTGCAATCACGATGCCTCATGGTCTTTGAAGTCCCTCATTGTTTTACCACAGTGGGTGTTGTCGAGTTCTGCAAAAATTTAAAAACAGTACTTTACCCAAGTGGGCTACTTGAGGAGGAAAACAATGATTATGCTGCTTATTCCACTTCCCACAGTATAGGACTCCCTGTCCACTCGACTCCCGACACTTCAGGAATCGCTGGTCCGCTGACATGCGGAGGGGCGCTTCCGCGGCTGGGCTGCCGCTCAAAATATCCACAACAGATGTTGCCCTTGATGGAAATGCCACACATCAGGGAGTTATCACCATATTTATTGCAGGTTAGCAGTCACATCACGTTCCCTCCTGAGTTCTTATCACAGGCCAAACGCGTTTCGGGCAGCACTCTGCCCTTGATCACTGGCGGCTTAAACAGCAGTCCCGGCAACAATCAGGAAACCATATTTAAACATTAAGACCCGCCCCAGTGGGCGTGCAATCACGATGCCTCATGGTCTTTGAAGTCCCTCATTGTTTTACCACAGTGGGTGTTGTCGAGTTCTGCAAAAATTTAAAAACAGTACTTTACCCAAGTGGGCTACTTGAGGAGGAAAACAATGATTATGCTGCTTATTCCACTTCCCACAGTATAGGACTCCCTGTCCACTCGACTCCCGACACTTCAGGAATCGCTGGTCCGCTGACATGCGGAGGGCGCTTCCGCGGCTGGGCTGCCGCTCAAAATATCCACAACAGAGGTTGCCCTTGATGGAAATGCCACACATCAGGGAGTTATCACCATATTTATTGCACGTTAGCAGTCACATCACGTTCCCTCCTGAGTTCTTATCACAGGCCAAACGCGTTTCGGGCAGCACTCTGCCCTTGATCACTGGCGGCTTAAACAGCAGTCCCGGCAACAATCAGGAAACCATATTTAAACATTAAGACCCGCCCCAGTGGGCGTGCAATCACGATGCCTCATGGTCTTTGAAGTCCCTCATTGTTTTACCACAGTGGGTGTTGTCGAGTTCTGCAAAAATTTAAAAACAGTACTTTACCCAAGTGGGCTACTTGAGGAGGAAAACAATGATTATGCTGCTTATTCCACTTCCCACAGTATAGGACTCCCTGTCCACTCGACTCCCGACACTTCAGGAATCGCTGGTCCGCTGACATGCGGAGGGGCGCTTCGCGGCTGGGCTGCCGCTCAAAATATCCACAACAGAGGTTGCCCTTGATGGAAATGCCACACATCAGGGAGTTATCACCATATTTATTGCAGGTTAGCAGTCACATCACGTTCCCTCCTGAGTTCTTATCACAGGCCAAACGCGTTTCGGGCAGCACTCTGCCCTTGATCACTGGCGGCTTAAACAGCAGTCCCGGCAACAATCAGGAAACCATATTTAAACATTAAGACCCGCCCCAGTGGGCGTGCAATCACGATGCCTCATGGTCTTTGAAGTCCCTCATTGTTTTACCACAGTGGGTGTTGTCGAGTTCTGCAAAAATTTAAAAACAGTACTTTACCCAAGTGGGCTACTTGAGGAGGAAAACAATGATTATGCTGCTTATTCCACTTCCCACAGTATAGGACTCCCTGTCCACTCGACTCCCGACACTTCAGGAATCGCTGGTCCGCTGACATGCAGAGGGGCGCTTCCGTGGCTGGGCTGCCGCTCAAAATATCCACAACAGAGGTTGCCCTTGATGGAAATGCCACACATCAGGGAGTTATCACCATATTTATTGCAGGTTAGCAGTCACATCACGTTCCCTCCTGAGTTCTTATCACAGGCCAAACGCGTTTCGGGCAGCACTCTGCCCTTGATCACTGGCGGCTTAAACAGCAGTCCCGGCAACAATCAGGAAACCATATTTAAACATTAAGACCCGCCCCAGTGGGCGTGCAATCACGATGCCTCATGGTCTTTGAAGTCCCTCATTGTTTTACCACAGTGGGTGTTGTCGAGTTCTGCAAAAATTTAAAAACAGTACTTTACCCAAGTGGGCTACTTGAGGAGGAAAACAATGATTATGCTGCTTATTCCACTTCCCACAGTATAGGACTCCTGTCCACTCTACTCCCGACACTTCAGGAATCGCTGGTCCGCTGACATGCGGAGGGGCGCTTCCGCGGCTGGGCTGCCGCTCAAAATATCCACAACAGAGGTTGCCCTTGATGGAAATGCCACACATCAGGGAGTTATCACCATATTTATTGCAGGTTAGCAGTCACATCACGTTCCCTCCTGAGTTCTTATCACAGGCCAAACGCGTTTCGGGCAGCACTCTGCCCTTGATCACTGGCGGCTTAAACAGCAGTCCCGGCAACAATCAGGAAACCATATTTAAACATTAAGACCCGCCCCAGTGGGCGTGCAATCACGATGCCTCATGGTCTTTGAAGTCCCTCATTGTTTTACCACAGTGGGTGTTGTCGAGTTCTGCAAAAATTTAAAAACAGTACTTTACCCAAGTGGGCTACTTGAGGAGGAAAACAATGATTATGCTGCTTATTCCACTTCCCACAATATAGGACTCCCTGTCCACTCGACTCCCGACACTTCAGGAATCGCTGGTCCGCTGACATGCGGAGGGGCGCTTCCGCGGCTGGGCTGCCGCTCAAAATATCCACAACAGAGGTTGCCCTTGATGGAAATGCCACACATCAGGGAGTTATCACCATATTTATTGCAGGTTAGCAGTCACATCACGTTCCCTCCTGAGTTCTTATCACAGGCCAAACGCGTTTCGGGCAGCACTCTGCCCTTGATCACTGGCGGCTTAAACAGCAGTCCCGGCAACAATCAGGAAACCATATTTAAACATTAAGACCCGCCCCAGTGGGCGTGCAATCACGATGCCTCATGGTCTTTGAAGTCCCTCATTGTTTTACCACAGTGGGTGTTGTCGAGTTCTGCAAAAATTTAAAAACAGTACTTTACCCAAGTGGGCTACTTGAGGAGGAAAACAATGATTATGCTGCTTATTCCACTTCCCACAGTATAGGACTCCCTGTCCACTCGACTCCCGACACTTCAGGAATCGCTGGTCCGCTGACATGCGGAGGGGCGCTTCCGCGGCTGGGCTGCCGCTCAAAATATCCACAACAGAGGTTGCCCTTGATGGAAATGCCACACATCAGGGAGTTATCACCATATTTATTGCAGGTTAGCAGTCACATCACGTTCCCTCCTGAGTTCTTATCACAGGCCAAACGCGTTTCGGGCAGCACTCTGCCCTTGATCACTGGCGGCTTAAACAGCAGTCCCGGCAACAATCAGGAAACCATATTTAAACATTAAGACCCGCCCCAGTGGGCGTGCAATCACGATGCCTCATGGTCTTTGAAGTCCCTCATTGTTTTACCACAGTGGGTGTTGTCGAGTTCTGCAAAAATGTAAAAACAGTACTTTACCCAAGTGGGCTACTTGAGGAGGAAAACAATGATTATGCTGCTTATTCCACTTCCCACAGTATAGGACTCCCTGTCCACTCGACTCCCGACACTTCAGGAATCGCTGGTCCGCTGACATGCGGAGGGGCGCTTCCGCGGCTGGGCTGCCGCTCAAAATATCCACAACAGAGGTTGCCCTTGATGGAAATGCCACACATCAGGGAGTTATCACCATATTTATTGCAGGTTAGCAGTCACATCACGTTCCCTCCTGAGTTCTTATCACAGGCCAAACGCGTTTCGGGCAGCACTCTGCCCTTGATCACTGGCGGCTTAAACAGCAGTCCCGGCAACAATCAGGAAACCATATTTAAACATTAAGACCCGCCCCAGTGGGCGTGCAATCACGATGCCTCATGGTCTTTGAAGTCCCTCATTGTTTTACCACAGTGGGTGTTGTCGAGTTCTGCAAAATTTAAAAACAGTACTTTACCCAAGTGGGCTACTTGAGGAGGAAAACAATGATTATGCTGCTTATTCCACTTCCCACAGTATAGGACTCCCTGTCCACTCGACTCCCGACACTTCAGGAATCGCTGGTCCGCTGACATGCGGAGGGGCGCTTCCGCGGCTGGGCTGCCGCTCAAAATATCCACAACAGAGGTTGCCCTTGATGGAAATGCCACACATCAGGGAGTTATCACCATATTTATTGCAGGTTAGCAGTCACATCACGTTCCCTCCTGAGTTCTTATCACAGGCCAAACGCGTTTCGGGCAGCACTCTGCCCTTGATCACTGGCGGCTTAAACAGCAGTCCCGGCAACAATCAGGAAACCATATTTAAACATTAAGACCCGCCCCAGTGGGCGTGCAATCACGATGCCTCATGGTCTTTGAAGTCCCTCATTGTTTTACCACAGTGGGTGTTGTCGAGTTCTGCAAAAATTTAAAAACAGTACTTTACCCAAGTGGGCTACTTGAGGAGGAAAACAATGATTATGCTGCTTATTCCACTTCCCACAGTATAGGACTCCCTGTCCACTCGACTCCCGACACTTCAGGAATCGCTGGTCCGCTGACATGCAGAGGGGCGCTTCCGTGGCTGGGCTGCCGCTCAAAATATCCACAACAGAGGTTGCCCTTGATGGAAATGCCACACATCAGGGAGTTATCACCATATTTATTGCAGGTTAGCAGTCACATCACGTTCCCTCCTGAGTTCTTATCACAGGCCAAACGCGTTTCGGGCAGCACTCTGCCCTTGATCACTGGCGGCTTAAACAGCAGTCCCGGCAACAATCAGGAAACCATATTTAAACATTAAGACCCGCCCCAGTGGGCGTGCAATCACGATGCCTCATGGTCTTTGAAGTCCCTCATTGTTTTACCACAGTGGGTGTTGTCGAGTTCTGCAAAAATTTAAAAACAGTACTTTACCCAAGTGGGCTACTTGAGGAGGAAAACAATGATTATGCTGCTTATTCCACTTCCCACAGTATAGGACTCCCTGTCCACTCTACTCCCGACACTTCAGGAATCGCTGGTCCGCTGACATGCGGAGGGGCGCTTCCGCGGCTGGGCTGCCGCTCAAAATATCCACAACAGAGGTTGCCCTTGATGGAAATGCCACACATCAGGGAGTTATCACCATATTTATTGCAGGTTAGCAGTCACATCACGTTCCCTCCTGAGTTCTTATCACAGGCCAAACGCGTTTCGGGCAGCACTCTGCCCTTGATCACTGGCGGCTTAAACAGCAGTCCCGGCAACAATCAGGAAACCATATTTAAACATTAAGACCCGCCCCAGTGGGCGTGCAATCACGATGCCTCATGGTCTTTGAAGTCCCTCATTGTTTTACCACAGTGGGTGTTGTCGAGTTCTGCAAAAATTTAAAAACAGTACTTTACCCAAGTGGGCTACTTGAGGAGGAAAACAATGATTATGCTGCTTATTCCACTTCCCACAATATAGGACTCCCTGTCCACTCGACTCCCGACACTTCAGGAATCGCTGGTCCGCTGACATGCGGAGGGGCGCTTCCGCGGCTGGGCTGCCGCTCAAAATATCCACAACAGAGGTTGCCCTTGATGGAAATGCCACACATCAGGGAGTTATCACCATATTTATTGCAGGTTAGCAGTCACATCACGTTCCCTCCTGAGTTCTTATCACAGGCCAAACGCGTTTCGGGCAGCACTCTGCCCTTGATCACTGGCGGCTTAAACAGCAGTCCCGGCAACAATCAGGAAACCATATTTAAACATTAAGACCCGCCCCAGTGGGCGTGCAATCACGATGCCTCATGGTCTTTGAAGTCCCTCATTGTTTTACCACAGTGGGTGTTGTCGAGTTCTGCAAAAATTTAAAAACAGTACTTTACCCAAGTGGGCTACTTGAGGAGGAAAACAATGATTATGCTGCTTATTCCACTTCCCACAGTATAGGACTCCCTGTCCACTCGACTCCCGACACTTCAGGAATCGCTGGTCCGCTGACATGCGGAGGGGCGCTTCCGCGGCTGGGCTGCCGCTCAAAATATCCACAACAGAGGTTGCCCTTGATGGAAATGCCACACATCAGGGAGTTATCACCATATTTATTGCAGGTTAGCAGTCACATCACGTTCCCTCCTGCGTTCTTATCACAGGCCAAACGCGTTTCGGGCAGCACTCTGCCCTTGATCACTGGCGGCTTAAACAGCAGTCCCGGCAACAATCAGGAAACCATATTTAAACATTAAGACCCGCCCCAGTGGGCGTGCAATCACGATGCCTCATGGTCTTTGAAGTCCCTCATTGTTTTACCACAGTGGGTGTTGTCGAGTTCTGCAAAAATTTAAAAACAGTACTTTACCCAAGTGGGCTACTTGAGGAGGAAAACAATGATTATGCTGCTTATTCCACTTCCCACAGTATAGGACTCCCTGTCCACTCGACTCCCGACACTTCAGGAATCGCTGGTCCGCTGACATGCGGAGGGGCGCTTCCGCGGCTGGGCTGCCGCTCAAAATATCCACAACAGAGGTTGCCCTTGATGGAAATGCCACACATCAGGGAGTTATCACCATATTTATTGCAGGTTGGCAGTCACATCACGTTCCCTCCTGAGTTCTTATCACAGGCCAAACGCGTTTCGGGCAGCACTCTGCCCTTGATCACTGGCGGCTTAAACAGCAGTCCCGGCAACAATCAGGAAACCATATTTAAACATTAAGACCCGCCCCAGTGGGCGTGCAATCACGATGCCTCATGGTCTTTGAAGTCCCTCATTGTTTTACCACAGTGGGTGTTGTCGAGTTCTGCAAAAATTTAAAAACAGTACTTTACCCAAGTGGGCTACTTGAGGAGGAAAACAATGATTATGCTGCTTATTCCACTTCCCACAGTATAGGACTCCCTGTCCACTTGACTCCCGACACTTCAGGAATCGCTGGTCCGCTGACATGCGGAGGGGCGCTTCCGCGGCTGGGCTGCCGCTCAAAATATCCACAACAGAGGTTGCCCTTGATGGAAATGCCACACATCAGGGAGTTATCACCATATTTATTGCACCAGCGCTCTAAGGACAGGAGGTCGTTTGTGGAAGGTCACTGTGCAGCCAAGCGTAAGAAAGACATTTGCAATACCCACTGGGGTTTTAATTTCAATTTATTTTGGCGAAGTGCAGCAGCTCACTTGAGTAGTATTCCAGGCACTACATGAACCAACAGGCTCAGCGCGAGCCGACGCCCACTGAGGCAGATGGTTCGGAAGGATACAAGTACTGCCTCATGCGTCACTTCATTTAATGAACTGCCTCTGAAGAAATGCTCCTAAGCATGAAACGCGTCAGGCTGATGAAAATCTTTTGTGAATCTGCTTTCTCCTCGGCTGCAGCTTCTACTAAATAAACGAAAATTACCTACCTGTTTGTGGCTTTCCCTCATGGGTGTACTGTGTGTTTTGATGTTTAACGGCTGGTCCCGGTCGTGGGGAAGCCCTGCCATATATCATTGGACCGAGTTGGAAGTATTTTACCACCAGCGCTCTAAGGACAGGAGGTCGTTTGTGGAAGGTCACTGTGCAGCCAAGCGTAAGAAAGACATTTGCAATACCCACTGGGGTTTTAATTTCAATTTATTTTGGCGAAGTGCAGCAGCTCACTTGAGTAGTATTCCAGGCACTACATGAACCAACAGGCTCAGCGCGAGCCGACGCCCACTGAGGCAGATGGTTCGGAAGGATACAAGTACTGCCTCATGCGTCACTTCATTTAATGAACTGCCTCTGAAGAAATGCTCCTAAGCATGAAACGCGTCAGGCTGATGAAAATCTTTTGTGAATCTGCTTTCTCCTCGGCTGCAGCTTCTACTAAATAAACGAAAATTACCTACCTGTTTGTGGCTTTCCTCATGGGTGTACTGTGTGTTTTGATGTTTAACGGCTGGTCCCGGTCGTGGGGAAGCCCTGCCATATATCATTGGACCGAGTTGGAAGTATTTTACCACCAGCGCTCTAAGGACAGGAGGTCGTTTGTGGAAGGTCACTGTGCAGCCAAGCGTAAGAAAGACATTTGCAATACCCACTGGGGTTTTAATTTCAATTTATTTTGGCGAAGTGCAGCAGCTCACTTGAGTAGTATTCCAGGCACTACATGAACCAACAGGCTCAGCGCGAGCCGACGCCCACTGAGGCAGATGGTTCGGAAGGATACAAGTACTGCCTCATGCGTCACTTCATTTAATGAACTGCCTCTGAAGAAATGCTCCTAAGCATGAAACGCGTCAGGCTGATGAAAATCTTTTGTGAATCTGCTTTCTCCTCGGCTGCAGCTTCTACTAAATAAACGAAAATTACCTACCTGTTTGTGGCTTTCCCTCATGGGTGTACTGTGTGTTTTGATGTTTAACGGCTGGTCCCGGTCGTGGGGAAGCCCTGCCATATATCATTGGACCGAGTTGGAAGTATTTTACCACCAGCGCTCTAAGGACAGGAGGTCGTTTGTGGAAGGTCACTGTGCAGCCAAGCGTAAGAAAGACATTTGCAATACCCACTGGGGTTTTAATTTCAATTTATTTTGGCGAAGTGCAGCAGCTCACTTGAGTAGTATTCCAGGCACTACATGAACCAACAGGCTCAGCGCGAGCCGACGCCCACTGAGGCAGATGGTTCGGAAGGATACAAGTACTGCCTCATGCGTCACTTCATTTAATGAACTGCCTCTGAAGAAATGCTCCTAAGCATGAAACGCGTCAGGCTGATGAAAATCTTTTGTGAATCTGCTTTCTCCTCGGCTGCAGCTTCTACTAAATAAACGAAAATTACCTACCTGTTTGTGGCTTTCCCTCATGGGTGTACTGTATGTTTTGATATATATATATATATATATATATATATATATTCACTGAAAAAACCATAGGTTTCAGGGACGTTATAGTTACAAATTAGCATTTAAAAAACCTTTGAAATTCACTGAAAAAACCATAGGTTTTAGGGACAGTTATAGTTAGTTGGACATTGCACTCGTACAAAACCCGTGAAATTCCCCCGTTATAGTTAGTCCAGCTAACTATAACTCGCGCCCCGCAATGCACTGCTGATGACGTCACATATTACATCACTCATGACATGGTCAGTGACATCACTGATGACATCACTGATGACATCTCAAATGACATCACTGATGACATCACTGATGACATCATCCAGTGACTGTGTTTCTGTAAAGTTTAAATATTTTTAATATATATAGGAAAAGACGTATTGAAGAATGAGTGGGTGTGTAAGTGTCTGTATGGATGATTTAGTAGGTGCATGACTGACTCTATAAGTGAGTGATTTAACGTATCTTACTGAATGCATGGGTTAGTGACTAAACTGGGTGAATGTCTGTATCCGTCTGTCTGTTGCTGTGTAAGTGGCTGCATGTGTTTGTGAATAGCTACATGAGTGTCTATATGAGTTATTGAATGCTTGTCTGAGTATCTGTATGGGTGCCTGAGTGTTTGTGTGGGAGGGTGTGTGCAACTCTGTGCATAGATGTGTGAGTGGGTGATTCACTGGGTGGATGGTTTCAAGAGTGCATCTGTGATAGACTGTATGGGTGGGTAAGTGTGTGTAAGAGTGTGTTAGTGAGTGAATGTATGTCCCAGTGGTACATGTGTGAGTAACTACATATGTGAAAGGCAGTATATATGTGTGTTGGAGTATATAAATAGCTATAAGCGTAGAGTGAGTGATTGTGATAGTGGCTGTATGGATGAGTGTGTGCTTGTATCAGTGATTGTATAAGAGCGTAAGAATGTGCTACTATTTGTATGAGTAAGTGAGCTGGTGTGTGTATAACTGTATAGGTGAGTAAATGGTAGTGTGTTTAATTATTTGCATGACTGACTAGGTGTGTGAGTACCTCTATGGATGAGTGGCGGTGTTTGAGTGTCTATATAGGAGTATGAGTGCATATGATAGTCCTGTACTGAGTGACCGTAAGTATGAGTGACTGTACGGGTGAGTGAGTGGATGTGTGCGTAGACCTAAGAATCAGTGAGTGGGTATGTAGTTATTGGTGTTGGAGTGTCTATGGTTTTGCGAATGGCAGTCTGTAATTTAGAGTGGGTGTATTAAAAGGTTATATTGGGGTGTGAGGAGGTGCATCAGATTATCACGTGGATGATGTCATCAGTGATGTCATTTGAGATGTCATCAGTGATGTCACTGACCATGTCATGAGTGATGTAATATGTGACGTCATCAGCAGTGCATTGCGGGGCGCGAGTTATAGTTAGCTGGACTAACTATAACGGGGAATTTCACGGGTTTTGTACGAGTGCAATGTCCAACTAACTATAACTGTCCCTAAAACCTATGGTTTTTTCATTGAATTTCAAAGGTTTTTTAAATGCTAATTTGTAACTATAACGTCCCTGAAACCTATGGTTTTTTCAGTGAATTTCAAAGGTTTTTAAATGCTAATTTGTAACTATAACATGTCTGAAACCTACGGTTTTTTCAGTGAATTTCAAAGGTTTTGTAAATGACAATTTTTAAATGTATTAATTGTTATATACATTTTTTTCATACTGATTTCCAAATTTTTTAGAAACAATTTTTTTTTCAATATTTTATTTTTAGTTACATTGTAATTACATTATACATTACATTACAAAAATACTTTCTCAGAATGAATTACTTTAGTTTAAATACTTTGCACATAGGCAATATACTTTTAAGTACAGTAGTTACAGTTGTTGCAATGGGCAACACATTTTCAAACACAATGCAACATTCAGCTCAATGTGAATTTCTAGTTAAATGCAATTAGTTACTTTATGGATTACTTTTCTAACCACAGGACTGGATCCTAGATTCAGTCCTGGGACATCTCCTGTAAACAGTTGAGTAAAAGCGTTTTGGTTACAGTCGTGATTTTTAAGGAATATTATTGTACTTTAAAAGTTCACACTTAGAAACTTTTTCTCATAGAATCACCAATGTTATCCTATGGAAGGAAATTCACTTAGAAGTTAAAAACTGTTATCGTTACTTTTTCTTACTCAGTGTTGGATCCTGGATCCAGCACTGGTGCATCTCCTGTAAACAGTTGAAAGATTGCGTTTAAGTCATACAGGCGATTTTTTAGGAATATTTGTAGTTTGTGAAAATCGACACTTTGAAACTTTTCTGCTGAAAACCAGACAATGGATTCCTATGGAACAAAATATAAGTTACTGGTAAGTACGGTTAAAATTACTTTTCAGGGTCAGTGCTGGGCTAAAAGATGCAGCACTGGGTTCTCTCCTGATAACAGGTGAGTAAATTGGAATTCGTACTTTGGTTGATTTTAGAGGAATATTATAAAGTTCCAAAACTCCACACTTAGAAGAATTTCCAAGTGAAACCAGTCAATGTTAGCCTATGAAGGAAATTCAAGTTACTGGTAAGTACGGTTAAAATTACTTTTCAGGGTCAGTGCTGGGCTAAAAGATGCAGCACTGGGTTCTCTCCTGATAACAGGTGAGTAAATTGGAATTCGTACTTTGGTTGATTTTAGAGGAATATTATAAAGTTCCAAAACTCCACACTTAGAAGAATTTCCAAGTGAAACCAGTCAATGTTAGCCTATGGAAGGAAATTCAAGTTACTGGTAAGTACGGTTAAAATTACTTTTAGGATTAGTACTGGGCTGAAAGATACAGCACTGAGGTCTCTCCTGATAACAGGTGAGTAAATCGGAATTCGTATTTCGGCTGATTTTAGAGGAATATTTGTATGTTTCAAAAATCAACACTTAGAAACTTTTTCAACAAAAAGCAGGCAATGATATCCTATGGAAGGAAATTCAAGTTACTGGTAAGTACGGTTAAAATTACTTTTCAGGACCAGTACTGGGCTGAAAGATGCAGCACTGAGGTCTCTCCTTATAATAGGTGAGTAAATAGGAATTCGTATTTCGGATGATTTTAGAAGAATATTTGCACAATGGTGAAGGGAGGGGGCGGGGCCTGAGGTGACATCTGTGCAAACGCGCCCGTGGCGCGTTTTAAGTTGGGGATTAAGTCCCCTTGAATCCTGAGGGTCCCTAGGGGCCAACTAGCCCACCAGGAACCTCCAATATGCGCCAGGGGGCTGCGTTGCAGAGACGTGTAGAGAGGCCACACCCCTTTTACACCTCTCTGCAACGCAGCTCTGTGGCGCTTTCTGGATGTACCTGTTGGGCTAGTTGGCCCCCAGGACCCTCAGGATTGAAGGGGATTTAATTCCCCATCTTAAAATGCACCACGGGGCCTGTTTGCACACATGTCACCTGAAGCCCCGCCCCTCCCTTCACCACTGTGCAAACGCGCCCGTGGCGCGTTTTAAGTTGGGGAATTAAGTCCCCTTGAATCCTGAGGGTCCCCGGAGTCCAACTAGCCCACCATATACCTCCAAAGCGCCACAGAGCTGCGTTGCAGAGAGGTGTAAAGGGCGTGGCCTCTGTACACCTCTCTGCAAGGCAGCCCCTGGCGCATACTGGAGGTTCCTGGTGGGCTAGTTGGCCCCCAGGGACCCCCAGTATTCAAGGGGATTGTTTCCCCTCTGCAAACGCGCCAGGTGCCGCGTTTGCAGAGTGGTGAAGGAAGGGGGCGGGGCCTGCGGGCCCGATTGTTTAAAAAAAAAAAAAAAAAAAAATTGGCCCCTGAAGGGGGGCTCTGTGGCCCCCTTCCTTTTTCCAGTTTTTATGCCCTGGGGACCCCATCCCCCAGGGCCTTACCCCTTTTTTTAATTACAAATTTTAAAAAACGGGAAGGGGGCCGCGTGGCCCCCTTCCCTGGGCCTGTATTGGCCCCGGGACCCCATCCCCGGGGCATGGCCTCGATTTTTTTTTTCGTAGGGAGGGGGCTGCGTGGCCCCCTCCTCAGGCCATTTAAGGCCCCGGGGACCCCATCCCCGGGCCGGCCTTTCCGTTTTTTTTTATTTTTAATTTTTTATTTTTGGGGAGGGGGTCACGTGGCCCCCTCCCGGGCCACTACTTGCCCCGGGACCCCATCCCCCGGGGCTGGCCCTCTCGTTGGGGACTGTGGGGGTCCCCAATCCCCCACAGTCCCGCCGGCTCCCCGTGTCCTACGGGAGCCGGCATTGCTTTACACATGGGGAGCAGCTAACATGCTGCTCCCCATGTGGAAAGCAATCGGCTTTGGATATTGGAAGAGAGAGCAGGTTTCCTGCTCTCTCTTCCAATATCCAAAGCAGTTTGCAATGACAGGACGGGAGCCGCGAGGCTCCGTCCTGTCATTGCAAACAGCAGTGTCCCGGGGTAGGCACCCCGGGACACTGCAGGAGCCGGCCCTGGGGGTGGTGGTCCCCAGGGCCATCAAGGGCTCCAGGAGGGGCCGCGCGGCCCCCTCCCATTCAGTTCACAGCCCCGGGAGGTGGTGGTCCCGGGGCTCTGGGGTCCGTAACGGACCCCCATATTTAAATGTTTAGTGCCCCGGGAGGTGGCGGTCCCGGGCGTGTGGGGGCTGGAGCCCCCACACAGGCTTTTTAATTAATAAAAAAAGCCCCGGGAGGTGGTGGTCCTCGGGGCTGCGGGAGGGCTCAGAGCCCTCCCGCACCATTTAAAAAAAAAGCCCCGGGGGTGGCGGTCCCCAGGGCTTGAGGGGCCCTTTGAGGCCCCCACACATTAAATTATCCCCTCACCATGCCCCCGGGACTTGGGCCACCCGGGGCAAATACAATCAAGCGCGGGAGACCGCCGATTCGTATTTCGGCAGGATTCGCGCACCCTGAGCGCATCCTGCCGATTTTTAAAAAATTTATTTTTATTTTTTGCCCAGGGGTCCTTGTGGGACCCCTGAGCAAACCTAGGGGTCAGGGTGTTTCTACCCTGCTCCCTTTGTGCGCTTTGCGCACTTGTTTCTGTCCCTCGGTTCTACAAAATGGCCTCCAGTATGCGCCAGAGAGCTGCGTTGCAGAGAGGTGTTCAGAGGCCACGCCCCTTTTTGCACCTCTCTGCAACGCAGCTCTGTGGCGCTTACTGGACATACCTGGTGGGCTAGTTGGCCCCCAGGGACCCTCAGGATTGAAGGGGATTTAATTCCCCATCTTAAAACGTGCCACGGGGCTGTTTGCACACATGTCACCTGAAGCCCCGCCCCCTCCCTTCACCACTGTGCAAACGCACCCCGTGGCGCGTTTTAAGTTGGGGGATTAAGTCCCCTTGAATCCTGAGGGTCCCTGGAGTCCAACTAGCCCACCATGTAGCTCCAAAAGCGCCACAGAGCTGCGTTGCAGAGAGGTGTAAAAGGGGCGTGGCCTCTGTACACCTCTCTGCAACGCAGCCCCTGGCGCATACTGGAGGTTCCTGGTGGGCTAGTTGGCCCCCAGGGATCCCCAGTATTCAAGGGGAATTCGTTCCCCCTCTGCAAATGCGCCAGGGGGCGCGTTTGCAGAGTGGTAAAGGAAGGGGGCGGGGCCTCCGGCACAATGCCGGCCTTTTGTCTTTTTTTTGTATGGGAGGGGGGCTGCGTGGCCCCTCTTCCCTCGGCCACTTTTGGCCCCGGGTGTCCCCATCCCCCGGGGCATGCCCTCTTTTTTTTAAAAATTAAAATCTTTGGAGGGGGGCTGCGTGGCCCCCGTCCTCAGGCCATTTAAGGCCCCGGGGACCCCATCCTCCGGGGCGTGGCCTCTGGTTGGGGACTGAGGGGGGTCCCCAATCCCCCCACAGTCCCGCCGGCTCCCCGCGTCCTACGGGAGCCGGCATTGCTTTTCCATAAGGGGAGCTGCTGACATGCAGCTCCCTTATGGAAAGCAATTCTGCTTTGCTTCATTGAAGCAAGAGCAGGTTTCCTGCTCTCGCTTCAATGAAGCAAAGCAGTTTGCAATGGCAGGACGGGAGCCGCGAGGCTCCCGTCCTGCCATTGCAAACTACAGTGTCCCGGGGGTAGGCACCCGGGACACTGCAGGAGCCGGCCCTGGGGGTGGCGGTCCCCAGGTCCACCACAGGCTCCAGGAGGGGGCCCCCTCCCTTCAATTGCACAGCCCCGGGAGGTGGTGGTCCCTGGGCTTCGGGGTCCGAAACGGACCCCCAAATTTCTTTTCTAAGTGTCCCGGGGTGGTGGCGGTCTCGGGCGTGTGGGGGCTGGAGCCCCCCCACACAGGTTATTAAAATGTAAAAAAAGAAGCTCCGGGGGTGGAGGTCCCCGGGGCTGCGGGAGGGCAGAGAGCCCTCCCGCACAATTTTTTCTTTAAAGCCCCGGGGGGTGGCGGTCCCTGGGGCTTGGGGGGCCTTAGAGGCCCCCCACATAAACTATAAACCACCCCCGCATGCCCCCGGGACTTGGCCCACCCGGGGGCAAAATAGCATCGAAGCGCGGGAGACCGCGCTTTGATTTTTTTTTTTTTTATCGGCGGGATCCGCGCACCCTAAGCGCATCCCGCCGATTTTTTTTTTTAAATGCTTTTTTCCTGTTCAGGGGGTCCTTGTGGGACCCCCTGAGCAGACCTAGGGGGTCAGGGTGTTTCTACCCTGCCCCCTTGTTGCGCTTTGCGCACTTGTTTCTGTGCCTCTAATCACGGTGGGATCCGCGCACCCTAAGCGCATCCCGCCGATTTAAAAAAAAAAAATGCTTTTTCTGCCCAGGGGTCCTTGTGGGACCCCCTGAGCAGACCTAGGGGGTCAGGGTGTTTCTACCCTGCCCCCTTTTGCGCTTTGTGCACTTGTTTCTGTCCCTCGGTTCTACCGAGGACAAAATGGCTGCCAACACTTCCTGATTTGGAGTGTTGACAGCCACTTGACAGCCAATTAGCATGCAGCTCGTGATCGGGACGGTGCGCGCAGGGTGCGCTCAGGATACGCGGATCCTACTCGGCCATAGATATATATGTGACTTTACTTTTGATTTTCTCAGGAACTACTGAACGGATTTACACCATTTAAGCAAATGGCACGACACTGAACCAAGGGCTACCTCTTTGCCAAATTTGGTGTAATTCCGTTCAGCAGTTCGGGCTGTAGCTGCGATGAAAGAATCCTATGGAAAAATGAATGGGGAAAACGCGTTTTGGGACCCCCCTTTTTTCTAGGTCCCCGCTTGACGAATCAACCCGAGACTTTCAGGGTAGGAGCGGAGCGCCCCAACAAGTTGGAAGCTTTCGCAAAGATTTGTCAACCGGCGCAAGAGTTATTTCAAATAGAATGTTGCGGATTTCCTATGGAAAATAGGTCCTAACTATAACTATCTACTGGCGACCGCCAGTAGATAATAACGTACTGGCGATAGTTATAGATAGGGCCAAAGTTTCCATAGGAAAAGCGTTTTTTGTTTTGCCAATAACTTTGGCGCCGCTTGACAAATCTCGACGGAATTTTCACAAAACTTCCCCTTTTAGGTTCAGCTGCGGGGTTGAAGTGATCCATCAAGTGGGGGCCGAGAAAAAAGAGGGGTCCCAAAATGCGTTTTTCCCATGTTAAGTCAATGGGGAGTTTTTCGTTTTTTGAACACGACTACAGCCCGAACTGCTGAACGGAATTACACCAAATTTGGCAGAAAGCTAAATGTTGGTCCAGAAAGCATGCTTTTTGTGGTTTGGTGTTAATCCGTTCAGTAGTTTTTCAGATATCTAACTTAAGAAAGTATAGATATCTGGGGACGCGAGTCCTTGCAGTGGACTCGCGGCTCCTACTACAATTTGATTGGCTGCCAACATTCCAACTGGAAGATGTTTGCATCCATCTTGGGACTCGGCCTGAAGCCGAGTCACAGGAAAAAAGTTAAAAATAAAGAAAGGCAGGGTAGAAATATCCTGACACTCCAGATATGGTGGGGGTAAAAAAATATTTTTTTGTTACTTTTGCAGTGGACTCGCAGGTGGATCCATGAATTAGAGATAAAAAAGCAACCTTGGGCTCACACAATTGCGTTAAAATAACCCCTGGATGGCCCAGGTCTCGGGGGCATATGACAAATATAGGAGGGGGCACACGGGGCACCTCCCTGGGGCACTTTTCATTATGAATGCAGGCTACGCCGCCCGCAGCCCCGGGAACCGCAACCTCCACAGTGCAAATTGCAATTACATGGGGGGCTCACAAACCCCCCTGCCCCGGGGTCCGCCACCTCCCTGGGACACACTGTTTTTTAATTACTACTGCCAAGGGGACTGCCACCTTCCTGGGGCACAAATGCAATCACAAAGGGGGTCTGTTGCGGACCCCGGGACCACCACCTCCCCGGGGAAAATCTGAACAAAGGAGGCCTGCATGGCCCTGAGGACCGCCACACCCCAGGACCGTCTCCAGCAATGTCCTGGGGTGCCCACCCCTGGGACATTGCAGTTTGCTATCTTTGAACAAGCAAGAGCATTTTGTTCTCGCTTGCTCAAAGCAGAGCACACTTTGCTTTTACACACCGGGAGCTGCATGTCAGCAGCTCCCGGTGTGTAAAAGCAATGCCAGCCCCCGCAGGAGTCGGGGAGCCGGCTGGGACCGCAGGCTTTTCAGGCTCCCCCCTCAGTCCCAAACAAAGAGGCCTAGCCCAGGGGTTGGAGTCCCCGGGGCCAAAAATTTGTATGGGGGCCGCGTGGCTGAAATCAGCCTGGGGAAGGGAGCACTTTTAAAAGAAAAGAAAGATAAAGCCTGGCCCCAGGGGATGGGGTCCCCGGGGCTAAAATCGGTCCACTTCCTTTTAAAAAAATAAATAAATAATAATTATTAAAAAAGGGCAAGCCCCGGGGTAGGGTCCCCTGGGCCAAAAATGGCCCATGAGGGAGGCCACTCTGCCCCCTTCCTTCGATTTATAAAAAAATAAATAAAGGCCGGGCCCCGGGGGATGGGGTCCTCGGAGCTAAAATCGGCCCAAGAAGGGAGTTGCGCGGCCTCCCTCCCATTTTTTTTTATACTAAAAACATGTTTTAAAAGGGTCAGGCCTCGGAGGATTCGGTCCCTGGGGCTTAAAATGGGACATGGAAGGGGGGTCATGCAGCCCCGTAAATACTTAAAAATAAAAAAAAGCCGGCAACTCACCGAGGCCGTGCCCCCTTTCTACACTACTTTGCAAACATGCATCCTAGCACTCTCCTGGTTGGGGGGGTGAAGTTCCCTAGGCTGCTGAGGGTCCTTAGGGGCCAACAAGATCTCCTGTTACCTCCAGTAAGTCCCACACAGTAGTATTGCTGAGAGGTGGTCGGAGGCCACGCCCCCTTTCTCCACCATTCTACAAACGTGCCTCTCAGCCTACTGCTGGGGCGGGGAAGAGGTCCCCATGCCTCCTAAGGTTCTCAGGGCTAAAGCTGACTTCTTGTCCCAATGAAGGGGGTTGGCTGCAGGGCACCCAAACTCCCATAGCCACCCAACTCTGCGCCTTAGATTTTTTAGTGAATTGCTAAGGTTTCTTTTAAAATCTATTTTGTAACCATAACGTCCCTGTAACCTTTGGTCTTTTACAGAATTTCCAATTTTTTTTTAATTGTAAGTAATATTTAATTTCCTTACATTTATCCAATCCCTGCCGCTCATGGCAGGGGTTGGCCACAGGGCTTGGCTGCAAGGCGTTAGAGGGGCCTGTGGCCCCCCTCCCTTGGCTGATTTTTGCCCTGGGGACCCAATCCCACGGGGCCAGCCACTTCATGCTGGGTGCCATGGTCCCACCCAGAGCACCCAGTGTACAGTGTTGGGGTAGCTGGGGAACCTCAATGCCCCATGGACCCTGCCAGCTCCCCGCATCCATTGGAAGCCAGCATTGCTCCCGCATACAGGGACCAGTTAAAAATGCTGCTCCCTGCATGCAAGAGCTATTTTTTCATCTGTATTCCCCCCCACTTAACAGTGGGCAGGAAAACAGATGAAAAGTACACTCCCAGCGGGCGGGAACAGTTTTCCTCCTCCAGCCCGCTGTGAGCGGACTTACTGTTTTCACTTGCTTGCTTGGGGGGAGCTGTCAAAGCTACCTCCAAGCAAAAGCAAACATGTATGTCCCAAGGGTGGGATCCTCGGGACATAGGGAGCCGGCCTTGGGGGTGGCGGTCCCCAGGGCCAAAAATGGCTCCAAGATTGGGGCACGTGGCCCCCCTCCTTTGTATTTGTAGGACTTATCCCTGGGGAGGTAGTGGTCCACGAAGCAAAAACAGCCCAGGAGTGGCACCATGAGGCCCCCAATCCCATTCACATATTCAGCCTAGCCCCAGGGAGGTGGTGATCCCCGGGGCCGAAAATGGCCTGGGAGTGGGGGCTACATGCCCCCATCCCTCATTTGCTAAATCAGCCTGGCCCCGGAGAGGTGGTGGTCCCCGGGGCCATAATCGGCCCAGGAGGTGGGTCCCCTCGGCCCCCTCCCAATATAAATATTAGCCTTGCCCCTGGTATGTGGCAGTTCCCTTAATCAAAAATGGCCTGGGAAGGGGGGCCGCACGGCCACTCTCCCTATTTTGGTAAATCATCCAGGTCCCGGGGCGGTGATGGTTCCCCGGGCTGTATTGAGCCCAGGAGGGGGGTCTATGCGGGCCCCTACCATTACAAACATTGGGTTTGCCCCAGGGAGGTGGTGGTCACCAGGGCCATAAACGGCCTGGGGAGGGGGCTGCACCGGCCCCCTCCCCCTTATTTTATATTGGCCTGTCCCGGGGAGGTGACAGTCCCCGGGTCCAAAATGGGCCATGGGGAGAGGGGCCGCATGCACCCCTCCCCAATATACTAATTTCAATCAATAATACTTTCTCTCAACTTCTAAAAACCATAAGAGCAGTACATACATAAATAAGTTAAAACGACCTGTCGCACTGAATTAATCAAATGTTATTAAAAAAGACAATATGAACGTGCATATTTAAGAAGTACAGTCATATCATGGAGCTTGTAGCACATGTATACAGAATATTATGGTCCAGATCAAAACCTTCAAATCCCAAAACAGAAACCTTGATACAGCAGACACAATTTGTTCCTGTGTGTCATATTTAAAGCGTCTGTGGGCTACCCAAAAATGGACCGTAGAGTGCAGCAATCCACCTTTTTTATGGCAAATTGCACCCTGGGCAGAAGAAGAGGAAACGCTCCTCTGTTTCCTGGCATAACGAGCAAAAAGGGCACTGTGATGGTTGTAGACCTTAAGGGTAAACAACCAACCCTAAATTTTGTGTACAGGCTTTTAGCTTGTGGTGGCCTAATCCTGTCCAAATATGGTTTAAAGCTAGGGGTGCATTTATGTTGGAATACTTTTTCAGTCATGATCCCCACTTTTTGAGCAGTCCAAGTTTGCAAAAATATTTCTTCTCAGAAGACTTGCTACTGCTTTGTGGCTATGGCTTTATCCAGTGTGTTTAGGTAAAGCTACACATTTTGATGGCTTCACAAAGATATGTTATCTGTTTGAGCCATGGAGTGCATCTGTCTTTATCAATACTAACTAACTCCGCTAGGGCCTCTCTATATGATACCAATTCCAGAGTCGCCCATAGTCGCACCCAATAAAGTAGGGGTTTTAGGAGCACCACAAGATCAATCTTATTTAGTCAAGTCAGGTCAAGGTGTAATGGAATAAGGGAAAAGCTTTGGGGCAGGCTAAATAGTGACCTAATTAATTTATGTTAGATTTAGGTGAGGAAGGACACAATAGCACAGCCCCAGACTTTTTCCTCGTAAGTGACTCCTGCCAGTGTAGTTGTCCTGTACATTTCAAGAAGTGGTGATACTGCTCCATTAGAAGTGGCAGTACATGGCAGATGTTCTTTGCCACAGGATAGCTCTTTTTTTGCCTATTGGGGGAGCCCAGGAAAGATTATCAGCCAATCTTACTCCTAGATAATCAAAGCATTTAACTCGTTCCAAGGGTGTCCCCTTGACCAACATCCTGCCTCTAAAAGATCGATGGGGAATCAGTGCCATAAATTGAGATTTTGCCGGGTTTATCTCTAATCTCCTCATGGAGCAAAAAGAAGTAAAACAATCCAAAAGATTTATCAATGTGAACTTTCTGTATATATGTACGATAATCTATCACCCGCAATCTTTCTAGCAGCTCCGCGTAGTCTATACACGCTTTCTGCAGTTTCTCAGTCCCAGATGGGGATGTTACTGCCTCTTTCTCCAGGGTTCCCAGCTGGGATTACACTTCGGTGAGGTCTCGGCTAATCGCGTGCCTCGCTCCCACTATGGCACCAATCGTTGTCCCTCTCACCACCACTTTGAAGGCCTCCCATTCCACCATAGGTGTAGAGGCAGTGTCAGTATTTTGGGAGAAGAACTCGCCCACTACGCCAGACAATTGTGCTTAAAAGACACCATCATCAAGTGACTGGGGGTTGAATTTCCATGTCGGGACCGGTGTGGGTATCCGTCCCCATGTGAGAGTGAGTTCAAGAGGGCTGTGATCCAACAGTGTTTTTCCCAAGTATGTAGTGTCTGTTACTTGTGTCAGCAAGGTGGGAGAACATAGGATACGATCTATTCGTGTGTGCAATGAATGCATTGGGGAATAGATAGAGTATTCACGCACTGCTGCGTTCTTACTACGCCATGCATCTATCAGCGCCCATCCTTGCATCCATGCCTCCAACTCTTCAGCCTGTCATATTGCCACCGCTCCAGAGAGTGGGGGGTGTGATCTATCGAGTTGCGTGTGCAAGACTGCATTGTAATCCCCACTCAAAATCCATGGGTAGTTGACCCAGTCCGCTAGTGCCGCATTAACTTTTATTAGGAAGGTTTCCTGTTCCAAGTTTTGTGGCAAAGATGCTACCCAGTACCACTGACATGCCATCCAGCTTACCTCTCACCAGCACATATCTACCATCCCCATCCATGCGCTGCTCATGAATCTCAAAAGAGACCCCCGCCCTGATCCACACAGCAGCACCTCTCGCAAATGCCGAGTATGTGGTCAAGTATAATTGCCATCTCCATTTTTTTCCAGAGTTTATAGGCCTCAGAGGCATTAAGGTGTGTTTCTTGCAGCAACACTATTTGAGATTTCAGCTTGCTTAATTGTGCATGAATACGATGTCTATGTGGATAGAACCCATGCCCCGCACATTCCAAGTTGTAAATTTATATGAGGACGGTGCCGTCATTTATGTTGAGTGTGTGCGTCAGTGGTTTCTCCTCTCTATTTCATGACCCTTCTTAGCCAGTGTTGTATCTTGCGTGCTAGTGTGCCCTTCATAACTCTTGCAAACTTTTGACATAACTATCCCAATACAACGGTCCAACTCTAAACATGTGTTCAACCAAACATACGCCAGCCGTGGCAACATTTTAGACAAAATACAGGCAATCGCCAGGGGGAGATATACGAGCCGCAGTTATTCTCGCTCCTCGGCAACCATAACACAATGACCCAGGGAGGAGATCCAAACTGGATATGAGGGGAGGAGGAACAAAGGAAAGAAGAGGGACGTCCTGTTCACCGGAACCGGGGCCAAAACCCCCATCCCCACCACAATAAGACCATTAGTATCCCTTCAAGTAGATCTCAGGCAGTGTCACCTTTCTGAGACTCGCCGGGCCCCTTTTTAGTTTGATTTGCACAAATATGCAGAGTGGCTCTGTGGTCCTACACAGGGGATTTCGAGTTCCAGTGTTGAAGGTCTCCTTGTTTATTCCATATATATTGCACCTCTTTTGTATGGTGTGTGCTTCACTCTAGCATGTCTCAGGCTATCTGAGGGGTAACGGATGGGAATAGTGGTTGGCTACTTTCAGAGTCCGTAAGAGTTATCCCATCCAACGATGAGTCCCTTCTACTGGGGGCCCCCATCTTCCTTATTGCAGCTGCAGTTTGTAGTGCCATTCTTCTGCTCGCTATTTTTTGTTCCAGGGTGGGCAGGCCCTCTTCACCAAGTTGCGTTCAGATTAAACTTCTCTGCCTGCTACGTCTACGACGGTGGTTCAGTTTCCGGGGCTGCCTGTGTTCATCCAGTATTCCCAAGTCAGGGAAGTTAGTTTCGATCCAGGACCAGGTCGCGTTTGCATCTTCAAAAAAGTGTCTGGCACATTCATGCATGACCTTGAGTTTGGCCGGGAATAATAAGGCATACCGCAGGTTAAGTTGCTGCAGATGTTTTTTAACTCCCAGGAAGGGCTCTCTTTGTCTCTGGACTTGGTTGGTGTAGTCGGGGAAGAGGGAAATTCTGGCGTTTTTTTACAAAAGTGGCACGCATTCTCGTGCTTTCCAGAGAAATGTGTCTCTGTCTTTATAATTCAAGATTTTAGCTACCATTGGCCGCGGCGATGCTCCAGGTTCGCAACTCCCAGTAGGCATCCTATGTGCCCTCTCCACACTGAACATTTCGAACAGACCTTCTCTTGCTACTGTGGTGCACAGCCAATGCTCAATAAATTGTGTTGGGTCGCATCCTTCACTTTTTTCATGTTATGAGAAACAAGGGAACCAAATTACAATGGTCAGGGACCTTGGGTATCAATGAGTTATGAACACAGTGGTCCCGGAAAAGGACAATAGGAACAGAGGAAAATGAATACAGACTAGAAATCAGTACTATATTTGTGCTGTCCAGCTGGACAGGATTAATTTAATATTTTGAATATTTGCAAAAAATAAAGTGGGGACAAATTCCTGCATCTGACAAGGTATACATAAAACAAAACAAAAACAAAACAAAGGCTCAGGCAGAACAAATGCTTGTACGTCTTACATTAAATAAAACAAGCATAGATGTGCGGAGACACCGTTACACATGAGCAATGACAAATTAAATTGCATTTATGGTGTACAGAGAGTCGACGACGTTTCGATCCCTTGAAAGCAATTGTGGGATCATCATCAGGACATTACATGCCTGAGTAAAATTGCCGATGTGAGGTGCTGTGCCTCACACTAGGAAATTCTGGAAATGGACCGCTGCAGCGTAGCCAAGTGGGGGCCAAATGTCCCTAAGGAGTCCCTTAGAAAACAACCGCTGGGACAGTGGATCAAGGAGCCGTAAAGATAGAACGGTGGTATAATACCACGTTAATAATTGCCATTTGAAGGACCGCAGCAGTGTGTCCAATTGGGAAACTGCTAAGTCGAGTAAGAATCGTCCGCTGAGTACAGCGGTTTGATGAGCCATAGGAAATGACCTGTGGTGACAGGCCACGGGATCAAAATTGCCTATTAATGGACCGCGGTATTTGAATAGGCAACCGGATGGGATTGCCAGTAAATACGGTACGATCAGCCGTGAAAAAGTACTGGGCGCATCGATGTGGATGCCTCGGTCTGGAATGCGCGGGGATCCTGGAGGCTCTGTCTGATTTCTAGTCTATATTCATTTTCCTCTGTTCCTATTGTCCTTGTATGGGACCACTGTGTACATAACTCTTCACTTTTTTCAGGCATGCCAATTATACAGATATTGTTCCTACGTGCACGGCCTTCTGCGCCATCCACTTGATTTTGCAGGTCTGCTACTTGTTTCTGTAACTGTACGATGGTCTCAGAGTGTTCTCTATGCTAGGGGTTGATCTCTGACAGGGTCATGGAGTGCTTTTGAACTTTCTCAGACAGGTTTTTGTGGTCCGCTCGCAGCGAACTCACATTTGTAGTTAGAGTGCCCAGTTGTTGCTCCATTACCGCCCTGGATTCCCTGATTTCTTTCAGTAATATGTCCAGTTTTGCTGAGGGCGGTATCTCCTGGGCAGGGGTGTCTGGAATTTCATTCATCAGTAGGGGAGAGTCATTTGCGGCGGTGGAGTTTGATTCTCCTGAGGGGCCCTGGTATGCTTGCTTTCTGTTGGGTTGCCCCATATTGGCACCGTGTGTTGGGGGTTAGCAAGGGGGGGGAGTAAGGGCCTCAAAGTCAGCGGAGGAGCCCAACCGTCGCCCTTCCAATGCTGGAGCTCTCTCTGATTGTTATGCTTATCTCGAGAGGTGTGTTCCAGTATCCAGGGACACAGCCACAGTGTTTGATAGGTCGCCAAGCAAAGGCCCCAGAGGTGCGCATGGACTAAGCTGCACGCTACATCCATGAACAACAAGTCTGATTCGTATTACCAGCTGCAGTGTTCACCGTAGGTTTTCGCTGGTAGTGGTATATCCCCTATCAAGTCTTTCCATACAGGCCTCAGTCTCTAGTGCCCTGGCCAGGCCCACCTCGATTGTTCACTACAGCCCCCAGATCCAGCCCGCAACCTCCGTTCAGCACCCTGGGAGGCGCGGCGTCTAACTCCACGGTGCTCCGGTCTGTGTAGATTCCAGCAGGAGGGGAAAGGGGGAGGGATCTACTCCTTGGTCCCCCACCAGGTCTCAGCCATCCCCCAAGTCCTCACACCGCTGGCCACAGCCTATGCCCTTCTCAGGGTCTCATAGGGCGACGTCTCACCTTATGACTCCTGGTGCCTCCGGGGTCTATGGTGGTAGCTAATTCTCCGATCCGTCTGGTTCAAGGAGGAGGGGGAAGATGGGGAACCGGTCCAGACATCTCGGTTCCCCATGCCTGCCTAGGCCACCCCACCAGCCACGGGCCTCAAGGGGCCGCAACAGCTTCACGGTGCGTCACTCTCAGGACCGTTCTCGATCCGACCCCCGTTAGATTCAGTGGTTGCCTCTGCACACTGCTTCTTGCCAGCACATCTGCCCGTACTGCATATTCCGGGCTCGTCAAACAGTCAGTCTAGCATCCGGGCAAATACACGCCTCCTCCGAGGAATCTCGTGGCAGCTACTCCTGATCTCAGGCCAGCGACACGGAGAGCAACGCAGGCCCGGCTCCAGATCAGATCTCGTATCTGAACCCAGCCCCTTAGGTAGTTGCAGGGGACACCACCATCTGTCGCCACCACCCAAGCGGTCACGATCCTTATTCAGGATACTGGCGGATGCACGATATTAAGGGGGGATAGAGGAAATCTTCAGTCCCCGGCCCGGGAGCTCAACAGCTAGGCGTCCGCCATCTTCCGCGGCTGGCCACGCCCCAAGGAGAACCATTAGTTAATGATGACCTGTGACCATAAAAAATATTGATTGGATTGATGGGATGGCCTGTGGGGGCAGCAGCCAATTCTTTCTTCACATGTATATGTCCAAGACCCCTAGGCACAAAAAACACTGGTTGTGCAGCAAAGCACACAGTGCCTTCAGAAAATGAGTTATCTCTTTTGAGGCTGATTATGTTGAAAATACTAGTGCTCTAGTTGTATTTAAAACAAAAACTCACCCTAAGCCTAAGGGCTTTGTATTTGGTAGCTGTAGAATGCACGTTTTATAATTTCTTTCCTTGGGTGCATGAATGAGATGTTGTCTCATAGAGTGTTCTGGTTCAAAATTATTTTTGTTCTTGCATTTTGATAACAGGATCCAAGTGTACCATGCACTGTATACACATTTTATCTATAATTCATCATCTCTTTCTTGTGACTGTCAGCCATATTGGCTACATTGTCATTAGCAGTTCATACATAACAGCAAATGTTTTGCATCTAGCCTCAACAGGGCAATGATAAGATTTGAAATGAGCTTGTATTTGCTTGTCACCATGCACAGAAAAGTAACATACTTGCACTGCCATCCTTATACAGCTTGACTGCCATCCTTATGGGCTAATTAGGGCTCAGCATATCTTGGGTCCACGTGACTATTATAATTTAGCTAATAGCAATAGCACACAATAATCACAATATAATTACTATGTAACTCATACATTTTCTTCTCTTTTTTCTCTGATGCTACTGTGTGATATCTAGTTTCCCTTTCCTACTATTGCTCTGACTGCTCACTTCTCCAGAGAGTGTCACTGTGTCTTACTGAACGTTCACTCTGCAGTTAAACAGCACATCATACACCATGATCTCATAAATCAGGCTA
Source organism: Calotriton arnoldi (assembly GCA_963921515.1). Taxonomy (NCBI): domain Eukaryota; kingdom Metazoa; phylum Chordata; class Amphibia; order Caudata; family Salamandridae; genus Calotriton; species Calotriton arnoldi. The sequence goes on along the minus strand of CAWUFW010004256.1, from coordinate 652,657 downwards.
ACCCCTTCTGGTATTGTTGCCTGAATCCCAACTTAGGGAAAACAGTGATGCAGCCAGTGTCAACATGATGTCACCTAGATACCTAATTACAAGCTACTTGTCAAATCAGAGCAGGGGAAGTGGCTTTGCTCTATGGAAACACTTTAAAGCTCTCTGCCTTCTCAATCCCCATAGAAGACTGGGGTTCAGAGATGTCGCTCTTTTACAACAAAGCATATCTCCTAAATACATAGCCCCCTATCTTCTTTCTTACAATCCTCCAGGTAGAAACATTGTGGAACTCAACACATTTGGACCTCATGGCATAACATATAGTGTGATGATCACTACTTTTGCTTCAGGGCGAATTTAATCTTTGGCTAGAAAATGCTACTGACATTCTGAAAGCTTCCTCCCTTCTTGACTAGCAGGAGCAATCTGTGATTCACACTACTAGGTAAGGCATCAAAACTCTGCAAGGGACTCATGCTAGATTCAATTTAATGTACAACAGTTACTGACAATGTGAAGACGGACTCTCCACATATCTGGTTTGACCATTTTGCCATAGATTCCTATCTCCACAATTCTGTCAAGCCACCACATGCTCCATAATTCAGGTTAAACACAGTGCAGAAATATTGATTTTATAGAAAAACATTCCTGTCTTCATTACCAGCCCAACTGAACAGCGATAATGGGACAACCAACTACGTGCTTCAAATTTTAGCAAATTATTGCCTCACACTTTTTTCCTCTAATATTCATGGACTAAGAACACAATCTCAATCATTCAATCAATCGATCAGAGGTTTGCAAAGCGCTTTACTCACCAGTTAGGGTCTCAAGGCGCTGGGGGGGTTGTGTGCAGCTCCATTGGGGGTCATCTGAAGAGCCAGGTCTTGAGGTCCTTCCTGAACTGGAGCAGTGTAGGGCTTGGCAGGAGGTGGAGGTCATTCCATGTCTTGGCTGCGAGGTAGGAGAAGGACCTTCCACCAGCTCTGTTCATGTAGAAGTGTGGGACTCTGGCCAAGGAAAGGTCGGCTGAATGAAGGTTTCTCTTGGGGGCGTGGAATGAGAAATGTTTGTTGAGGTATTGTGGTCCGATGTTATGGAGGGCCTTGTAGGTGTGTGTGAGCAGCTTGAAAGTTATCCTTCTTTGGATGGGGAGCCAGTGGGGATCGTGGAGGTGTTGGGTGATGTGGTTGTGCGGGAGAAGTCGAGGATTAGTCTGGCTGCGGGGTTCTGGATGGTTTGGAGCTTGAGGAGGAGTTTTTTGTTGATTCCTGCATAGAGGGCGTTGCCGTAGTCCAGTCTGCTGGTGATGAGGGTGTGTGTGACCATTTTTCTGGATTCGGAGGGGATCCATTTGAAGGTTTTACGGAGAAAGCGGATGGTGTTGAAGCAGGCTGAGGAGACAGCGTTGATCTGGTGGTTCATAGTGAGCGATGAGTCCAGTATGATGCCGAGGTTACGTGCATGGTCTGTCGGGGCTGGGTGGGTTTCCAAGGGCGGGGGTCCACCAGGTGTCGTCCCAATCTGAGAGGGTGGAGCCGAGGATGAGGACTTCTGTTTTCTCTGAGTTGAGCTTCAGGCTGCTGTTCTTTATCCAGGTTGCGATGGCTTTCATCCCTTCGTGGAATTTTTGCCTGGTGATGTTGGGTTCCTTGGTGAGGGAGAGGATGAGCTGGGTGTCATAGGCGTAGGAGCCGATTGAACCTGTGGTTACTGATGATGGTTGCGAGGGGGGTCATGTAGCTATTGAAGGGGGTGGGGCTGAGGGAGGATCCCTGGGGTACTTCGCATCTGGTCTCTGTTGGCTCTGAGAGGTAGGGGCGGGAGTCTGACTCTCTGTGTTCCGCCTGTGAGGAATGAGGGTATCCAGTCTAGGGCCATTCCTCAGATGCCGGCATTGTGGAATCTGGTGGCTAGTGTGCAGTGGGAGACGGTGTCGAAGGCTGCTGGTAGTTCAAGCAGGATGAGGGCTGTCGTTTGGCCCTGGACGAGGAGGGCGAGGATGTCATCAGTGGCTGTGAGGACGGCGGTCTCGGTGCTGCGTAATCCAGATTGGGAGATGTCTAGGACATCGGTGGCTTTGTTGAAGTATGCTAGCTGGGTGTTGACAGCCTTTTCGATGACCTTGGCTGCGAATGGAAGTGGCGAGATAGGTCTGAAGTTCTTGAGGTCCGTCGAGTCTGTTGAGGGTTTCTTCAGGAGGGGGTTGACTTCGGCATGCTTCCAGTCTTCGGGGAATGTGGTGGTCTCGAGGGAGCAGTTGATCGTTCAATTTAGCTTGGGTGCAATGGCTGTGGTGGCCCTGTGGAACATGTGGGCCGGACAGTGGTCTGAGGGTGCTCCGGAGTGGATGCTCCTGATGGTCTTTAAGGTGTCTTCTGTCATGAGCGGGGTCCAGGTGAGTAGGGTATGTTGGGTGGCATCACTGGGGATGAGAGTTGAGGCGATGCAGAGGTCTTGGACATCGAAGTTGTCGTAAAGCGTCTTGATCTTGAGGTGAAAGAAAGAGCTGAGTCTGTTGCAGAGGTCTTGGGAGGGTGGGACATCTGTTGTTTCGCTGTCGGGTTTGGAAAATTCCTGTATGATGGAGAAGAGTTCCTTGAAGTTGTGGGCGTTGGAGGGGATTCTATCTTGCAGGAACTTCTTCTTTGTGGCTTTGATGAGTTGGTGGTGTGCTGTGGTGGCTGTTCTGTAAGCGGTGCGTGTTTCCGGGGTTTTGCTGTTTCTCCATGTCTTTTCAAGTCGTCAGCAGGAGCGCTTTGAGTCTTGAAGTACCGTGGTGAACCAGCTTGCTTTTTTTTGTGTCGTCCTGTAGCCTTCTGGAGGGCGCGAGTGTGTTGGCGCAGTTGGTGATCCATCAGTGGAGGTTGCTTGCTGCGGTGTTGATGTCTGACATGGTTGGGGGTGGAGTGCTGGTGAGGGCGGGGGTGAGGTGTTCTTCGGTGACTTTGTTCCAGTTTATGCGTGAGAGGCAGCTCGCATGCTTGTGTGCGGTGGGTTTCTGAAGTAGAAATGGATGCAGTGGTGGTCAGTCCAGAGCAGTTACGTGGTGTGGCTGAAGAAGACACTCTTTCCTCCTGCGAAGACAGGGTCGAGTGTGTGTCCTGCTGTGTGAGTGGGGGCAGAGACAAGTTGCTTCAGACCTCTATTGGTGAGGTTCTCTAGGATGACGGTGGTGTTGGGGTCATTGTGGTTTTCCAGGTGTAAGTTTAGGTCTCTGAGTAGTATGTAGTCCTTGGAGGTGAGGGCGTGGGGTGCGATGAGGTCAGCTATGATGTTGGTGAACAGAGCGCAGGGGCCAGGTGGTCTGGAGAGGAGGGTTCCACGGAGCATAGTTTTTGGTGTTGGTCTGGATCTGGAAGTGGAGATGTTCCATGGGGGTGAGGCGTCGTCCGGGTTGGTGGTTGTCATGCGGAGGTAGTTTTTGTGGATGATGGCGATGCCTCCTCCTGGGCGGGTGGGGTGGTCTTTTTTCAGTATCTTGTATCCATAAAGGATGGAGGTTGCAATGTCGGGTGCGGAGTTGGCTTTGGTCCAGGTCTCTGTGAGGAAGGCGACATCAGGCATGTGAGTGTTGAGGAGGTCCCAGATTTCTATGGTGTGTCTGTGCAGGGAGCACACATTGAGGAAGATCCAATTCAGTTGTTTGTGTGCGCTGGTGTCCGGTGGGCTACTGCTGGGGCCCGGAGGTGGATGAAGGTGCGGCAGCAGTGTTGGCAGGAGATCAGGCCTTGGGTGTTGCTCGGCATCGAGAGCTGGCCGTTGTTGCTGCGTCCGGGGTAAAGGGCATGGAGGATGCTGGGGTCATACCGGCGGCGGGTTGGGAAACTAGGGTCCCTGGCACTGGTCGCGTTCGGGTCACAGACGGGCTTGCCTTTAGTGTGCCTTCAGCGCACCAGCAGCGTGACCGGACAGCGGCCGCCATTAATTAGGGGTCGGGGGAGGGCAGTCAACTGGGTGGCGGGAGAGACTTGCTGGGGGGAACAGGCTGGGGGCACATGGAGCGCAGGGAAAAGGATCAGAATAGGAGCAAAAAACAGAAAATGCAAAACAGATAGAACAAAAAGGAAAAGAGCAAAACAGAAAGAGCAAACAGAGAAAGAGCAAAAAGAGAAAAATGGGCACAGGGTACACAGAACAGAGTTGAACAGCAGAAGAGCAGAATGCTCTTCCACTAGACAACCAAGGATGAGGCACAGGCAGGAGCCTCCGGGTGAAGGATGGCCTTGAACACCTACCTGGCATGGAGCTCTGGTTCAGAGGGCAGTCCCTCAACGGTGAAGCTGCATGGGGGGACAGCAGTGACACTGACCAGGAAGGTCAGTGGTCTTCCTCTTCTTGCCATGCAGCGGCCGCCATTAAGTAGGGGTCAGGGTGAGGGCGGTCAGCTGGGAGGTGGGAGTGACACAATGGGGGGAGGGGCCACGGGGGCAGCAGCGGCAGGCAGGGCAGGGAAAAGGATCAGAGTAGGAGCAAAAGAGAGAAAAAGCAAAACAGAAAGAGCAAACAGAGAAAGAGCAAACAGAGAAAGAGCAAAACAGAAAGAGCAAAAAGAGAAAAACGGCACAGAGTACACAGAACAGAGTGGAACAGAAGAAGAGCAGAGTGCTCTTCCACTAGACCATAAGGGATGAGGCACAGGGAGGAGCCTGCAGGGGGAGGAGGGTCTTGAACACATACCTGGCATGGAGCTCAGGCTCCGAGGGCAGTCCCTCAACGGTGGATCTGTGTGGGGGAGAGCAGTGACTGACATGGAATCTAGAACACAATCGTATTGAGCCCCACGGGATAACTTTGATTTTGAAATCTGAAAGGGCATATCTGCAGTTTAGACTCTAAATTGACAAAACATTAACATCCTGAGGATGTGAGTATATCTTGTGTGTAAATGTACATGTGTAAAGTACTCATCCACTTTTGAGTAACTCTACTACATGTGCCTATTCACCATTCAGAAAAATTAGAGAGCAACCCGTTGTACACCAAAGGGAATCGGTTACAAAAACCAACCAACAATATATCATCCCTCTGTGCTCATGAATATTATCTCAAAACACATCCACTTGTTATCTTATCTACTTGCATTCCTCTATTGACACTTGTATCACACTGCAATTCCTGTTTTTTGTAAAAAGTGTCTCCTCCTTTATTAAATATGTTCCTTTTATATTTATATATCCATAGAATACCATTTAAAACATCATAAAAAACATATATATACACAATATCACAGGGATTGATTCCTATAAGTAAAACAAGTATTTATAACCGATTCATCTATAAAAATTTATTACAGTCATGTATTCAACAGCACATGATTTCCTTTGCCCTTCTTGCTATTATCAATTGTATTTATCAAACCCGCTGGTTCTATACTGGTTTTTACTAAAGATCTTAATGTATAGATTTAATGTAAATACATACATCTAATATGAACGAATCCATATGGACTTTTAAAAAAAATGTAATATATATATCAATAATCAAAACTCTATAAAAAAGCAAGTTGTCGACACGGCGTTTCGGTGGGCTTGTCTTGATTTACAACACCTTCTTCAGGACAAGCTTTCTATTAAAACAGTAATTTTCACTCTATGGATAAAAGTAATAGGCACATCAGAAATCTATTAACAGAGGATCACCTCTATCTACAAAAAACAGGAAGATGTTATAGATGACATTCAATCCATCACTCCACAGTCTTCCAGTAGCGCGCTCTTTCTCATTATTAAAATGATCAAAAGGCCACTCTCAGCAATGTTTGTACTTCACTCTCATTATACTATCTACCAAATACATACACTAAATGTTGTTTACCTGTACTATCACTTCTGTCTCATTCAGTCTTACTACCATTAAATCCTTTATGTTAAATAAAACACTTGCGTGCAATTAATTATCTTTAAGCACACAATGTCTAGATCAACCATCAAGCAATATATTTCTTTGCAAATAGGGAACTCCAGGCAATAAATCCACTGGTAGTTACTTCCTTTTCTGTCTATATTCAAAAAGGAATACAAGTCCAAGTCAATGACTTATGACTAAGAGAATATTTTCTGGCATGATTATTTTAAAAAAGAATAATGTTACTGCTCCGCTTACTCCTCTTGATCCAGCTTATTAAATGTAAATCCACACGTTCCGGGGAGGAATCGTGTTCTAAATTGTTATTATGTACTCCCTTATTCTCTTGATTTTTAATTACATCTAGTACCCAGTGGTATACTTCTGCAATAGTCTCTACAATGAATATACTTAACATTAGTGTCAGAGCGTGAGGAATGCCTTATCGCATTGGTTTATTAATTCTAAAACCCTAATAAAATATTCAATTTTTTTCAATAACGGTAACATAGTGAGTCATATTTTGGACCTATCTATTCAGAAGGGATTTCAAATTTTTAACCAAAAGCTATCAAGGAATTTACATTTTAGTTTCCCCAAAAACAACTCAATCTTGTAGTTAGTTTATCAATCTTGGTATTCTAAAACTGAGGTATCATTTATCACCTCCTTACTAACCCTTGGGTAATACCAGTTATCGTTTTAAGACCCGGCCTATTAATTGCACTCACTGCGTCTTTGTTATCAATCCGGTCGACCGCAAGTTGGTGTATCAATAATGGGTCGCGGTAAGAACGCTGTCAATATATACCCTCATGTTGCCAGTAATTACCTATTGTATACTTCCGGATTACTTCGTTTGGCTCATTGAGTACTTCTGGGTCACCGTGGATTGTTACTGAGGATCCCAAGCTGTTTTACCCCCTATAAAGTAGCGGCCATCTTAGACTATTTTATTTACAGCCTTATTAATACATCTACTAAGATGATATTGATCGGAGAGCTAATTGAGGCTGTTCTGACATCCGTAAATGGTTACAAACCCTATCTTAGCCTAAAACGGCTCAATCTTATAGCTAGTTTACCAAGACTAGTTACTCAAGGGGGGGCATCACATCTTACCTCCTCATTAACAATCAGGAAATCCAAATTATCACTATGTATCCTAGTCTATTCCTCACACTTACTGCGTTTCTAATTTTAATCCGCTCAAAACGCGAGTTAATATACCCATAATGCATCGCGGTAAAAACTCTAGAAGCATAAATGATCGGTATGTTCGTGATTACTTATTCGATACTTACGGGTGTCTCCATTCGGCTAGTAAAATACTTACGGATTAATAGCAGTACTACAAAAAAGCCCAGACTGCTCTGCTCTCTAGAATGGCGGCCATCTTAAACTGCCTTATTAACAGCCATCTCTATGGGTACTCATAAACGATATTGGTTGAAGAGCATATTCCAGCTATCCTCACGTTACAAAATGCCTAATTTCAACTACACAATTCCAGACCTCAATTGATTATACTGAAAATATTAAAAATATTAAAAACCCGAAACTATCTATCTATTTTCATAGCCCAGAATCCTAATCACTTCTAGTACTTTTATGGGATACGGAAAGCACAACATTTAAAGATCCTTATTTCAAAATTCTCTCCCATTCCTCCCTATTGTTCAGGCCATTTACATATGTTTTAAATTTGCTCATTTAAAATTGTTCTCTGCATTTTTGCTTTTTTTCAAGGTTACCACCCCTTGTGGTGCCTGTTATCCTCTCCAATATGCACCATTTAATATCTTCAGCCTTATGGTTATATTCCAACCAATGTTCAGTGAGTGGGGCATTCCTTTTATATGTTCTTAAAGCCCATCTATGTTAGTTGAGAAGTAGTCGTATTTCACGACCTGTCTCACCAACATAGCCTTTATTGCAAGGATATATAAGCAGATAGATTACATTTTTGGTTTTACAGTTGAACATGGCATTAAAAGTATGTTTAATTCCACCAACCATTATTGTCTTTTCTCTTATAAGTGAAATACAATTAAAGCAGCTATTGCATGGGTAATTCCCTGTTATCTTCTTGTTATCCATGCCCATCTGTGACAATTGTTTAGGTTCTCTATATGTATGAACAACACAGTTCCTAATCGTTCTATTCCTGCGGTATGCAAAAAGAGGTTTCTCTAATCTTTCTGTGTTATCATCTATTAGGAGTGACCCATTTCTATTGATCAGACTCTTTATTTTGTTGCTCAAACAAGAAAAATTGGTCACACAGACTATTCTTTCTTTATTGGTGCTTTCTTTCTTATTACTATTATCAAAGAAAACCTCTCTATTAAAATATATCGCTCTTTTATAAGCCTGTTTGATTATCTTTTTAGGATAGCCCCTGGTGCTTAATTTATCCTTCAGACTCTCTGCATGCATCTCAAAGTCAGCCATTTTCGTACAATTTCTCCTCAGGCGGAGAAATTGGCCATAGGGTATGTTATCTTTTTGGCATCTGGGATGGTTACTACCATAGTGGAGAGTCGTGTTTCCATCAGTAGGTTTCGTATAAAATTCTACTTCTAATCTGCTTTCCCTAACAACAATTTTAATATCCAAAAAGTTGCAATATGCCTGACTTATTGTTGATGTAAATCTTAAGTTTGGGTCACCACAGTTTAAACACTGTATAAAGCTCTCTAGAGTTTCCTTTTCCCCATGCCATATAAAGAACACATCGTCAATGAAGCGCGACCAATGTAAAACATTCTCAAAAAATGGCACTGCTTCATTGAAGATATGTTTCTGTTCAAACAAGACATACAAACATGCAAGGCTCGGTGCCCAAGTGGCCCCCATGCTGGTCCCTTTTGTCTGACAAAATAGATCACCATTAAACAAAAAAATATTATTTTTTAAAATTATTTCTGTAAACTCAGCTATTCACCATTCACTATTTACAAGTGCAAGATACTCAAAAGTGTAGACTCACACAGCGCATGAAATAGTGGTTTGTAAAAATGACAAATACAATTGTAAAGTTACTATTATATCTTATGTGTTCCGCACACTTTGCAGACATCTTGCGGACACCTCTGCAATAGGGTGGAGATCTTCCTATGGTAAAGTTTAGGGAAATTAATAAAAGTTTTAAAATATTTAAAACGCGCATGTTAAATATGAGAGTTGAATAATTGTATTTATTTTTAAATATCGAATATTAAATATAATACAATAAATCTTAATTTATTTTTTAAAGATTTGTTTTTAAACTAAACCCACCTAAAGTAAGCTGTTGATATTTATTTATTAGGTATTAAAAGTTACCATACATTTATACTTTATTTTATCAACTAGTTAATTATTTATTTACTTACGTCCTTTTGTCCCCTTTATATGTTTAAAGAAGGATAGAGGATACCTACCAGGAATGTTAAATATTATGCTACATGCTCTCACCACGTGTACAACTAGTACATTTGGCACATCGGTCTCCTCGGTCACTACTTAGACTTTCCCAATGGGCATGATGGACACTGGACTGCAACAGAAATACCAGAATGAGTACACTTACCTACTTTGGTAAGCTATCGCTACCATCTCAACTGCGCTATTTGTATCCTGCTTATCTGTTTGGTTTGTTATTTCTGCCATCGCTACTGTACCATTTGTGGAAACTAGTGCCCAAAGGCATTATCAGATCTACTTCCTCTATCCACTCTGACCTTTGTTGCGCTTTTGAAGTTTTGTTTCCTTTGCCTTGCCTCTTTATTTGTATTGCTTTTGTAAAACCAATAAAAGTGTTTGAAATCAAAAAGTTACCATACATTTAATTAAATTTTTTTAAAGTCACATTTATTTTTAAATTAAAAAAAGGGCAATACATTATTCTAAAATAAAATAGTACTGTTAGACCTTCCATAGTGTGGTCTTCCCCTAAACATTTTGCCTTACTCCTCCATTTTTGCTAATCTCATTTTTGTTGGTTTTGCTAATTAGTGCTTGTTAGACCTGGCAACATTGGCGTGGGTCTCCCTTCCATTTTTCGCTGTTGTCTCCTCTGTTTTACTGGTGTTAGATGCTCTGGGCGCTGTGCCACTGCCATTCAGTGTCACAGCGCGAATGCTCCCTGTATAAATATGTCTATGTGAATTGGTATATCCCTGATTGGCTTATTTGGTTTACTTGTTAGTCCCTAGTAGTGTGGCCTATGTGTGCCCAGGGCTGGTAAACCAAATGCTGCTGGTGGGCCTGCAGCACTGATGTGTGCCACCCACAGAAGCAGCCTGTAAAGTGTGTCTCAGACCTGCCACTGCAGTGTCTGTGTGCAGTCCAGAACTGCCATCTTGGCTGTGAAGTGCACTCACTTCCCAGCCCCTGAACCTTCCCTTGGCATCCTGTAAGTCACCCCTATGGTAGGGTGCCTTGTATGTGTAAGGCAGGACATGCCTTGGTGTGTGTAGCATGTCCTGGTAGTGAATTATGCCCCATTTCGTTTTTCACTACTGTAAGGCTACCTGTTCCTCATAGGCTAGAATGGGCAGTTTGACTATTACATTCTATAGTCCTAACTGACCCCAGGAACATGGTAGAAAAACGAATTTAGTATGCCTGAGCTCAGAATATTAAAATACATCTTTTAGTGAAGTTGATTTTTATATTCTGTGTTTGAAAATACCACTTTTAGAAAGTAGGTATTTTCTTGCCTCAGCCTTCCAGTGTGCTCTGCCGTTATGTGTATTGGCTGTCTGGTTTTAGAGGGGCAGGACAGGCTGAGTCAGACCTAGGTTGAATAGAGAGATCTGCATTTAGAGTGTGGGGAGGGGTGGCTCCTTGACCTGAATAGGGCTGTGCCTGGCAAGGTGAATGCTGGCTCCACCTCCCACTGTGTGTCTGCTGGCAGACCCCTCTTTCTGAAAGGAAGGATGCAGCCTGGTAAACAAAGTGCTCCAGGCCTGAGCAGAACTGGTTCTGGCTAGGTTCAGTGACTGGTAGCTTCAAGGATCAAAGGCTTTTGGGGTATAAATATCTGTGCTCAAGCCCTTACATTTTGTATTGCTTTTGGATCTGGAGCGGAAACTCTGTCCGTGCCACTGGAGGAATCTGCAGGAAGTGACTGTCCCTGTGCTGTGTGTTGTTTCTTGCACTGGCCTGCAGCAGTGACCACTGGACCTTGAAGAAGAGGAAAAGGAACTCTTGAGAGAACTTTTATTTGTGTTGCAGCAATTACCCAAGGGCTAGGAAAAGAGCTAGCCTCCTGCTGGAGTCTCAGGCACATCAGACTCCACCACCAACCTCCTGCTTCCTCCCTGCGAGGACTGCTATCTGCTGAGGAGGCTCCTGTGAGTTCCAGGGCCTCTAGTTGGCATCAGAGAAAAGAGGGTGAGAAATCGACGCTAACACATCTTTGCGGGCCGCTGCAGTCGAGAGCGCTGGGAAAATCATCGCGCTACTGCCGCCGAGGGCCCGCAACACGAAACCATCGCTGACGCCCCTTTGCGAGCTGCTGCAGCCGAGACACGCTGGAAAGATCATCGCGCTGCTGTCGCCGCGCACTCGCAACCCTTAAAGAAATCATCGCTTCGAGACATCGCAGTACGGACGCCGTGCGTCCGCCACTTTGATCGCATCGCACCGAATTCGTCGCTCCCTCGCGGAGCGTCTTGTCTTCGCATCGCAACACGATCGCACAGCGCAACAGGATCACCGCATCGACTTCTCCCACGCGGCAAGAAAGTCATCGCATCGGCGGTCCAGCGTGCAGAAGTTTGTCGCATCGTCTCCGCACGCATCCCGCAGATCGGGCGCATCATCCTCCCTTGCGGCAAGGATTTCAACGCATCGCCGGCCTCGCGTGCCGAGAATCATCGCTACAGCTTATTTGCGACACTTTGTTGGTTTTGCTACTAAACCCAGGTACTTTGTGAAAGAAAGGGTCACAGAGACCACTGCTTTGAACTTGAACCTTATTTTTGCAACCTTTGAACTATTTTTGACAGCCCTTCAACAGCTATCCTATTTTTGACAGTATTGTGGCTTTTACAGTTGTTGGTCTTGTGATAAATCTGCCTTTATATAAAGATACGTATTTTTTATAATAACTACTTGTGTGGTGTCCCTTTGTAGTGTTCCTCACTGTGTTACTGTGTATGATCATAAATGCTTCACACCCTGCCTCTGAGATAAGCCTACCTGCTCGTGCTACGTTACCACAGGGTTGAGCAGGGGTATTAAAGAGGGTAGCCCTCTCACTCTGACTTAGGAAGAAGGGTCCCTACTTGGACAGTGGCCAGCCATTGCCAACTAGAGACCCCCATTTCTAACAGTGCTAAAGTGTGTGTGCTCTCCCCTTCAAACATGATAAAATTGTCTTACACCCAATTGGCACATTTATTTACTTATAAATCCCTAGTTAAGTGGTACTACATGTACCCAGGATCACAGGTAAATTAAATGCTGCTAGTGGGCCTGCAGGTCTGATTGTGCCACCAATTAAGAAGCCTTTCAAACATGTTTCAGGCCTACCATTGCAGCCTGTATATGCAGATTTAAACTGTCATTTCGTTCTGGCAAAAAAAAAAAACTTTTGCCAGGCCTAGATAATCCTTTTTGATACATATAAGTCACCCCTAGGGTAGGCCCTTTATAGCCCATAGGGCAGGGTGCAGTGTATCTAAAAGTTGGAAATTCATTTTTCACTTCTGCAAGTCCTGCCTCTCCCTTTGGATAACATTGGGTTAACTTATTACACCCAATAAGTGATAACTTTCAATTGAAATCAGGTAGGAATATTGAGGTAATGTAAAGGCCTCTTTAATGTTAAAGTCAGATTTTAAGTCACAATTCTGAAAATGCCACTTTTAGAAACTATTTGGTGTCTACAGCTTGTATTCTGGGTAATATGACTAGGTGTAACTGGCAGTTGTCTTTGTGTATTGCTCCCAGACAGTGGAACAAGGGGTCATAGGTGTTCGCAGGATGGGCCATCTTTGACTTGATGAGGGGGAGGAGTTGTCACCTACCACACTTGCACTTCGCAAAGACTCTGCCTGGGCACACTCACAAAGGGTTTGACGCCAGTCTTTTGTGACCCCATACAAGTTTGGGGCAGGGAGGTTGGAAATTCTAAAAACCTCTAGAGGTGGAAACCTCCAGAACCTTCTCCTACTTCAAAGCTGGCACCAAATATGTATATTAGACCCTTAGACTCAACTCTTCAGTACACCTCTGGACCTGTGGAAGACTCAGAAGTACTGCTGTGCTGCTCTGCCAGAAGGACTGCTTCTCTGTTGCCCTGCTGCGCTACTGCCTGAGTGAAGGGCTAGACCTGCATCTTGAACCCAGGACCACCAGAGTGACTCCAAGGGCCAGTTGGCTGGCCTCCTGATCAGATGCCTCAAGGACAAAACATCCTTTGACCCTTCCTAAACCCAGACCCTGGACCCAGTCTGCTGTGAGTCTTGTCCCCCAAGTGGTGCCATCCCAATCCTGGACCCTTGGAAGTGGGCCTGAAGGATCTCTGGCAGCCTAGCAGTAGTCCTGTGGGTAGAACAGATGAGCTTCAGTACCACCACTGAGCGACACATCGCCAATGCAGAACATCACTTTACAGCCCTCATTCTCCTCAGAACCACTTCTGCGTGACACATTCTCAATGCAGGCCTTTGCATTGGAAGCCCCTTGCCGACGGCATTATTGATGACAACACAGGAATCTGAATCACAAGTCCAGAAACGTCTTTGGAACCAGATGTTGCGCAATGCATCTTTGACATCATACTTAGCATCGCAAGCCTCTCGTCCACAGTATCCTCGTTGACGAAGCAGGACCTCACATTGCAGCCTCCCAGCTCCTGGGAATCACCGCTGCACAATGCATCCTGCATGTGGGGTCACGCAACGCTCCGCAACCAGGATTTAAGGTACTCTATGTTCAGCGGGCCTAACTTGATTTATGTATCTGGCTCCATTGCGGTTGTCCTGAACTTGTGACTTTGTCCTGGTATGACGCGGGCAGATAACCACAGTTTGCACTTTGAGCTTCTAGGAATGATTTTTACTAACCCTGGGTGTAAAACTCTGCTCCGCTCGCGGAGTTTGCAGAGTTTTGGCAACTCTGCTTTCCGCGTAAAATGTGGAGTTGCCAAAAAACTCAGCGCTCCGCAATGGAGCAGAGGTTTTTTTGTGTTGGCACGCCTGAAATGCGTTTTCGCGTGCATGGGAGCGACTTACTGGGTGCCTGCGATCGCTGGTGTGATTTACAAGCCATTCGTGAGCACCAGGAATTTGCTAGGCGGCTGCCAACACGTCATTCGAGCGTGCCAGCGGACTTCTGGCAGGGGTTTTGTGAAGAACGCGATCCCGAACACGCAGGATCTACCGCAATTGCAATCTGGAGAAGGCTCTCTCCCTGAGCAGCATCAAAACCTTCTCGAAATGACGATTTGGAGTAGAAAAAAAAACTCCTCAAATTGACATTTGGCTATACTTTTTTGTGCAAGGAATCCCTTTTCTTTTTTTACTTTTTTTTCAAGAGGAAGGAAGGAAGTGCCCCGGTGCCCCCAACATCCTGTTCCTGTCCAGCAGGCTCCTCCCAGTGCTTTGTCCATCTCCTGGTCACTTTTCATTTGGATTTGGAGCTGGAAGGATCACTCTGTGTGTCTGCTGCATAAAATATCATTGGATTGGAGGACTTTGAATTTGAGATTTCACAAGTAAGTTGGAAAACTAGTGTTGTTGGTTTGATTGGGGCCATATATCATTGACTTTGAGGACTTTGAATTTGAGATTTCACAAGTAAGTTGGAAAACTGGTGTTCTTGGTTTGATTGGGGCCATGCACCTCGATTTATTTGTACTTTTCATCGATTTTTTCAAATTTATTGTGGTGGGTGGCCTGTAGTTTCAGTAGGGGCCTAGTTGTTTCTTTGTAAGTCATTTTTATTCTTTTATAAAGGAAACATGTTGCACAGTTCACTACATTTTCTCCATGTTTTGAAATCAATTTGCAATATTTATTTAATTCACTATGTAGCCCAATAGTCTGCCAATAGGCCTTTCTAAGACAGTAGGCCCAGAGCTACTCATGGGTGCATGAAACAACTGTTTCTGTGGTGTCTGTTGAATTAAAACATCATTTAGGGCATGGATGGCATTGGATTGAAATACAAAATGTTTTTTTTTGTGGTATTTCACTTTTTTTCATGTGTGTTAATGCCTTTGTTGGATGTGTGTGGTTGTAACTTGCAAACCTTTTTAGCCCTGTGGATTTTTGTTTTTGGCATTGTTGCATTAAAGATGTGTTGTTTAGCTTGCCTCCTTTGTCTGGCCAGTGTGTGAGTGTGTTTGTAATAGAAGGCCCTAGGATTTGCCTTGGCTCTCCATGTGGCTAGGGGCCATTTTGTAAAGTCTGTGTCCATAGGCCTGCTTGTGTTCATAGTTTTCCAGGCCTCCTGTTTGTTGTGACCATGTGGCTGGTGGCCATTTTGCGGAGGCAATCAGTGTGCTTTTGCCATAGGCCTGCATGTCTTCCCTTTGTTCCTCTTGACTTATTGATTCTTGTTGTGGTGGCCTGGCCATGTGGCTGGCGGCCATTTTCTGAAGGCAGCCAGTGTGCTTTTGACATAGGCCTGCACTGTCTTCCCTTTGTAGGGTTATTGCTTCTTGTGGTGGCCTGGCCATGTGGCTGGCGGCCATTTTGTGAAGGCAGCCAGTGTGTTTTTGCCATAGGCTTGCATTGTCTTCCCTTTGCAGGCTTATTGCTTCTTGTTGTGGCTTGGCCATGTGGCCGGCAGCCATTTTGTGAAGGCAGCCAGTGTGCTTCTGTCATAGGCCTGCATGCCTTCTTTGTGGTGGCCATGTCTTTTGCTGGTTGCTGTTTGTATGCAATTCTTTCTTCTTTTATTCAGCAAAAATGTAGCACAGTTCACTACATTTTCTTCATGTTTTAAATACATTTGCAATATTGATTTGAATTGATTCACTATGTGGCCTAGTCTCCCATTAGGTTTTCCAGCCAATAGACCCAGAGCTACTGATGGGTGCATGAAACAACTGTTTCTGTGGTGTTTCTTTTAATTTAAACATCATTTTGGCCACGGATGGCATTGGATTAAAATACAAAATATGTTTTTTTGTGGTATTTCACTTTTTTATGTGTGTTAAATTAATTAAATGCTTTTGTTGAATGTGTGTGGTTGTAACTTGCAAACCTTTTTAGCCCTGTGGATTTTTGTTTTTGGCATTGTTGCATTAAAGAGGTGTTGTTTAGCAAGCATGCCTCCTGTGTCTGGCCAGTGTGTGAGTGTGTTTGCAAGCAGGCCAGCAATGCATTTGCCTTGGTTCCCCATGTGGCGGGGGCCATTTTGTAAAGTCTGTGTCCTCCTTAGGCCTGCTTGTGTTCATTGTTTTCCAGTCTTCCTGCTCATTGTTGTTGTGACCATGTGGCTGGTGGCCATTTTGTGAAGGCCGTCAGTGTGCTTTTGCTATAGGCCTGCCTGTCTTCTCTTTGTTCCCCTTGGCTTATTGCTTCTTGTTGTGGCCTGGCCATGTGGCTGGCAGCCATTTTGTGCATTCAGCAATTGTGCCCTTTTGCCTTATGCTTGCATGGATAGTTGATCAATGAGATAATAGCAGCTTAATAAATTAATAATTAGACGTCTGAGAGTAATTTTTATTTTTTTATTTTTTTACTTATTTATAATTATTTATTTATTTTTAATTTTTTTGTTTTTATTTGAATTTATTTTTTCATTTTAATGTTTTAATATTTACAATTTGTTTAATTTTTTCTTTTTTCAATTTGTAAAAGTTTTTTTTTAAACTCAGTTTCCTTTTCTATTTTTTTTTTTTTCAGGTTCAAAGTAACATGATTTGGCATCAATGAACCATTAACACTAACCCCATGTCTGCTATATGACGGAGATAACATCACCCATTGTACTGCCAGACAGAAGGCCTGTGCCCTGCGCACAATGTCACGTGACATGTGACCACAGACATCTTTTCAACTTGTGAATATAAGACAAGTGCTGCTGCGTGCTAACTGACAGCTTCAAGATGGCCCCAAAGAAAGATACCAGTACTAAGAAAGTCAAAGTTGCCAGTGAGAAGAAGGCACTGCCACTTATCACCACCAATCTGTCGCCCAAGACCTTTTTTGGGAAATCAAGAATTTTCCTGCAGCAGCAGTGTCCAGGGAGCAAGCATGAGAGCAGCACCCCTACATCAGCGGATGCACCCCACCAACCTAGGCCCAAGCCCATGTCTGTCGCAGAGGCAGCAGTCTAATCACAATAACGCTGACGAGCAGTGACGTTAGAATTGACTTAAGTAGTACCCAATCAATGCAGGAAACTCAGATATGTGGGTGACAACAGCAGCAACCACCACCAATAGTAGTAGTTCCTCCATCAACTTCTTCTCCAAGCCCCCCTTCTGATGATCTAGACACCACTGGGATCCCGCCTCAGTCTGAGAGTGAGACATGCCACGCCCATGAGACGAGGCTAGGGAAAAGGAAGGCTCCAGAAAACCTTAGAGTTATAGAGGTAGATGTAGAAGAGGAAGATGATGATGAGCCAGTCATCATGGACGTTAGCCCCGCCCCAGTAGAGACTGACATTACCCCATCCCAAATTGCTGTGAGGGATGTGGCATGTATACCACCAACACAGATACCACCAACACCACCTCCAGCTGCCATATTTACAAAGTCCCGGCAGCGACCTACATCCACCACAACCACTTCAGTAGAAGTAGGTACTGCAGAGAGTCAAACGTCATGCCCACCTACCAGTTCACCCGACATTGCAAGTGGCACCAGCAGCGTCAGAAAGTTGACTCCCCAGTTTGGGACTTCTTTTCGGTTAGCCAAAAAGAGGTGAACACTGCTATATGCTCCATTTGTGGAGTAGGAGTTAGTCGGGGTAAGCTTGGTACAAACTATGGTACCAGAGGCCAAATAACCCATCTGAGAAAACACCACTTGACCGAGCGGGAGGTGCATCTAAGCGGCCAAAAAACTGCAGGTTTTGTTGGTGGAGGGGATGAAGATCAGATCACGGTGGAAGGTAAAGATGAAGGAGACATTTTCTCCGGTACACAAAGCAGCCCTGTCCCCAGCAGAGCAGTGGTATCGCCCACATCATCATCAGCAGCATTGCAATGGCACAAGAATCAGGTCGAGACACCAAGGGGTCCAAGGCAAGAGAGTACCGCAATGAAAAAAAGCTCATTGAGCCTAACAATATCTGGTCTCAAGAAGTCACCTGCATCAATGGCACCAGAAAAGAAAAAAATCCAGGCTACCATTCTCAGCATGTTTAGGCCGGAGGGGGAGTACAAACGCAATCATCCAACGGCACGTTTGTACAACGTGACGCTGGCTAAAATGTTAGCGCTGGACCTCCTCCCTTTTTCTTTTGTGGAAGGGGTGGATTTTCTTGAATTTGTGGCAGCCTTCTGCCCGAAATGGAAGATTCCCAGCCGGTCCTATTTCGCCTGAGCTGCTGTTCCATCACTACATCACATGCTGGAATTGCTTGGACAAGCTTTGCAGCAGAGTGCTGTTCACACTATCCACCTGATGACATACATGTGGACCAGTTGCCAAGCCACTAATTACATGTGCATCCCTGCTCACTGGATCTCTTTTGTGGGGGTTAGAGAAAAGATATCTGCTGGTGTTAAAACTGCTGACACTTTTAATGGCGCTCAGATGCATGCTACAGTAGCCATGTTCGCCATGGAGAAATTCCATACTGCTGCAAACATTTTGGGAGACTTTAACCTTAAGGTCTTTGAATGGCTGCAACCAAAAGGGCTTAACATTGGTTTTGTTGCCACGGACAATGGCAGCAATATAGTTAAGGCCTTGGCCGATGGTGGCTATTTCAGAGTCCTGTCTTTGGCGCACTGCATTAACATCATTGTTCAAGACTTTCTGAAAAAAAAGCAACTTACTGACCACCTGCAGGAGAATCTGCACACATTTCAGCCATTCTTTTGAAGCCCGGAAGCTGCTGAGGATCATTCAATGTGGTAGTGCCAGTTAAAGCACTTATCCAAAAGGTGCCAACACGTTGGAACTCAACTTATTACATGCTTGAACATCAGTTTGAGCAGTACAGACCAATCAATAAATATGTCATGCAAAGAGGGGACGCAACTGTGAAAGGCATGATCATTGAGATGGACCAATGGGGCCTAGCTAAATACCTGACAGAGATGCTGCTTACTTTCGAGGTCTTCACACGTGAAGTCAGCAAAGAGGACTGTACCATGGGCCAAGCTATCCCATTGGTGCACATGCTGCAGGAACAGCTAAAGGAGGTGTCTGCAATGTACGCAGGTGTGGAGGAAAAACAAGAAGCATATAAGTTGGTGAAGAGCTTAATCCTTTGCTTATCTGAAAATACAAGGGTGTAAAGAGGCATTGTGTCATCCAACCTTTACATTTGTGCCACAAATCTTGATCCATGGTACAAACCATTGCTGGACACTTTCATTCCTTTTTCAGACGGGGATGTTGCCAACTACAAAATGTGGATAGCTGTGCAAGCCAGTCAGCTAGAAAAAGAACAGCTAGGAATTATAGGCCTGCTCCTCCAGGGCACAATAAGTACTGCAGGGCAGCCTTCAAGTTCAACTCCAGAGCCTGAGGGCAGTGCGGTTGGCTCACAGCAGCCAAAACTACCAACAGCAAAAACAACATCAGCAACAAGAACATTTGTCATTTGACCACCCATGGAATGCGTCCTTGCTTTAGGTTGACCCATCAAACCACCCAGAGGATTCCTTTCACCCATACACTTTCATCCACACAGGCAGGCATCTTTTCTTTCACCTTTCACCCACCCTTCAACCACCCATGAATCAGACACCTATATCATCCCTTCAGCCTTCAACCACGCATCCTTCTCTGCCAGTCATATTACATTTCACCCATCCTTCCTCCTTCCATCCTTCTTTCATTTTCCGTCAACCCATCAAGGTCTGAGTCTTCGTCATAAAACATTCTCTGCTGAGTTGAAGATAGAAGAGGCCATTAGTTACTCAACTCCCACTGTACATGATAATGCTAAGTAAAGGGTGTCTTCAACTGTTCACAACTTAGTCTCACAGTACAGTGTACAGTGTACACTCTTGCAGCGAGTGTATACATTTAAATTGTCAATAAGCTAACCAATATGCCTTACCACCACCGCATATACGCCTCCCCCTGTTTATTTTTTTTCGGAGCAAGATTGAAAATAAATACACCACACACATCACTACAATTCTGGTACAGACTACAGAGTGCAGAATGTCCTATCAAAAATAATAAAATATCCGGTTGAGCATTTTGTTGGTAGCAATTTTTGAAATGCTTCTCAAGAAGACAACCTAGAAAGGACTGGACTGAGTGGCTAGAGCTATTGGTGAATCTGAGTTTTTGAAAAGAAATAAGAGTGGGCAACTGGGCGAACAATCAGACCTGGGGTCTTCTTGGTTGGGAAATGTAATGGTGCCTTCCTCATCCTCAATACTCCCTTCCATTCATGGTGCACAGTAATCAGTTTACCATCAACTGCTGCTAATATATATAATACTAGGCCTAGATGAGAAGAAGACACAATTTTGTGGTGGCCAAAGTGATCATGGACACTCTCTTGTTTTACTAATTCAGCATGAGAAAGTAAAAGAATGCCTTCTTTTACTACCTCCAGGTGGAGGAAAGCATTTTGTCAAAAAAGACCCAATGATGATGCTTTCACGTTCCATGAGAAGCGGAGAACCAAGATATACCGCTGTACCACTCCTGTACGTGAATGAGGGTTTTTAAAGTTGGTTACCACACCCGACCCTGGTATTACAGGTACAAGTGATCCATTCCCGCAATTGATTATTTACCCATTGATGTTACACCAGTACTGTCTGTGTGCCAAGAATCAAGATTGCCCTTTTAAGCGCCCTGCACCAGGTGTGTGCTTGACCTTTTTTGTCACTCCTAGGCTACTGTTTGAGCTCTGGAAGTGTGCGTGACAGACAGCCTTATTCCTGGCGCTTGTGTGCCTGAAGCCAGAAGTGTTTACAGCCAAACAATCTAAACGTTACAGTGAGTAAAAAAATATAAATTGTGATATTTGGCACTGCAGTTATTTAATCTTGAATGGCTGTAACTTTTTTAATGAAATGGAAGTAAAGTTTCCTAGGACCGGGCGGCTATCCGCCTATGCACGGAACTCCGCAGAATTACAGGAGCTCCCCCACCCCTAGTATCTTTACGAGTGCAGAGTCTCCGCACATAAAAAGATAAATATTCTCATTAAACGTAATTTATAACAAAGATGTTTTCATCAAACATAAATTACACTATAAATAAATATAAGATTGATAAGATCTTAGAGATTTAATATACAACATAAACAATTAAAATAATTGAAAATTATCTAATAATAAAGGACAGAGATGGAAAAGGCAAATGATCAGTGGTTCCCAAACTTTTTAGAACCACAACACCCTTTAAATAACGACAAACTTCTGTAACCCACCTACCTTTATCGGACATGAGGTGGGGTGATTTTTTAAAGTAACAAGGCATTGTGGGGTAGCGCATTTACCGACAGCACATTTTTCATTGAAATAGCCACTAACTTGGCACAGATATACAGTTTTACTAATAAAACTATATAGCACTCCAATGATAATATGATGAAATTGGGATTCTAATAATATTTATCATTTTTGCAGCACCAGATACAGTTTCTTGATTTATTTGATCTTATTAAAATCTCTGTTTCTACCACCTTTCAAAATTACAAAAAATATGTGCTTCATTTTTGCTTTCTTAGCTGCTGAATGCATAGATTTCATTTACAGGTATCTAGATTTGTTGTGTGTTGCAAAAAAAGACGTCCTACAGCCTTTCCTTTCACATTTCCTGTACTCCAGCAAGACTGTCACATAATTCACTTTAAAAACTCCTCTCACTTTGAGGTCAGAGAATGAGAAGTAAACACCAATTCCATAGTAAAAAAATAAGATAAGCAGCAATTTGTCAGAAGACATAGCCTGACATTTGACTTCTGTCTTTGAAGCACCAGTAAATGTGACAAGATAAACACAGAATTAAGAGGTGTCTTTAATTATTGCTTGGACTTTCCCGACTCACCCAAAAATCGACTCACGCTTTATTACTGGGTCCCGACCCACAGTTTGGGAAATGCTGACACAGATGGAGAAAAAGATGGGAAGAGAGTGGCTCTTTCTATGGTAAAACCCATACATGTTTAGGATAACCACTTAATAATTCCTCGAACTAAATGTAAAAGAAAAGGAGAGACACTTATCAGTTGCTGGCTCCTGCGTTTAAAATTTCCTCACCTGGTCGGGAAAGATGGCGGCTGCGTGACCGCTGCGAAAGTCGCTCCCTTGCAATGACTAAAGACTGATCACGAAAGAACCCCTATATGGATTAAAAGTGGAACTAAAAATTTGCTGTACTGCACGGGTACATCTCAAAGACACTCTGGAGATTTATTCGAAATACCGGATGAGGCCAGAGCGGAGTATCGGAGCTCTAATCACACAGACAGTAAAAGAGCTTTGCCTCGGCGTGCAGAGACTGAAACAAAAAGCGTACCTCTGGCCCAGAAGGGCTTTGTGGACTCTAATTGGTACACGGAGGAGCTCGGGGAGATCAAAGCGGCTCGAAATGCCCACAAAGGCAAAACCGCCATTGAAGGACGGCGCAACGACTGGAGTGAAGGCGATCCCGGCGGCCAGGAAGACGGCGGTACTGAAGTGCGGAGACACTGCTCACACGCTCAACCAGGAGGGGGTGGAGATTGACGGCAGGACGCCCAGCGGAGAGCAGCGTCCTGTCGACCCGGCAACCAGGTCCAAACAACAGACTGTACCAGGGATGTTTTCCGGACGGGGACTCAGTGGAGCACAGGTAAAATCTTTAACCCGAGGAAAAACTGCCAGCAAGTCATCGGATGGCTGCAAAGGTTTAGATATATCTGATGGAGGCATGGCTGATAAATTAAATATGACAGCTAAACTTCCTACCGAGACACTCTTAACAGACGTTCCCGTCATAGATATGACTAATACATAGATTGTTAACACAGAGTCCAATAAAGAGATAAGGAAGGAGGGAAAGGAGGACATGGAAGGATTCCAAGCAAGTGCTAACATTTTAGAGGTACAAAGCGGGTCTGACTCCCATGATCATAATGGTGCTGTTTCCGCCCATATAGACAGCAAAAATACAGGGACTCCAGATGGAGACAATTTTTTTTCCTTGACGGATGAGTCTGAACATACTAATGCTAGTGATATTGAGGATACAGATCCCGAAGTCACAGGGGAGGATAGTGGCAGCCCCCACCTGAGATTGGATACTCAACGGCGGGTACCGAATCGTACTAAAAGAAGGACCATCAGAGGAACAGGAAAAGACAGGGGCTCGAACTCCGACAATAGTCAGACAGGCCAGCTACAATGGGACTATTCCACCATCCATTTTGGGATAGTGACCGAGGAGGAAGATATAAATGAGGTCCAGCTCAAAGACCCTAAATTAACTGGGAGCAAGACACAATCTCCCCCATCAATGGGATTAATATATTCTACGCTCAAGCAGATTCAGGCTGAAGCCCGCCAAGAGCACAAGAGGGCTCAGCTGGCAAATAAAAAACTTCAGGGGGCGATCCGCAAAGTCACGAAAGTTTGCTCAGAAATTTCAGAGCGTACTACTGCCTTAGAGGAACGTGTTGTGGGGCTGGAAGCTGCGGCGGAAAGTGCTGGCCAACAAATTGTAGCGAATGAGGCCAGAATGAGTGATGTACTCTGGAAACTGGAGGATTTTGAAAATAGGCAGTGGAAAAATAACCTATGACTACTAGGTATAGAGGAGAATGCCGAAGGAGACGACATATGTGGATTTGTTCTAAAACTACTCAAAGGCGCCTTTCCGGAATTGGCACATTGGAACTGGGAAAACGAGGTGCAGAGGGTGCATAGATTCCCATTGATGATGAAAAAGAAAAAAGCAGGACAAAATGAGAAACCCAGAGCTATTCTCATATTCTTTGGGAATTTCCTCTTACGTCAGGCAATATTCGAGAAAGCTAGACCTGATGCAAGGCGAGCAGCCGGGGGGCATTCTTTCTTTGTACGTCCGGACTTTTGCCATACAACGGTGGAAAGAAGATGGAGGCTCCGGCAGCTGATTAATCCCTTCCAGAAATTAGGCTGTGAGGTTTCCCTAATGAATCCGGCCCGACTTAAGGTTATCTGCAAGGGGACTACCAGGGTATTCACTTCAGAGGTTCAGGCCCAGGAATATTTGCAGGAACTTACAAGCGGATAAGAGAACAACGCAAGGACTAAAATACTCTTTTCCACCATTTTTGGTATATAGTATGATGGGTTAAATACTTCTATAGGATTATTTCCTCCATTCCCAAAAATGTATTTTTTTTTTGGGGGGGGGGGGGGTTATTTTCTTTTCTATTCTTTTTTCTTATTTTTTTAGGCAGGGGAAGCGACTAGGGGGCACAGTAGAATGCAGGAGGCATCGCAAGGGTCAATGGACCTTTTTTGCCTTATTGAGTGGGGGAGGGGGAGATCCAAAAGGAAAAACTAAGGGGCAGGTTGCACGGACTATTGGTGGTTGTCTATGGGAACCAATATGGATTTGCCACAGGGTGTATGAACTTTATTTAATTACTAATGGGGAAGCTTAGAATAGCTTCAATTAACATCTGTGGACTAAATAACCCCCAAAAGAGATGAAGAGTTAGTTTGGACATCCAATACCTGAAGGCTGACATTGTCTGCCTTCAGGAAACGCACATTGAAGCCTGTAGGAGGGGGGTTCTGGAGCTGGCAGGCTACCAACTGATCTCTAGCACCATGCAGGACGTAAGGACAAGAGGGGTGGCAGTAATGGCAAGGAAGGGGCTAGTTAGATTTCCATGATCTACTGCTGATAAAATGGGAAGGTAGGTAATTATGCAGTGTTGTTTAGACAATAACATGTTCACACTATGCTCGGTCTATGGATCGGTGCTTGATGATCCAACTTTGTTTGAATGGTTGAATGTTGAGCTAGTTGGTTGGCCCCTCCCACTTATTGTTTGCGGGGATTTTAATATCAATATGAGTTGTCAGGCCTCTAACCAACTGGGGGCAGTGTATCAAGGTCGTAAACCTAAAGTCTATAAAGCCCTGTTACAACTGAGATTATTGCATGGGCTGTCGGATCTATGGGCAAAACAAGAAACTAATGATCCGGGTTTTACGTATTTTTCTGCTCCGCATCAAACACATGCCACTGGACTATTTTTTTGTGTCACAGGAGTTGTTACAAGAAAGTAAAATAATTAAATACCCCAGAGTTATGTCAGATCACAATCCTTTGGTGCTAGAAATTAATATCCAGATGAAATCACAACCGGCACGATGGACATTTATTAGAGCTTTGCTTAGTGATGAAGGTTATGCTCAGCCAATGGAGAGGTGGATTCCCAGGTTTATTGAAGAGAATTTAGGAAGTACCAGTACACATGTAGTCTGGGATACTCTAAAGGCTGGTATCAGGGGGGAAAAATCTAAGTATGGTTGGGAGACACAAAAGAAAGAAAAGAGTTTGTTACATACATTGTATGATGACCTGGGAAGGGCAGAAGCGCATTTGATAGATGTTCTTTCTGAGGGGGGTGATTCAGAGATAGCCCAACCAAGGATCATACTCTCCAGGTCAGCAATTACAGAAATTTCGATTAAGAAATCGGAAGGCAGGTATATGGCTTGGCGGAGCAGGGCAAACGAGAGCAATGAAAGGGTGGGTCACAGCTCGCAGTCCGCACCAGAGAAAAAGTGGTACAAACCCGTATCACTGAAATTAGAGATCCTAGTGCCGGCATGGTTACTGATCCAGAAGCTATTCTATCTGCATTCCCAAAATTTTATCAGAGACTATATACAGAGGACATTCAGATAGGGGACCGAGAGATCGAGGAATATCTAAATGGGCAAATTATCGAACAGCTTTCCCCGAGGAGAAATACATTTTAGAAGCACCGATAAAAATCGAGGAGGTGAAAGCGGTGATTGATTCTTTGCCACTGGGTAAAGCTGCTGGAACGGATCTGATACCAGGGGAATTTTATAAAAATTTAGGGCACAGTTAATGGTAATGATGTTAGAGATATTCCGTAGAGCTCAATCGGGTGAGGTGACCCCCGAATCTTGGAAATTAGCTACTATTGTTGTATTTCCGAAAAAAGGCAAACCTATAAATGAATTGGTGTCATACCGACCAATTACGCTGGTTAACAGTGACACAAAGATTTGCGCTAAAATTCTCGCCAATAGGCTGGCCTCAGTTATTAAGAAATTAGTCTCTCCCTATCAACATGGATTTGTCCCTGGCCGGGGAACGACCGAACATATTCGACGGACTATCGCCCTATTTGACTTCAACAAGGTAACGGGAGACCCTATGGCTTTAATACTTTTAGATGCAGAAAAAGCATTCGATAGGGTCTCCTGGTCCTTTTTGTGGACAATTATGGAGAGAAAAGGCCTGTGTAAAGGGTTTGTTGGGGCTATTAAAAGTATGTATCGGGAGCCTACTGCCAGAATAGCTATGATGGGCTCCACATCCGGTATAATTAAGATTACACGAGGTACGAGACAAGGGTGCCCCTGTTCTCCTCTATTGTTTGCTATTTACATCGATCCCTTAATCAGGAAGATAGAGGAGAACCAAAAGATTCAGGCTAAACTTACCAGAGGAGGAGACACCAAGATTCTAGCCTATGCGGACGACCTGGCAATAGTTACACCTAACCCGCGGGAGGCCCTCACGGAGATAGAAAGAGAAGCTAATCACTTTGGCAAGATCTCAGGGTATCTTCTCAATGAAAGTAAAACGCTAATTGTCAAGAACGATAAAATAGACCTGGAAGATGTTAGAGTAGTTCAGAATGCCAGATATTTAGGGGTCGAGATCAGCGCTAATATAGATGAAATTGTCAATAATAATTTGGAGCCACTGTTGCAGAAATCTAAGACAGATTTTAATAGGATGAATAATTTACATCTCACACTGCTAGGTAGAAGCAACGTAATTAAAATGCTATTTCTGCCAAAAATCCTATATTTCTTAAGAGCTATCCCAGTGGAAATAAATAAATCATGGTTTTTAGCGATGAACCAATTGATCTCTAGATTTTTGTGGGCGGGGCAGCATCCTCGAAGAGCTTTAAAATACATGACTCTGCCTAGAGATCGTGGCGGTTGGTCAGTCCCAAATTTTCAACTGTACTATTGGGCAGCAGCTTTGCTACAGATGGCTGATCTGCTGAGAAGAGACAGCGGAGCTATGAGGGAAACATCTAATGTCTCCATATATGAGTTAATGTACGGGGCGGAGGTTAAAGGCTGTCTCATGCGACATATTGATTTCGCCTATTTTAAAAGGGTTAAATTCAAGACATTACTGGGAGCATTCAAGGTCTGGACTGCAGTCCGAAAAAAGCTGAATATCGGAAGAGTTCATAGATATTCCCCCTTAGTTAATAATGATTTACTTCCAGCCATATTTCATGATGGATATATGAAAATATGGGCTGAAAGAGGTGTAAGGCATATGGGAGATTTAATGAAAGACAAGGAAATTGTTTTGTTTGACACAAGTTTACAACTGTGGAGGCTCGCAGTTGAGGCGGAGAAGTACGCACATAAAAAAGTAGAACTCCGCACATAAAAAGATAGTTTGTTGTAATTTTTATATGCGGAGTTCTCCGCAGTCATACACTTACTTTTAAGTCATACTTTGTGAATAGCAAAAGAATAGTAAATTTACACAAAAGTGCAAGTTTACCTTGTGAATCAGGCCCTACGTTTGTATTTCTTCTGTAGGATATTAACCTTGTCCATTGTTTTAAAATCCTTAAAATGCAATAAACATCCTTCATAGGTAATAATCAACTACTAAGTCAATTAATTAATTTTACATTTTTCTATACTGTGTCTCCCATATGATAGATGCCAGTGCATTTACATTGCACATCTATGGAATCAGAACTCTCAATTTGCAAGTAAGAGGCATTAAATGTAACTTATTATAAAACAAAGCTAAAGCATAGCAACAAGGACCCAATGACTGTTGAATTTGTGGATGCAAGTATTAGGCTGCTACTTGCTTCAGGGAAAGAAAGTGCTTAGGGGAAAAAAGAGAAAGAGCTAAAGGTAAAGATGGAGAGATGAATACACACTCAGAGGGAGAGGAAATCAACCAAGGCATATCCTCTAAGAAATATACAAAAAATGCTGAGGCTATTTTCTAAAAGGTAACTGCTATACCCTACAAGAATCCTGAGAGATATTTGAGGAATCGCCTTACCCCCAACTCATTGTGGCATGCTTCTTCATAGGTATTTTAGCACAACTGGGTATGTAAATACCACCTTCGTGGACTTAACCATTACTGCGAGTTCTTAGATAATGACAAATGTGGTGGGAGTTACCCAGGTGAGTGCTCTAACGCTATCCTTGAGGGAAGCTCCTGCAGCATGTGCCTAAAAGACATGCATATCACAGGAGGCTCTGCCATGTATCATACCATACAGAAATAAACGTAAGCCTCAAAAGTAAATGGAATTATAGTTTTGATCCAGCAGCTCAAAGAGGAGGAAGCTTTGTGTCTTTTTTTAATACCTCTGAAATTAAAAAAGAAACTGCCGCAGGGCCTGTTTGTATGCAGAATGAGAAAGGTAAATTTGAACCGCTCTAAGCACATCCAAGAAATGTAAATTTTATTTAACTTTTCACGTCATAAAGATAGATTGGGTAAAACAGAATACATAATTTCCTGTGCAGTGTGGAAGGTTGCCATTACCTTGGGACAGATGCCAGGCCCTAACCATAAAACCATTCTGTCAAGGAAAAACAAAAGATATTGAGTCTTAAAAGACAAAGAAACCAGTTCTCCAAGTTTAAGTGCTTAAGCAATGTCTACCAAAAAGACGTTCTTAAGTGACAAAAATTTAAGGTGCACCTACCTCCCCTAAAGATTCAAACAGTGGAGGTTGTAGAGCTTTGAGCACAAATGGATGGTAAAAGCTAGGAAGAAGCCATTGACTTAGCAGTAGGCCTTCACAAAGGCAAACCCTTCAGAAGTCGAGACCCCAAATCATCTATGTTACAAGCTGCCTTTACTGTAGCCCACAAAACTGTGATGATAGACATTGCCAACCCTACATCAAATCTATCCTGGAAGGACTGTATTCCCCACCCATGTTCACAGGTGCAGGGACATAAAGAACACATCTGACATCATGAAGCAAATGATGGCCACTGATAGTTATAAGATCTATACGTGGAGCTTCTACAGGACTCCTGAACAAAGGCTGCCAAAGGACAGGAATGAACCAGCTGTTGAAGTCCCTTTCTTTGGCAAGATATTCGAGACAGACAGGCACATTGCCACAGACTCAGCAATTGACTGAGGCTCAATCAAAAAATCCATGCTGGAACCTGGGCCATACATCTCAAAAGGGTAAACAACTCAATTGGTAGGAAAGGAAGAATCACTATCACGAATTCTGCCTATTTACCTTCATATTTGTGATAGGAACCTGGGTGTCAGAGAAAAGGAGGAAAATTGTAAAGAAGATGTAGCCAAGGAGAGGTCACAGCATCCACTCTCCCACCCCTTCCTCCTAAAATTGGGAGAGAAATAATGAATGTAGGGTATTTATGGTACTGGTAAATAAATCCACCTGGGGAGTCCTGAACTTGGAAAAAATCCATCGGAACATCTTGGAAGTCAGAAGGCAGCCATGAGAGGGTATAAATAATCTGTTGAGATGTCAATCATGTTGTTTGCCCCCACATGTAAGCAGCAGAAAGAGATGGGACGTTTTGTTCTGTTCAACAACCTGAAAAGCCAAAGAAGCTAGAGCTGTATGCCCTGTCTCTGTTTGATGGTTTAAATATGATTTTTTAACAGTTTTGTCTGTCCAAAGTAAAATGGCATGTCCCTGCAAATGAGGTGTAAACCATAGGAGGGCTTTCAGCACTGCTGCGAATTCTGCCTTATTTTCAGAGTGGAGTAACAGACCCTACAAACTCAGAATTGTTTTTAACCATCAACTACTAGTATGTGGTCAGCACCACTGGTTGTCAAAGGGATATGGAGTCGCCCCTCTTCAGATTTTCCAGAACCATTGCAAAGCATCCCTTTTCTCCCTGGTCTCTGGTACTTGGATGTTGAAATTCCTGGATGGATGAAGAATTCTAAACAGTCAAATAGATGCTGCACCAAAGGCTCTAAGTGCAGGCAAGTTCACTCCATCACAAGTATACAAGCAAGAAGCCGCAAACAAAGCTCAAATGAAATCCCAGACAAAGATTACACTTGAATTTGCAATCAGGCGACTAACACAAAGTCTAGCATGTCTCCCTAGACCTGGAGCCAGTCCCCAGCTCGAATAAACTGGTTACTCAACATTGTTGCTAGATACTAATGGAGAATAAACAAGCCAGTTGTAAAAGTAACAGTGAATCACGAAACCTGGGGCCAGATGTATGACCCTATTTTGCATGCGCAAACGGGTTTGCGACCCGTTTGCGCATGCAAAATACAAAAGGGCCATGTACTAACCGTATTTAGCGAGTCGCAATTTATTTGCGACTCGCTAAATAGGATTGGCAACTTGCTATTAGGAAGGGGTGTTCAGAGGGCGTCCCTTCCTAGCAGCGAGTCTGAGCCCTATTTATGACTGTTTTGCGACCGCAATTGCGGTTGCAAAACAGTCGCAGTTTACCACCCTTCTCAGAAGGGTGGTAAAGCACTCGCAAATGGGAAGGGGTCCCCAGGGGACCCCTTCCCCTTTGAGAATGCAGGGGAAAATATTTTTTAGGGACAGGCAGTGGTCCCAGGGACCACTACCTGCCCTTAAAAAAAGAAACAAAAATGTTTCATTTTCTTTTTTTAAATGCATCCCGTTTTCCTTTAAGGAAAACGGGCTGCATTTTTTTTTTAAAACTGCTTTATTTAAAAAAAGTCCTAAACATGGAGGTCTGCCGAGCCCAGCAGGCCACCATCCCTGGGAGGGCCAGCCTTTCTCAATGGGGTCAGAAATTGCGAATGCCTCATGAATATTCATGAGGCATGCAATTTGCGACCCCATTGGGCATTGCAAACAGTGTCTCAGACACTGTTGTACATGGCATTTTGCATCTCGCAAATTGCGACTCGCATTCGAGTGTAATTTGAGAGTCGCAAATTGTCATGGTCGTACATCTGGCCCCTGAATTCTGCAAGATTGCTACCAGAGGAGCCAAACCACTGGTGAAAACTCTGACAATGATTTGAGGCAAAATGAAAGAGCTCAGAATTGTCAATGGAACAGCGTCTCACAGAACTGCAGACAAGTGTGGTGAGATGGATTGATGGGTATATGAAGATAAGCATCCTGCAGGTCTATGGCTGTCATTCATTCCCCTAGAGAATCAAAGGAATGATCCTGTTGTGTCTCAGGGACTGTGAGTTCAGGAAAGTACACTGCAACGGAAATAATAAACCTTTTCATTGGGGTCCTCATCCCCTGCTTTAGATTTAGGTCCCATTCTTTTTTATCATACTTTTCCTTGGCTTTAAGTCTTTCCTGCATGACTCCTGATTCTATACCTTTTCTGATTTGGATAGTTGTGCTATGAACTTTTTGCCTTTGAGTTTTTTTCTCCTTTGCAACCTTTCATGAGAGCACCTGCTTATCATGCAATGTTTGCTCTGCGTAAATAGAGACAAAACAACATATGTGGACTGTGTTTTTTAAAATATTTGATCGTTGATATCAATACTTGCTTGACGAATATTGACTTCAAACATTCTATTATCCCTATCAATCACATGTATATATTATTGTACATAGCACGTATGCACACCTTTTTTAACTATTGATCACTTTCACTGCACCGTCGCTGTTGAGGAGCACCTTATCTCTTTCAAAGTAATGCATAATAATCGCTAAGAATTGATGTATATATTCATGACTGAGGATATATGGAAATAAATGCACTAAACACATAATTGTAAATCTACTCTTGTGAGAGGTTTTCCCCATCTCTGTTTTGATGTGCCATGGAAGTCAAGGGCTACACTTCCTCTGTGGGGACCACCTTTTACATATTTACTGTCCAGCCTTGGTCCCTGGGTTACTGGGTTGCCCAATTTGATCTAGAGAACTGCGTAAATGGAACAGCAGCTACAGAAAGGAGTTGTGCTAATGTCAAGCAGTACTGAAGTCAGTCAGTCAATATATATTTTATTTGGCTTGTTAAAATAAAGCCATAAAAGCACATAATAAAAAACACCATTTCATAGACATGGATCAAAAAGCTTTACAGTCAGAAAAATATTAAAAAATAATCACATAAATTAGACAACATTATAAAATATAATACCTAAAAATCAAAATACAGAGCAATTTACTTATTTCTTATCCCCATGGCACAATGAACACAATTTCCAACAGCCATGCACAGGCCCATACTACTTAGTTGTTGCAAAAAAACTAAAGCCTCCTTATGTAATTTGATTTTAGATTAACGCAAAATTGGTACCAAGTAATGTTTCCGTGCATACGAATATAACCATCAGAAAAGAATAAAGTGCAATGTGCTTTGAGAGGAAACATTATCACACGGGCACTTCAATAAGCATTCCTGGGGGATGACACTAAGAAATGTAACATATTAAAATGGAATCTTTTAATATAAAACCTAAGATTTACATCAGAAACTGGTCAAATAAAACTCACATTCCAGAGACAATTTGATTAGATTATAATTTTGTTCTGGAACATAATTTATCAAAGTACGCCTGACAGACAATTTCTTGATTTTCCATAAACAACTCTTTTACCTGTGATATCTTTCTGACCTCTGCAATCTCAGGATTAAAGAAGAGCTCCAGGAGGCCTAGATCTATAAAAAAAAAATTAATATAGTTAATCCAGGGAATTGCCATAGCATTGTCCAAGGAAAGACAATCTGCTCCCTTAAAAGATGTGCTCTCGGGTTCCTCCAAATTTTAAGCCAGAGAAGTAAAGGTTCCAGCTTGATTCTATCCACCACAGGGGCCAAACCTACCCCAGAATGGCACATAAAAGATGGTGCATATTGAGAGGCAGCCAGGAGTCTACACAGAAATTTATTCTCAACCTACTGCAGTAGCTCAGCACCCTTGTACCCCCAGATACCTGGTCCATAAGTTCCCAAAGAGGTGATCTTGCTTTTATAAATATTATTCATCTCCCTGTGCCAGCTTTTTCCCGAATCTGCAGGCAAAACTAAATACCAATTCTACTGCTGCTTGGCAATCAGAAGCCCTGGTGTTAAATAAACTATTCCAGGTTAAATTAGATTCAAGGGGAAAACCTAAATAAGTAAAATATTTTACTTCAAAATCTTCTGTTCCTCCCAAATGATTTGCTAAGGTTGGTTTTAAGATCCAGCCCCCTATAAAACTATAAAAAGCATCTAAAAGAAGTTGCAAACCATTTGCAGTTCTCAAAATTAATACTACATCATCCACATATAGTAAATCAGGTAAAACACAGGATTTCATTTTGGGTAGGTCTTTCCCTATTTTACACAAATTATGTTCTAGACCATTGATATAAATGAGGAGCGATAAAGGGGCCATCACATATCCTTGCCGGACCCCTAATGAAGATTTAATTATGGGGGAGAGTTCACCGTCTGTTCCATATCTAACTCTAGCTATGGTATCCCAGTGCATCCTTTGAACTAGTCCAATTAAAGCCACAGCATTGGTGATAAACAAAAATCAAAGATTGATTGTTGTGAGAATTATGTGAAGATAGATATAAGCCATATCTACTGTAAAAAATGAAAAATAATGATTAATAGATATTGTTAGAATTGGTTTTCAAATTGTGAATGAAAACATTGAAAATTGTTTCAACATGAAACCAATTATGTGAAATATGACAATAGACAAGATTTAGTAGGAGATGAATGTTGGTGTATAAAAATGATTTTAGGACCTGAATGTAGGTGTGTAGGCACCTGGACACCTAGCTTGCCACTTGCCTGTGGCCTCTACTTCCTGCTTATTCCAGACTTATCCAGTGACGCCCCGCAGCTGCCCGTATTTTCCCACTGGGGTTTTCCTGACCGGGTTTTCCCACTCACTGTTCTTACCACCAACAGAGGCCCCACCCACAGTAATACCTTTCACCTGCACCCACTGCCAATTCACCTACCACCGCACACACACCAGCCCCACTCCAAACACACCACAGACACCACCTGAACAAAAACACCAACTTGCATGTGCCCTTCTCAACACACATTCACTATACAAATATTCCATTGAATTATCGGACCTCATTGCCACCCTCACACCCGACATTGTCTTCCTCACTGAGACCTGGCTCAACCCCACATCCACCACAGACATTGCGACAGCGATCCCTGATGGATATAAAATACTGACCGTCGCCAGGACCGCACCAACAAGCCAGTAGGAGGAACAGCCATCATCCACTAAGAGACAATACAGTGTACCACCACCAACGACACCACCACCACCCCAATGGAACATCTCAACTTCAAACTCCACATGAGCAACAAGACAACCATCAGAGGCACCCTCACATACCGACCTCCAGGCCGTGCTCTGGCTTCTGAAACACCATTGCAGACTTCATTGCACGGCTAGCCTTAGACTCCAAGGACTACATCTACCTCTGTGATCTAATTTTCCACATCGACGACCTAACGACAAAAACACTGCACACCTCCTCGACAGTATGAGCAGCCTCAGATTCACCCAGATCATCCACGACCCTACACACACCGTAGGACACATGCTGGACCACATTTTCACCTCCAGCAACTGCGTCAAATACAGCCATGTCACAGAACTCACATGGACCAATCACTCCGTCATCCACTTCAGCAGCTCCAGCCCCCGCACCGCCACCCCCAAGATGACCAACGCCTCCCACTGGAGATGGAACAAAATCTCAGAGACCAGCTGGGCGAACGCCCTCAGCACCTCCAGCCCTGCTACCACCAGCAACATCAATCAGGGAGTGAAAAACGTCAACACCGGGATCACCAATTGTGCAGACAGCATCGACCCATCAAGAGCAACATCTACAGACAATCCTCTAAAAAGGCCAGCAGGTACACCCAAGAACTCAGAACAGCGAAACAGGACAGCAAACAGTTGGAGAGGAGATGGTGCACCAGCAAGAACACCTCCGTCAAGGTAGCCTTCAAGACTTCCCTCAACCTTTAGCACCACCTGCTGAGGGCAACAAAGAAGAGAGCCCTTGCTGCACGCACCGAAACCAGCGCCAACAACACCAAGGAACTTTTCAACATCATTAAGTAATTCTCTAACCCGGCTGCCAGCGAAACCAACATCGTACCCTTACAGGAGCTGTGCAACAACATCGCTCACTTCTTCCACAGCAAGATCGCAACCATTAACAGAAACTTTGAACCCCAACCTACACCTACAGACTTCCTTAACAGAAACACTGTAACTGACACAAACCACACACTGACCACCTGAAACATCCTCTCCACAGAGGACACCACCTCAAACATGAAATCCAATCACTTGGGAGCTCCCACAGACCCTTGTGTGGTATCATGCTCTCATTTCTTTCCAGTCCTTTCTCTGTGTTCAGTACTCTGCTGCTCAGCCAGTGTAAGTGATGTCACAGAATGTTCCCTGTGTGTATGTTTGAGTGGAACTGTCAGTTGCTGTATGTGGGCTGAGCAGCAGGGATGCTGCTCCTGGTGGGGCTGATTCTCCTGATACTACTGCTGATACTACTACAACTATCTTATCATCTAATGTTCCTGTCCTTATTGAACTGAAGAATAAATCTACCTTTTGGATACAACTTCATATCAGCGTACTTCATTTCTTGCATTTCACACTGGCGACGAGGGTGGGATCATCATTACTGCAACAGGGGAGGTGAGACATTAAGAGTACTTTCAAGATTACTTGTTCTTGGCTGCTAAGAGGATTTGTGCCTGGGTGCCCCACCGGTGTCTGTTACCATCAGACAGCCTCAGCCCAGGGCATTTGAGCAGTCGCACATGAAGTAACATTTCTTTGGAGCCATCCAAAAAGGGCAATGGCACTTCTTATAATTTATGGAGCCTGCTGATTATCATCTTTCTATTTGCTGATTGAAACTGCAGCTGCTGTCTTTACATAACTTGCAAGCCTATGTTGTACTAACTGTGATTCTCCTGAACTGAACACTTGATTCTACCTGGCAGCCTAATTGAAATTAATACCAGCGTGTAATAACAGTGTGAGTTTACAACAGCACTTTTATTACTGGAATTGACTTTCAACTCTCGTGGCGTGAGCGTACTTTTGAGGAGGGCAGAGGACAATTTGATTTGCTTCCTAGCTGCTGCCCGAATGGAAACTCAGCCCAATGGTGCACGTGTGTTTTTATATACCTCATGTGCCGTGAGTACTTTTGACATGATGAGGAGCGCTACAGGGAGA
Source organism: Calotriton arnoldi (assembly GCA_963921515.1). Lineage (NCBI taxonomy): Eukaryota > Metazoa > Chordata > Amphibia > Caudata > Salamandridae > Calotriton > Calotriton arnoldi. Next base: position 616,235 of record CAWUFW010004256.1, on the reverse strand, counting down.
TTTCATGACCAATAGGCCGCAGAATTATTAGTTTTTGGGCCGCGTGGTGTGCTATTTTGCAACATTTAAAAAATATATATATATATCGTGCATGGTTTTGGGTGCACTTCTCTTGTAGCGCGTGCTTAGTGTTGCCTGCATTTACATTTGAATATCGTCAAGACTCTTTCCCATTCTGATGCTGGAACGACGAGTCAACGTTTCGTGAGCAAGCTATGGCATTTAAAGAGCTAGCGAGGGCTAGATAGCGCGAGGTCAGTATAGCGCTTACCTCTCGTCGGTGTCTTTTGATTGTGAACGAGCTGCTTAACTCGAGCCTTCAGAAGCTGTGTGGGAGTTGGATTGCTGCAAGTTCGATGGGGAATTTCTGGCATGAATGTATCTTCGTAGTGAACTGCTTGCGCGTGCGCGATGCCTGTGCACTGTAGCCAGTTTGGGAATTCAGATTGCTGGCAACAGCTTCTACTTCCTTAAGAAAACGACGTGAAGCGGCGTATCATTGGCCATGTTACTGGATTGGGTTGATTTATGTGCTCTTACATAGGGAGTGCAACGTTTCTTGCTTAAACCTTCTTGGTGCTCCTTATCGTGCAGCGTGTTTTACATTTCTTTGAGGCACTGTCATTACGCTTCAGTTTTCTGGATCCTTGACTGCCACTTTGGAGGCACTCTCAGAACGAGTACCTACAATCCTCGACACGAGAAGAAAAAAAAACTTGTTAACCCTTTTTCTTTCTGACAGGTGGGTGGATACTCGGGTGCAAGGTTTGTGTATCGGTGTCTTTGCTCATCGATTTTATTTTCTTCCCTGATTAATTGCATTGATTCTTTCTTTCCACATTCACAAAATGCAATATGTAACTTATATTATTGTGCCAACCTGAATATAATACGTGCAATTCAGTATATTTCGTGCTGGTTTTGCTGCTTACCTGTAACTGTTTTTACCATTCTTGACCTGTTCTGGAATATATTTAAAAGTATTCATGTCATGGTGATATGCTGCACGTTTTGAGTTGGCTGTGATTTAACTTACTTATTTTAATTAATTAAGCCACTCATACGTTACGTACTTTTTACAGTGCTAAGGTTTGGGTTTTTGCATACCAAAATTATATTTAATGTTGCTGGTGTTAGGCTGCATCTCTGTTACCCACAACTTTCTTACTTAGTGTGTTGATGGTGTTGGGTTGTGTTGTTGGTGTTCTTGAACCATAGTTGAGGGGGTGTATTGCGACCCCAAGCTGGTGGTGGGCGGTGATTGTGCTCAAACTAGTTTGAAGCTTTACTTGAAATTTTTTGAAGTTGAAATTTTCTGGTGATGGGCAAGTATTGTGCTCTAATCGTTTTTACATTTACAGTTGTTAGTGCTAGGATTACTGGTTGGTTTCATCCTAAGCTATGCTCAAACTATACTTGAGTCGACTGGTGAAGAGCGTGATATGTAAGCTCATTCTACTTATTGAAAGCATTCTGCGTTCTCATCCTTGTATGTGTTTCCAAGTGGTGGACCTTTGCTATGTTCAAACCTTTTCTTAGTGGTGATGGGTTCTTCTGTGCGTGGATTCTCAAACCACATTTACGGGGCACCTTCGCTCCATTTTTGCATTTACTGTTGTCAGGTGGTGGACATTTGCTGCGTCCAAATTTCTTCTGAGTGGTGATGGGTCCTTCTGGTACTGTTACTCAAACCACATTTAGTGTTCATTTTCTCTCCATGCTTGCATTTACTGTGTGCTGTTTGATGCACAATTCTGAGTGGTGGTGGGTTCTTCTTATACTGATACTCTATCCACATTTAGTGAGCGTTTTCGCTCCATGTTTGCATTTACAGTTGTGCGCAATGCATTTTGTTGTTCTGGGTGTTGGGACACTTCTGAGGGCTCAAACCCATTTGCTTTTATGGTTAATGTGTTGCTTTCTTTATTGCTCACATATCTCTTTTGTTGAAAGGGGGTGTGTGTGTGTGTTGTGTCTTTTGACCTATTTTTTCTTTACTTATTTGTTCTAACCTCCATACCTCTTGCCTCTTTATTAGTTATTGTCTCCGTTAGGGAGGGAGGTGTGTGGTATCCTGCTCTCATTTCTTTCCAGTCCTTTCTCTGTGTTCAGTACTCTGCTGCTCAGCCAGTGTAAGTGATGTCACAGGAGCGACCCCTGACCTTGACTGGTAGGTCGCTCCCCCACCACACAGCTCCGTCTGTGTGCCCTGCTGCTGCCCCTGATTGTGCTCGCTTTTTCCTTTCTGTGCCCCCTTGCTGCCCCTGATTGTGATCGTTTTTTCCTTTCTGTGCCCCCTTGCTGCCCCTGATTGTGATCGTTTTTTCCTTTCTGTGCCCCCTTGCTGCCCCTGATTGTGATCGTTTTTCCTTTCTGTGCCCCCTTGCTGCCCCTGATTGTGATCGTTTTTTCCTATCTGTGCCCCCTTGCTGCCCCTGATTGTGATCGTTTTTTCCTTTCTGTGCCCCCTTGCTGCCCCTGATTGTGATCGTTTTTTCCTTTCTGTGCCCCCTTGCTGCCCCTGATTGTGATCGTTTTTTCCTTTCTGTGCCCCCTTGCTGCCCCTGATTGTGATCGTTTTTTCCTTTCTGTGCCCCCTTGCTGCCCCTGATTGTGATCGTTTTTCCTATCTGTGCCCCCTTGCTGCCCCTGATTGTGATCGTTTTTTCCTTTCTGTGCCCCCTTGCTGCCCCTGATTGTGATCGTTTTTCCTTTCTGTGCCCCCTTGCTGCCCCTGATTGTGATCGTTTTTCCTTTCTGTGCCCCCTTGCTGCCCCTGATTGTGATCGTTTTTTCCTTTCTGTGCCCCCTTGCTGCCCCTGATTGTGATCGTTTTTCCTTTCTGTGCCTGTTTCCCGCCGCTGCGCCCTGCGGCCCCGCCCTCTCACTGCCCATTCGCTGCCCCATTCCCTGCTCCTCCCTCCCACCTCCCCATTTATGGCGGCCGCTGCGTGGTGAAGAGAGCGACCCCTGACCTTGACTGGTAGGTCGCTCCCCCACCACACAGCTCCGTCTGTGTGCCCTGCTGCTGCCCCTGATTGTGCTCGTTTTCCTTTCTGTGCCCCCTTGCTGCCCCTGATTGTGCTCGTTTTTCCTTTCTGTGCCCCCTTGCTGCCCCTGATTGTGATCGTTTTTCCTATCTGTGCCCCCTTGCTGCCCCTGATTGTGATCGTTTTTCCTTTCTGTGCCCCCTTGCTGCCCCTGATTGTGATCGTTTTTTCCTTTCTGTGCCCCCTTGCTGCCCCTGATTGTGATCGTTTTTCCTTTCTGTGCCCCCTTGCTGCCCCTGATTATGATTGTTTTTTCCTTTCTGTGCCTGTTTCCCGCCGCTGCGCCCCTGCGGCCCCGCCCCTCACTGCCCATTCGCTGCCCCATTCCCTGCTCCTCCCTCCCACCTCCCCATTTATGGCGGCCGCTGCGTGGTGAAGAGAGCGACCCCTGACCTTGACTGGTAGGTCGCTCCCCACCACACAGCTCCGTCTGTGTGCCCTGCTGCTGCCCCTGATTGTGCTCGTTTTTTCCTTTCTGTGCCCCCTTGCTGCCCCTGATTGTGCTCGTTTTCCTTTCTGTGCCCCCTTGCTGCCCCTGATTGTGATCGTTTTTCCTTTCTGTGCCCCCTTGCTGCCCCTGATTGTGATCGTTTTTCCTTTCTGTGCCCCCTTGCTGCCCCTGATTGTGATTGTTTTTTCCTTTCTGTGCCCCCTTGCTGCCCCTGATTGTGCTAGTTTTTTCCTTTCTGTGCCCCCTTGCTGCCCCTGATTGTGATCGTTTTTTCCTATCTGTGCCCCCTTGCTGCCCCTGATTGTGATCGTTTTTTCCTTTCTGTGCCCCCTTGCTGCCCCTGATTGTGATCGCTTTTTCCTTTCTGTGCCCCCTTGCTGCCCCTGATTGTGATCGTTTTTTCCTTTCTGTGCCCCCTTGCTGCCCCTGATTGTGATCGTTTTTTCCTTTCTGTGCCCCCTTGCTGCCCCTGATTATGATTGTTTTTTCCTTTCTGTGCCTGTTTCCCGCCGCTGCGCCCCTGCGGCCCCGCCCCCTCACTGCCCATTCGCTGCCCCATTCCCTGCTCCTCCCTCCCACCTCCCCATTTATGGCGGCCGCTGCGTGGTGAAGAGAGCGACCCCTGACCTTGACTGGTAGGTCGCTCCCCCACCACACAGCTCCGTCTGTGTGCCCTGCTGCTGCCCCTGATTGTGCTCGTTTTTCCTTTCTGTGCCCCCTTGCTGCCCCTGATTGTGCTCGTTTTTCCTTTCTGTGCCCCCTTGCTGCCCCTGATTGTGATCGTTTTTCCTTTCTGTGCCCCCTTGCTGCCCCTGATTGTGATCGTTTTTTCCTTTCTGTGCCCCCTTGCTGCCCCTGATTGTGATCGTTTTTTCCTTTCTGTGCCCCCTTGCTGCCCCTGATTGTGCTAGTTTTTTCCTTTCTGTGCCCCCTTGCTGCCCCTGATTGTGATCGTTTTTCCTTTCTGTGCCCCCTTGCTGCCCCTGATTGTGATCGCTTTTTCCTTTCTGTGCCCCCTTGCTGCCCCTGATTGTGATCGTTTTTTCCTTTCTGTGCCCCCTTGCTGCCCCTGATTGTGATCGTTTTTCCTTTCTGTGCCTGTTTCCCGCCGCTGCGCCCCTGCGGCCCCGCCCCCTCACTGCCCATTCACTGCCCCATTCCCTGCTCCTCCCTCCCACCTCCCCATTTATGGCGGCCGCTGCGCGGCCGCGCCTAAGGCAAGCCCGTCTGCGCCCGTCCGCGCCGTGGCCGCGCCCAGCGCCAGACCCCCTGGTCCGGGCATCCCCGCGCCCGCCACATCAACAGACGCCGATACGACGCCAGCACCCTCCACGCACTCAACCCCGGAAAAGATCACGCCTGCCTCCAGGCCACCCCGAAGCGCACCCAAGGGCCCTTCACCTGCAGGAACTGCAGCTTCGCCAGCACCCGCCCCGCCAAACCACCGCCCAGGAAAGAACCCAATTACCTCAGATGCATCCTCCTCAACACCCGCTCCGCCCGTAAACACGCCATCGAACTCTGGGACCTTCTCGACTCAACCTCCCCAGACGTCGCATTCCTGACGGAGACCTGGCTGAATCCCGCTTCAGCCCCCGACATCGCCATTGCCATCCCGGACGGATACAAGATCACCCGCAGGGACCGCACCAACGGAGTCGGAGGAGGCATCGCCATCGTCCACAGGAACACCCTCAGAGTCTCAACCAACACCGACGACACCCTCAGCACCGCCGAACACATGCACTTCCAGATCCACACCGATCCCAACACCACCCTCAGAGGAACCCTCATCTACAGACCCCCGGACCCCGACCACAGTTCAGCAATTCCATCGCTGACTTCGTCAGCACACACGCCATCGCCTCCACGGACTACACCCTCCTCGGGGACCTGAACTTCCACCTCGAGAACAACAAGGACACCAACTCCACCACCCTGATCGACAACCTCGCCACCCTCGGACTCAGACAGCTCGTGACTACACCCACCCACGCCGCCGGCCACACGCTAGACTCCATCTTTTCCGCAAGCCCACACGTCTCCTTCAACCACACCTCCGAACCCCACTGGACTGACCACCACTGCATCCACTTCACCTACAGGAAGCCCACCACGCACCACCGCACCGAACAAATGCCTCGCCGCTGCTGGAGCAGAGTCACGGAAGACCAGCTAACCACAACCCTCGCCCTGAGCCCACCCGCCGAACCCTCCGACCCCGACACCGCCGCCCGCAACCTCAGACAGTGGATCGACGACTGCGCCAACACCCTCGCCCCGCTCAACAATCCGCCCAACAGCCACACCAGCAAGAAAGCCACCTGGTTCACCGAAGACCTCCAGGCCTCCAAACGAACATGCCGAAAACTGGAGAAGATCTGGCTCCACGAACGGACAGCGGACAGCTACGCCGCCCACAAGAGCGCCACCCGCAATCACCATCACCTCATCAGATCCGCCAAAAGGGCCTCACTCAAAGACCGCCTAGACAACAACGCACACAACAGCAAAGAGCTCTTCAACATCGTGAAGGAACTCTCCAACCCCAGCTCCAACACCAACGACATCCAGCCGTCGCAAGACCTGTGCGACTCACTGGCCACCTCCTTCCACCGCAAAATCGCCGACATCCACGACAGCTTCAACACCACGACCGCCCCGGCAACCACCGAGACCACTGCCCCCACAACCACCAACCGCCTGCTCTCCTGGACCAACATCAACGACGAGGACACCAGCGAGATCATGAACACCATCCACTCCGGTTCACCGCTAGACCCGTGCCCTCACCACATCTTCAACAAAGCCAGTACAGCCATCGCGCCCCATCTCCGGTAAATAATCAACATCTCCTTCGAGACAGCAACCTTCCCGGAAAGCTGGAAGCACGCCGAGATCACCGCCTTACTCAAGAAACCCAAGGCAGACCCCAAGGACCTAAAGAACTTCCGACCCATCTCTCTGCTCCCGTTCCCGCGAAGGTCACCGAGAAAATCGTCAACAAACAACTGACCCGCTACCTCGAGGAGAACAATATCCTGGACCCTTCCCAGTCCGGCTTCCGCAGCAACCACAGCACCGAAACCGCCCTCATCGCCGCCACCGATGACATCAGGACCCTGCTAGACAACGGAGAAACAGCAGCCCTCATCCTCCTGGACCTATCAGCCGCCTTCGACACGGTCTGCCACCACACACTACGAACACGCCTTCACGACGCCGGGATCCAAGAGAAGGCCCTGGACTGGACCACATCCTTCCTTTCCGGCAGAACACAAAGCGTCCGCCTCGCCCCCTTCCGATCCAAGGCCACCAAGATCATCTGCGGCGTACCCCAAGGCTCCTCCCTCAGCCCAACGCTGTTCAACATCTACATGGCACCCCTCGCCCACGTCGCCCGACAGCACAACCTCAACATCATCTCCTACGCCGACGACACCCAGCTGATCCTCTCCCTCACCAAAGACCCTCACACCGCCAAAGCCCACCTCCACGAAGGAATGAAGGCCGTCGCCGAATGGATGAGGACCAGCCGCCTGAAGCTGAACTCGGACAAGACGGAGGTCCTCATCCTTGGTTCCAACCCTTCAGCCTGGGACGACTCCTGGTGGCCAACATCACTGGGAACAGCCCCGCCACCCACCGACCACGTACGCAACCTAGGGGTCATCCTCGACCCCACCCTCTCCATGACTAAGCAGGTCAACGCCGTTTCCTCATCCTGCTTCAACATCCTCCGAATGCTCCGCAGGATCTTCAAGTGGATCCCCACCGAAACAAGAAAAACAGTCACCCAGGCCCTCGTCACCAGCAGGCTGGACTACGGAAACGCCCTCTACGCAGGAACGACGGCTAAGCTCCTGAGACGGCTGCAACGCATCCAGAACGCCTCTGCACGTCTTATCCTCGACATCCCCCGACGCAGCCACATCACACCCCACCTGAGAGACCTGCACTGGCTCCCTGTCAACAAGAGGATAACCTTCAAGCTCCTCACCCATGCACACAAAGCACTCCACAACTACCCAGCCTACCTCAACAGACGACTCAGCTTCTACACCCCCACCCGCCAGCTCCGCTCGACCAGCCTCGCCCTCGCCACAGTCCCCCGCATCCGGAAACGACCGCCGGCGGCAGATCCTTCTCCCACCTCGCCGCCAAGACCTGGAACACCCTCCCCACCAACCTCCGACAGACCCAAGACCTACTGGCCTTCAGAAGACTCCTCAAGACCTGGCTCTTCGATCAGTAGCAGCACCACCCCCCTCTTCCCCCAGCGCCTTGAGACCCTCGCGGGTATGTAGTGCGCTTTATAAGTGACATGATTGATTGATTGATTGATTGAATGTTCCCTGTGTGTATGTTTGAGTGGAACTGTCAGTTGCTGTATGTGGGCTGAGCAGCAGGGATGCTGCTCCCGGTGGGGCTGATTCTCCTGATACTACTGCTGATACTACTACAACCATCTTATCATCTAATGTTCCTGTCCTTATTGAACTGAAGAATAAATCTAACTTTAGGATACAACTTCATCTCAGCGTACTTCGTTTCTTGCATTTCACACCTTGCCCACACCATATCTTCAACCTCGGAAACCAAAGTATCGGCCAGGAACTTACCACCCTACTCAACACCTCTATCACCACCGCAGCAAATCCGACACCTGGAATCATGCCGAAATCAGACCACTACTCAAAAAATCCTCCACCGACCCCAGCAAACTCAAACATTTCTGGCCACACTCCCTGCTCCCATTTCCAGTAAAGGTACTGGAAAAGATCATCAACAATCAACTCATGACACACCTGAAGCAGAAGCAGCTACTCAACTCCTCCCAATCCGGCATAGCAGCAATCACAGCACCGAAACTGCTCTTATTGCAGCCTCCGATGATATCTGAACCCTCTGGACTGAGGAGAAACAGCAGCTTTGATCCCCCTCGACCTCTCTGCAGCCTTCAACACTGTATCCCACCACATGCTGATATAAAGACTCCACCACATCGGCATCCATGGGGATGCGCTCAGATGGATCACCTCCTTCCCCACCAGAAAAACCCAGAGGATCCACCTCTCACCTTTCACCTCTGAACCCTCAGTCCCATGCTCTTCAACAAATATATGACCCCACTGGCCAACATCGCCAGATCTCATGGTCTCAACATAATTTCCTACGCAGACGACACCCAACTCAGCCTTTCACTCACCGATATTTCCACCACAATCCGTACCAACTTCCCCAGATGCATGACAAACGTCTCCGACTGGATGGAGAACAATTACCTGCAGCTGTACACAGACAAGATGGAAGTACTGAACACTGGCAACAACAGCAACACATGGAATGACTCCTGGTGGCCATCAGACCTGGGACCTGCACCTACTCCCTCTGACCACACCAGAAACCTCAGAATCATCATTGATAACAAGCTCACCATGAAATCACAGATCAACCCCATCTCTTTGAATTGCTTCCTCAGTCTGTGCATGCTATGTAAGATCTCCAAGTGCCTACCCCTACACATGAGATGCACCACGACACAGGCCCTCATCACCAGCTGACTACGTAGGAATCACCGCATGCCTCCTACAGAGAATTCAGACCAAGCCGAACACCGCAGCCAGAATTATCCTCTGATGAACCCACATCACACCCCACGTTAGGCAATTTCACTGGCTCCCTGTACAGAAGAGTTGCCAATTCAAGCTGCTGACGCACGCAATGCCCTACACAACCAAGGACCTGCATACATTAACCACCGCCTGAACTTTCACCAACCATTGAGAAGACTATGCTCCGCCTCTCTTTTACTTGCCCACACTCTCAACATCTACTGAAGCAGAAGTGGAGGACCCTCCTTCTCCCACATCACATCAAAAACCTGGAACAGCCTCTCCACACACCTCTAGACCATCACCTCACTTCCGGAATTCTGAATGGCCCTCAAGACCTGGCTGTTCGCATAAGCCTCCGGGACCTGCTAGCGCCAGGATACCGTATCAGGTGATTAGCCACGCTTTACAAATCCTGATTAAATTTAATTGAATTGTAAGAGTTACGAATATTGGTATGTATGAAAATGCGAATTATGTTTTAACTGAAATATTTCAGTACTTTGAGACCTGCAATATTGATGTTCAGGTTATTTTGCCTATTCAATTAGAAGGAATTTGTATTGTATTTGTATTTGTGATATTTCTAAAGTGCATTAGACCAGAAGGCATCAAAGCACTATGAATCTAGGAGAACAGAGTGAACCGTGGCAATCCCACTGTAATCCAATCCCTAAGAGAAGCCTAATACACAAAAAGATATGTTTTAATTTGTTTGTGGAACAGCGGGTGTGAGCTCAGGATCCTGATATGTTCAGGGAGGGATTTCCACAGCCTGGCAGCCGCCACTGTGAAAGCATGTTCCCCCGACCTGGCTTTTATACATCGTGGAACCGCTACCTTATGGTGTCCCAATGATCTCATAGATCTCTTGGGAACATACCAATTCAAGGTTGTTTTAAGATAGCTCGATACTTGAGAATAGAGGGCTTTATGCATCTAGCAAAGCACTTTAAAGGACAACCGCTTCTTTATTGGCAGCCAGTGAAGGGATCCCAAACTTTCCCTGAGCAAGGAGTGTTTGGGTACTCCCAGGACCAAGTGTGTGGCTGCATTTTGAATTATTTTTAGCTTGTTTAATGAAAGTTGGTTGATTTTTAGGTAAAGGGCAATTCAGTAGTTTAGGCGGGAGATGATGAGTGCAATGCCGACTGGTGGCCTGAGCTATTTCGGAAGAAAAGGCAGTATTTTTTTCAAGATCCAAATCATCCAAAAACAAGAATTCACTGTTCTATTGACCTGGGCGTCGAAGGTCAAGGTGCTGTCAAACATCACACCCAGGTTTTTAGCCACCACCACTGGAACAGGTAAGGTACCACAAGTATCTGGCCACCAGAGGTTAGTCCAGATTGAACTGTCCACTCCAAACCGCATGATCTCAGTTTTCTCCCTATTCATTTTGAGCCACTTCTCCATCATCCACCTGCTATTCTCCTGCATAGAAGCCCTAAACCTGTCTGCTACCTCTTCCCAGTCATCAGAGATAGGAATGATGATTTGGGTGTTGTACGCATACAACAATACCTGGAAACAGAAAGAGTATACCAGTTTTGCCAGAGGGGAGGCATACAAGTTAAATAGAGTAGGGCTTAAGGACGAGCCTTGGGGAACCCCGCAGGGTACCTGAAAGGAGACTTCTATGAAGTCACCACAACTATCGATCTGTCACACAAGAAAGACTCCAACAAATTAAGGGTCATGTGCTTCATCCCTTCCTGCTGCAGCCTTTGCCCCAACAGCAATGAAAATACGGTGTCAAAGACTGCTAACAGGTCTTGCAAAACCAGGATAGCCATATCTCCCTGATCCACTTGCCTGCAAATAGAATTCACAGTGGCAATAAGCGCTAATTTGGTGCTATGATTCTTCCTGATCCCTTTCTGAAAAGGGTCTAGGAGTTCCTATAGGAGATATTTGGCTAGTTCCTGGTTGTTGTAAAGTGGATTATTATTAGTGATAAGTAGAGATGTACCATAGTAATAAGGCCACAAAAACAATAAAACATTCAGTTAGGGTCTCAATAAATTAATCCCATGCTCAACCCTTGTTAGCTAGCAATGAGCAGGCAGGCTTAACTAAGTAGACAGGTTTGTAAAGTATTTAAAAATACCAATACATTACATAAGTAATATATAAAATAGATTATATTTTTAAGAACAAATAGAAGCCAGAAGGACAAAAATCCAATGTAGGGAAACTGGAGATATGAATTTTTAAAGAATAAACACTTTCTGTGCTTAAAAGCATACAGCGCACTTTGGTACTTCTGATCACGATTGACCGGGCCAAAGTCAAAGTTTGAGGCCAACTGTGATGGAGCCCTGGTTGGATACACTAAGCAGGAGGCCTTTGTCAAAATGTTACCTTCGCACTCAGTCGTTTTTGCTAGAGTTTTTTCTCTCGAAATCCAGGCCGGGTCGCGGTTGAACGTAGCCAGCTTGATTCCCGATGTCGGGCTGCTCACCTAATGGAGATCTTTCCAAAAGTTGCTACAAACTTCTGGAACTTCTTCCTGAAGTTCCTCTTGAAAGTTGAAAGTGTCCAAAACACAAACCAAAGGGTCTGGAATCTCCTGGATGGCCCTTGGGTGGTCTGGAGTACAATTCCCACAATGCACCTGGCAAAATCCTTAAAAATCCACTGGACGCACTCCAGGATGGGGACTCTTGGTGGACTCCAGGATGGGGACTCTTGTTGGAGATGCTGCAGGTGGGCTCTGTTAACCTGTAGCTTGCAGGGAGTCTACTCCTTAGACTTTCAGAGTCAGCAAAGTCCTTCTGGTGCTAAGTCCCACGGTGTGCAGCAGGTGCAGTCCTAGTGAGTGCTGCCCTCTTGGTGCAGGCCAGGGAGTCAGCAGGCAGTACTTCTTCTTCTTGTCTCTTCAGGCAGTAGATCTGAGCAGTTATGCATTCCTCTCATACTTATTCACAGTTTCTGGGCATCAAGCAGGGGGGCACCCCTGACCAAAGGAATGTAGGGAGCCACTCAGGTGTGGCATATTCTTGGCCTAGAAAGCACCATTTTCTGAAAATCCAACATGAAGGAAATCTCTCCAGAAGAGCTGGATCAAGCTAAGCCAACCTACTAGTGTGGCTATGTTGTACTAACACTCCCCTTTCACCCCTCTCCATAATCTAATTACAGGGGCTCCTGTGTTGCTGGGGGTGGCAGGATATGGGGGTCAGCCTGTGCTGTCCTAAAGTGTCATTCTCTCTTTGAAGAACAGTTTGGCTACCCCTCACCCCCTTTCTGCAATCTGCTCTGCAACTTGTACTTTTCAGCCCACAGGAAACTCATTGTCTCTCTAGCAGGGCTGTTCACACCTCATTAGAGCAGCCTGGCCAGAGTGGGTTGAGTCTGGCCAATCAGGGGACAGCAGCTGAAAGGCTGGATTTTTGCTCACAGAAAAGAAAGTGTAATAACTTATTTTCTGTTTTTATAACTCTAACAGTGGCAAGTTGTTGGATTTATCTCAACTATTAAAAGAAAATATTACATTGTTAGCCTATTGAGCCATACAATACAATGGGGAAAACAAATTTGGCATTTGTTCCCTCACCAGGGCTTATAAAACATCCTTTATAATGTACTTGGGTCACCTAGGGGAGACCTTTAAATCCAAAGTCGAATTTGCACATACTTTTAAGGTAAAGGCAGCCTGAAAAGCAAGGCTGCCTTTCAAAATGACAGCAGGCACCACAGCAGCGCACACATAAGTGCAGGAAATCTACTGGGCCTCTAAACCTCCATGCCCTATTATATACTGGGGACTGATAGGTAGGTTGAATACCCCTATCCCTAATATCTACTAGGGACTTACAAGGTCTGTCAGTACCAATTGTAATTAAACCTAATTACATGCACTTTTAGTCAGAGCACAGGGCCTGGGTCTGGTTAGCAGAGCCCAGGGCACAGTCAGAGTCAGAAAACCAGCATCTATTGGTCAAAATGGGGCAAACAATGGGGGGATACTCCGAACAGGTCTGGGTTTCTCTCACTGGTTTATATGATTCTCCAAGATATTTGTGGGAGCGATAGCAACAAAGTGATTTGGCGCAAGTTTTTCAGATCGCTGGAGTCATTATCATGCTTCTTCTTCAGAGGGATGACAACTGCCTTCTACCAGCCCTGTGGGCACATCCCAGTCTCCAGGACCTCCAAGTAGATCTTCTCCATAGCCTCAGCCATAAGGAACCAACTGCAGGAACCTAGGTGGACATGGGTTGTCCGGAGAGCTCGAGTTGGCACCAACTAACAGGGTATTGATCTTAGATGCAGGCAGTGGGGAGATCCTGGCTAAACAACTGGGGGTGAGATGTTCTAAAGCTGCTCTGTCCTTACCATAGACCAACTGAATCCCAGAATCAACGTTGGTGGAAGCCAGGAAATCCACGTGGTCTTCATGATTTTCTTTTTAAAGAACTCGGCTACTTTGCTGCAAAAAGTTTGTGAGTTCCAACCTCCTGAAATGTGACATAAGGGTGCACAATGTGTTGAAGAGTTCTTTCGGGACATTAATGGACGACCTTATCCTTTGGGAGTAGTATGCTACTTTCACTTCTTTAATTGTCTTTTTGTATTTGAGAGTGAGCTCCCTAAGTTTGATTTTCTCTTCCGGCACAGGGGCCAATTTCCATTTTTACTCCTACCTCCTGCACTGCCTCTGGAGCTCATTGAGCTCCTCTGAAAACCACCGGGCAGATGGTTTCTTCCTACCCTCTGAGCTCACTCTCGTCAGGGGGGGCATCCTCTTCCACCGGCGATCTGACCCAATTATTAAAATTCTCTTCAGGTGACCCAAAAGGTCCTTCTCCTTAAACTTATCCAGGGCATGAGCGACCTCCGCCACTACAATTTTTCCCCAGTTTTGAATGCTCTTAGTGGTGCTCCACGTGTGTTCCACCGTACGTACCTCATGGACCTTAAATGAAACTAGTCCATGATCAGTCCAGTATAACTGCATGCACTCGCTTGTACTCAAGGTCTCTTGACTGGAAAAAATCCCATCTAGTATGTGTCCGGCTTCATGAGTCGAGAACTTGACCCGTTGAGTCAAGCAAAACTCAGCATGAAATCCAGAAAAGCCCTGGTGTCCGGGTCCTGCTCTTCCTCTAAGTGAAGATTGAAATCCCCCAGAATAATAAGTTGTTACAAGAAATGAAGGGCTCAAGCACTTGGTGCCAAATACAAATGAATTGCTTTTTGGGACCAGGAATGACATTATGTTGAACTATTACTGATGCACAATGTGAATAACTAGACATAATCTCTGGGCCATGCATATTTATATATAGACAATATGTACGTATGAACTGAAGTTGAAAGAAAGTTCATCTTTGTCCTAATGAGACCCTGATATCTACAAAGGGTCGAAACGCCGCAGACACCAACAAAGACAGACCTTATTTTTTAATAAATGAACACCGGGACACTAACCGCTGTGTTTGAAAAAGTTCTGATGCTACTTGGCTGTCTTGCATAAAAGTAACCAATATGTCATTTATGCTCAACTATATTGTCACTTCTTCTTTCATGGTTTTGGTTCTTGTCACTTGAGGTTTTTGCAGAACATCTCCTCACTATTCACTTGACTGTTATATTTTTTCTGAATCAGGATTTGATTGTGATATTGATGCAAAAACGCTGGTTGGTTTTTCTTTTAGGATTTAATCAGAACAGAAATTATTATCTTTGGAAATATTACTGTTCTTCATGCGATTAGGTCTATCCAGGATTTCCTGTATTACCATATTGTCTTTCAGAGAATGAGTTCCATGTGAACATTTGTCTTAAGCTATAAATAGTGTTTTGAGGTAGCAGTTCAGAAGGGCGATAACAAGATGGGGAACGTCTATCCCCCTTTTTAAAAAAGGGAACAGACTACCACCACTTTCCTCCATGAAGGAGCACATTTGCCCTTTATAGTGGCCTTAAAACATTTGCAAGAATTGGAGCCCAAAATACAATATTATCTTTGTAAAAGGACCAGTAGCACTCCATTAAGTCCAGGAGCCTTGCCTGAGGGGCTCTGATCAATAGCAGCAATTACACCCCTTACTTCAATGGTTTCGCTAAAATTGGAGTACAACTCTAGAGTACAACCTGCTACTTCTCTATTTTACACATTGATATCCCTGCTTTTCTGGGTATAAATATTAGTAAAATGATCTACCCATGCTTCAATGGGTATAACAGTAACCAATGAGGGTATCTAATCCAGAAAAGAAGGGCTGGTTAACAACCTTCCAGAAGACAAAACTATCCCTCAATCTGGCTGTCTTTTGTAGCTCGTCCCAAGCTGCCTTTCTTAACTTGATTTTCCTTGCCTTAAGGGTAACTTTATAAAACCTCCTTGAACACAAAATATCTTCTTTATAGCGTGGAGTTTTGGACAGTACTGATTTTAGCTCTTTATGGGTAGATGTGCAGGCATGATTAAACCAGCCTAATGATGGTGTGTTTTTAGAAATGTTATTTAAACTCAGCCCCTTAGCCACTAAAGTACATAAGGCGCCAAAGGCAGCTGATGTATTCCCTCAGAGGAAGTCAATAGTGAGGTTATCCCTAATGAGCTTATGAAAAAGACCTCCTAATTTATTCTGTCCCATATTATCCTGATACCCTTGTTGCATGAGCAGGTTAGTGGCTGATTCTCTATCTGCCCAATATTGCCCAATAGGTATAAATCGAGGAGCAGGACAAGCAAATTATGGTCCCGTATACAAGAGGTAGTAACATTATAATCCAATATTAGTTCAATTAAATCCGAGGACAAAATAATAAAATTGATCTCACCACTGATATTGGACCCATTGTAAGTATGGAGGAGAGGTATATATTCTTTGGCAAATGCCATATGCTTTAAAACCAAGACCCTATTCACTGTTTCCCCAAAAGGGGTATGCTGAAAGCGTAAAATGCCACCCCTCCAATGTCCTTTTTCAGCATATAGAGGATTCACTTTTTCCACACAGTGTCGTGATAAAAAACCCTGCCTAAACTATTAATATCTCCTTTTTGTGACTATCTAAAAGTTAAAATAGAAGCCTCCGCCTAATTTGAAACATGATAGAACCACTGTAGTGTTTCTATCTTAAACTGAATTATTCTGATGTACTG